>CANTUR010000283.1:4092500-5316785 GCA_947683625.1 Mallotus nudiflorus | reverse complement strand
ATGTGTCCTTGCAAGTGCCCTGTGTCCTTTGTGTGATTTTGGAACAGAGTTTATTTTTCATGTGTTGTTCGCTTATCCTATTGCATTGGATTTTTGGCATCTTGCGCAACTTCCTATGACTTCTCTGCTTCGAGATTCTGTCCAGGATTCTTTGCATCACATTCAATAAGGCTGTTTCATTTGCTTCTATTGGGTATAATATCTTATTTAATCTCAATTCGAAGGTATGGAAAGGCATCTCTCATCCAGCATCTAAAATCCTCAATATGGCAAGTCACTCCTTGTTTAGTTGGTAGAATATTCGGTGCAATGGTGTCAATTTGGTTTCGACAACAAATAACCTACAAGCTGCTGGTGATATTGTCTAGACTAAGCCTCCAACTAGTTTTACAAAAATTAATATTAATGCTGCAGTTTTTTCTCATACTGATATAATGGGTCTTGGCTATGTTATAAAGGACTCAACTGGTCAGTTTTTGAAAGCAAGAAGCTCTTCGATTCCCATCAGACTTGCTCCCAAGAAAGCAGAAGCTATCGGTCTCAAGGAAGCCTTAAGTTGGCTTAAATCTATGCTGATGGATAACTGTATTATCGAATATGATTCTCTTCAAGTGTTTCATGCCGTTCAGTATTCAAATTTTCGCTCACCTTTTGGTTTTATTATTGATGAATGTATTAGTTTGTTAAAGCAATTTAATCATGTGATTATTCGCTTTGTTCATCGCTCCGCTAACAATGCAGCACATTCATGCACTCAGGCCGCTGCAAGTTTTAGTGGAGTTCAGGAGTGGGTTAGTCCTCCTGGTTTTCTTATTTCTGTATTAGCTCATGAGAGCTCTTTCATTTAATGAAGTTTCTGTTTGATTTAAAAAAAAAAAAGTTAAGAGATCCAACTGAAAAAATGATTGTTTGATGCCGAAGTAATCAAGCAACAACTAATTTTTCAAAGCCAATCAAACAAATTATCGATGAAATTAATGATTGTACATGCTATTCAATAGCCTGAGATAATAACTTGGACATTACTATGAATTTAATGTTTCAGAAAGAATCAAGTAAACAGGTCTAATACAATAAAATTGTCATTACTTTTTAACTACATTGCCATTAGATTTAAGGCAATAGAAATAAGTGATGATCTTTACAACACATAAAATACAACATAATAAGAAACACTGCATAAAGAACAAATTTATGACTGCATTCCGCCTGCATCAAAAGGTTGTTAACTGTTGCACTGTCGTCCACTCTAAAGCAGGAACTCCTTTACTTCCTTTTTTTTCTAACCATTTTCATCTTTATCTTTATGCATTGAGTCCAGTACATCTTTAACTTGAAAACACATGCTGTCGAGCACAAGTCGAGTAATGTGAGACTTATTGGTATACCTTGTGATCCCGATGCAAACCCCACGAGCATAATCACACCACCATGGAGCAAGTAATCGATTAAAAGCAGGTCAATTGTATAGTTATCTACCTTTGCCAGTTCCTCAATCTCACTTGCACTACTAATTAGCCCAAGGCCACCCCTAAGCCATTGAACTGCACACTTTTGGACTCCCCAGATTTGGATAGATCATTGGTGGTTTGATCATGTGAAACTGTGAAATTATCGTCATAAAAAATAATCAAAATTGAGGTAAATTTGGCCAAACAATTTAAGAAAATGAGATCTGATTAGGCGGATTGAAGAAACGTAATGTCAATCCCTTGGTTGAAGAAAAAAAACCCATACAGATTATATTTATATAAAAGGAGAGGAAGAAACAAAATGCTGTGAAATTAGCAAATGTTCTCTATGAGGATCATCAGCTATGAGGTTAAGCTTGGTTCACTACATGTGATGAGACTGCGGTACTAGGGCGAAATGAGATAAAGATGAAGCACGGAAATTGCGTTGGATTAATTTAATTTTTAACAGGAAGAACTTATTTTCTCCTTAACCAATAAAACACAAAGATTGAGAATTGACCTAATTAGTTCTATTAATTAGTCAATTAGTGGCAATCAAAATACATAAGAAGTAGCACATAAATTAGTGGTAAAATACAAAAATTAATGAAGATGTTAAAATTGTCAAGAACTTACTAAATTAGAACATATTTGTTAAAATTAAAAATAAAAAAATATAAATGTTACAAATATTTGATTTTTTTTGTGCCAATAAGTTTATTTTTATTATAATTCCATAATACGATTTATTAAAACATATATATATAGTCAAATCATTAAAAAATATTAAAATTAAATAAGAAAAAGTAAACAATTATGTCTATATATCTATTATGAAATATATTATTAACAACATTCATAGTAAATTAAGGAAGCATTATAATTTATCAGCTACTAACTATAAACTAACAGAAATTAATAATTATCCGCTATATATTAGCTACTAGCTACCAATAGTTACCAACTATCAACTATTAATAATGGATCAACCAAACTAGAATTGTTTATAATGACTAGTTATGACTCATGTATGAAAAACTAATATATTTTTTATTTAGTTATTTTATGATACAAATAAAATTAAATTAAATAATTCAAATAAATTAAATTCAAGTATTAACTAAAGTTTAATAAATTATTATAAACAATTATGTATATATTAACAACATAATAGGTGGAAATTTTCGTACTCTCACTTTATATCTAAACTCCACTCCATCATTATGTTGTTAACGTATGAATGACCCAAGTATCCTCAACTTCAATGTTTTACTTTTTATTGTAGTTTTTATAAATTTCTCTATTTTTAATTACCCAAAAAAATTATAATTCTTATGAAAATATATTATATTTAAATTTTACTTTTTAAAAATATTTCCAAATTAAAAAAATTGTTGTTAATAAATAAGTTGCATAATTACAAATTTTTCAAACTATATATTAATTTATAAAGTATTTCCTATTTTGATTAGCTTAACTTATATTTATATAATATAACTATCTAAATTATAAATTTAGTTCTAATTTAAATTAAATTATCCTTATTCTAGTTAGATGAACTTTTATTTGATCCAATATAAACTAAATAAGTAGCATAGCAAAGTCTAATAAAAAATATTTATAATATTAATTGAATTAATTTTTATTATTCAAATAATTAATTATAATCAATGTTTAAAAATAGTAAAGATAATTTTTTAATAGATAGAAATACTAAATCAAAATTTACTAAAAAGCTAATATATAATTACTCAAAAAAGAGAAAATTAATTTTTATAAAATTATTGTCATAATATTTTTCAGAATAGAAAACATGAAGTTTAAAAATAATTAGGGTCGTAATATTTTTTATATGAAATTATTTTTAGAACATAGAAAAAATGTTAAATTTAGGGAAAATTACAATAAAATATTTTGTTTTTCACAACTTTTTTACTTAGAGGGTTATGGTATTTTTCATAATATTTAAGGAAAAGATCCAAATATGACCCTAATGTTTTCCCCTATTCCCACATTGGCACTTAATGTTTTTCACAGGCCATTTATGCCTTTAATGTTGACAGATTGAGTGCATTTGAATAGAGGTCCTAAACATTGTTAACTTTCTTGTTACCACATCTGATGTGGCATATATGGGATCCAGTTCAATCAAAAGAACAAAAAAAAAAAAGGATCTGTTGATTTTGCCACCTAAAAACTGAATTGCCTCTCTTGGCTTAACAATTTGCGAAAAACCAGTCCCCATAACAATCCATGCCACCATATTCTTCATGAGAAAATCATCAAAAAACTCCCATGCAATTTTCATAATCTCATTTTTAGCATAAGCAACAATAACTTCCTTCTAAGAAATCAAATCCTTCTCAGGCATTTCATCAAATAACGTATGCCCACATTCCAAAATTCCACATTTTTGTCATATAAATTAATGTATTACTAACAAATAATTTAAAACCAAACCTACCAATCAGAATACAATATGCATGCATTTGCCATTCTAAGCTCAAATTAAGAGTACGACCCGTGAGGTTGTTACCTCCAATGCATCATTAAACTGTTGATTCTGTGCATACCTAACAACCATTGAATTCCAAGAAACAATATCTTTACGGGGCATTTCATCAAATACTTATTGAGCCTCTTCCAAACACTTCAAAGATTCTGCACTTGGCATGGAAGAAGAGGTTAGTGTAGAATCTTGATTGAATGGATTGGAAGAAGAAGCTTGAAAGATTCTACAGAGAAGAACGCAAAAAAGGGCAATTTGAGCACAACTAAGCAAAGGTAATCAACTCCTTGACTTCATTAACCTCCCTCCTTGACTCAATAATAATTAAAGGAATTGTATAAAGAATGCTAAGAAACTATCGAAGTGCCTCAGTGAGTTTTCCAGCTGTTGTGTCCTTATAGCCAGCCTTGAGCTTCTCTTCTAACTGAGAGAAATGGGACACCAGTGCAAGGGGGGGTGCCTTACATTAGGGCTAGTAGATTAGTTCCATCGTCGCTCAACAGCTAAAGATATCACTCGAATTGATGAAAATGCACGTAAATATGTATGGCTACCTATATAAAGGTCAACAAACATGGATCTCAATGGAGCAAAGTTTTCAAGGTCCCATCCTCTCTCTCTATTTACGTCAGTCTCTTCCCCTTCCTCCAAAGTTTCTAAAACATTCTCATTTTGTGAGCCATCTAGATCATCCATATCTAGATTCCCACCCCAATCGCCTTCAGAAGTCTCTTCATTTTCATTAACACCTTTACCCATATCATCCAGTTGATTACCTCTGCTCAGCCGTAAATACCTCTCTCCCCAAGCATCTATCAACACCGTTGTAATTATCCTGCTTGGTGGAGATGACAATGATGATGTGTGTGACTGGATCTTCATCTCATCATCCTTTTATGACTACAGGAAGAGATTCAATTTGATTTGATTCGATGATTAGAAGAAGAAGAAGAAGAAGAAAGTGAATTAAAAACCCTATAATTTGGTGATTTCGATTAAGTTTTTAATGATTTGATGATGAAAATTGCAATATTGAAACTGAGATTTGAATTTCAAAAAAAAAAAAAAGAAATTGAGATTTGGTTTTTTTTTTTTAAAGAAAACAAAAGGATTTTTTTGGGGTTGTTTATGTAAGGCAGATTATATGTTTTCTTCCCTCCATTGGCAAAATCAACATATCCTTTTTTATTATTATTTTCTTTTGACTGAATTGGGTCCTATATATGCCACATCAGATGTGGTAATGGGAAAGTTAACAACGTTTGGGAACTGTCAGCATTAAAGGCATAAATGGCCCATGAAAAATATTTAGTGCCAATTTGAGAATAAGGTAAAACATTAAGGTCATATTTGAACTTTTTTTCCTAACATTTAAGGGAATGTGATTTGATTCTACATGCATTTTAATACCCCACTCCGTAATAGTATTAAAAATATATGATATAAAATTAACATAGTATAAATTTTTAATAGTAAAATTATATACTAAGTATTATAGTATTCAACTAACTAAAATAAATTCACAGTAAATAAAAATAAGATGTAGTTTTAATTTTATTATGAATAAAAAGAAATAATTGTTAAAATAAATTTGTAATATTTTTAAAAGTATCTAAATAGTTATATTGATGGTAAATCACAAGTAAAACATTTATAGTATTGAAAGGGAGTGTTATTGTAATATCCCGTGTTTTTAAAAATATTTTTTACACTGTACCGGGATATGCAGTGTCAATAATTTTGAATATATATGTGATATTTTTACGAGTTAATATGTATTTAAAACCTATTTTAATTATGGTATATTATTTACAGTGTTTTACGTAAAATTTTCCCGGGACTTGCATTTTCGGGGAAATTTTCACGTAAACAATTTATTATTAATTATTTTAGATGTATTTACGGACTTGCATGAACTCATATATATTTTTAAATTATTAAATAAAGCCTGTGTGTGTATATGTATTTAATTAGGGTTTATTATACCCTAATATTTTATTAAGTATTTAATTGTTTTAATTGTTATTTAATTAATTTTATTTGGTATAAATTATTAAAATATTAATATTTTTATGTGTGTAGTGTATATTTGATGTGTGTAATTTAATATTATTTTAATATATAGTATAAAGTATATATATATACATATATTTGTCAAAATTACACAAGAATTGGAAAATTACATTTTAGCCCCCGAGTCTCCTTCTTCTTCTCCGACCGTTCCTTCACCGTCCGGGCGTCTGTCACGCCGTTCCTTCACCGTGGGTGTGCCGTCCGGTGTGCCACCATCTTCCCCGACCAGTTTCGCCGCCTGTGGAGGCCGTTTCCGGCGTCGGGAGAACGATTTTGGCCGGAGAAGCCGAAAATCAACCCACCGTCGATCACGCCGATTTCGGCCACCGTTTTTGACACCGCCGGTCTATTTCTTCTCCTTGAGCTCCGGTGAGTGTGATTCTAGCTTTGGTTTGAGCTAAAATGGTCTAGAATTGCTTAGTTTTCGATTTGTAAATTTCGGCCTATTAGGGTTTTTGATTTTTTTTGAGCTTTGAATTGATTGATTCATGGAAACTTCCTTCACAAATGTTGTTCCTAGTAGCTTAATTTTCATGTGTGAATTTTTGTAGAATTTTTGGAGATTGTTTGGATTTTTGGGTATTTTTGAATATTTTAATATTATTTTCTAATTTTCGGAAATTAATTATTTAAATTATGAAGTTGGAGTTTATGGTTAAATTAGGTGTTGAAATGAATTATAGGAATTTATTTGGAATTTTTATGAATTTCTAAGTATTTATTTTTAATTATTGAAGTTTAGGTGATTTTGGAAAATTAGGTTAATTGTGTTTTAAATTGAAATTAATTGGTTAATTGAGTTTAAATATTGATATTATTGATAAATATGTTGAGAAAATTAATTTTTGGTAATTGTATGATTTTTGATGAATTTTTGAAGTAATTTAAGTATATTTATATATATAGGGGTATTTTGGTAATTTTACCCTAAATTGTCTAAAAATGTAATTTAATTGGTTTTAATATTTATTTAAGGTATAAAAATGATTTCTACAAAATATTTGGTATTTTTAACTAATTAAAACTATTTTTCGTGAATTATTTTCAATTATATATATAATATACGGTTTTTCTAATAAAATGAGTTTTAATCGGTTTTTATAGTGTTTCAAGGTCAATTATGTAATTTCTACGTATGAAATGTATTTCTGTGATTTAAGGATATTTTCGGTGTATCTGGAATTATTCTGTGTTTGTGGACCCCGGTCGGTGGACTGTAGTTTGGAGTCCGACCGTGGGATTTTGATTGTGTTGAGCTCATTTTTCAAAGTGTGTTTCTTTGCAGGGTCGGCTCTACTCTTTTGAGTAGAGAGATGTCCGTTTTACAGGGGAGGTTCTGCCGGATTTTCGGTAGAATTCTCGTAAAACGTGATATCCAGTCGAACCCTAATTTTCGATTCTGTGTTAAATACTCTAGATTGAATTCTAGGATTTCTGTTAGGTTTATTCTAATGTCGGTTATTTATTGCTTGCTTAGTTGCACCGAGACCGAGGGCTAGTGGACCAGGCCCGTCGGACCTGTCTCGTGGAGCGCATTAGGTGAGTTACTATATTATATATATATGCTTAGGATGCATGATTTAGAAAATGCATGTTTTATTTTGACTGAATATGCATAAATAATGTGATTTATATTCAAGTATATTTTTGGTATATTTTTGGTATATAATAAATTATATACATGTTTTGTTAATAAAATATATTTAAAATGTTTTTAAATATATTTTTAGTTTAATTCATGATTTGATTGGATTTATTTGACATATATATACTCAAAATATACCTGGTTTATGTTTGGTATATTTTCGGTATATATATGGTTTATATTGTTGTTTCATTTACATTCATGCATCATTTATTGTGAATGAATTATTTATATTATTAATGAAGGATATCAATAGAACGTGCTACCTAGTGGGCAGCACTAGGACCGAGTACGTACCGGTACGCCTATAGTATTTAGGCTATATTACTAACTTATTTGTGGATATTGATTTGATTATGATTATTGTTATGTGTGAGATGTGGTTGTGGGTGTGATTGCTGGAGCTCGGTTGACCAAGTGTCTCGGGGCCAATCACACTGGCAGTCAGACTGCTGGAGCTCGGTTGACTTAGTGTCTCGGGGCCAGTCTACTGTCCATATGGATTAAGTGGATATATTTGGTATAAGTGAGCCTGTATGGCCAGAGTGTTGCTTAACACTATTTTCTGAGGTTGCGATATTCTAGGGTTCTATGTGATCCTTCATAAACTGGGATTTTTCAGTAAAATATATAAAAATGATTTTTCTGCATCTGTATGAATTTGCATGTATATATACATATTATATATATACTGTTGACTGTATGCATTATCACTTAGTGTGTATGTATATATATTATAGTAATTCACTCAGTGAGGTCTGACTCCCCTCCGTTGACTATTTTTCAGGAGAGTCAACTTCCTCAGACCTCAGTAGCAGGTCGATACGCCGGATTTCTTCCGCCCCAGCTTCTTTATGTAAATTGTCTACTTGAGTCTTATTTATTTTATCTAGACACTGCAGTAGTTGTAAATTAAAGTATTGGATTTCATATACTTTATTTTAAAGAGATGTATTATATTGAAACTGGATTTGTATTAAAGATTATATACATCTATGTGATGAGATGAGATTTAGTTTAAATCCAGTTGATATGGAAAAATGATATTATGATTTTTATTTCCGCTACATATTATATTTTTATTGTTATTATGGCATGCTTTATTTTATTTTTAGGCTTGCTACGGGTTCCGGATTCGAAAGAATTCCCGTTCCCTAACGCCGATCATGACCCCTGTTTTGGGTCGTGACAGTTATATTAAAATTTTATTACAAAATAATGATGATGTTAGTTGATAGAGTATTGAAGTGTTAAAAAATAAAACCACATACCTCTAAATGTCACGAAAAAAAACCACAAGTCTTAAAATGAAAATATGTCTAACTACATGATACTTTTTGTACTTATCCCATAATTTATAATTTTAATGGGAAATAAAATTAAAACTAATTAACTTTAAAAATTAATTAAAGTTTAAAACTTCTAAATTTATTCATTCTTGACATTTAAAATGAAAATACATTATCATACATCCCAACACTAATTTTAATTTTGTAAATAAAAATAAATAAATAATTTATTAAGAATTTATGTCTTTTTATGAACTTCAAAAAAATAAATTATTTTTTATATAAATATGGTTTGATATTTTATGAGTATATTTAATTTGTACTGTTTTTAAATTAATTTTTTATGATTATTTTTGTGGTTGTTTTAAAAAAAAACCCTAAAAATGATCATAAAACAAAAAAAACAATCATAAAAATTTTACAATCTAAGCATTGAAGTCCCATGTTATATTTTTAAGGCTTAGCTTCTCACCAAGAAAATTTTGGTATTTATACATACCGAATTATTGGATGATCCAAATACATTACTAATATCAATCAATTAGATACTTATCAATCACTCGGTGTTTAAGTGTTTTTTACTTAGAAATAAACCAAAACCAATATCTACTAGGTTGAGCAGTTGCCCCCTGTAATATCCCGTGTTTTTAAGTATTTTAACACTGTACTGGGATATGCAGTGTTAATAATTTTTGTATATATATTACGATATTTTTACGAGTTAATATTTATTTAAAACCTATTTTAATTATTGTGTATTATTTACAGTGCTTTACGTAAAATTTTCCCGGGACTTGCATTTTCGGGGAAATTTTCACGTAAATAATTTATTATTAATTATTTTAAATATATTTTCGGACTTGCATGAACTCATACGTATTTTTAAAATTACTAAACACCGTGTATGTGTGCGATATTTATTTAATTAGGGTTTAATATATATTACCCTAATATTTAATTATTTATTTATTTATTTATTGTTATTTAATTATTTTATTTATTATTAAATTATTAAAATATTAAATTATATGTGTGGATGTGAAATTTTTCAAATATTTTATTAAAATTTTTATTTTTTATTTTTTTTCTTTTTTCTTTTCTTTTCTTTTTCTTTCTTTTCTTTTTTCTTCTTCTTCTTCTTCTTCTTCTTCTTCCTCTCCCTCCCGCGCCCGACCACCCTTCCCCTCACCGCTGTAAATCCCGACCACCTACCGTCGGTGTGCCTCCCGGCTTGCCACCGTCGTTCCCAGTCGTCCCCCGCCGCCAGCAGCCTCCTTCCCCTGCGCCGGCAGCCTCTTTTCTTCCATTTTGGCCGAAATCCTTCTCCTCGCTGTCGACGACGATTCCGGCCACCATTTTTGACATCGCCGTCTCTTTCTTCTCCTTGAGCTCCGGTGAGTGTAATTCTAGCTTTGGTTTGAGCTTAAATGGTCTAGATTTGCTTAGGTTTCGAAATTTCCAATTCAGTCACATTAGGGTTTTCAATTTTTTTGAGCTTCGAATTGATTGATTAATGAAAAATCCCTTCACAAATGTTGATCCTAGTAGCATATTATACATGTATGAATTTTTGTGAAAGTTTTGGAGATTTTTTGGATTTTTAGGTATTTTTAAATATTTTAATATTATTTTCTAATTTTCAGAAATTAATTATTTAAATTATGAAATTGTGTTTTATGGTTAAATTAGGTGTTGAAATGAATTATAGGAATTTATTTGGAATTTTTATGAATTTCTATGTATTTATTTTGAATTATTGAAGTTTATGTAATTTTGGGAAATTAGGGTTAAATGTGTTTTTAATTAAAATTAATTGTTTAATTGAGTTTAATTTTTGATATTATTGATAAATATGTTGAGAAAATTAATTTTGGATAATTGTATAATTTTTGGTGAATTTTTGAAGTAATTTAAGTATATTTATATATATAGGGGTATTTTGGTAATTTTACCCTAAATTGTCTAAAAATGTAATTTAATTGGTTTTAATAGTTATTTAAGGTATAAAAATGATTTCTACAAATTATTTGGTATTTTTAACTAATTAAAATTATTTTTCGTGAATTATTTTCAATTATATATATAATATACGGTTTTTCTAATAAAATGAGTTTTTATCGGTTTTTATAGTGTTTAAAGGTTAATTATGTAATTTCTACCTATAAAATGTATTTCTATGTTATAAGGATATTTTTGGTATTTCTGGAATTGTTCTGTGTTTGTGGACCCCGGTCGGTAGACTGTAGTCTGGAGTCCGACCGAGGGGTTGTGGTTGAGTGTTGAGCTTATTTTTCGAAGTGTATTTCTTTGCAGGGTCGGCTCTACTCTTTGAGTAGAGAGATGTCCATTTTATAGGGGAGGTTCTGCCGAATTTTTGATAGAATTCTCGTAAAACGTGATGTCCGGTCGATCCCTAATTCTGTTTTTATGATTTATATTCTAGATCGAGTTCTAGGATTTTCTATTAGGTTTATTCTGATTTCTGTCGTTATTGTTTGTCTAGTTGCGCCGAGACCGAGGCCTAGTGGACCAGGCTCGTCGGACCCGTCTTATGGAGCTCACTAATTTGTGAGTTACTATACTATATATATATGCTTAGGGTGCATGATTTAGAAATATATGTTTTATTTTGATTAGAATGCATAAATAATGTGATTTGTATTTAAGTATATTTTTGGTTTATTTTTGGTATATATTAAATTATATGCATGTTTTGTTAATAAATTATATTTAAAATGTTTTTAAATATATTCTAGCTTAATTTATGATGTAATTGGATTCATTTGACGTATATATACTCGAAATATACCTGGTTTATTTTTGGTATATTTCTAGTATATATATGATTTATGTTGATATTTTATTGAACTTCATGCATCATTTATTTTTGTGAATGAATGTTTTATATTTATTAATGAAAGATATCGATAGAACGTGCTACCTAGTGGGTAGCACTAGGACCGAGTACGTACCGGTACGCCTATAGTATTTAGGTTATATTACTAACCATTTTATGGATATTGGTTGATTATGATTATTGATATGTGTGATGTGATTTGGGTGTGATTGCTGGAGCTCGGTTGACCAAGTGTCTCGGGGCCAATCACACTGGCAGTCAGACTGCTGGAGCTCGATTGACTTAGTGTCTCGGGGCCAGTCTACTGTCCAAATGGATTAAGTGGATATATTTGGATTAAGTGAGCCTGTATGTGTAATATCCCGTGTTTTTAAAAATATTTTTTTTACACTGTACCGGGATATGCAGTGTCAATAATTTTAAATATATATGTGATATTTTTACGAGTTAATATGTATTTAAAACCTATTTTAATTACGGTATATTATTTACAGTGTTTTACGTAAAATTTTCCCGGGACTTGCATTTTCGGGGAAATTTTCACGTAAACAATTTATTATTAATTATTTTAGATGTATTTACGGACTTGCATGAACTCATACATATTTTTAAATTATTAAATAAAGCCTGTGTGTGTATATGCATTTAATTAGGGTTTATTATACCCTAATATTTTATTAAGTATTTAATTGTTTTAATTGTTATTTAATTAATTTTATTTGGTAAAAATTATTAAAATATTAATATTTTATGTGTGTGGTGTATATTTGATGTGTGTAATTTAATATTATTTTAATATATAGTATAAAGTATATATATATACATATATACATCAAAAATCAAAAAGTTTGCAAAAATTACCAAACTGCCCCCGAGCTTTTTTTTTCTTCTTCTTCTTCTCCTACCCGCGCCCGACGACCACCACCCACCTCCACCGTCTGCAACTGCCGTTCCTTCACCGTCGGTGTGCCTCTCGGCTTGCCACCGTCGCCTCCAGCCGTTTTCCGCCGCCAGCAGCTCCCTTCCCCGGCGCCGGCGAGCTAGTTTTCCATTTTTGGCCGAAACTTGATCCTTCGCCGTTTCTCCCTCTTCCGGCCACCGTTTTCGACACCGCCGGTCTCTTTCTTCTCCTTGAGCTCCGGTGAGTGTGATTCTAGCTTTGGTTTGAGCTAAAATGGTCTAGAATTGCTTAGTTTTCGATTTGTAAATTTCGGCCTATTAGGGTTTTCGATTTTTTTGAGCTTCGAATTGATTGATTCATGGAAACTTCCTTCACAAATGTTGTTCCTAGTAGCTTAATCTACATGTATGAATTTTTGTAGAATTTTTGGAGATTTTTTGGATTTTTGGGTATTTTTGAATATTTTAATATTATTTTCTAATTTTTGGAAATTAATTATTTAAATTATGAAATTGGAGTTTATGGTTAAATTGGGTGTTGAAATGAATTATAGGAATTTATTTGGAATTTTTATGAATTTCTAAGTATTTATTTTTAATTATTGAAGTTTAGGTGATTTTGGAAAATTAGGTTAATTGTGTTTTAAATTGAATTTAATTGGTTAATTGAGTTTAAATGTTGATATTATTGATAAATATGTTGAGAAAATTAATTTTGGATAATTGTATGATTTTTGGTGAATTTTTGAAGTAATTTAAGTATATTTATATATATAGGGGTATTTTGGTAATTTTACCCTAAATTGTCTAAAAATGTAATTTAATTGGTTTTAATATTTATTTAAGGTATAAAAATGATTTCTACAAAATATTTGGTATTTTTAACTAATTAAAACTATTTTTCGGGAATTATTTTCAATTATATATATAATATACGGTTTTTCTAATAAAATGAGTTTTAATCGGTTTTTATAGTGTTTCAAGGTTAATTATGTAATTTTTACCTATAAAATGTATTTCTGTGATTTAAGGATATTTTCGGTATATCTGGAATCATTCTGTGTTTGTGGACCCCGGTCGGTGGACTGTAGTTTGGAGTCCGACCGTGGGATTTTGATTGTGTTGAGCTCATTTTTCGAAGTGTGTTTCTTTGCAGGGTCGGCTCTACTCCTTTGAGTAGAGAGATGTCCGTTTTACAGGGGAGGTTCTGCCGAATTTTCGGTAGAATTCTCGTAAAACGTGATATCCAGTCGAACCCTAATTCTATTTATGTATTTTAATACTCTAGATTGAATTCTAGGATTTCTGTTAGGTTTATTCTAATGTCGATTATTTATTGCTTGTTTAGTTGCGCCGAGACCGAGGGCTAGTGGACCAGGCCCGTCGGACCTGTCTCGTGGAGCGCATTAGGTGAGTTACTATACTATATATATATGCTTAGGATGCATGATTTAGAAAATGCATGTTTTATTTTGACTGAATATGCATAAATAATGTGATTTATATTCAAGTATATTTTTGGTATATTTTTGGTATATAATAAATTATATACATGTTTTATTAATAAAACATATCTAAAATGTTTTTAAATATATTTTTAGTTTAATTCATGATTTGATTGGATTTATTTGACATATATATACTCAAAATATACCTGGTTTATGTTTGGTATATTTCCGGTATATATATGGATTATATTGTTATTTCATTTACATTCATGCATCATTTATTTTTACGAATGAATGTTTTACATTATTAATGATGAAGGATATCAATAGAACGTGCTACCTAGTGGGCAGCACTAGGACCGAGTACGTACCGGTACGCCTATAGTATTTAGGCTATATACTAACTTATTTGTGGATATTGATTTGATTATGATTATTGATATGTGAGTTGTGATTTGGGTGTGATTGCTGGAGCTCGGTTGACCAAGTGTCTCGGGGCCAATCACACTGGCAGTCAGACTGCTGGAGCTCGGTTGACTTAGTGTCTCGGGGCCAGTCTACTGTCCAAATGGATTAAGTGGATATATTTGGATAAGTGAGCCTGTATGGCCAGAGTGTTGTTTAACACTATTTTCTGAGGTTGCGATATTCTAGGGTTCTATGTGTGATCCTTCATAAACTGGGATTTTTCAGTAAAATATATAAAAATGATTTTTCTGCATCTGTATGAATTTGCCTGTATATATACATATTATATATATACTGTTGACTGTATGCATTATCACTTAGTGTGTATGTATATATATTATAGTAATTCACTCAGTGAGGTCTGACTCCCCTCCGTTGACTATTTTTCAGGAGAGTCAACTTCTTCAGACCTCAGTAGCAGGTCAATACGCCAGATTTCTTCCGCCCCGGCTTCTTTATGTAAATTGTCTACTTGAGTCTTATTTATTTTATCTAGACACTGCAGTAGTTGTGAATTAAAGTATGGAATTTTATGTACTTTATTTTAAAGAGATGTATTATATTGAAACTGGATTTGTATTAAAGATTATACATTTATGTGATGAGATGAGTTTTGAATTTAATCCAGTTGATATGGATGATATTATGATATTATGATTTTTATTTCCGCTGCATACTATATTTTTATTGTTATTCTGGCATGCTTTATTTTATTTTTAGGCTTGCTACGGGTTCCGGATTCGAAAGAATTCCCGTTCCCTAGCGCCGGTCATGGCCCCTGTTTTGGGTCGTGACAGTATGGCTAGAGTGTTGAGGTTGCGGAATTATAGGGTTCTATTAGATCCTTCATGAACTGTGATTTTGAATGAAAAATATATATAAAATGATTTTATTGCATCTGTGTGTATTTGCCTGTATATATACATATTATATATATATTGTTGATTGTATGCATTTTAATTTAGTATGCATGTATATATATTATAGTAATTCACTCAGTGAGGTCTGACTCCCCTCCGTTGATAATTTTTCAGGAGAGTCAACATCTTCAGACCTCAGTAGCAGGCCTGTACGCCGGATTTCTTCCGCCCCGGCTTCTTTGTTTAAACTGCTTACTTGAGTCTTATTTTTTATAATCTAGACACTGCAGTAGTTGTAAATTAATTTTGTGGGATTTTATGTATCTTATTTATGTGAGATATTGTATTATATTTGAAACTGGATTTGTATTAAAAGATTTATATATATGAGATGAGATTTGATTTAAATCCAGTTGGTGAAATGATATTGTAATATTTATGATTTTTATTTCCGCTGCATTTAATATTATTATTATTATTGCATGTTTATTTTATTTTTAGGCTTGCTACGGGTTCTGGATTCGAAAGAATTCCCGTTCCCTAGCACCGGTCATGGCCCCTGTTTTGGGTCGTGATAAAGTTGGTATCAGAGCGGAGTTCTGTGTCAGGGCTTAGTTATGTGAGTTGTGGCCCTATTTTTAAGAGTTGTGTTTTCTGTTGGACTACTGCAGTGAATTAGGTTCGAGTACATCTTGATAAGTATTTCGTGCTTAGTTTTCTACGTTATTCCTCCGTTGTCTATTTTGTCTGAATCTTTCCGTTTGTCTTTTCAGTATGAGGAGGCGAGCACGTGTTGCTCCACCGGTCGTTAAGGCCGAGGATGATGAGTCTTTTCAGGATAAGGTTTTACCTCCTAAGCAGCCAGTTAGACGTAGAGGTCGTGGCAGAGGTAGACCTCGAGGAGCGGCAGGTCACCGTAGGCAGAGAGAGTTACAGGACGAGGAGCCTGTAGAGCCTGAGTTTGATGTTCCTGTTCCTCCAGTTGTTCAGCCTGCCTATCTGCAGGGTATGTCTGACCCTGAGGCAGCTTTGTTCTATGCTCGAGTTGGCAGGATTGCGTTTGATGGGACTTCTAATCCGTTAGATTTTCTACATGCGATTAAGACTTGGACTCGGACTGCTCATACCGAGTACCAGTGGATCATGATCATCGAGTTGTTTGTCGAGGGACCAGCTCTAGATTGGTTCATTCAGATGATCCAGCCTTATATGATGACGATGACCTGGGCTCAGTTCCGAGAGCGGTTTATAAGGAGATTTTGTCCAGAGCCTCTTCGTTTGAGCTATCGTCTTCGTTTGACCAGTATTTCTCGTGGAGATCGATCTGTAGAGGAGTATACCCGAGAGTTTCTTCGTTTGGGTAGATATGCTGAGGATTTGATGCGAGATCAGTATTTCGCAGTCACTACCTACGTTACTGGTTTGGGTTCTGCTTTTGCTGGTATGCCTACAGCAGGCCTTACTCTCGAGTCTATGATTGAGTTGGCTAAGGAGATTGAGCTGAGGCTAGTTAGGCAGGGAGCGATGCCTGATTACTACCAGTTAGGAGTTCAGTCGAGTGGATTGCAGGCTACTCCGTATTCGAGTTTTCATGTTGGTTCTAGTAGTCAGCAGTGAGGTCCGACTCAGCAGAGTCAGAGACAGCAGCAGTGAGTGCATCGGAGTAGTAGACATGGCCATGGAGGTCAGCGTAGATCCTTCAGATTTGGGTCAGGTGCTTCGAGCAGCAGCAGTGGTCGTAGTTCTGGATCAGCGGCCAGTGTTTGCCAGACTTGCGGTAGAGTCCATCAGGGATCATGTTATCTGACACCACTGACATGCTTCAGATGCGGGCAGACAAGACATTTTTCCAGATCGTGTCCTTATTTCGGGTATCAGCAGCCGTAGATTCCGTGATTCCTACAGCAGTCGATTGCTAGTGCTGCACCCGTACCATTTCAGTTACTACCAGCTCAGCATCAGAGTTCCACTCAGTTTGTTCCACAGCAGAGTCGTGGTAGAGGTACTAGAGGAGGTGCCAGAGGTGTTAGCCAGGCTTCTACCAGTCAACAGGGAGGTCAAGGTCAAGCCAGAGTCTTCCATCTCACTCTGCAGGATGCTCAGGCATCTAATGCAGTCGTGGCAGGTATTGTTTCTGTTTGTTACCTGGATGCTTAGGTTTTGTTTGATCTGGGTGCCACGCATTCATTCATTTCTCCTGTTTTTGCTTCTAAATCTTGGTGGCAAGCTTCGAGGATGGCTTTTCCTTTGTCCGTTGCCACTCCTCTGAGCGATTCCTTGGACACCGATATTGTTCTTTCTGGTTGTCCAGTTCTCGTGGGAGATAGAGAATTACCCGCTGATTTGATTTTGTTGGATGTGATGGAGTTTGATATCATTCTGGGAATGGATTGGTTATCTCAGCACTATGCCGTGGTAGATTGCAGGAATAAAGAGGTGACCTTCAGAATTCCTGGTGAAGAAGATTTTAAGTTTGTGGGTGATAGGAGTTCAGCACCTCAGAATCTTATTTCTGCTATTACGGCTAGGAAGTTATTGAAGAAAGGTTGTCAGGGATATTTGGCATTGGTCAGGGATACTTCAGTGGAGAAGTTGTCACTCACAGATGTTCCTGTTGCTTGTGAGTTTCCTGATGTTTTTCCCGAGGAGTTACCAGGTTTACCACCTCACAGAGAGATTGAGTTCTGTATAGATGTGGTTCCAGGTACTACTCCTATATCTATGCCACCCTACAGAATGGCTCTTGTAGAGTTGAAAGAGTTGAAGGAACAGTTGCAAGAGTTATTGGATAAAGGTTTCATTAGACCCAGTGTTTCTCCTTGGGGTGCACCAGTCCTATTTGTGAAGAAGAAGGATGGTACCCTAAGACTGTGCATTGACTACAGAGAATTGAATAAGGTGACAGTGAAGAACAAGTATCCTCTCCCGAGGATTGATGATTTGTTTGATCAGCTTCAAGGTGCACAGTTCTTTTCTAAGGTTGACTTGAGGTCGGGTTATCATCAGCTGCGTATTAGTGAAGCTGATATTCCTAAGACAGCGTTCCGCACTAGATATGGCCATTATGAGTTTCTGATGATGTCTTTTGGTTTGACTAATGCACCAGCAGCTTTTATGGACTTGATGAACAAGGTATTCAGACCATATGTGGATCAGTTTGTAATAGTCTTCATTGATGATATACTGGTATATTCAAGGAGTATGGAGGAGCATGTATATCACTTGAGGATTGTACTGCAGACATTGAGAGATCATCAGCTTTATGCTAAATTCTCGAAGTGTGATTTCTGGATGGAGAGTATTTCTTTTCTTGGACACGTATTCAGGTATTCAGGTTTATTTCCGCTGCATTTAATATTGTTATTATTATTGCATGTTTATTTTATTTTTAGGCTTGCTACGGGTTCCGGATTCGAAAGAATTCCCGTTCCCTAGCGCTGGTCATGGCCCCTATTTTGGGTCGTGACACCCCCTTTCCGTTTCAATTCAAGAAATAAAGGAAAAGATTAGGCTAGAGTAAGAGTAAAGGTTATATGAGTGTAGATAAAAAGAGGGAAGAGGTGTCCAATGGGGCAATCTAGATCACCTCTCAACCCAACAACAATCATCTTCTTCAAAATAATTCCACTGCTTTACTGAGTCATAAAAGCCATTTTTTATCCCTTCAAATTAAAAAATTCAAAATGCTAAGTATGACTCGAATTCTATATTCCATGGCGTTTTTGGTAAGTTGTACATGATATATATGATTGGGAGAAAACAATTTACTAGTCTACTTCTTCTTGATTTAATGGTCCACCAAACATCTTATGTTGGCACTTCTCAACAGAATGGTATAGTTGAACGAAAGAACCGACAGTTATTGGAAGTCGTCCAAGTATTATTATTTGACATGAATGTTCCTCGAGAATACTGGGGAGAGGCTGTTTGATCCGCTGCGTAACTTATAAACTGAATACCATTATAAGTACTCGATTTTAAAACTGCTCTTCAGAAACTTCAGGAACTTGTCATATCTCCACCCCTCAATAATCTCGAACCCCGAGTTTTTGGATGCTTGACATATGTTCATCAAACACTTGGCAAATTAGATCCTCGAGCTATCCGATGTATCTTTGTTGGCTATACGGATTTAAAAAAGGGATATCGGTGTTATGATCCAAATACAAAGAAGATGTATGTTACTCGGAATGTTCGGTTTCATGAAAATTATCCTTTCTTCTCCCACTCTGAGTGCTCTCTTCAGGGGGAGAAAAATTTGAACCTCTTTGAGCTTGAAGATAGCATTCTGAGTGTTCCGAATTCAAATTTGAGTCTTCCAAATATTTCAAGCATCCCACCCAGACAGACATCTAGTGTTCTGAGTATAAGCATCCCACCCGGACAGAAATCTGGTGTTCCTAGTATGAGCATCTCACCCGGACAAACATCTGATGTTCCGTGTCCGAGCATCTCACCCGGACAGATCATCGAAGAAAATTTGAGTAATCAAGATAATACATCTTCCCAACCCACACCAGAAGCTAAAGAAACTCCATATGCGATGTATAATAAGGTAAACTTGCCTCCTTTAATTCCAAATATTGAGCCTCGTTATCCTTCTAAGATCAATAGAGGGGTTTCGAAAAAATAATATGATCCGGACCTTCATACCAAAGCTAAATACCCTATCAATAACTTCATATTATCCAACCATTTGTCTAACTCACATGAACTTACTGTAAATCAATTATCTACTATATCTATTCTGAGTAATGTGCAGGAAGCCTTAGATGATCCAAATTAGAAGAAAGTTATGAATGATGAAATGGAGGCATTGTAGAAGAACCAGACTCATCTCGTTCCTCTTCTGGAAGGAAATAAAACGGTGGAGTGCAGGTGGATATTCACTGTCAAGCTCAATCCAGATGGAAACATAAATTGATATAAAGCTCGGTTGGTAGCAAAGGGGTACACTCAGAAGTATGAAATTGACTATAAAGATACATTTGCCCCAGTAGCAAAAACGAACACCATCTGAGTCCTTATTTCAGTAGCTGCCAACCTAGACTGGGCGCTGTGATAATTTGATGTAAAGAATGCATTTTTGAATGGAACCATAGATGAAGAAGTATATATAGATCCACCACCTGGAACTACATGTACTAACCGAATATGCAAACTAAAGAGAGCATTGTATGGACTCAAACAATTGCTTCGAGCATGGTTTGGATGACTCTCAACCTTCATGAGGAAGCTCGATATAAGCAAAGTGATGATGATCACACACTATTCATTAAACAGAAGTTAGGTAAAGTCACCGCGTTGATTGTATATGTTGATGATATGGTGGTCACTGGAAATGATCCGAGTGAGACAACAATCTTGTAAAGACAGTTAGCATCCGAGTTTGCAATTAAGGATTTGGGTAACTTGAAGTATTTTTTAGGAATTAAAGTTGCAATATCAGCTCAAGGAAATTCTCTTTGCCAATAAAAGTACGTAATGGATCTACTAACAGAGACGAGGATGCTTGATTGTAAGCCAGCCGAGACTCCCATTGAAGTCAACCATGGACTTTCAGTCCTAGAAGATCAAGTTCCAACTGATAGAGATCAGTATCAAAGGTTGGTGGGAAGGTTAATTTACCTGTCTCATACTCGACCATACATTGCTTATGCAGTAAGTGTTGTGAGTCAGTTCATGCATTCTCCGAGTAAAGAACATATGAATGCAGTATATCAAGTATTAAGATATCTAAAATCTTCTTCGGGTAAAGGTTTATTCTTTGGGAGGAATAAGGATTATGAAATTACTGGCTATACTAATGCTGATTGGGCTGGAGATCAGATTGATCGAAAATCAACATCTGGGTACTTTACATTTGTTGGAAATAATTTAGTTACTTGAAGAAGCAAGAAGCAGAAAGTTATAGCGAGATCAAGTGTTGAAGCTGAATTTAGAGGAATGGCTCATGGAGTATCTGAGTTGCTCTGGGTAAGGCGAATTGTTCAGGATTTGGGATTAAAGTATCCGAAGCCTATATTGTTACATTGTGATAATAAGGCCGCTATAGCAATTGCAAACAATCCGGTTCAACATAATCGAACTAAGGATATAGAGGTTGACAGACATTTCATAAAAGATCATCTGAATCGAGGGACAATTGATCTTCCATATGTTTCATCTCAGACTCAACTAGCTGACATTCTCACGAAGGCTGTATCCAGAAAAGCATTCTACAACTCACTTGGCAAGTTAGGAATGATTGACATACATTCACCAACTTGAGAGGGAGTGTTGAGGAAGTAAATATTTTTATTGTATATATTAGGAAGTAAATATTTGTATACAATTAGGAATAAAGTTTTATTCTATTTAGAATATTATTCTATTCCTAATTAGGTTGTGATTAGGATTCCTGTGTATATATATAAGGGGTGTAACTCTTCTTTGAATATGAGTGAGTGTCGAAGTATGACCTTTTATGCTACTTGAATAACCTGCTTCGTGCATTGCCTATTTAAATGTTACTTTCAATTGATACTTTAATTATGCTGACTCATTGTCTTAATCTTCATAGAATCTGGCCAATCTAACATCAGGATGTTATGTTGTTGGCATTCCTCTTCTCTATTTTATCACAATATTGACCTTGTTGCATTGTGGGATAATGGTGCAGAGAAGATAAACAGAAAATCAAAGCAAACAGAGTAACTGATAGTCAGAGTCCATTTTTATGAAAGTCTCACAATCTTTTTACTGAGAACTCGTGTAATTTCTTCCTGTGGAAATGTAAATAGTTTGCAGATGAAATAAATCTTTTGTATTTTTTATTTATGTTTTGAGTAGGTTGCAGGTTCCAAGTATATGATTTCTACTTTTTTTTCTTTTAATAAAAAAAGAAGAAAAAAAGAAACTGTCATCAAAAGATGATATAATTTGCTATAAATATGGCAGCTTGAAGCATCTTAACTCATAAGTTTATATTGAGCTTGAAATCCCTTATGTGAAGAGAAGCAAATGTCTATACTGCAAGTTGCAGTGGCTACTTGATCCAAATTTATTTTAACAATTCTTCTTTTATTGCAAGAAAAATTTGAGAGAAACAAAAAGGATATGTATTGCATTTGTTTGTTTATTGTTGTACAGTTCAATGCAATGTAGAAGCATGAATATGCTTGCCAGTAAAAGGCATTGTCTAGAAATGGATTATATGCCAATTTGCCCTTTGAACTTTTCAATGTCAGTTAACCAGATGGTAAAATGTTTAAATAAATAGATCAAGAAGTTAATACTTGAACTTGGATTTATTTCAACGAGTACAAAATCAGCAATTGAAGATTTAATAGACCAAGTTGTTAAATTAAGCACATGAAGCAAAAATCAAAATTGAACTTCTAATTAATGGTTAATGAATTATTGAGCACTGAGCTGCGCCATGAAAATCAGCAATTACGCAAATCTTCCAGCTTCTCACACTACTGAGCAAATTTAAGTGGATATAGCATTTCTGATAACATGTCCATAGTCAATTTCAGAATTGATAAGTAAAAGTCAAGCGTGCGTACGTGCTTGCACGTGTGAGTGTATATATATATATATAACAGGAAATGGATAACAAACAACATGAATTCAAACTTTAGATTTACTGAACATTGTAATTTACAAGCTAAACTGTAAAGAATCTGACAGAATTTATATAGAAACAGAGGAAGAAAAACAAAAGGAATTACAAAAGGCATGGGTGCAAAATTAGATGAGCACTAGCTGAACTTCTAAATTCTGATTTCATTATTATGTAAAGAAATGAAAAAAAAAAAATTGATCTTTAATATACAAAAATAAGACTTAAAGCAGATAGAATGCGAAAATCTGTATCAGTTGTAGCAGTGACTTTTTAAGCATTCCTGAACTTCATGTTTATTGGAGAAAAAACTTTGATATATATCCCTCAGCCATCTCCTTGACTAAATGAGCTCCAAAAATGCCCTCTTCATCTACCAGACTCTTTAAGTATGCTCCATTATCGAAACCAACATAATTTCTCTTAGTTGCCAAGTATAAGAATTTATATCTAACAGCTGTTATATTTGATGACACGGTGTCATCATAATACCGGAGTAAACAATGAATGATTAAATTCAAATTGAGAGCAGCTATATATATACATACCTGGCAAGAAATTATTTTGTCTGTTGATGATGCTGTTATTGCATAATTTGTGGTGTGTTTTTGTACTGTGTCAAGGCTATGATAATAATTTTTTTTATAAATTTATATATTGGATTAAAAATAAACACAAGTCACCTTAAAATGATTTCATATTCTTTTTATTTGTGAACTTCCATAAACCAAAGATAAAATTTTTCATTAAGAAGCTATATAGAATAATAAAAAACAAGCTTAATGTTTTCCAGAAGAAATCCTCATGCAAACATGATGTTTAGGACACTTGATTACAGGCATAATGTGAGACTTACAAGGGAAGAGAAATCCAACCTCAAGTGCCTTGCAGACTTTATCAACCTCAGGTGCAAAGTTACTCTTTTGTGAAGTCATTATGAGCTCAAGCACACCAACACAGGACTGCCACTGTGGTTACACTCATTAATTTGCTAGGTTCAACAAATTGAATATGATATTTTAAAAACCGATCCACTGTGGTTACACTTATTAATTTGCTAGGTTCAATTTTCCCAAGTCTTTCAATATAAACAGGCCGACCCTCTTTGTCTACACCATGGTAACCGTGAGGATAATATCGCTGAACTTCTTCGTACTCCTCGTACATAAAATCCTAAGCAAGAAACATGTTAGATCATCAGTTACAAACTTGTAAAATATAAGCAAGCATCTGAAACCAAAAAAAAAAAGAAGAGTGTAGTATAAGACACCATCACAGAATGATCACGCTATATGATTCAATTTAATAAGACTTCAATTGTTTCGTTACCTGTATGATCGAATCAACTCCATTATCTTTCCTCCAGTTGAGCCATCAAGAGAGTTTTATCCAGGTCAAACTTTCGAGCTCGTAAAAACCTGCAATAATAGACATCCAATTCCTCTGAAATTGCCAGAGACAATAAAAAGCTCCCTGAACAATAACTAACTCCATTAAATCATTCAAAAACGTCAGCTACATTACCTCAAGAGAGTATGGTACTCATTGTGGCGAGGCGGAATCATGTCTTTTAGAATCAATGCCCAGCAAAACGCATTAACAGCAGCTTCCTCCTTAGCATCCCCAACATCATTAACTGAAATCACAGCAAATCTGCAATTGGCAACACGCCTTCCTTGTTTCCTGAGAATAAGCGTAAGCTTAGTGGATGCACTTCA
Organism: Mallotus nudiflorus; assembly: GCA_947683625.1. Lineage (NCBI taxonomy): Eukaryota > Viridiplantae > Streptophyta > Magnoliopsida > Malpighiales > Euphorbiaceae > Mallotus > Mallotus nudiflorus. The sequence continues at coordinate 5,291,958 of CANTUR010000283.1, read as the reverse complement.
GAGATCTAGATTTCCTTCTCCTACTCTCAACTTCAGAAAGTTCTAAGTACATACCTTTCGCTCTCTCACCGCTTTCCTGAATCAAAATCACCTCACCTACCATCATCATCAAAACAGAACATTAAATCCACACGCAAATTGCATTTTTTCCTGGCATTAAAATGTTAAAAAATGACAATAGGTTTTTTTTTTTTTTTTTTTTTTTTTACAACATTAGAATGATATTGGTTTGTCGTATCTGCCATAGACGGTGACTAACCTATTATTAGAGGTGAAATGACCGTTTGTATGGATACAAACGTTTCCACTGTAGCAAGAACCTATTAATAAAAAGGATTACAGCTTATCAGAGAGACCACGGATAAAAAAAACCCGGGTACCTCTGATGAATCCCAACCGTGACTAAAAGAAAAAGAAGCTTTAGGTAGAAAATGCGCAACCACAGTTGCTTATCTTTTAATAAAAGACACAGAAACATTCCTGCAATCATGAAGGAGTTTACTACAAGCAGCAACAACGACGCCAAACTCTGAGATATCACAAGGAAGACCATGAACAGCATAGATCAAAACTTTAGCATCAATCTCGACCTGAATGTTTGAAAGACCATGGTCAAGAATCCAACTAAGCGCCTCTTTTAAACAGATTGCTTCTGCAAGGCGAGCTTCAAACATACCAGTTAAACTCTTTGCATAATAGTGAAGAACATCACCATTTTGATCTCGTAAAACCATACCGAAACCAATTTTCTCTTCTTTTTTTTTTTTATTACTTAAACTTACTATATTCATTGAGGAAAATATAAAAATAAATGAAAATGCAAAAATCAAATAATCAGTGCCCTTAGCTCAAAAAAATAAATAAATAAATGCCTTTTTTTTTTCTTTACCATCTTCATGACTTCATCGCTCAAAAAAAATTATCTGTAAGGCATTCCAATAATAGGCAAATGCAGAATTTATCACTTCAAAATTGAAATATTTCTATTGATCCAAACACTGAAAAACTTCCCTTTCAAAAAAAAAAAAAAATTCTTGTCAAGTGTTTTCTGACTTCTCAACACCAAACAAAGCATGAGAAGAACACACAGCTTTCGTTATCTCATCTGCAATTTCTGCATAAGCCCACCCACTCACCCGCTTCAAAAAAATTTTAACAAAAAAACACACAACAGAAAATGCATTCTTGAAATACATATCAACCCACTTCAAAAAATTAAATCAACCAAAGAGTCCCAATGTAACTCTACTACAAAAAGAAAAACGATGATGAAAAAGGTCAAAAAAAGAAAAATCAGGGGCTTCAAAACTCACGCCCACTGCCGTCCCGTCTGCCGTCCACAGCCATCACCCCTGCCTGCTCGCCACCATCACCATCTCCACAATTCCTTCTCTCAGTTGGATCTGTTGATGTCCTTTCATTTTCTTGTATTAAAAATGAAGAGATCGACACAAAAACAAGATCTGAGTCGAGAAAAGAAAAGAAAGTAGATTACCAGTGGAAAGCCTTCATGGGTTCAATGAGGTTGACGAGATTGGCAAAGCCTTTGATGAGTGTCTCGATTTCTGCAGGTGCGACTTCATCTTTCAACTTTGCGAGCAGTACACGCTTAACTACTCCCTTCGCTTCCTCCATTGGATTTGATTGCTTAAAAGATCGCTCCTTACTCCTCCGTCATCTTAGAAATTGGGCATAAACAAAGAAAGAAGCAAAATATGAAAAGAAATAAAAATTCTGTAGTTTTTTTTTTTTTTTTTTTACAAAGAATTGCGCAGTTTTAGAAGAAGTAGAGTTAAATTATTGTTTTAAAAATTAATAAAAATACAAAATCACTTAAAAAGAGAAAAAAAAAAATAGATAAAGGTGTATTTATTATTGTTAAATTATTCAACTCACAGCACTCTCTTATTTGGAGTTCGATGAGCTAAAAAGTAAAAATTTTGGACTAATTTGTTGAAAAAATTAAAATTCGATTTATTTGTAATTTCGCTACAAGTTCATAGAGGTAATTTGACCTTTAGCTCTTCTATATATTGCATCTATTAGGGTTTAATCCCAATAACTTTGTGTGATTGCGTCTCCTGTTAAAGTTGAAAACAATCAATGAAGCATTATCTCTACCAATTGAGCAACCATCTTGGTTTGTTCGGTTTTGAGATTTATCTGCTAACTGTTAGGTGGATCTCAAGGTTTCTCCAATTGTTACTTATACTTCAAACTCTGCTTATTGCCCTAATTTGGGGTTACCTCCGCAAACATTGTGCCCTCAACGATGATGGTGATGCTAAAGATAAGATGCAAACTTATTGGCTTCAACTTCCTAATGAAGTGATGAATCTGATAATTCAGCGATTAGATTTAGGTGATCGTGTAAGGATGTTTAGCGTTTGCAAGTCATGGAAATTCTTAGCTATGCAAAAGGATATTCCAGTTCCTCCTCAATTGCCGTGGTTGATGATCTCTAAACACAGCAGGAGCAAGCAATTTGGATTTCTATGGCCTTTTGGATGCCCAAACACAAACATAAAATTAAGCTTTTATGATCTATCTCTTAGTAAAATGCACAATTTCACTCTTCCAAAGTCTGTTCAAGGAGGTCGCTGCTTTGGCAATTCAAAAGGTTGGCTTTGGATTGCTAAGGGTAGTCAACGTAACCCACAAATTTTTCTTCTAAATCCACTTTCAACAAAAGTTATGCAGCTTCCATCCATCACCACCGTCCCAAAATACTTTAAATATGTTGCAAAACTTAAACACCCATGTAGTTTTACACATTTTTTTAGTCGAATTGACTTGTTTTTCGACGAGATTGAGGATGGGGTTTATCCAAGTTGTACAATTTCAGCCATCTTAGCCAACTGTCGGGTATTGGCGACTTGCAAACCAGGTGATTACAAATGGACCACTCTTTCTCAAGTTCATGAACAAGAAAATCATGGTTTCCTTGACATATCATTTTATAAGGGAATGCTTTATGTCCTTTGCACAAAAACTTCACCTGATACCAGCATCAATGTTTCCAATATCCCATTGGATTTATCAAACTTTGTGATCCCCATTAACCTAATTCCTGATCTTACAATAGCCAATCTTGATGTGGAGCAAGTTCAAGAAGAAAAAGGGTACACCATTTTAAAAAATGCTATCAGAGACTCTGCTTTGGTGGAATCACGTGGTGAGCTGTTGATACTTCATAAGTATTACGACCTTCTGCGCAGCGAGGAAGATGAGGGCGTTTTTGAATACCATCAAGTAAAGAAATTTGAGCTGTATAACATCGATCACAGTGGTGCTAGCTTGAATAGTGACCAAGTGTTGTTTGTTGGAAAACAAGGATCACCGCTATCACTTTCAGTCAAAAATTTCAATGGATTCCAGGGAAATTGCATACACTTTGTCGATGACGTGACTCCTGATGATATTTGCGATTTTGATCCACTTGTTGTTTGTGAATCTGGAATATTCTGCTTTGAGGATGAGAGGATTATACGTTGTTATCCTAGTCTGAACTACCCTTCAACAGTGTTTTGGTTTACACCACTTATGAATTTCACTTGTATTTCTTAGTCACGCCCCCACAGCTTTTATTTCCCTTAATACAGTGATTGCGATTAAGTTTTAGTTAACAGGCCTTTTGTAGCTAAATTATGCTTGGTTCAGAAATTCTATTTAAATGGTAATAATAATTAAGTTATTTGCAGTCTCTCTAAATTTTTTAATGCATTACTGATTTGTTTTGGTGGTGACTTTATTACTTGCAAAGTTTCACAAGCATATTTAGTTGCCTTCAAGTTAAGGATTCTGCAATTACTGGTAAACATAGGGCACTTGTGGCCTTCATTCTGTATTATTGACATGGTGCTTTTATTTGTTGGTCTTTTTCCCTTATGATGATTCGATATACATGACACTATAGCATGAGCTTATTGGATCAGCATCCAGCATAGTATTAGGACTGATGAAATGGTTATTTGGCTTGTTACATGACTCTCCATAAATTCGTGCAGATGTATTTAATTATAGCTGCAGCACGCACATCATCTCACTTGTATGAACCATACACTGCTTGTGAAATGGAGAAATCACTTGCAAACATTGCTTTTTTAATTCATTCATTTTTAATTGTGGAGAATCAAAGACAAGCATTGAACATATCGGATCAACTCAACTCAGCAGATTCATCTTGCAAAACATTTTTTGTTGATACATTGGAGAAACTATATCCTTCATGATTCCTGTTCTTACTGAGGGTGCTCTCTATCAGCCACTCGGCTTTGCTCCCTCATTTGAAAGCCTACAATAATAAAAGCGTAACTAAAGAATTTTAGTTGTTCCCGAAAGCCAACAAGCCCTTATGTCACCTGTTTAGCTTTACAATCTCCAAGTCCTCATTGGTTTCGATGCTTCAGTCTCAAGATTATGAAGCCATTGAAGCTGCTCTCTATGCTTTGCTTAGCCTTGCATCTGGCGGTGAACGGTACAGAGTACTTTTCTCGTGCCATTCACAACTAACAAAGAATCTTTATTAATGTTTTGCAGGAACAAGAGTGTGATGGTGAAATCAGGAATTGTACCTGTGTTGTTAGAGCTCCCGCACTGCCAAAATGAGACGCTGATTGAGCTCGTGATAGCTGCTCTGTTAATCCTCTCTTCTTGTGCGGCAAACAAACCAGCAATTTCTTCTTTCGGTGCTATCCCACTAATTGTTGGGATCCTAAATGAAGACTCTGAAGATGATGATATCCCCACAGGCTGCGTTGGCATGCAAGCCAAGCTCGAAGCTATTGCAACTCTCCACAACCTCTCAACCTACCAGCAGATTGTTCCATCAGTTGCCTCCTCTGGAACAGCGTTTACATTGCTGCAAATAATTCACGGCTACGAGAAATCGAAGCAGTTGGTTGGGAAAGCAATGGCACTGCTCGAAAGCATCATTATTTTATCAGACAACGCACTTCTTCAAACCGCCACCACTGGAGAGGCAATTCGAGCATTGGTTGAGAATATTGAAGAGGGTTCTACGCAATGCAAAGAGCACGCAGTGGTAATTCTCCTTCTAATATGCCAGAGTAGCAGAGATAAATACAGAGGATTGATTTTGAGGGAAGGTGTAATGCCAGGACTGATTGAGTTGATCGTGGATGGAACATGGAGGGCTAAAGATACAGGTCAAGAACTGCTACGGCTCTTGAGAGACTATTCAGATTATGGCTCAAGAGGAAAAAAAAAAAATCAAAGCATGAACTTGTAGAGGAGAATCTGCAGGAAAATGATGCAGAAAGATTGGAAACTATATGTATTTTCTTCTTATATATATATATATATATATATATATATATAAACTGACTTGCCTTGATTTGTTTAGAAAAGAAAGAAAGACTTTTCAAAGAGGGGTCAGTCGACGAATTAATTCTCTTATAACTGATCTCAAACTACAGAAAGTGGAAAAGAAAGGAGGAAGGGCTTCTTACATTACACTACACACAACACATGTACATGGCTTGCCAAGCTGTCATAAGTATTCCTTCCTTTTATCTTTTTTATTGTTATCATTTTGATTTTATATGCATAGTGGGTGCGCTTCAACTTCCATTGATTTCTTTTTTTTTTTTTGGAAATTTAGTTTCATTGAACAGAAACAACACCGATACAAGCCAAACTCCAAGACAGTACAAGAACAAAAGCAGGGCTATTCTAAACTCATACTACCAATAGCCTGGAGAGGAAGCTAACTGAGCAACCACTATAAAACACTAATCACAGGCAACAAGCCCAGATCGAAACAGACTAACAATAGGCAAAACAGAAATACATCAACACACAAGTCCATCAGCACTGGACAAAACAGAACACTAAACATGCAGGGCAGTATACTAACCCCAGACGCTCGCATCACTAAGACAACAAAATTAGAGAGATGAGACAATTGAAATTTTTTTTGTTAATTTCCAAAACCAAAATATAAAGAAGTAGAGGCAGCAGCTGGTGGTGGATGGTGCTGTTACAAAGGCTACAGAGCAGTAGGGCTACAAACATAGAGGATATCATTACAAAACCAACATTACAAGACAATGTACTACAGCACACCTACTTCAAAAAAAAAACCATTGTTTCAGCTCTTGCATTGGCATATATATGTATTTTCCACCTTTCACTTATTGCTGCACGTTTCCAATTTTTTTGAGTGCTGAACATACTCATGTACTATATGTATCGTTTTCCCTATAAGTGGCAGTTTCTCCTTACAAAAACCAAGGGCTGCTTTCTTCACATCCCCAGTGTTGCTTTCTTCATGTTCTTTTCTTCACATCTGTGCTGATCCAGAATTTCATCTCCATTGTCAGACTGCAATCCCTCGCATCCTTCACTTGTTGCTAGAACCTCAACAGCAACAAGTGAAAAGAGTACCTTGGTTTGTCACGTAGACTGCAACATTGAACTCCTCAGCTATCTTTGTCAATCGGGAGAGCATCTGCGCTAACTTTTGCTGAAAAAGGAAACTGGATCATGTCAATGGAAAGACAAAATATTGTCCATATTTGTAGATGACATTTCCATTATTGAGAAGCTCATTAAGTTCACCTGGCGCTCTGCAAGTTCTCCTCTTCCTGTGAAATCCACTCGAAACAGGGCAATCACTGAATCCACAATCTGAACAAGAAGCGAGTAAATATATCATCTCATCAGAACTCCTAACACTGCTGTGACAGGTTATCCCGTGAGCAAAAAAAGCTAACCACGAGTCTGAATGGCTCTTCAGACATTTTTGCAGCCGGGCCAAGAAGCAGGTTGTACTGATGCTCATATGCATATGCACTAGCGTAAATGATCTGCCACATCCAGACAAAGCAAGTTAAAATAGGCTTCTTCAGTAACTTGATGGTAAGAACAAAAGTTGACACTTACATTATCAAGGACAGCTCCTGGGTCCATGCCAAATCTTTCAGCTATTGGAACAATCCTATCGGTATTGTTAAGAAAACAGAATGCAACCTAGTAGACATCATATGAAGTTATTTTCTTGCAAATAAAAAGAGAACCAGAATATATCTCCGTTCCAGGCGTTAAGAAAAAAAGGCGACGGTTAGGATACAAAGTTCCTTCAGTATCAATGTTAGCAACCTTTCCATTCCCTCCTCGCATGTTGATAGGAAGCTGCAAAGGCAATAGAATTGTTCATTTTGCGAGGGCTAGCCCAATATTGTCTCTAATATTCATCTGAATGCCAATTATAATGCCGATAACATCAACTGCTTGCAAACAATAAATCCAATTTTTCTTAAAAGCGTGCAAAATCAGGCTATATCTGATAGGCATCAAGGAGCAGTAGAGTGAGAGAGAAACCTGTGTAAAAAAACAGAGAGTATGAGCAAGCTGCGTTTTCCCAGATCTGGAGTAATAATGAAATTATCAGTAGAGATACCATAAGCGATAATAGCTGAAAACAATCAACACGAGCAACAATTACGGAAACAAATGTATCTCACCGGAATTCCTCAAAACCTTCAGTGATACATAGAGTTTCAATCCCACCTTTTTCAAATTAATCACAAAAACACATATCAATTCCACAGAAACAAATAACAATTTCCATCACATTACAGCAGTAACAGAAACCAGTATAATATACCTCCTAAGAGTTCATCAAGGGCTTCACTTCCCGTTGTGATGCGAATTACTGATTTCCTCTGCAATAGAAGGGAAAAAACAAAGATCAACACGCAGGTTTTTGTTTTTTTATTTTTTTGTTAACAAATGAAGCTATAATATTGGGTGCTTCCATCAGATTTTCAATCTCACAAAGATGGCCAGTTATAACTTACTCTGAGCAAAGCATCGCTTCCTGTTATATAACCAAAATTCTGAGAAACAAAAATAAAATAGAGAAAAAAAGTTAAATTCAACAAGAGCAAAAAAAAACAAAAAGTTAAACTTATACATCATTTTGAAATTATCTTTAGGCTATCGTGAGATTTTTTTTTCTAATTCTAACCATTATCTGAGATTTTTTTTAGTTAGATCTAAGAAGGGCTTCGCAGCATCTTATCAACTTTAGCCTCAGATAATCCTTCGATTCCTGTCAGATTCTGAAAGAAAAAAGAAAAATCAACACATGCGCTATCAGATGACGCCACAAAAAACTTGAAGAATTAGAATTACATCATTTTGGAAATTGATTTTACCTTTTTTGTTTGCATCATCAAGCCATTGCAAGTATAGATCCCTGCATCTTGAAGTTTCTTCACATCTCCAGCATTGATTCCTTGAGCTATCACTAAAAACAATTAAAAAAAACAACACGCAGTTAACAATTAACAGATTGATTTAAACAAGGTGAAATTTGCTATAGAAATCACGGAACAGAACATCAATTATCTCATGCACAGACAACATCTAAGCTATATTTCTAATCAAATCAACAATCGCCTACTGACAGATAACAACAGCAACAAACAAACAGAAACAAAGAATCGCATTCAACGTCTACGTCGCTAGCAAAATGAACAGAGAAAATCACTTAAAATTAGCAAAAAAAATGAGAAGAAATAGATTCCGCAGCTTACACTTATCAATAGCTTCGAACAAGTCCTCTTCGTCATCAATGTCTTCTCGTTCCACGAGCTGTAACTGACTCTGCTCTTCGGCTCTGAAGTGGTCTCCGACCGGTGTTGCAGCAGCAGCACTGAACACAAGGTAGATAATCAAAACGACAAGCAAGGCAAACGTCAACAGCACGCAAACGTCCTCTCTCCAAGAGTTCTGTTCCCATTGGAACGGCACAAATCTCCTCGCTGCTGTTCTAGCCCTTCTTCGAGCTTCATCATTTTCAGTAAAATGGCGAACATGCACCTTAGGTGCAGCTGGATAAATCCCTCTTCTTGCCATAAAGATTTGCCAAACAGGTTTTGTCTGTGAACAAATATGGGAAACAGCGTGGGAAGTATTTATACGAAATTTCAAATAGCGCGCGCGTAGTAATTATTATTATTATTATTATTATTTGGAGGGTATTATTGTTAATTTTTGTCTTCTTATATAGATATACAAAGATATTAACTTTACTAAAATAAATCAAATTTTTATAAAAATTTAAATAAACCCAAAAAAATTCTTTGGCACTAACTAAAAAATAATTTTTAAATGATTACAATTTATTTTCTGAAAATAATTGAAGTTTCTTAGTTAATTACGTGTAGAATATCCAAATAAAAATACTGTGAATTAAATTCTTCTTTTATAAATTCATTAAAAAAAATTTCTTTATTTATAACTTTAGCTTTCTTTATTTTTATATGTAATATAGATTGTGTAAAATTATATAAATAATAAAAATATTAATTATATATTAATTATAACTCATATATATAGAGCACATAGCCTATTGTAAATAAAAATTCTTATAAAATATTTATACATATACGTTATAAGTATTTAATAATTTATGTACTTTATTTAAATTTAATGTTAAATATTGTATCTCTCAAAATGACCAATGTAATAAGCATTATTTTATTTTTTTTAAGTCTATATAATTGATAAATATAAAAAAAAAATTCAACGTTTAAATTCTAAAATATAAAATAAAACAATCTTCATCAATTTGAAAACTTCTAAAAATAAATTAAAATTGATTTTTCAATATATAAAAAATATTTATATTTTCTTAGTAACTTACACGTAAAAATTATATTTATACTATATATAAATCTTGTGAAATAAGTCCTTCTTATTTATTGTAATATCCCGAATTTTTAAATAATTTTAAATTGTATCGACATATACAGTGTTAATAATTTTAATATATATATTTGATTATTTAATTAGTTTGTTATTTATTAAAGTTATTTTTTTAAATATTTTAAGTTTTTTACGTAAAATTTTCCGGAGAATTTTATTTTTGAGAAAATTAAAACCTAAATAAATAATTATTAATTATATTGGTCGGTTTTGTAAATTTACAAGAGTTCATGCACGATTTTAATTGTCGTATTAAAATATATACATATACATGCATATATACACATTTAATAAAATTAGGGTTTATTTTTAATTAAATCTATATTATATAGTTTTAATAAATAATGTGTGTTATATATATGTATATGTATGTAAATATTATTATTTTAGTATGTGGTGTATAAATATTTTGAATATAATAATAAAATATTATAATAATTAAAGTTACCTATATATATATATATATATATATATATATATATATATATATATATATAATGAAAGTTTAGTTTATTTACAACTTTGTCATTCTTCTTCCCCAAACACTCCCGACGCCTTTCTTCCTCCTCCACCACTGCAACTTCCGTTCTCACACCGGTGGAGTGCCTCTCAGCCATCCTCCTCCTTCCCAAGCTCCCTCCACCACCCTCTTTTTCTTTTTCCGGCGTCGTTTGGTCGTGAAAAGCCAAGGAGATTGAAAATCACCCCCATCGTCGATCACCGTGTTTCCGCCCACCAGTCTCTATCTCTTCCTTGAGCTCCGGTGAGTTTATTTTCAAGCTTGGTTTCACTTGAATTGGTCTAGATTTTCCTAGGTTTTCAATTTTCAATTTCGACCTATATGAGTTCTTGATTTTTTTTTTGAGCTTCGATTCTTATGATTCAAGCTAACTTCCTTCACAAAGATTGATCCTAGTAGCTTAATCTACATCTTGTAATTTTTATGGAATTTTTTGAAATTATTTTGATTTTTGTGATTTTTTTATTATTTTATTAATATTTTCTAATTTTCGTAAATTAATTAATTAAATTATGAAATTGTGATTTATGGTATTTATAGGTGTTAAAATGAATTTGAGAAATTTATTTGTAATTTTTATGATTTTTTTATAATTATTATGAATTTATTTAGTTTAGGTGATTTTTAGAAAATTAGGTTAATTAAGTATTTTGTTGAAATTAATTGGTTAATTGAGTATAATTATTAATTTTATTGAATTATATGTTGAGAAATTAATTTTTGATTAATTATATTATTTTTAGTGAATTTTTGTATAATTTTTTTATATTATGTGAATTTATATATAACTAGGGGTATTTTGGTAATTTGACAATAAATTGGTTAAAAATTAAATTAAAATGGTTTTAATAGTTATTTGAGGTATAAAAATGATTTTTACAAATTTTTTAGTATTTTTAACTAATTAAAACTATTTTTCGTAAATTATTTTCAAATTATATATAATATAGTATTTTTGTAAATAAATGAGTTTTTAATGATTTTTAATATGTTTTAGGGCTAATTATGTAATTTGGACTTATAAAATGAATTTTGGTTAATATTTATGAGTTTATCGAGAATTATCGAATTTTAATAATATTTATTAAAATTAGGGTTTTGTTGTAATTACCAGTTAAATAATTATTTTCAGTATTTTAAATATCTAATTTGTTATATTTTGGTATAATAAGGGTATTTTTAGTACTGTTGGAATTTAAATGTGTTCTGTGTTTACCTCGTGAATTGTCACCTCGGTCGGTAGAATTGTAGTTTGGGAGTCCGACCGAGGGGTTGTGTGATTGTGTTTATTTTCGAAGTGTGTTTTCTTGCAGGACCGACTCTACTTTCTGAGTAGAGAGACATCCGTTTTACAGGGAAGGTTCTGCCAAATTTTTAGTAGAATTCTCATAAAACGTGACATTCGATCAAATCTCTATTCCTTGTCTATGTCCAGTATTCTAGATCAAGTCTCTAGAATTACATTAGATTTATTCTGATTTCGTATTGTCATTGTTTGTTTAATTACGCCGAGACCGAGGCCTAGTGGACTAGACTCGTCTCGTGGAATGCACAACTGTGAGTTATTATTTTATATATACGTGTTTTAGGATTGCATGTTTTAGAAATGTATATTTAAATTTTATGAATTTTGCATAAATGACTTAATAAATGCTTAGGTATATTTTAGTATATTTTTGGTATATTTTAAATCAAATGCATGTTTTATTATTGAATTATACTTAAAATGTTTTTAAGTATATTTATAGTTTATTTATAGTTTATTTTATAATTAAAATTTACTTTATTCGACATATATATATACTCGAAATATACTTGGTTTACTTTTGGTATATTTCTAGTATATATATATATAGTTTTTATTGTTATTTTACTTAAAGGCATGCATCATTTATTTCATGAATGAATGGATTTATTTTGAATGAAGGATATCAATAGAATGTTCTACCTAGTGGGCAGTACTAGGACTGAGTACGTACCGGTACGACGATAGACTGTAGGTTAAATTACTAACCTATTATGGATATTGATTTGATTGATGTGAGATGTGATTTGAGAGTGTGATTGTTGGAGCTCGGTTGACCAAGTGTCTCGAGGCCAATCACATTGACGGTCAAACTGCTAGAGCACGATTGACTTAATGTTTCAAGGCCAGTCTACTGTCCAAATGGAACAAGTGAATTTATTTGGAATAAGTGAGCATGTATGGCTAGAGTGTTGTCTAACACTATTTAAGGTTGCGATCATTTAGGGTTCTATTTGATCCTTCATAAACGGATACTATTTTCAATATTTATATAAAATGATTTTGTGCATTTGTGTGTATTTGCCTGTATATATATTTATTATATATATACTCTATTGAGTGTCTACATTTGAAATTTAGCTATGTATGTATATATATTATAACAATTCACTCAGTGAAGTCTGACTTCCCTCCGTTGACTATTTTTCAGCAGAGTCTTTGTCTTCAGACCTCAGTAGCAGACCTTTACGCTGGATTTCTTCTGCCTCGGCTTTATTATGTAAACTGCTCACTTGATTTTATTTTATATTCTAGACACTGCAGTAGTTGTAGTCAAGTTATAAGATTTATGTATTATGTTTGTAAGAGATTTGTATTTTAAAGAATTGAATAAAAAATATGTATTGAAGAATTATATATATATGAAATGGACTTGTGTTATTAAAGAGTTGATGGGTTATTAATTTATTTATGAGATTTAAATTTCCACTGTAAAATATTTTATTCATTTTATTATTATTGAATGCTTTTATTTTATTTTTATAGGCTTGCTACGGGTTCCGAATTCGAAAGAATTCCCGTTCCCTAGCGTCGGTCATGGCCCTCTATTTTGGGTCGTGACAAAGTTGGTATCAGAGCGGAGTTCTATGTCAGGGCCTTAGTTGTGTGGGTTTTGGCCCTAGTTTTTAGTGTTATGTTTTCTTTGAAACTACTGTAGTGAAATAGGTTCGAGTATGTCTTGATAAGTATTCTTTGATTTAGTTTTCTATGTTATCCTCCATTGTTTATTTTGTCTAAATCATTCTATTTATTTTTTCAGAATGAGGAGGCGAGCGCGTGTCGCTCCATCGGTCGTTGAGGCCGAGGATGATGAGTCCTTTCAGGATGAGGTTTTACCTCCTGAGTTGCTAGTTAGACGTAGAGGTCGTGGCAGAGGTAGAGCTTAAGGAGCGGCAGGTCGTCGTAAGTAGAGAGAGTTACAGGATGAGGAGCTTGTAGAGCCATAGTTTGAGGATGTTCTTGTACCTCTAGTAGTTCAGCCTGTTCAGCCTGCCTATCAACAGGGTATATCTGACCCTGAGGCAGCTCTGTTCTATGCTAGAGTTGGCAAAATCGCTTTTGATGGGATGTTTGACCCTCTAGACTTTTTGCACGCAATCGAGACTAGGACTTGGACTGCTCACACCAAGTACTAGCGGATTATGATGGTTGAGCTTTCTATTGAGGGACCAGCCCTGAACTAGTTTATTCAGTTGATCCAGCCGTATATGATGACGATGACTTGGGCTCAGTTCAAAGAGCGATTCATGAGGAGATTCTGCCCAGAGCCACTTCGCATGAGTTATCGACTCCGATTGACCAGTATTTCTTGTGGTGACAGATCTATTGAGGAGTATACTCGAGAGTTCCTCCGACTTGGTAGATATGCAAAGGATCTGATGTGAGACTAGTATTTCGCAGTCACCACTTATGTCACCAGATTGGGTTCTGCATTTGCTGGTATGCCTACAGTGGGCCTTACTCTAGAGTCAATGATTGAGTTGGCCAAAGAGATTGAGCTGAGGCTAGTCAGGCAAGGAGCTATACCTGATTATTACCAGTTGGGTGTACAGTCATATAATATCCCGAGTTTTTAAATAATTTTAAACTGCATCAGGATATGCAGTGTTAATAATTTTTGTATATATTTGTGATTATTTTCATGAGTTTGATAATTACTAAGTTATTTTAATTATTCTTAATTATTTTAAGTTCTTTACGTAAAATTTTCCCGGAAATGTTATTTTCGGGGAAATTAAAACGTAAATAATTTAATATTAATTATTTTAAATAGTTTTACGAATTTACATGAGTCCATGCACTATTTTAATTGTCGTATTAAAATATATACATATACATGTATATATATACATATATTTAATAATTTTAGGGTTAATATTGATTAAGTAAATATTATATATTAAACATTTTTATTTAATTAATATGTATATATATATAAATGTGTATATGTATATAATATGGGGTGATATTTTGATATGTGGTGTATAATTAATTTTGAATATTATATTAATATATTATAATGTTTAAAGTTATTATGAACTTAAAATAATTAAGAATAATTAAAATAACTTAGTAATTATCAAACTCATGAAAATAATCATAAATATATACAAAAAATTATTAACACTGCATATCCCGATGCAGTTTAAAATTATTTAAAAACTCGGGATATTACAGTCTTCCCCCTTTACAAGAATTCATCCCCGAATTCCAGAAAAGAATAATTACAAGATCAAGAAGGAAAGAGATATGGGTAAGAAGCTCACATCTCAGCTTCAGTCTCCCACGTATGCTCTTCAACTTTGTTGCTATGCCACAGAACCTTGACCATCGGAATCCGTTTCGATCGCAACTGTCGAACTTGGTAATCAATGATTGCCATACGTTCTTCCATAAATGTCAAGTCTTCATTCACTTCTACGCTATCGGGCTGCAACACGTGTGAAGGGTCTGAGATATACTTCCTCAGCATCGAGATATGAAACATCGGATGCACTTGTGACATACTCAGAGGCAAAGCCAACCGATATGCAACAGTGCCTATTCTCTCCAGAATCTCAAACGGTCCGATATATCTCGATGCCAACTTACCCTTACTGCCAAATCTCATAACACCCTTCATCAGAGACACCTTCAAAAAAATAAAGTCTCCAACCTGAAACTCCACATCTCTGCGCCTAGGATTCGCATAGCTCTTATGCCAGCTAACTACGGTCTCTAATATATGCTCAATCACTGTGACTTTCTCTGCAGCATCCTGAACCATCTCAGGTCTAATCAAAGCTCTCTCCTCAATCTCATCTTAACACATAGGGGATCTACATTTCCTTCTATACAACGCCTTATACAGTGCCATTCCAATGCTGTTATGGTAGTTGTTATTATATGCAAACTCAACGAGTGGCAAATGATCATCCTAGCTACCTCCCAAATCCAGAACACACATTCTCAGCATATCTTTCAATGTCTAGATTGTCCTCTCAGACTGACCATCTGTCTGAGGATGAAAAGCAGTATTGAAGTCTAACATAGTGCCCATCGCTTCCTACAACTTCTGCCAAAAATGAGAGATAAAAACTAAACCTCTATCTGACACAATGGATACAGGTACTCCATGAAGGCACACAATATGCTTCACATATAGCTTCGCCAATCTAGCTACAAAATAGGTGGCTTTCACAGGTAAGAAATATGCAGACTTAGTCAACCTGTCTACAATCACCCAGATGGAATCGTATCCATCCTTAGAATGAGGTAAACCAACCACAAAATTCATAGCTATCCTTTCCCACTTCCACTCGGGAATAGGAAAAGGCTGAAGCTTCCTAGAAGGCTTCTGATGTTTAGCTTTCACTTGCTGACAGGTCAGGCACTTAGCAATATAATCAGTGACATCCTTCTTTAGTCTATCCCACCAGTACAAATCTCTGATACTATGATACATCTTAGTGACACCCGGATGTACGCTATAGGCTGTAGAATGTGCTTCCTCTAGGATCTCTTCTCTTAAATCATCCACATCAGGAACACACAATCTACCACTGATCCACAACACACCATCATCATCGAGTGTGAAGTCAGTGAACTTCCCTGCTCGAACATTCTCTGTAAGCTCTTCTAAAATAGGATATCGACTCTGAGTTGCTTTAATCCTATCTCTCAATACAAATCGCACCTTAAATTGAGCTAGCAGTCCACCTGACCTACTGATCTTCATCATCAGAGCTTGATCCACCAATAGATGTAACTCCTGGATCAACGGTCTCCTCTCAACACTGATGCGAGCAAGACTGCCTCAGGACTTTCTACTCAAGGCATTTGCTACAATATTAGCCTTGCCCGAATGATATAATATCTCACAGTCATAATCTTTCAATAATTCCAACCATCTCCTCTGCCTCAGATTCAGATCTCTCTGCTGGAAAATGTACTTAAGGCTCTTGTGATCAGTAAAAATCTCACAAGTCACCCTGTACAGATAGTGTCTCTAAATCTTGAGAGCAAAGATCACTGTAGCCATCTCTAGGTCATGTGTAGGATAGTTCTGCTCATGCATCTTCAACTGCCTCGAAGCATAGGCTATCACCCTACCATTCTACATCAACACACAATCAAGGCCAACTCTAGAGGCATCATAATAAATTATGAACTTGTCCACACTATTAAGCAAAGCTAGCACTAGGGTTGTGGTCAATTTCTCCTTCAATAATTTAAAACTGTTCTCACAAGCTTCTGACCACTCAAATCTAATATTCTTCTGAGTCAAGCGAGTCATAGGGGCTACAATTCTAGAAAAATCCTGCACAAACTGCCTATAATACCCGGCTAAACCTAGAAAACTCCGAATCTCAGTAACAGAAGTCAGTCTAGGCCACTCAGACACTGCCTTAGTCTTCTATGGATCAACCTGGATACCTTCTTTAGACATCACGTGTCCAAGAAAAGAAACACTCTCCATCCAGAAATCACACTTCTAGAATTTAGCATAAAGTTGATAATCTCTTAGTGTCTGCAATACAATCCTTAAGTGATATACATGCTCCTCCATACTCCTCGAATACACCAGTATATCATTGATTAAGACTACTATAAATTGATCCACATACGGTCTGAATACCCTATTCATCAGGTCCATAAAAGTTGCTGGTGTATTATTCAAACCAAAAGACATCACCAGAAACTCTTAGTGGCCATATCGAGTGCAGAATGCCATTTTAGGAACATCATCACTGATCCATAAATGATGATAACCCGACCTCAGATCAATCTTGGAAAAGAACTGTGCACCTTGTAGCTGATCAAACAAATCATCTATCCTCAAGAGAGGATACTTGTTCTTCACTATCACCTTATTCAGCTCTCTGTAGTCAATGCATAGTCTCAGGGTACCATCATTCTTCTTCACAAACAGGACTGGTGCACCCTAAGGAGAAACACTGGGTCTACTGAAACCCTTATCCAATAACTCTTACAACAGCTCCTTCAACTCTTTCAATTCTACAGGAGCCATTCTGTAGGGTGGCATAGATATAGGAGTAGTACCTAGAACCACATCTATACAGAACTCAATCTCTCTGTGAGGTGGTAAACCTGACAACTCCTAAGGAAAAACATCAGGAAACTCATAGGTAACAGGAACATTTATGAGTGACAACTTCTCCACTGAAGTATCCCTGACTAATGCCAAATATCCCTGACATCATTTCCTCAATAACTTCCTAGCCATAATAGCAGAAATAAGATTCTGAGGTGCTGAACTCCTATCACCCACAAACTTAAATTCTTCTTCACCGGGAATTTTGAAAATCACCTCTTTATTCTGACAATCCACTACGGCATAGTGCTGAGATAACCAATCCATACCCAGAATAACATTAAACTCCATCACATCCAATAAAATCAAATCAGCGGATAATTCTCTATCTCCCACGAGAACTGGACAACCAAAAAGAACAATATCGGTGTCCAAAGAATCGCTCAGAGGAGTGGCGACAGATAAAGGAAAAGCCATCCTCAAAGCTTGCTAACAAGACTTGGAAGCATAAACGGGAGAAACGAACGAATGCATGGCACCCAGATTAAATAGAACCCAAGCATCCAGGTAACAAATAGAAATAATATCTACCATAACTTCATTAGATGCCTGAGCATCCTGTTGAGTGAGATGGAAAACTCTGGCCTGTCCTTGACCTCCCTACTGGTTGGTAGAAGCCTGACCAACACCTCTGGCACCTCCTCTAGTACCTCTACCACGACCCTACTGGGGAACAAGCTGAGTAGAACTCTGATGCTGGGCTGGAGGCAATTGAAAAGGAATGAGTGCAGCACTAGCAATCGACTGCTGTGGAAATCGAAGAATCTGTGGCTGCTGATACCCAGAATATGGACACCATCTGGCATAATGTCCTGTCTGCCCTCATTTGAAGCATGTCAGTGGTGTCAGATAACACGGTCCCTGATGGACTCTACCGTAAGTCTGATAAATACTGGTAGCTGACCCAGAACTACAACCATTGCTACTACTCAAAGTACCTAACCCGAGTCTAAACGATCTACGATGACCTCCACGGCCATGTCTACTGCTCTGATGTACTCGTTGCTGCTATCTCTGACTCTGCTGAGTCAGACCTCTCTACTGACTACTCGAACCAACATGAAAACTCGAATACGAAGTAGCCTACAATCCACTTGACTGAACACCCAACTGGTAATAATCAGGCATCGCTCCCTGCCTGACTAGCCTCAGCTCAAACTCCTTGGCCAACTCAATAACAGACTCCAGAGTAAGGCCTGTTGTAGGCATACTAGCAAATGCATAACCCAATCCAGGAATGTAGGTAGTGATAGCAAAATACTGATCTCGTATCAGATCCTCTACATATCTACCCAGTCGAAGGAACTCTCGGGTATACTCCTCAACTGATCTATCACCGTGAGAAATGCTGGTCAACCGGAGATGATAACTCATACGTAATGGCTCTGGACAGAATCTCCTCATAAATTGCTCTCTGAACTACGCCCAGGTCATCGTCGTCATATAGGGCTGGATCATCTAAATAAACTAGTCCAGGGTTGGTCCTTCAACAAACAGCTCAACGATCATAATCCGTTGGTACTTAGTGTGAGTAGTCCGAGTCCCAGTCTCGATCACATGTAGAAAGTCTAACGGATTGAAAGTCCCATCGAAAGCAATTCTACCAACTCTAGCATAAACAGAGCTGCCTCAGGGTCAGACATACCCTGCTGATAGGCAAGCTAAATAGGCTGAACGACTAGAGGTACAGGAACATCCTCGTACTCAGGCCCTACAAGCTCCTCATCCTATATCTCTCTCTACCTATGGTGACCTGTCGCTCCTCGAGGTCTACCTCTGCCACGACCTCTGCATCTAACTGGCTGCACATGAGGTAAAACCTCATCCTAAAAGGACTCATCATCCTTGGCCTCAACAACCGGTGGAGCGACATATCATCCATCAAAGCTCCGTTGATGTCTTCTGAGGTCTAGTTATCTCCTTGTTATTGTTCCATATCTATATGCTCAATTGGAGTTAGTTCAGCTTCTAAGTAAAGCGGATTAATAGGACTCTTCTTCAGTTTGTGAAGGATCTCTTTTGTTATGGCTTTAGGATTTAATTTTGTTCTTTTTAGTCTACCACATTTCCATCCCTAAATACGAGAAGACCTAGATGAATCTACAATGGCTGTAAAACAAAGTGTTAGTGTGATGGATGAAATGCATGCATGCATGTATGCATGATGCACGTGCTATACAGTAAGTATTAATCAAGTGTACAATATTCATCCTTCCAACCTTACTCCTCCCACACACGTGTTCAATGGTGAGTCTCTTTTCCTAGGATTTTTTGATCTTGGCCTTAATATCAATAGGGGATATCAAGATGCATGCCAAATTTCTTAAAGCAGTAAAGCATAGAAACAATATTTCTAGGTATAAAAGATTACCCAATCTTTATTAACCCAAATGGGCTTCTAAAGTATAGGCTTAGGCCTTTATAGATAGAAATACCTCATGGAAACATACACAAGCAATTTAGGTAAATCCTAAAGGAAGTAACTAACCCATTATATATGGTTAGGGTTTGGTGAAAAGTTAAGGTTCCCTTAGCAAGATGCCCTCCTTTAAGACTTGAGTTACAGGACAAGGTCAGAGGGGCCCGACATCCTTTACAAACTTGAGAGAAGACTACCCCCCTTTAGGACTTGAGTTACAGACTCTAATCAGATGAGCCTTGTAATCTCTCTTGAACCGAGTTAAGGCTAAGAATGATAGTTAGGCAATTTACAACTCTATGAAGCTAGTGGAATCATAAACCAACGCAATAGGTTATTAAGGACATGAAAAATGAATGCAAGAATAAAATAATAATTAATAAAATAATTTTAAAGAACACAAGTAGAATCAATATCTTATATCCCTAATGGAGTTGCCACTGTAGATGGTGGAGTTTAGCGCGCGTCTAAGATTTTAGGAACCACAACACCATTTGGGCTCAGGGCCCTAGGGAACACACTAACCAATATCATAAAGACATGGCATGAAAATGAGGAGTCGCCACCCAGGGTAATAACTGGGATAAATTATTTTAGTGGTACTCGATTCTCTAAAAGAAAGCTAACACCATAACTAAGAGAATCTGGGAACAGAATACTAACTTCTTTTAGTCTTGTGTTTATTTAAATTTGTTTTATGAATTATTATCTTATTCTCTAATTATATGCAATTTTATTTAAACCCTAATTAAAAATCCATTTAACCTAAAGGCAACAAGTCATAAAATCATATGTAAAACTACACACAAAAGGCAGTGTACATATGCCTAAACTAGATTTTATTAATTAAAGTTAGCTAATTCTACATATTTTATTTATAAATAAATGAACTAAAGATGAGCCTACATTTTAATTGAACTAGTGATCCTAAATCTATTTGTTTTAATTAACTAAGAAAATGGGCCTATTGTCTAATTAATTTTAAAAAAAAGAAATAAAATACATTAGTGGGCTAAAGTCTAAGTTAATTTTATTAATTAAAAGTGGGCTTAAATCTAATTTAACCTAAATAGGCCTAAATTAATTTTAAATTAATTAAAACCGAAAAACCATTTTTAAGCCTATTTATTAAATGAGTTTCATCCTAACGTGAGCTTGGGGCCCAAAGAGAATAAAAACATAAAAACAAGCTTAATCCAACAAACATACTAAAAAATAAATCAAAACAATAATTTTACATGATTTTTCTAAGAAACCCTAATTCAATTTCATACAATCCTAAAATTAGTCTACTGTCATCATTAATTTTAATTGAATTTTACCAAATTGAGCCTAGATTACAAATCAATTTTTAGTGCAAAGAATTAAAATTTCACAAATTTCCCTCTATTGGGGCTATTATAAACTACAATGCAAGAAATTAAAGCAAATTAATTACAACCCAATAAAAGACATAAAGAAAATACTGTAGAAGATAATAAATAATAAATCCTAAATTCTATGGGGATTTCACAAAACTCATTCTATGGCATCTCATGGATTCTTCAATATTGCCAAAATCTCACATCACCAATCTCACATCCAAAGCACTACAGAACACTAATTAAAAAAAATGAAAAATTAATCTGTAACGAATCAATCAAGAAATAAAACAAAAAAATCAAATCAAAATAAAAAAAAAAAGAAAAAAAGAGTAGAAGATGTTGTGCATATGCTATTTGAATGCCCTTATATTGGGATTGTCATCATTTTGAGATTGACTCTATTATTTTTTCTTAATTCTTTGGACTTTAAAAGCAAAGAACATATTTTTTGTTGATTTGAAACCTATAGTAGAAGGTTTATGTCTTTCAATTCACTCCCTTTTTACAATAGCTAATTAGGGTCTTTTATTCTCTCTATTTTTTTTTGTAGCTCTTTTTATAGGGTTTCTTTTCAGACTCTCTTTTTCATCCCCTTCACAAACTCTATCTCTCAAATTTTAAAGCCTGGCCTAACAACCCCAGCTCCTGTGATCATGCAGGGAAGTTGTGCGATATTGGGAGCAAGATCAAGAGTCTGTCAGGAGTCTGCTTTTATTTTTTGAATTTTCAATATCAAGATAATAAAATCAAGAGTGATAGAGTTTTGAAAAAATTAAAGACTCACACGTAGGGACATATGGTGTCCTAGACTAATAAAAAATTAAAAAATGATGAAAAAAATTATTTTTTAGTGAAAATTAATGTAAAAATCAATTTTTAGCAAAAATCAGCACTCTTAAATGTCGACCGACGTCCGTAATGCTGGTCGGCATTAAATGCCAGTCGATCACCTTTTTTTTAATTATAAAAAAGGTCCTCGAAAGTTTCTAATGTTTGCAATAAATCCCTAAAAAACCAAATTTTCAATTAAATCCAAAAAAATGTAGCAATTTAGTCCATTAAATCACAAAACTTGACACCAGAGATCAATTCTCGATTAGATTTTCATCATAGGGGCATTCATCGCACCCATGCATAATTGCATCCTAAAATTGGGTGCTTACAGGTCACCATAGGCAGAGAGAGCTATAGGATGAGGAACCTATAGAGCAGGAGTTTGAGGAAGTTACTATACCTCCAGCTGCACTACAAATGCAACTTGGTTATTATAAGGGTATGTCTGACCCTGAGGCAATGTTGTTTTACTCCAGAGTCAGCAGGATAGCATTCAATGGGACTACAAACCCTTTAGACTTTCTGCATACCATAGAGACGAGGGTTCTGACTGCGCACACCGAGTATCAGAGGATCATGATAGCCGAACTGTCTGTCGAGGGACCAGCCCTAGATTGGTTTGTTGAGGTCATCCAGTCGCACATGATGACACTCACTTAGGCTTAGTTTTGAGAGAGATTCATAAAACATTTATGCCTAAAGCTATACAAATGAGCTACAGACTTCGGCTGACGAGTATTACCAGAGGTAACAGATCAGTAGAGGAGTACACTAGAGAGTTCCTCAGACTGGGTCAATATGCAGAGGACCTAATGAGAGATCAGTACTTCATAGTTACTATATATATCACTGGACTAGGTTCTGCATTCATTGGGATTATTATTATTTATTTATTTATTTTCTATAGTTGCACCGAGACTGAGGCCTATCAGACCAGGTCAGTCTATCTCTTTTAGGGGAGAGCACAATTGTGAGTTATTTATTATATATGCATTGCATGTAGAATACATATTTGTGAGCATCCATAATTGTTATAATGTATTTAAAAATGATTTATTTTATTAAATGATTATATATATCTTTGGTATATCTTTGTTATATATTCGATATATGTTTGATATATATTTGGTATATCTTTGGTATATATTTGGTAGATAATTGATATATTTCTATAAAAATGGATTCTATCATCTTTAAATTATGCATTGTATTATTTTTAATAATTATAAGATTTATTTGAATGATAACAGTAGAACGTGCTACCTAGTGTGCTGCACTAGGACTATATATGTACCAGTGCATTAGACCTTAGGGTTGATATTATGAAAGTATTTAATGTGAGACTTGATTAATTGATTATTGAGATTTACAGTGAAAGAGTGGTGTGATTGCGGGAGCTCAATTGACCTAGTGTTTCAGGGCCAATCACACTGATAGTGAGACTACGGGAACTCAATTGACTTAGTGTCTCGAGGCCAGTCTACTCTCTAAAAATGGAAAAGAGAAAAATTTTGGAATTAAGTGAGCTTGTTGGCTAGTGAAATTCAATGATTGAGGTTGCGTAATATTTTAGGGTTCTGCTCCGATCCTTCACCCAAAATAAACTTTTCTATATCTATTATTATATAAAAGTTGATTTTAGCATATGTGTGAAATGATTGTATATATATATTATTATATTGATACTTGATTGTATATGACTTTAGGTTGAATGTATATGTATTATAATAATTCACTCAGCGAGATCTGACTACCCTCAATATTTTTTTCAGGATCAACTACTTCATACCTTCCTCATAGTACTTGTCACCGGACTTTTTCTTCTCCAACTGATTTATGTAAATACTGAACTATCGTCTTCTTATATTTTAGTAATCACTACAGTATTAGTATTCTTGTATTAGTAGTGTGTTGTATTATTAGAGATCTAGTGCTGAGTATTGTATGAAGATATTTTTATTATATTATAATATAAAGATTTATTTCTACATTAATTAAAGTTTTAATTATGGTGTATTTTTGTATTATATTTGCATGTATTTTTATTTTAAGACTTATTACGGGTTCCGGATTCGAAAGAATTTATGGTCCCTAATGCCGATTATGACTTCTTGATTTAGATCATGATAAAAAAAAAAAAAAAGAATAGAAACAAGAAAAGAGAAAAAAATGGCAAAACTAAAAAAGAAAAAAATGTACGGATGAAAATAAAAAGGCTAGACATGTAATTAATGAAAAAAATAAAATTTTTATTTGTAAATCAAATCCAAAAGTGGTCTAACTTTACAATTCTCTCTAATTATAAATAGGGTAAATAAATAATTTTTTTCTTATTTTGATTTATTATACTATTTCCTATTTGATATTCTAATAATATAATTATTATTAGTCTTTATAATTTGGTTAAATTCGTTAAAAAAAAATCTTTTATACACTATTTCCATTAAATGAATGTTAAATGACTATGAAAAAAGTAAGATAACTCTTTTATCTTCCCTCAACCGCAACGTGTTTCTCTAAGAATAGCTTCTCCCAAAATCAAATTATCAAAACCCTAACAAGCTCAAAGTTGGAGACTCTGTTCTGTGGCAAGCGATTCCATCTGAAAAATCGCCTCAAAAAAATTATCAAACTCCTAGACTTATCAAAACAATCTTCTCCTTCTCTAATCCGATCTAATTAAAAAAATCAAGCCATGGCATGGAAGCACCTCCTTTCTCTCGCCTGGCACTCTCACCTGAGATCCTCCTCCGCTCTCTCCGCATCGCCCCTCCACTGCCTTCGAGAATTTCTAACGTGGGTTCTTCTCTGAGTGGTGTTACTCGCTCTACTACTTCTAATTCTTCAAAAATTACTACAATGGTGAAGTAATTACAATAATGAAGCTAAGGAAAACAAGATTGATTTAGTTATAACTGATTATCAGATTGCAAAAGAGTGGGCTAAAAAAAGTGAGCCAGAGCATCTTCCGCCTTCCAATTGGTGTTACTATTAGCTTCTTAACTTTGCTGCCCTAAATTTTGCAAAATTCTCTATCTTTTTTTTGTATTTTTGTATTTTCTTGATTACATACATGTAATTCATGTAAAAAACTATTGGGTTTATGTTTGTTTTCCCTTTTCGGCCATTTGGGGTTTTAAATCAACGAGCCCAAAAAGGTTCTGTGGCATCAGCTCGCTGTAAATTTTAGGGAAATTTATATTATGTTGCGTGGACATGCTATATTCTACTAGGCAACATTATTGGGATTGCAAATGATTTACAAATTTGCAAAAACCTCAAGCCCTTAGACCTCGAATCACAACTCATAGTTTCGTATAATGTATAGGCCATGAATGAGAAAATACATGCCTTGAAGATTTCAGCTCCATGTTTGCAACTTCAGATATAGTTCACTACATTTTTTGTGATTTTGTGTTGTAAATGGTAGTGCATTATTGGTCTAGTATTTATCCGAGTAAGTAAATTTGGCTTCAAGAATGTGTCCAATTGGTGCTTATTTAGTGTGCTTACGTCTTCTTTTAGTTGATATCATTTCGCATCATTTCACTTCATTTATATCCATTCTACCGTTGATCTTTTTTTTTGGTTGCGAATTTGAAATTGAAGCTGCTCTTTCGATAATTTACAGCGATTATGGGCTGGAAGTGGCATCAATAAGAATAAAGCGATGATAGATGTTGGTTGGGTAGCTGGGTGGTTGAAATGCAGAAAGTGGTTGATATTGGTGGGTAGCTGGGTCGTGCTATTGTGCTTAATTTAAGTAGTCGACAATCAAATGGTACTTTTGAATTTTCGATTCATTTTTCAAATTTGACCTCTATTTTTTTAATGACCGTCAAAAAACTCTTACCGAACAATAAACGAGTTTAACTGAATAAATTATAATGATAAATAAATATATTTTTAGAATGTTAAAGACGAATTAATATAGTAAGTCAAAATATAGAAGAAATACTAATTTACCATTATAAATACACCAAACCTTAAATGGCCTTAGATAGATGAAACTTTTGTGATCATTGGTAATGGATTAATAATTTTTCATTCTAAAAAATTAAAAATTTATTCATGCCAAATATTAATTATTGTACTTAAGCATAAAAGTTTTTGAACAATTTCTTTATAATTTAAATTCATATCCTTGATTTGTGAAATCTCTATATGAATTTTACAGATTTGCATTATTTAATTTAAAATTATGAATATTAAATACTATAAATCATTAATAAATAGATATTCAATAATAAATTAAAAATTAAATCTTAGAATACAAATAAAATGTTAAAAATTACAAGATTGGATTTTTTTGATTCAAATATTAATTTAACGTTATTTGTTATATATATCCCAATTAGGTTTAATGTCACATCGAATGGGAGGTTAGAGCTTGAGGCATCCATCACTCCTAAGTAATCCCTTAGAATCACTTGTTAGGGGACCCACCAATCGGTGAGTGTAGTGGCCCATTAGGATTAAATATGTATCCCCTCCTCCTAATAACTATTGTAATTATTTCAAAGAAAAAAACTACTAGTAATTTCATTTCAAAAAATAAAAATAAAAACTAGTAATTTATTCTAAATATAATAAATTCCACCAAAATACTACTAGTAATAATAACAATTTATGAGATGTAGTGAATCGGCATCCCTAAAGGTTAAAGGAAAGAAGTATTACAATTCCTCACGTAGCATCTATTAGATACTTGAAACCTTAGGTCCTTAACTTCAAGCCACTCTCCATATGAAAGTCTAGCTTGGAGGCTTATGCTGACACAACAAATAGATAAAGATTTGAACATCGATACTAGGGCACATGGGGGATGCTGATAATACTGTTTCTCTCGATGGCTTTTATTTGGTTTTTGTGACGGAATAGAAGCTCCCCCATTATCAAATGGCCTATTGTTGGGATGTTTCCAAGGCTTTTGATCAATGTATATCATATCCATGATTTTGTGACCTTTGTTCTTGTATGAAATGGTGGCACGTTTCTATTCCAAGGCATTTTCCAGGAGATGTCTTTTAACAAGTGATCCTATGATCGTTCACTACACTATGAGCAAGAACTTTATAAACTACCAAAAAGGAGCTGAGTTCAAAGAGATTTTTGAAGCTCTTGGAGAAGGGATTTTCAATGCCAACTCATATAGTTGGAGATTTCAAAGGAGAGCAATTCACTTTTTGTTGAAGCACAAGAGCTTTGAGATGGCTGTCAAGAGAACTATGGAGCTAAAGATCTTAAAAGGCCTGCTCTTGGTTTTAGAGAATGCCTCACATGTAGGACATGAAGTAAGCATGCAAGATGTGTTTCAACGATTCACTTTTGATAGCATTTGCATGTTGGTTTTAAGCTTCGATCTCGAGTGTCTTTTAGTCAAATTCTCAGAAGTTCCTTTTGAGAAGGCTTTTGATGCTATGGAGGAGGTGATATTTTACCGAAACATTGTGCCCAACGACATTTAGCAGTTACAAAGATGGCTTCAAATTGGCCAAGAGAATAAGATGAAAAAAGCTTGGGAAACCTTCGACCATTTTATGGAGCAATGAATTTCAAGAAAGAGAGAGCAACTATCAGGCCAAAGAAAGAGCACAACACTAGAAGAAGAGAATTATGACTTACTAACATACTTCTTGCTAGCAGACGATACTATAGGAGGAGAAGAAATAGACGGTATTTTCACCAATTCAAACAAATTCCTCTTGTTAACCGGGAGAGACACGGTTGGTGTCGGTCTTTGCTGGCTTTTGTGGCTTGTTGCAACACACTCAGATGTAGAAAATAAGATTCTAGAGGAGATTAAGAAACATTTAGGTGAAAATTCAGGTGAAAAATGGAGGCTTTTCAATTTCAAGGAGCTAAGTAAACTAGTTTATCTGCATGCAGTTGTATGCGAGACGCTTAGGCTATATCCACAGGTTCCTTTTGAGATCAAATTGCCAGTTGAATCAGACATTCTCCCTGAGGGGCACCATGTAACTAAAGATATGAAGATTTCTACTAATTTTACTCAATGGGATGGATGGAAGAGATTTGGGGTAAGGATTGTTTAGAATTCAAGCCAGAGAGGTGGATTTCACAAGGAGGGAGAATCAAACATGTACCTTTTTACATGTTCACAGCATTCAACGACCAAGGACTTGTTTAAGTAAGGATTTCGTGCTTCTGGAAATGAAATTAGTTTCTTCTGCTATTATATGGAATTATCGTGTCCATGTGGTTGAAGATCACCCTATGAGTCCAAGTTTGTCTTTGATACTTTATATGAAAAATGGTCTGAAGGTGAGAGTTTGTAAAAGCTTATATGCTTCTTGATGGATTCTTGAAGCCGAAGGCAAAGTTGGTGAACTTGGGTGAAATTCATTTCAAGAATCTATTGTTAATCTCATCTAGCTATTGATATACTTTTGTTATGTTCTCTCCAAATTAATTTGGAATCTGTGCAAAATAGTTATGCTTTAATTTTTTAGTTAACTTCGGACAGGATATAAAGGAAAAATTATTATTATATTCTGAATTTTGAGTCAATTATCAATTAAATTCTACTTTTACAATTATTTCAATTCTCTTCTTCAACTTTATAAATTGTATTAATTTTATCCAATTTTATTTAAAGAATATAATTATAATTTTAAAAATTACTTTTAGATCCATGTAAAGGAACTAATTGTAATTTTAAAAATTCATTTTTAAGAAAAAAATTCATTTTTAAGAAAAATAAAATTTGAAAAATAATTTCACGTTTTAAAAATAAATTTCAACTTTTTATATATCAATTAAAAATAATAAGAAAAAAGTAGTAACTTGTGAATTAATTTATTATTTAGACTAATATTAAAAAATAAAAATAAATAAAGTAAGAATTTTTAACTATCACTATAAATAATAATAAATTTTTAATTTTTTCCATATTTTTCATAAAAACTAAGTATTTTTAAATTATTAACTAATATTTTTAGTGTCTCAAAATTATCTCTTTTTTTTATCTAATATTTTTTGGTTTGATCTTTATTAGAAATTTTTCTAAATAATGTGTTGAAAGTTGAGAAGTAAAATTTAAAATAAAAATTTAAGGATTTAGTGAGAAGTTAAAAATTTATGAAAATATTTTAAACTTAATTTTTAAATTTATGTCAAGAGTAACAAAATCAAAGTTTAAAAACACCTTCCTACATTTTTTTTTTATCGGAAAAGAGGATAAAAAATTTATTAAGTGTCAAATTTATTTTATAGGAACCTAAAAGTAATGTTATAAAAATATAATTAGTTCATTCACATAAAATTGGATAGAACTAGTAGAATTCATAAAGTTGAAGGAGTAAATTGAAATGACTTTCAAAGTATGACTTAATTGATAATTGACTTAAAGTTCATAATAGAACGGATGATTTTTCTGGATACAAAGGTATTTAAGTATGTTTTTTCTTTTAATTTAATTTAGGGGTTCATTTGTTTCATTAAAAAAAAGGTGGGAATCGAAATTGGAATGTGTGATTTTGATTTCTAATATTTGGTTCATTATAATTTTACATGAAAAAGAGAATGAATTCCCCTATTAATGGGAATCACTCATTCTCCTTCTAGGGCTAAGGAATGATTTTTATTCTCATAAAATTAAGTCAAATTAATTATAAATTAGTCAAAATTTTAAATATTATCAAATGTTATTAAAATTTATGAAATATAATATTTTTTGAAGTAATAAAATAAAATATATAAATTCATAATAATTATTATGTAATATATTTTTATATATAAATAAAATTGATTATGATTCCGATTCTCTTATAAACTAAAAAATTTTAAAAATTTTTCATTTCATTTTTAATTCCCTTCCGAAGTATGAATCAAATGAACTTTGAAGATTTCGCTTCTAATTATTGAGATGCATTTATTAGTAGGTGAACCTATGATGCATGGCCACTTTAATTAATATGTGTTTCTTTATGTTCAAGTCCATGTTCATCATGCTACCTAAACACTTTAATTACAAAGTCATTTGTGTTTGTATTCCCATTTCTTGAGTTCCCATATCTATATCCATACTGCTTAGGTGTAAACCCTTTATCTGATAAATAAAATTTCATCAAGTAACTTATATTAATTTTTTTCAACAAACCTATATTAATCGATGGTGGTATAAAAACCAGTAAAAATTATCACTACAAAAAAAAAAAAGGTTATAATGACATTGAACAAATGTTGTTTAAAATATGAAACATGTTATTATAAATCTATATCAATATTTTTTTTTATAATGTTATTCAAATATAACTTTATTCGGTGTGGCTAGATATTAAAACAACATTTTTATTATTTATGGGTATTCATTTATAATAACATTTATAATAATTTGTTGTGATATTTTTTTTTTGGTGTCACAATAAATTTATTTACCTAATATTTAATAAATGTTATTAAAAGTATTTATTAAATGCCATAATACTACAATACATATAGCAACATTTTAAAAATATTGTTTAAAAATATTCGTACTACATTTATTAAATATTACTAAAACAATTATATTGCAACACTTTTATTGTATTGGTTAAATTAATATTTTGCTACTATGCATATTTATATTTACATTTTATTATGCTGTTTTAATGTTTATTATTAGCAGTAAAACATCAAATTATATGTATTTAAAAGAAAAAATATTAGCAAAACAATGGTATTGAAAACAAAATTATTTAATGCTTATATAACAATAATTTTTAAATTAAATACAACTACCAGTTGGAAAATTGATACATTTTATCTTAAGTTTTTTTTTTCATAAAAAAGTAAATATAACTTCAAGGTAATTACATATTCAAAGTAATTACATAATTTTGACATTTAAATCTATACATTTTATTTCTCTAACTCCTGAAATTTCAGCAGTGTCTTGATAAAAATCTTCTATGGTCTTTCTTGACAAGAAGCTCATTTTCTATAAATTTACATTCAACTTTCAAACCTGCATGGAATTAAATAAAAATAATATTAAAAAAAAACAAATAGTTAGAAAAAGAATACAACAAGTCATATATCCATTTAAATCAAACCATAAAAAAGAAAATGAGTTACGTTCAAACACTTTAAAAAAAAAAAAAACTCAAGCATTAAAAACAACATCTCCTTAGTATGTTAATTAGGTGGGAAGACTAATAACCCCAATTTTTAAATGATTTTAATTTAAATCGGAATATGCAGTGTTAATAATTTCATATAATATTTAAATATTTATCGAGTTTGAGTTGATTATCATTAAATTATGTTATTTAGGGTTTCGATATATATATATATATATATATATATATATATATATATATATATCTTGTTCTAAACTTAATGTGTTTTATTTTAATATTATTTTACCCGTCTAAATTATATTGTTTTATGCATTATTGTTATTTTATGTGTGTGTGTGTATATATATATATATATATATAAAACAAAAACACTCTCCTCCCTCACTCATCTTCCCCGATCACCCTCCCCCTCCCTTGCTGTCCGTCCGTTCACCGGTTGTCGGTGTGCCTCCTCACCTTCCGTCGCCTTTAGCTTCCTTCTCCAGCGCCAGTGAAGCTGAGGAACCCGTTTTGATTGAGAGTTGGTTCTTCCACCATTCCTCATGATTCCAGCCACCAAACTCGGTGATTCCGGTGCCTTTGGACTCCTTAGGCTCCCTAGAGAATGATTCCAAGCTTCCTTTTACACAAAACTCGATTTGGTAAGGTTTTAAGCTAGTTTTCAATTTCGGCCATTTTTGGTTCTTGAATTTTTTTTAGCTTGATTCTTTGTGTTCCAAGCTTAATTCCTTCACAAATATTGTTCCCCTTAGATTAATCTACCTCTGGGAATTTTTTTTGTAATTTTTGGAATTTATTTTGATTTTTGTGAATTTTTTATTATTTTATAATTTTCGTAAATTAATTAAATTAATTGTGAAATTGTGATTTTTAGTGTTTTTTGTGGTTGAAATTAATTTTAGAATTTAATTTATAATTTTTGTGATTTTTGTGCAATTTTTATAATTTTATTTAGTTTATGTCAATTTTGGAAATATAGGTTATATATGTA
Organism: Mallotus nudiflorus; assembly: GCA_947683625.1. Classification (NCBI taxonomy): domain Eukaryota; kingdom Viridiplantae; phylum Streptophyta; class Magnoliopsida; order Malpighiales; family Euphorbiaceae; genus Mallotus; species Mallotus nudiflorus. The sequence continues at coordinate 5,259,609 of CANTUR010000283.1, read as the reverse complement.
TTTTGTTAAAATTAATTGGTTAATTGAGTATATTTGTTGAATTTATTGAATTATATGTAGAGAAAATAATTTTAGAATATTTATATAATTTCTATTGAATTTTTTAATATTATTAGTATATCATGTGAATTTTTATATACTAGGGGTATTTTGGTAATTTAGTAGTAATTTTGGTTAAATATTAAATTTAAATGGTTTTTATAATTATTTGAGGTATAAAAATAATTTTTATGAATTATTTACTATTTTTAACTAATTAAAACTATCTTTTGAAAATTATTTTCAAATTATATATAATATACTATTTTTGTAAATAAATGGATTTTTAGTGATTTTTAATATGTTTTTGACCTAATTAAGTAATTTGGATTCATAAAATGAATTTTAATAACATTGGTGTATTTATCGAGAAATAACGATTTTTTATATAATATTATATAAATATTAGGGTTTTTAAATAATTATCGGTGAAATAATTATTTTTGATGTTTTAATGTTTAAATTTCTATATTTTGGTACTTAAAGGGCATTTTCAGTATTTATTGAATATTAATATATTTTGTGTATTTTATTGTGAATTGTGGACCTCGGTCGATGGAATTTGCAGTTTGGGATTCCGACCGAGGGTTGTGAGAATATTTTGTGAATTCTATTCGAAGTGTGTTTTTCTTATAGGACCGGCTCTACTTTTAAAGTAGAAAGATGTCCGTTTTACAGAGAAGGTTCTGCCGAATTTTCGGTAGAATTTTTGTAAAATGTGACATTCGGTCAATTATTATTCTCTGTCTATGTTTAGAATTCTAGATCGAGTTTCTAGAAATTTAGTTAGATATTGTTCTGATTTCATGTTATTATTATATTGTTAGTTGTGCCGAGACCGAGGCCTAGTGGACCAGGCCCGTAGGACCCGTCTCAAGGAGCGCACGACTGTGAGTTATTATACTATATATATATGTATTGCATTTAGGATGCATGACTTAAGATTTTTCATTTTCATTATATGTTTTTAAAAGTAATTTAATTTATAATATGATTAGGGTTATGTTTAGTATATTTTAGTATATACACAAGTTTTAAATGTATATTCATTCATAATTGTTTATTTAAATGATTAGTATATTTTAGATATATTTTTAGTATATTTTAGGTTTATTTCTAAATAATTGCATGCCATATTATTGACTTACACTTAAGTTGCTTTTAAATATATTTTTGGTATATTTTTTATAGATTTCCAAATAAATGTATGTTTTATTATTGATTCAAATCTAACATATTAGTGGTATACTTAGGGTTTATTTGTGAGATATGCATGCTAGAAAATTAGGTTATTTTTTGTATATTTGTGAATATATGTCAAACCTAAATGCATGTTTTAGTAAATATACATATTTAAATGAATATTTATGCATAACTGTTTTATTAATTGATTTGTGTACTTAGGGTATATCTTTAGTATATCTAAGCACATTTGTAAGCAAACGCATGTTATATTTTTAAAATGCACTTAAACTGTTTTTAATTATATTAATATTTTACCTTTAGTATATTTCATATTTTATTTGACATATATATACCCAAAATATACTTGGTATATTTTAGGTATATTTCTGGTATATATATGGTTTATTTTACCATTATGAATGATTTAATGTAAATGAAGGATTTCAATAGAACGTGTTATCTAGTGGGCAGCAGTAGAACCATGTACGTACTGATGCGATAGATCAGGGTTGAGTGAGAATCAATTATGGTGATTATAATTGATTTTATTAAGATCGATGGTGTGATTAATAGTGTGATTGCGGGGCCAATCACACTGATAGCCAGACTACGGGAGCTCAATTGACTTAGTGTCTCGGGGCCAGTCTACTGTCCATAATGGAATAATTGGTCTATTAATTTGATTAAGATGTGAGATGATAGATAGTGTGATTACTGGAGCTCGGTTGACCAAGTGTCTCGGGGCCAATCACACTAACAGCCAGACTGTGGGAGCTCGGTTGATTTAGTGTCTTGGGGCCAGTCTACTGTCCAAATTGGAATAAGTGTTCTATTTGGAATCAAGTGAGCCTGTATGGTTAGAATGATGATGTGGTTGATTGAGGTTGAGATTATTAGGGTTCTATGAATCCTTCATGAATTAAACTAAATGTTTTCTGCATTAGGTATATTTATATAAGTAGAGTTGGCATATGTGTGGAATGCATGACTATATATATATATATGTGTGTGTGTGTGTGTGTGTGTGTGTGTGTGTGTGTGTATGCGTGTGTGTGTGTATGTGAATGCATGATTGGATATGTTTTAGATTGCATGTATGTATAGTATAATAATTCACTCAGTGAGGTCTGACTCCCCCTCAATTATTCTTTTTTTTTTAAGAAATCCTATATCGTCAGACCTTAGTAGTAGAGTCTCTCGCCGGTGTCCTTCCATCCCGGCTATTTTATATAAATGTATATTTTGAACTTTGATTTGTATTCTAGATACTGCAGTAGTAGTGTTATTGTATCAGAAGAGTATTATTTTTATTTTGATATTAAATACTCTGAGAATTATATTTGAACACTATACGAATATATATTCATATATGAAAGGAATTGGAGTATTTATTTTATATATTGATTCAGAAAATTTTTATTTTATCATACTTTTTATTTATTTATTGCATGGTTTTATTTTCTAAGGCTTGCTACGGGTTCCGGATTTGAAAGAATTCCCGTTTCCTAGTGCCGGTCATGGCCCCTATTTTGGGTCGTGACATGCTCTATATGGTATCAAAGTAGCCTATTGAAATTATATCTCACCAATATTCTGAGAAATCTATTATCCTTTGTATTATGCTCTATATGGTATTAAAGCAGCCTACTGAAATTATATCTCACCAATATTTTGAGAAATCTGTAACTATGGTTGAAAATACCTCTATTATTCCACATGAATCTCAAACTATTGTATAAACTTTACAAAATAATTCTCGCTTTCCAACAAGAATCATCCTAGATGATACAAATTTCATGCTATGGTCACAGCTTATAAAGATGTAAATTGCAACCCGAAACAAATATGGTTTTCTCTCTAAGGCAACTCTAAAATCATCTGTAAGGGATAAAGCCTTGGAGGCGTGGCTAATTAATAACAACTAAGTGAAGAGTTAGCTCATTGACTTAATTATTCCAACCTTAATGTAGAGATTTATTAAATAGCAAATAAAATATAAGATGTTGTCTTAAAAACCATTTATAATCACTTGAACGAAACACAGTTGTTAAAATTAAATCATAGGTAGTTCACTACTCACCAAAATGGTAGACCCCTGTGTATATACTATAATGAAATTGTTGGCATACTTCAGGATATTAATGCTCAGACTAAAATTCAAGAGGAGGGTGTCAATGGAGTTGTATCACTACATATGACCATGGCTCAGCTTTGAACACATATTTTTATGGTCGATCTTAACTAGGAATTCAATTATGCTCGGAGTGAAATATTACGAAATGATCTATCTATATTATGCATATATACATAAGGATTATAACCAGTGATACATAATGGAGGAACCAAAGCCTATGCCTGTAATTCAATGCTTTTAGCAATGTGAACTTGTCAACCATTAAAAAAAAGAACATCAAGTAAGACCAACACATATATATGTATACATTATGGTGAGAATGGACACTCTAAAGAATAATGCTATGATTTTTTTTGTTACCTGGATTGGTGAAAAGTTACTAAAAAAACCTCACAAGAAGTTTAGTAAGGTTATTATTGCTACTATTAACATTAACAATTCACCACCTACCTCAAATACTATTGCTACAGCCCATATTGAATTTGATGATAAACCAGGTATGACAAGCTCACATTTTACTCAAAATAGTATATGGATTATTGACAAAGGTGCTACCGATCATATGGCAAACTTTGTCCACCATATGATCGATGGATTATAACCAGCGATACATAATGGAAGAACCAAAGCCTATACCTGTAATTCAATGCTTTTGGCAATATGAACTTGTCAACCATCAAAAGAAAGAACATCAAGTAAGACCAACACATATATATGTACACATTATGGTGAGAATGGACACTCCAAAGAACAATGCTATGAAATTTTTTGTTACCTGGAATGGTGAAAAGTTACTAAAAAAATCTCATAAGAAGATTAGTAAGGTTGTCATTACTACTATTAACATTAATGAATCACCACCTACCTCAAATACTATTGCTATAGCCCATATTGACTTTGATGATAAACCAGGTATGACAAGTTCACATTTTACTTAAAATAGTATATGGATTATTGATAAAAGTGCTACCGATCATATGGCAAACTCTATCCACCATCTCATATCTATTCGACAATCAAACCAACAAAATATATTAACTGCTAATAGAGGAATTGCTCATGTTACTCATGAAAGATTAGTATCCATGCCTAACTCTCTTACTTTTGATATTGTACCTATTTTTCCATCTCTCTCTTGTAATCTTTTATCTGTTAGCTAAATTATTGATATTTTGAATTGTACTATCAAATATTAGCCTAACTACTATTTATTTTAGGACATTACAACACAATGGATTCTTGACTCTAGTATTAAATGGGGAAAGTAGTACTATTTTGACATGCATAGTGAGATGAGTCGACAACTAGGAAAGTAAGTAGTGCTGTAAGGATTAAAGCCAACAAGGCACAAATGAGGTTATGACATCGTCATCTTGGTCATTTATCTTTTAGTTATCTTTGCAAAATAAAACCAAATATATTTTTGAATGTTAAAGACTCTAAACTCATGTGCAAAATTTATGAGCTAGCTAAATTCCATCATTTTTATTATTTGTTAAGTTATAATAAAAGCACTATTTTTATGACTATTAACTCTGATGTTTAGGGCCCTGATTATATTCTCACATTTTCTAGTGCTTGATACTTTGTAATATTTATTGATGAATTTACTCGCATGACCTAGATAGCTCTTCTTCATAATAAAGGAGATGTTTATTCTGTTTTCAAGACTTGTATCACATGGTTGCTACTCAGTATCAATGTAAAATATGAGTTATATAATTTGACAATGGTAAAGAATACATCAACTTAACTCTCCAAGTGTTTTGCTAAAAGTATGATATCTATCACTAAAATTCCTATTGCAGGACACCTTAATAAAATGGCCTTGCAAAGTGGAAATTGATAATTGTTAAAGGATTTTTGAGCATCCTTATTTGACATGAATGTTTCTTAGGAATATTAGGGGACACTTTCGATCAACTACATATCTTGTTGATAGAACATTGTCTTAATTTCTTGATTTTTAAATCCCATATCAGATGCTTCAAGAACTTATCTAAGCACTAACTCTTCTAAATTTTAAACCAAAATATTTGCTTGTATGATATTTATTCATTAGTGCATGGGTAAACTAGATCCATAAGTAATTCAATGTATATCTATTGGATATGTGGATTTAAGAAAAGGAAATTATTGTTATAATCCCCATACTAAGAAGATATGTATAACTAAAGATGTAACATTCCATAAAAATATCCCATTTTATGCTAATCCTCAGTGCTCTTTTCAAGGGGAGAAAGCCTATAAGTGTTTTGAAGACAACACTCAGAACATTAGCTAGATTAGAATCTTCAATGATGCACAATCGAGTATCTCACTCGGACAGGAACCAATTATCTTACACAAACATAAATTGAGTGTCTTATTTGAACATAAAGTTGATTAAATGATTACACCTAATGTCTTTCATGAATAGTAATAGATCAAATGAGTAAACCACCATTAAAAGGCTTATATATATCCAAGAACCATAAAAATCAAAATAGTAAAGCTTCCCAATTAACACCAAAATCTATAGAAACTTCAAATGTGTTTCATGAGGTAAATTCATCACCCTTAACATTGTCTAATATTGAACCAAGATACCCTACTAAAACAAATAGAGGAATACCTAAATGACAATATGATTCTTACTTAAATGTAAATACCAAATATCCTATAAAATTATATCTCATCTCATCATTTGTTAAGATCACATGCATTTATTGTAAATTAATTATCCATTGTATCTATTCCTAATAATGTGTAGGATGCTTTAAGAGACCCGAAGTGGAAGAAAGCTAGGAATGATGAAATGGAGGCATTACAAAAAAAACTTTATATGGGAACTAGTGTCGTTGTCTAAAGGAATAAAAAAGTGGGATGCAGGTGGATTTTCACAGTCAAACTCAACTCTGATGGAAGTATTAATCACTATAAGGTAAAACTAGTTGCAAAAAAGTATAGGATTGATTATAAAGATGCATTTGCCCTTGTAGTAAAATTAAATACCATTTATATTCTTATATTTATAACAAAAAATCTTGATTGGCCATTATGATAGTTTAATGTTAAAAATGCATTCCTCAATGGAACTCTAAAAGAAGAAGTATATATAGATCCTCCCCTAGGAATAAATCATATTGAAAAAATATGAAAATTTAAAAAGGTGTTACTTGACATAAAATAATCACCTCGAGTATGGTTTGAAAGATTCTCAACTTTCATAAAAAAGATTAGCTACAAACAGAGTGATGCATATCATACTCTCTTCATTAAACAGAGATTGGATAAAGGCACTACCTTTATTATATATTTTGATGATATGGTAGTTATATGAAATGATTGGAGTGAGACAGTGGCACTTTAAAAGCACTTAGCAATAAAATATGAACTCAAAGATATTAGTCATTCAAAGTATTATATTTTTTTAGGCATTGAATTACAAGATTAGCTCAAGACATCTCTCTATGTCAATGAAAAATATGTGGTGGACTTGTTGACTGAAACAGACGTGATAAATTATAAACCAGCTGAAACTCTAATAAAAGTGAACCATCAATTGTAAACCAACTGAAACTCTAATATATGTGAACCACATATTAGTAATTCAAGAATATCAAGTTCCAATAAGTAAAGTGAGATATTAAAGATCAATGAGAAGATTAATTTAATTGTCTCATACTGTACCTGACATTACATATGTATTAAGCATTATAAGCCAATATATGCACATACCAAATGAAGAGCATATAAAGACTGTGTACCAAATTCTACGGTATTTGAAATCTTCTCTAGGAAAGGGATTATTTTTGGTAGAAATGGAGATTATAAAATTACTAGATATACTAATTCGGACTAAACTGGAGACCACACTAAGCATAAGTCAACCTCTGGTTACTTCATTTTTATTGGGAAAAACTTGGGTCACTTGGCGAGGTAAGAAATAAAAGGTGGTAGCAAGATCAAATAGTGAGGCAGAATTTCATGAATGACTCATGGAGTGTGTAAATTACTATGGATAAAGTACATTTTGCAAGACCTTGGTCTATGCCATTCAAAGCCTATGATGTTGTATTGCAATAATAAAGCAGTCATAGCAATTGCAAAATAATCCTGTCCAATATGTCAAAACTAAACATGTGAAAATTGACTGCCACTTTGGATGACAAAGCAGTTAACAATTTTTTGGTCTTCAGTGCAGAGTGAATACAAAGCTCTTGTTAATGTTACTCAGGAGTTGTTATAGATTCGTTCTTTACTTTGTGAACTTGACTTTCTACCATAACTAACAATTCTTCATTGTGATAATATTGTCACTATTTGTCTTACATTAAATCTAGTGTTCCATGCCCATACGAAGCATATTGAATTGGATTTCCATTTTGTATAAGAACAGGTGATCAAAAGAACTATACAAGTTCAGTTTTTAACATTTCAAGATCAGTTGGCAAATTTTTTCACAAGCCCTTGTCCACTCGCTTTCAATTCCTCTTCATGATGGCTATGGACTTGCCGAGGGGTGTTAGGATATATGATAACACTAATCTTTATCAGTTGTAAATATAGTTATATAATTGTACATTTATTATATGTTGTATATTTGTTACTTAGGTTCTATCTTTATCTTAAATGTACTATAAATACTTGTATTGTATCAACCCAAAGATAATAACAATACTTCTTAATTTTACAATGTGGAGTAATTCCATATATTGTCATTAATGATAACAATTGGCAAATTATGAATTACTATTTATTTATTTTTTAAAATTTAAATTTATAAATTTTTTTATTAATTTCAAAATTAAATAATAATTAAAATAATTTCAAAATTAATATGTTAAATTGCTATGAAAATTTGAAAATAAATCTACAAAGTAATAATATATCAACTATATATAGTCGAACTAAAAGAAATAAAAAAATACACTGGTCGGGGTTAGAAATTAGTTGTTAGAAATTAATTAACTCAGGATAAACCAACTATTAAGCAACGTTAGTCAAGTTAATTTCTTTTTCTTCACCTTATCTCATGGAATTGTCCACATAATATTCCACTCTTTTGTTTAGATGACTAACCGGTTAATTATATATAAAATGTCATATGTTTATATTTCTTTAATTTCATTACAATTGAGCCGCCAAAATTTTTTTAAAAAAAGAAAGATATACTTCTATTATATTAAATATGATATTATAGTATTTTTAGATTAAATAGGAGAGAGAAAATAGTTTTATTGAAATAGAAGATAAATGTTTTAGATGAAATAGAAGGCAAAGTTTTTGGTGGAATAAAAAAGAATATTTCAAATGGAATATAATTATTGTATTTTTGAAAAGAGGTGTTTTAAATGGAACAGAAGGTAAGGAAATGTTACTGTTGAAGTAATGAATTTTTATAAATTTCGTAAGAAAAAATTAAAAAATTTAATGGTTTTGCCCATAAAATTTTAAGAATGAATAGTAAGATATGAGGTGGGACACTAGTAAAAATTTGGATTTCATAATTTTGGAGTTTAGAATTTAATAGATATATCTAGATTGGTGTTGGAGTTTAGAATTTAATAGATATATCTAGATTGGTGTTATTAAAAATTTAAATGTTTGAGAGTTTTTATAATTTTAAGAAAATATCACAATTTATATATATATTAAATGTTGAATTCTAAAGTTATCAAACAAAAAATTTGACAAGTGTCCACCTTCATATTTGAATATTCACTTGTAAAACTAACATGTTAAACTATTAAAAATCCTAATTTTTTATTAAAAATAAAATATTTTTAATAGTTATTTAGTATTATTTTTTAACTAAAACACTATTATATATATTTTAATATTACTCAAATTCTAAAATTATTTATATATTACGTATTTTTCTATCTTAAATCAGTCAGAATATTTTTTCCTAAACCATTAAAATATTATAGTAGCTACTTAATATTATTTTGTAACTAAAATACTATTATACATACTTCAATACTAATCTAAATCAATCAAAATATTTTTTTATAAACCATTAAAAAATTACAGTGGTTACTTAATATTATTTTTTAACTAAAATACTATTATACATTCTTCAATAGTAATCTAATAATTCTAAAAACAAATTTTATTAATCTAATAATTCCAAAAACAAATTTTATTATAACTAAAAATTTATGACAATAAAAATTAAAGAAAATAAAATTGATGTGATTTATTTCATTTTTAATTTATTTAGTTATTATTTCTTTTAAATTATTTTATTTCACAGTCCGCGCATGGAATCATGACTAGTTTAATTAATTTTTGACAATTTTAACACTTTATTTATTTAGTCAAAATTGAATAAAAAAACACATTTACTCATTTGGCCAAATACTTTACTTTAATCATAAAAGATCACATTTACTCTTAATAAATAATCAAATTTATAAAAATATTGACATTGTAACAAAACCTAACCCTATAGAATTTAAGATCCCTTATTATCCTTTAATCAAGTTTTGTGCTTATACTTATTATTTGTTTTTGAGTGTTTTGTTGAAGTTCTAACCGAAGACAATACTAAGGCACCCAAACTGACACATATAAGTTAGAGATCCAATTGTAACCATTTTTAGCTACTACTATCATCTACCATTATGTCGTTACCAACATCCATTAGGCAAGTGTATAAGTTTGTCTTGCTCGGGTATAGTCTTGCGATTCTTTGCAAGTTTTAGTATTGTCTTTTATTAGTCTCTTTTGTCCTTTCTTTCTTTTTGGCTGGTTGTTTCCATTGTCGTTTTGCTGTTCTTTTATTTTTTACGTATCATGGCCACGGATCCTTCTAACTTTATTCATGAGGAACTAGTGGATCAATACACTCACTTAAACATTAATGATGTTGATGTTCATCCTGAATTGGAAATCACAGAAGAAGAGGTTGGGACTATGGAAGCTGTTAATGAGTTTTGTTTGGCTGGGAAATTTTTATCGGACAAGGCTATCAATTTTATTGTTATGAGGAACACTCTTGCTTCCTTATGGCGGCTTGTTCGCAGGGTGCATATTTCTTATATGGGTGATTAAATTTTTTTTCTTTCCAATTATTTCATAAACTGGATATGAATCGCATATTAGACTAAGGTCCTTGGTCTTTTGATCAACATATCCTAGTGCTTGTTCCGTTTGATGGATCCGTTGCTTTGGAGGATATTAATTTTCGGTTTGTTAATTTTAGGTTCAGGTTCTTAAACTTTTAATTGGTCTCCGATTTAACAACATTCTGTAGAAAATTGCAGGTACTATTGGTTCTTACATTGCTTCGGATGAGAACAATTTTCATAGTCTCTAGAGAAATCATTTGTGGGTGAGCGTGATTATTGATGTTTCACGTCCTTTGCATTCTAAGATGAAGATTAAACTGGCAGGGTCACAATGGGGTTTGATTGAATTTCGTTATGAAAGACTTACCACTTTCTGTTTTGTCTATGGTAGACTGGGACACTCAGAGAGGTTCTATGAATCTATTTTTTAAAATCCTTCCTTGCTAGTGAACAAGCAATATGGGAATTGGCTTTGAGCTCAATCTCTTCAGAGTCAAAATCCTGATGAATCATTAGCTTCGGATGACAAGTAGAGACTACATGGCAAAAACGGTTATTGCTGATAAGAGAGTTGTTAACGACATTGATGATGCTAGTGATTCCGCTAATTCTGCTCTGAAAAATAATAGTAATGGGCATACTCATAGTTGGAAAGGAGGAAGTCATGGATTAACTAGGGCATGTGGAATGGTATATGCTTCCACTTATAATGCTCTAGGTTTTTAGGGATTTGTTGCTGATATAATTGAAGGTATTGTTGGGTATGATGGCAAATGACGTCGAAGTGATGAGTTGTTAGAGGATCAGGTTAGTGGTGCTTATGTTGACGAGACTGGGCATAGAGCTGTCGTTTTTGGGCCTATAACTGAGGCTTTGAATTGCAGCCCAAATTCTTCTTTAGCGATGGGTCTTGAATCCCAAGCCCACTGAGAATTATGAATTCCTAATCTTGGAATTGTCATGGGCTAGCCAACCCACGAGCAATTCATTATCTTAAGGACTTGGTGTTTAAAATCAGGCCTAACATTTTTTTTCTTTGTGAAACATGGGCTAATTTGGATAGAACTGTGTGGTTAAAATCTTAATTGGGTTTACTGGGTTAGAGGTTATTGAGAGTGTGGACCGAAGTGGTGGGCTTATTCTCCTTTGGGATCAAAATGTTGATGTCCAAGTGATTCAATCTAATTTAAATTTTATTCATGCTATGGTTCAAGTTGCAGGGTTTGTGAAGTGGAGATTTACTAGTTTTTACCGTATCCCTGACCGTAATCAAAGGTGTGATTCTTGGGCTATTCTTCATTCTCTTGCTCGATTTTCTTCTCTCCCTTGGTGTATTATGGGAGATTTTAATGACATTCTTTTTATTCTGAAAAGTTGGGTTGGGGCTCCTTACCCTTCTCGGTTGTGGGATGGCTTTAGAGATGCTGTTAATGATAGCGGTTTATCAGACATTCCTTCGTATGGTTCGTTCTTTTTCTGGGAAAGATCGCGGGGTTCTTTGAACTAGATCCAAGAAAAGCTTGATAGGGGTATGGCTTCGGTGGCATGATTTCAATTTTTTCCTTCTACTGTTATTGAGGTTTTGGATGTATCTTCTTCAGACCATCTTCATCTTCTTCTTAAATTGAATGGGAATCATCGAAAGTCTTATCCTAAAGCTTTTCATTTTGAGAATTTGTGGATCAAATATGAAGAGTGTCGGAATATTATGGTCAAATGCTAGTTGGAGAATGGTGGTGTTTCTTCGCCGGAGAAGTTAGCTTTGTGTGGTTTGGCTCTTTCTAAATGGGGCAGTTCTTTAACTCATACTTTTCATAAAGAATTAGATCAGTGTCTTCGACAATTGCATCTTTTGCGTAACAGATAGGATTCTTGAGGTTTTCAGGAGTTTTTTTTTTTGTTCAGAGGCGCTATAATATCATCTTGGATGATCAAGAATTATTCTGGAGGTAACGTGCCAAGCAGTTCTGGCTGAAAGATGGTGATGCCAATACAAGATTTTTTCATTGTTTTGCCTCTTGTCTTAAGCGCAGTAGCTTTATTCATGCTTTAAGAGATTCTAATGGTGTTTGGCGGCATTATTTTCCTCATCTTAAGCACGTGTTCATCAATTTAAGTCTAGTTGGAAATGATGGTACCCAACTTGTTAATTGCATTTCTCCTTCAGTATCTCCAGAATAGAATGCTCTTCTTCTTAGTCCGATATCTGCAGATGAAGTTAGGAAAGCTGCATTTAGTATGGACCTTGATAAATCTCTAGGACTTGATGAGCTGAATCCATGCTTCTATCAAAAGTTCTGGAATGAAGTTGGGGATGACATAGTTCAGTTGTGTAATTCTTTCTTGAAGTATAGGTTTTTTCCCACATAATTAAATTCCACAGCAATTGTTCTTATTCCAAAAAAGAAATAAGTGGAGCAAATGGCATATTTGCGCCCCATTGCGCTTTGCACTGTTCCTTATAAAATATTAGCTAAGGTATTAGCTAATCACCTAAAATTGCTGCTTCTTAGGTGTGTGTCAGAATTTCAAAGTGCTTTTATAGGGGGTGATTCCATCTTTGATAACTCTTTGTTGGCATGTGAGATTCTGCATTCTTTCAACAGTAAGCATCGGGCTCAGAATGGAATGGCTGCTTTGAAAAATGACATGTCTAAGGCTTATTACCGATTGGAATGGTCATTTTTGGAACAGGTAATGATCCGGATGGGTCCGATGAATTATGTTCTGTGTCTCTTCTATTAATTATTCAATTTGTTTAAATGGTGGTGTGATTGGTACAGTGATTCCACAATGTGGGTTTAGACAAGGAGATCCATTATCTCCTTATCTCTTTATTCTATGTGCAGAGGCGCTTAGTGCTCTATGGTGATCCCAAGAATCCCAAAACTTAATCCATGGCTGTCGCTTAGCAAGATTAGCTCCTCAGATAAGCCATTTATTTTTTTGCCAACGATAGTTATCTATTTTTCAAAGCATCTGTTCAAGAATGTTTAGAGGTTCGGTGGTGTTTGAATCTTTATGAAGCGGCTTCGGGTCAATCAATTAATTTGGCCAAGTCCTCGATTATATTTAGCCGTAATATTGCACCAGAAGTATAAAATAAACTTTCTTCTTTACTTAACGTTCCTATGGTTAGTAAACAAGGAACATATCTTGGCCTCCCTACTTTTATTGGTCAAAATAAGAGTTGTCTTTAATTATATAAAGGATCGAGTTAGAGCTTGGATCAATTCTTGGAGTTCTAAGCTGCTCTCTAAGGGTGGAAAGGAGATACTGCTGAAATCGATGGCTTAAGCTATTCCAAACTACATCATGAATGTTTTTCTTTTGCCAAAAGCCTTGTGTGAAGAGATTGAACATATGATGAATAGCTTTTGGTGGGGTTGTTATAAGGGTGCAAGGAAAGGTATTCATTGGTTAAATTGGGAGAAGCTCAATCATCTTAAGAAATTTGGTGGCCTTGGGTTTGGACATTTGCGTGAGTTTAATCTGGCCATGGTTGCTAAACTGGCTTGGGGATTGATTGAAAATCCTATGTCTTTGACAGCCCAATGTTTAAAAGCCAAGTATTATCGTTCTTCGGCCTTTCTTGAGGCTAAGTTGGGTAGCGATCCTAGTTATTTATGGAGAGGTTTATTGGAAATTCAAGAGGTTTTAAGGAGGTGAGATAATATTCGCATTGGTAATGGGTAGTTAACTTGTATTGGGGGAACTCCATGGCTTAATTCCATTGAGGATGGTGGTATTCGATCAGTGCTCCTTGTGGAAATTTAGCAAAGCACAGTTCAAAGTTTGTTTATGATGGGGATGAGATGTTGGGACGCTAATTTAGTTCAGGATTTATTTGATCATAGGGATTCTCGACTTATTTTACAGACCCCTTTAAGTTGAAGGGATATGTCAGACTTATAGTACTGGGTTGTGTCTTCGAATGGTCAGTTCTCGGTGTGAAGCTGTTATCAGCTTTTAAGAGGTGAATGTTCTGTTGATTCTCATCCTGTGTGGCAGTGCATTTGGAAGTTGAAAGTTTTGACGAAGATTCAGAACTTTTGGTGTAGGTGTGCATAGGATTGCCTTCTGACTCGTTCGGCTTTGGCTACGAAATGTGTCCTTGCAAGTGCTCTGTGTCCTTTGTGTGATTTTGGAACAGAGTTTATTTTTCATGTGTTGTTCGCTTATCCTATTGCATTGGATTTTTGGCATCTTGCGCAACTTCCTATGACTTCTCTGCTTCGAGATTCTGTCCAGGATTCTTTGCATCACATTCAATAAGGCTGTTTCATTTGCTTCTATTGGGTATAATATCTTATTTAATCTCAATTCGAAGGTATGGAAAGGCATCTCTCATCCAGCATCTAAAATCCTCAATATGGCAAGTCACTCCTTGTTTAGTTGGTAGAATATTCGGGGCAATGGTGTCAATTTGGTTTCGACAACAAATAACCTACAAGCTGCTGGTGATATTGTCTAGACTAAGCCTCCAACTAGTTTTACAAAAATTAATATTAATGCTGCAGTTTTTTCTCATACTGATATAATGGGTCTTGGCTATGTTATAAAGGACTCAACTGGTCAGTTTTTGAAAGCAAGAAGCTCTTCGATTCCCATCAGACTTGCTCCCAAGAAAGCAGAAGCTATCGGTCTCAAGGAAGCCTTAAGTTGGCTTAAATCTATGCTGATGGATAACTGTATTATCGAATATGATTCTCTTCAAGTGTTTCATGCCGTTCAGTATTCAAATTTTCGCTCACCTTTTGGTTTTATTATTGATGAATGTATTAGTTTGTTAAAGCAATTTAATCATGTGATTATTCGCTTTGTTCATCGCTCCGATGCAGCACATTCATGCACTCAGGCCGCTGCAAGTTTTAGTGGAGTTCAGGAGTGGGTTAGTCCTCCTGGTTTTCTTATTTCTGTATTAGCTCATGAGAGCTCTTTCATTTAATGAAGTTTCTGTTTGATTTAAAAAAAAAAAGTTAAGAGATCCAACTGAAAAAATGATTGTTTGATGCCGAAGTAATCAAGCAACAACTAATTTTTCAAAGCCAATCAAACAAATTATCGATGAAATTAATGATTGTACATGCTATTCAATAGCCTGAGATAATAACTTGGACATTACTCTGAATTTAATGTAAACAATTTAGTATTTTTGGAATTCAATGGTTGGAAATTGCGTTGGATTAATTTAATTTTTAACAGGAAGAACTTATTTTCTCCTTAACCAATAAAACACAAAGATTGAGAATTGACCTAATTAGTTCTATTAATTAGTCAATTAGTGGCAATCAAAATACATAAGAAGTAGCACATAAATTAGTGGTAAAATACAAAAATTAATGAAGATGTTAAAATTGTCAAGAACTTACTAAATTAGAACATATTTGTTAAAATTAAAAATAAAAAAATATAAATGTTACAAATATTTGATTTTTTTTGTGCCAATAAGTTTATTTTTATTATAATTCCATAATACGATTTATTAAAACATATATATATATATATATATATATATATATATATATATATAGTCAAATCATTAAAAAATATTAAAATTAAATAAGAAAAAGTAAACAATTATGTCTATATATCTATTATGAAATATATTATTAACAACATTCATAGTAAATTAAGGAAGCATTATAATTTATCAGCTACTAACTATAAACTAACAGAAATTAATAATTATCCGCTATATATTAGCTACTAGCTACCAATAGTTACCAACTATCAACTATTAATAATGGATCAACCAAACTAGAATTGTTTATAATGACTAGTTATGACTCATGTATGAAAAACTAATATATTTTTTATTTAGTTATTTTATGATACAAATAAAATTAAATTAAATAATTCAAATAAATTAAATTCAAGTATTAACTAAAGTTTAATAAATTATTATAAACAATTATGTATATATTAACAACATAATAGGTGGAAATTTTCGTACTCTCACTTTATATCTAAACTCCACTCCATCATTATGTTGTTAACGTATGAATGACCCAAGTATCCTCAACTTCAATGTTTTACTTTTTATTGTAGTTTTTATAAATTTCTCTATTTTTAATTACCCAAAAAAATTATAATTCTTATGAAATTATATTATATTTAAATTTTACTTTTTAAAAATATTTCCAAATTAAAAAAATTGTTGTTAATAAATAAGTTGCATAATTACAAATTTTTCAAACTATATATTAATTTATAAAGTATTTCCTATTTTGATTAGCTTAACTTATATTTATATAATATAACTATCTAAATTATAAATTTAGTTCTAATTTAAATTAAATTATCCTTATTCTAGTTAGATGAACTTTTATTTGATCCAATATAAACTAAATAAGTAGCATAGCAAAGTCTAATAAAAAATATTTATAATATTAATTGAATTAATTTTTATTATTCAAATAATTAATTATAATCAATGTTTAAAAATAGTAAAGATAATTTTTTAATAGATAGAAATACTAAATCAAAATTTACTAAAAAGCTAATATATAATTACTCAAAAAAGAGAAAATTAATTTTTATAAAATTATTGTCATAATATTTTTCAGAATAGAAAACATGAAGTTTAAAAATAATTAGGGTCGTAATATTTTTTATATGAAATTATTTTTAGAACATAGAAAAAATGTTAAATTTAGGGAAAATTACAATAAAATATTTTGTTTTTCACAACTTTTTTACTTAGAGGGTTATGGTATTTTTCATAATATTTAAGGAAAAGATCCAAATATGACCCTAATGTTTTCCCCTATTCCCACATTGGCACTTAATGTTTTTCACAGGCCATTTATGCCTTTAATGTTGACAGATTGAGTGCATTTGAATAGAGGTCCTAAACATTGTTAACTTTCTTGTTACCACATCTGATGTAGCATATATGGGATCCAGTTCAGTCAAAAGAACAAAAAAAAAAGGATCTGTTGATTTTGCCACCTAAAAACTGAATTGCCTCTCTTGGCTTAACAATTTGCGAAAAACCAGTCCCCATAACAATCCATGCCACCATATTCTTCATGAGAAAATCATCAAAAAACTCCCATGCAATTTTCATAATCTCATTTTTAGCATAAGCAACAATAACTTCCTTCTAAGAAATCAAATCCTTCTCAGGTATTTCATCAAATAACGTATGCCCACATTCCAAAATTCCACATTTTTGTCATATAAATTAATGTATTACTAACAAATAATTTAAAACCAAACCTACCAATCAGAATACAATATGCATGCATTTGCCATTCTAAGCTCAAATTAAGAGTACGACCCGTGAGGTTGTTACCTCCAATGCATCATTAAACTGTTGATTCTGTGCATACCTAACAACCATTGAATTCCAAGAAATAATATCTTTACGGGGCATTTCATCAAATACTTATTGAGCCTCTTCCAAACACTTCAAAGATTCTGCACTTGGCATGGAAGAAGAGGTTAGTGTAGAATCTTGATTGAATGGATTGGAAGAAGAAGCTTAAAAGATTCTACAGAGAAGAACGCAAAAAAGGGCAATTTGAGCATAACTAAGCAAAGGTAATCAACTCCTTGACTTCATTAACCTCCCTCCTTGACTCAATAATAATTAAAGGAATTGTATAAAGAATGCTAAGAAACTATCGAAGTGCCTCAGTGAGTTTTCCAGCTGTTGTGGCCTTATAGCCAGCCTTGAGCTTCTCTTCTAACTGAGAGAAATGGGACACCAGTGCAAGGGGGGTGCCTTACATTAGGGCTAGTAGATTAGTTCCATCGTCGCTCAACAGCTAAAGATATCACTCGAATTGATGAAAATGCACGTAAACATGTATGGCTACCTATATAAAGGTCAACAAACATGGATCTCAATGGAGCAAAGTTTTCAAGGTCCCATCCTCTCTCTCTATTTACGTCAGCCTCTTCCCCTTCCTCCAAAGTTTCTAAAACATTCTCATTTTGTGAGCCATCTATATCATCCATATCTAGATTCCCACCCCAATCGCCTTCAGAAGTCTCTTCATTTTCATTAACACCTTTACCCATATCATCCAGTTGATTACCTCTGCTCAGCCGTAAATACCTCTCTCCCCAAGCATCTATCAACACCGTTGTAATTATCCTGCTTGGTGGAGATGACAATGATGATGTGTGTGACTGGATCTTCATCTCATCATCCTTTTATGACTACAGGAGGAGATTCAATTTGATTTGATTCGATGATTAGAAGAAGAAGAAGAAGAAGAAAGTGAATTAAAAACCCTATAATTTGGTGATTTCGATTAAGTTTTTAATGATTTGATGATGAAAATTGCAATATTGAAACTGAGATTTGAATTTAAAAAAAAAAAAAAAGAAATTGAGATTTGGTTTTTTTTTTTTAAAGAAAACAAAAGGATTTTTTGGGGTTGTTTATGTAAGGCAGATTATATGTTTTCTTCCCTCCATTGGCAAAATCAACATATCCTTTTTTATTATTATTTTCTTTTGACTGAATTGGGTCCTATATATGCCACATCAGATGTGGTAATGGGAAAGTTAACAACGTTTGGGAACTGTCAGCATTAAAGGCATAAATGGCCCATGAAAAATATTTAGTGCCAATTTGAGAATAAGGTAAAACATTAAGGTCATATTTGAACTTTTTTTCCTAACATTTAAGGGAATGTGATTTGATTCTACATGCATTTTAATACCCCACTCCGTAATAGTATTAAAAATATATGATATAAAATTAACATAGTATAAATTTTTAATAGTAAAATTATATACTAAGTATTATAGTATTCAACTAACTAAAATAAATTCACAGTAAATAAAAATAAGATGTATTTTTAATTTTATTATGAATAAAAAGAAATAATTGTTAAAATAAATTTGTAATATTTTTAAAAGTATCTAAATAGTTATATTGATGGTAAATCACAAGTAAAACGTTTATAGTATTGAAAGGGAGTGTTATATTAAAATTTTATTACAAAATAATGATGATGTTAGTTGATAGAGTATTGAAGTGTTAAAAAATAAAACCACATATCTCTAAATGTCACGAAAAAAAACCACAAGTCTTAAAATGAAAATATGTCTAACTACATGATACTTTTTGTACTTATCCCATAATTTATAATTTTAATGGGAAATAAAATTAAAACTAATTAACTTTAAAAATTAATTAAAGTTTAAAACTTCTAAATTTATTCATTCTTGACATTTAAAATGAAAATACATTATCATACATCCCAACACTAATTTTAATTTTGTAAATAAAAATAAATAAATAATTTATTAAGAATTTATGTCTTTTTATGAACTTCAAAAAAATAAATTATTTTTTATATAAATATGGTTTGATATTTTATGAGTATATTTAATTTGTACTGTTTTTAAATTAATTTTTTATGATTATTTTTGTGGTTGTTTTAAAAAAAACCCTAAAAATGATCATAAAACAAAAAAAACAATCATAAAAATTTTACAATCTAAGCATTGAAGTCCCATGTTATATTTTTAAGGCTTAGCTTCTCACCAAGAAAAATTTGGTATTTATACATACCGAATTATTGGATGATCCAAATACATTACTAATATCAATCAATTAGATACTTATCAATCACTCGGTGTTTAAGTGTTTTTTACTTAGAAATAAACCAAAACCAATATCTACTAGGTTGAGCAGTTGCCCCCTGTAATATCCCGTGTTTTTAAGTATTTTAACACTGTACTGGGATATGCAGTATTAATAATTTTTGTATATATATTACGATATTTTTACGAGTTAATATTTATTTAAAACCTATTTTAATTATTGTGTATTATTTACAGTGCTTTACGTAAAATTTTCTCGGGACTTGCATTTTCGGGGAAATTTTCACGTAAATAATTTATTATTAATTATTTTAAATATATTTTCGGACTTGCATGAACTCATACGTATTTTTAAAATTACTAAACACTGTGTATGTGTGCGATATTTATTTAATTAGGGTTTAATATATATTACCCTAATATTTAATTATTTAATTATTTATTTATTGTTATTTAATTATTTTATTTATTATTAAATTATTAAAATATTAAATTATATGTGTGGATGTGAAATTTTTCAAATATTTTATTAAAATTTTTATTTTTTCTTTTTTCTTTTTTCTTTTTCTTTTTCTTTTCTTTTCTTTTTCTTTCTTTTCTTTTTTCTTCTTCTTCTTCTTCTTCTTTTTCTTCTTCTTCCTCTCCCTCCCGCGCCCGACCACCCTTCCCCTCACCGTTGTAAATCCCGACCACCTACCGTCGGTGTGCCTCCCGGCTTGCCACCGCCGTTCCCAGCCGTCCCCCGCCGCCAGCAGCCTCCTTCCCCGGCGCCGGCAGCCTCTTTTCTTCCATTTTGGCCGAAATCCTTCTCCTCGCTGTCGACGACGATTCCGGCCACCATTTTTGACATCGCCGGTCTCTTTCTTCTCCTTGAGCTCCGGTGAGTGTAATTCTAGCTTTGGTTTGAGCTTAAATGGTCTAGATTTGCTTAGGTTTCGAAATTTCCAATTCGGTCACATTAGGGTTTTCAATTTTTTTGAGCTTCGAATTGATTGATTAATGAAAAATCCCTTCACAAATGTTGATCCTAGTAGCATATTATACATGTATGAATTTTTGTGAAAGTTTTAGAGATTTTTTGGATTTTTAGGTATTTTTGAATATTTTAATATTATTTTCTAATTTTCAGAAATTAATTATTTAAATTATGAACTTATGTTTTATGGTTAAATTAGGTGTTGAAATGAATTATAGGAATTTATTTGGAATTTTTATGAATTTCTATGTATTTATTTTGAATTATTGAAGTTTATGTAATTTTGGGAAATTAGGGTTAAATGTGTTTTTAATTAAAATTAATTGGTTAATTGAGTTTAATTATTGATATTATTGATAAAAATGTTGAGAAAATTAATTTTGGATAATTGTATAATTTTTGGTGAATTTTTGAAGTAATTTAAGTATATGTATATATATAGGGGTATTTTGGTAATTTTACCCTAAATTGGCTAAAAATGTAATTTAATTGGTTTTAATAGTTATTTAAGGTATAAAAATGATTTCTACAAATTATTTGGTATTTTTAACTAATTAAAATTATTTTTCGTGAATTATTTTCAATTATATATATAATATACGGTTTTTCTAATAAAATGAGTTTTTATCGGTTTTTATAGTGTTTAAAGGTTAATTATGTAATTTCTACCTATAAAATGTATTTCTATGTTATAAGGATATTTTTGATATTTCTGGAATTGTTCTGTGTTTGTGGACCCCGGTCGGTAGACTGTAGTCTGGAGGGGTTGTGGTTGAGTGTTGAGCTTGTTTTTCGAAGTGTATTTCTTTGCAGGGTCGGCTCTACTCTTTGAGTAGAGAGATGTCCATTTTATAGGGGAGGTTCTGCCGAATTTTTGATAGAATTCTAGTAAAACGTGATGTCCGGTCGATCCCTAATTCTGTTTTTATGATTAATATTCTAGATCGAGTTCTAGGATTTTCTATTAGGTTTATTCTGATTTCTGTCGTTATTGTTTGTCTAGTTGCGCCGAGACCGAGGCCTAGTGGACCAGGCCCGTCGGACCTGTCTTGTGGAGCTCACTAATTTGTGAGTTACTATACTATATATATATGCTTAGGGTGCATGATTTAGAAATATATGTTTTATTTTGATTAGAATGCATAAATAATGTGATTTGTATTTAAGTATATTTTTGGTTTATTTTTGGTATATATTAAATTATATGCATGTTTTGTTAATAAATTATATTTAAAATGTTTTTAAATATATTCTAGCTTAATTTATGATGTAATTGGATTCATTTGACGTATATATACTCGAAATATACCTGGTTTATTTTTGGTATATTTCTAGTATATATATGATTTATGTTGATATTTTATTGAACTTCATGCATCATTTATTTTTGTGAATGAATGTTTTATATTTATTAATGAAAGATATCGATAGAACGTGCTACCTAGTGGGTAGCACTAGGACCGAGTACGTACCGGTACGCCTATAGTATTTAGGTTATATTACTAACCATTTATGGATATTGGTTGATTATGATTATTGATATGTGTGATGTGATTTGGGTATGATTGCTGGAGCTCGGTTGACCAAGTGTCTCGGGGCCAATCACACTGGCAGTCAGACTGTTGGAGCTCGATTGACTTAGTGTCTCGGGGCCAGTCTACTGTCCAAATGGATTAAGTGGATATATTTGGATTAAGTGAGCCTGTATGGCTAGAGTGTTGTCTAACACTGTTTGAGGTTGCGGAATTATAGGGTTCTATTAGATCCTTCATGAACTGTGATTTTGAATGAAAAATATATATAAAATGATTTTATTGCATCTGTGTGTATTTGCCTATATATATACATATTATATATATATTGTTGATTGTATGCATTTTCATTTAGTATGCATGTATATATATTATAGTAATTCACTCAGTGAGGTCTGACTCCCCTCCGTTGATAATTTTTCAGGAGAGTCAACATCTTCAGACCTCAGTAGCAGGCCTGTACGCCGGATTTCTTCCGCCCCGGCTTCTTTGTTTAAACTGCTTACTTGAGTCTTATTTTTTATAATCTAGACACTGCAGTAGTTGTAAATTAATTTTGTGGGATTTTATGTATCTTATTTATGTGAGATATTGTATTATATTTGAAACTGGATTTGTATTAAAAGATTTATATATATGAGATGAGATTTGATTTAAATCCAGTTAGTGAAATGATATTGTAATATTTATGATTTTTATTTTCGCTGCATTTAATATTATTATTATTATTGCATGTTTATTTTATTTTTAGGCTTGCTACGGGTTCCGGATTCGAAAGAATTCCCGTTCCCTAGCACCGGTCATGGCCCCTGTTTTGGGTCGTGACAAAGTTGGTATCAGAGCGGAGTTCTGTGTTAGGGCTTAGTTATGTGAGTTGTGGCCCTAGTTTTCAGAGTTGTGTTTTCTGTTAGACTACTGCAGTGAATTAGGTTCGAGTACATCTTGATAAGTATTTCGTGCTTAGTTTTCTACGTTATTCCTCCGTTGTCTATTTTGTCTGAATCTTTCCGTTTGTCTTTTCAGTATGAGGAGGCGAGCACGTGTTGCTCCACCGGTCGTTAAGGCCGAGGATGATGAGTCTTTTCAGGATGAGGTTTTACCTCCTAAGCAGCCAGTTAGACGTAGAGGTCATGGCAGAGGTAGACCTCGAGGAGCGGCAGGTCGCCATAGGCAGAGAGAGTTACAGGACGAGGAGCCTGTAGAGCCTGAGTTTGATGTTCCTGTTCCTCCAGTTGTTCAGCCTGCCTATCAGCAGGGTATGTCTGACCCTGAGGCAGCTTTGTTCTATGCCCGAGTCGGCAGGATTGCGTTTGATGGGACTTCCAATCCGTTAGATTTTCTGCATGCGATTAAGACTTGGACTCGGACTGCTCATACCGAGTACCAGTGGATCATAATCATCGAGTTGTTTGTCGAGGGACCAGCTCTAGATTGGTTCATTCAGATGATCCAGCCTTATATGATGACGATGACCTGGGCTCAGTTCCGAGAGCAGTTTATAAGGAGATTTTGTCCAGAGCCTCTTCGTTTGAGCTATCGTCTTCGTTTGACCAGTATTTCTCGTGGAGATCGATCTGTAGAGGAGTATACCCGAGAGTTTCTTCGTTTGGGTAGATATGCTGAGGATTTGATGCGAGATCAGTATTTTGCAGTCACTACCTACGTTACTGGTTTGGGTTCTGCTTTTGTTGGTATGCCTACAGCAGGCCTTACTCTCGAGTCTATGATTGAGTTGGCTAAGGAGATTGAGCTGAGGCTAGTTAGGCAGGGAGCGATGCCTGATTACTACCAGTTAGGAGTTCAGTCGAGTGGATTGCAGGCTACTCCGTATTTGAGTTTTCATGTTGGTTCTAGTAGTCAGCAGCGAGGTCCGACTCAGCAGAGTCAGAGACAGCAGCAGCGAGTGCATCGGAGTAGTAGACATGGCCGTGGAGGTCAGCGTAGATCCTTCAGATTTGGGTCAGGTGCTTTGAGCAGCAGCAGTGGTCGTAGTTCTGGATCAGCGGCCAGTGTTTGCCAGACTTGCGGTAGAGTCCATCAGGGATCATGTTATCTGACACCACTGACATGCTTCAGATGCGGGCAGACAAGACATTTTTCCAGATTGTGTCCTTATTTCGGGTATCAGCAGCCGTAGATTTCGTGATTCCTACAGCAGTCGATTGCTAGTGCTGCACCCGTGCCATTTCAGTTACTACCAGCTCAGCATCAGAGTTCCACTCAGTTTGTTCCACAGCAGAGTCATGGTAGAGGTACTAGAGGAGGTGCCAGAGGTGTTAGCCAGGCTTCTACCAGTCAGCAGGGAGGTCAAGGTCAGGCCAGAGTCTTCCATCTCACTCTGCAGGATGCTCAGGCATCTAATGCAATCGTGGCAGGTATTGTTTCTATTTGTTACCTGGATGCTTGGGTTTTGTTTGATCCGGGTGCCACGCATTCATTCATTTATCCTGTTTTTGCTTCTAAATCTTGGTGGCAAGCTTCGAGGATGGCTTTTCCTTTGTCCGTTGCCACTCCTCTGAGCGATTCCTTGGACACCGATATTGTTCTTTCTGGTTGTCCAGTTCTCGTGGGAGATAGAGAATTACCCGCTGATTTGATTTTGTTGGATGTGATGGAGTTTGATATCATTCTGGGAATGGATTGGTTATCTCAGCACTATGCCGTGGTAGATTGCAGGAATAAAGAGGTGACTTTCAGAATTCCTGGTGAAGAAGATTTTAAGTTTGTGGGTGATAGGAGTTCAGCACCTCAGAATCTTATTTCTGCTATTACGGCTAGGAAGTTGTTGAAGAAAGGTTGTCAGGGATATTTGGCATTGGTCAGGGATACTTCAGTGGAGAAGTTGTCACTCACAGATGTTCCTGTTGCTTGTGAGTTTCCTGATGTTTTTCCCGAGGAGTTACCAGGTTTACCACCTCACAGAGAGATTGAGTTCTGTATAGATGTGGTTCCAGGTACTACTCCTATATCTATGCCACCCTACAGAATGGCTCTTGTAGAGTTGAAAGAGTTGAAGGAACAGTTACAAGAGTTGTTGGATAAAGGTTTCATTAGACCCAGTGTTTCTCCTTGGGGTGCACCAGTCCTGTTTGTGAAGAAGAAGGATGGTACCCTAAGACTGTGCATTGACTACAGAGAATTGAATAAGGTGACAGTGAAGAACAAGTATCCTCTCCCGAGGATTGATGATTTGTTTGATCAGCTTCAAGGTGCATAGTTCTTTTCTAAGGTTGACTTGAGGTCGGGTTATCATCAGCTGCGTATTAGTGAAGCTGATATTCCTAAGACAGTGTTCCGCACTAGATATGGCCATTATGAGTTTCTGATGATGTCTTTTGGTTTGACTAATGCACCAGCAGCTTTTATGGACTTGATGAACAGGGTATTCAGACCATATGTGGATCAGTTTGTAATAGTCTTCATTGATGATATACTGGTATATTCAAGGAGTATGGAGGAGCATGTATATCACTTGAGGATTGTACTGCAGACACTGAGAGATCATCAGCTTTATGCTAAATTCTCGAAGTGTGATTTCTGGATGGAGAGTGTTTCTTTTCTTGGACACGTATTCAGGTATTCAGGTTTATTTTCGCTGCATTTAATATTGTTATTATTATTGCATGTTTATTTTATTTTTAGGCTTGCTACGGGTTCCGGATTCGAAAGAATTCCCGTTCCCTAGCGCTGGTCATGGCCCCTGTTTTGGGTCGTGACACCCCCTTTCCGTTTCAATTCAAGAAATAAAGGAAAAGATTAGGCTAGAGTAAGAGTAAAGGTTATATGAGTGTAGATAAAAAGAGGGAAGAGGTGTCCAATGGGGCAATCTAGATCACCTCTCAACCCAACAACAATCATCTTCTTCAAAATAATTCCACTGCTTTACTCAGTCATAAAAGCCATTTTTTATCCCTTCAAATTAAAAAATTCAAAATGCTAAGTATGACTCGGATTCTATATTCCATGGCATTTTTGGTAAGTTGTACATGATATATATGATTGGGAGAAAACAATTTACTAGTCTACTTCTTCTTGATTTAATGGTCCACCAAACATCTTATGTTGGCACTTCTCAACAGAATGGTATAGTTGAACGAAAGAACTGACAGTTATTGGAAGTCGTCCAAGTATTATTATTTGACATGAATGTTCCTCGAGAATACTGGGGAGAGGCTGTTCGATCCGCTGCGTAACTTATAAACTGAATACCATTATAAGTACTCGATTTTAAAACTGCTCTTCAGAAACTTCAGGAACTTGTCATATCTCCACCCCTCAATAATCTCGAACCCCGAGTTTTTGGATGCTCGACATATGTTCATCAAACACTTGGCAAATTAGATCCTCGAGCTATCTGATGTATCTTTGTTGGCTATACGGATTTAAAAAAGGGATATCGGTGTTATGATCCAAATACAAAGAAGATGTATGTTACTCGGAATGTTCGGTTTCATGAAAATTATCCTTTCTTCTCCCACTCTGAGTGCTCTCTTCAGGGGGAGAAAAATTTGAACCTCTTTGAGCTTGAAGATAGCATTCTGAGTGTTCCGAATTCAAATTTGAGTCTCCCAAATATTTCGAGCATCCCACCCAGACAGACATCTAGTGTTCTGAGTATGAGCATCCCACCCGGACAGAAATCTGGTGTTCCTAGTATGAGCATCTCACCCGGACAAACATCTGATGTTCCGTGTCCGAGCATCTCACCCGGACAGATCATCGAAGAAAATTTGAGTAATCAAGATAATACATCTTCCCAACCCACACCAGAAGCTGAAGAAACTCCATATGCAATGCATAATAAGGTAAACTTGCCTCCTTTAATTCCAAATATTGAGCCTCGTTATCCTTCTAAGATCAATAGAGGGGTTTCGAAAAAATAATATGATCCGGACCTTCATACCAAAGCTAAATACCCTATCAATAACTTCATATTATCCAACCATTTGTCTAACTCACATGAACTTACTGTAAATCAATTATCTACTATATATATTCTGAGTAATGTGCAGGAAGCCTTAGATGATCCAAATTGGAAGAAAGTTATGAATGATGAAATGGAGGCATTGTAGAAGAACCAGACTCATCTCGTTCCTCTTCTGGAAGGAAAGAAAACGGTGGAGTGCAGGTGGATATTCACTGTCAAGCTCAATCCAGATGGAAACATAAATTGATATAAAGCTCGGTTGGTAGCAAAGGGGTACACTCAGAAGTATGAAATTGACTATAAAGATACATTTGCCCCAGTAGCAAAAACGAACACCATCTGAGTCTTTATTTCAGTAGCTGCCAACCTAGACTGGCCGCTGTGACAATTTGATGTAAAGAATGCATTTTTGAATGGAACCATAGATGAAGAAGTATATATAGATCCACCACCTGGAACTACATGTACTAACCGAATATGCAAACTAAAGAGAGCATTGTATGGACTCAAACAATAGCTTCGAGCATGGTTTGGATGACTCTCAACCTTCATGAGGAAGCTCGATATAAGCAAAGTGATGATGATCACATACTATTCATTAAACAGAAGTTAGGTAAAGTCACCGCGTTGATTGTATATGTTGATGATATGGTGGTCACTGGAAATGATCCGAGTGAGACAACAATCTTGTAAAGACAGTTAGCATCCGAGTTTGCAATTAAGGATTTGGGTAACTTGAAGTATTTTTTAAGAATTAAAGTTGTAATATCAGCTCAAGGAAATTCTCTTTGCCAATAAAAGTACGTAATGGATCTACTAACAGAGACGAGGATGCTTGATTGTAAGCCAACTGAGACTCCCATTGAAGTCAACCATGGACTTTCAGTCCTAGAAGATCAAGTTCCAACTGATAGAGATCAGTATCAAAGGTCGGTGGGAAGGTTAATTTACCTGTCTCATACTCGACCATACATTGCTTATGCAGTAAGTGTTGTGAGTCAGTTCATGCATTCTCCGAGTAAAGAACATATGAATGCAGTATATCGAGTATTAAGATATCTAAAATCTTCTTCGGGTAAAGGTTTATTCTTTGGGAGGAATAAGGATTATGAAATTACTGGCTATACTGATGCTGATTGGGCTGGAGATCAGATTGATCGAAAATCAACATCTGGGTACTTTACATTTGTTGGAAATAATTTAGTTACTTGAAGAAGCAAGAAGCAGAAAGTTATAGCGAGATCAAGTGTTGAAGCTGAATTTAGAGGAATGGCTCATAGAGTATCTGAGTTGCTCTGGGTAAGGCGAATTGTTCAGGATTTGGGATTAAAGTATCCGAAGCCTATATTGTTACATTGTGATAATAAGGCCGCTATAGCAATTGCAAACAATCCGATTCAACATAATCGAACTAAGGATATAGAGGTTGACAGACATTTCATAAAAGATCATCTGAATCGAGGGACAATTGATCTTCCATATGTTTCATCTCAGACTCAACTAGCTGACATTCTCACGAAGGCTGTATCCAGAAAAGCATTCTACAACTCACTTGGCAAGTTAGGAATGATTGACATACATTCACCAACTTGAGAGGGAGTGTTGAGGAAGTAAATATTTTTATTGTATATATTAGGAAGTAAATATTTGTATACAATTAGGAATAAAGTTTTATTCTATTTAGGATGTTATTCTATTCCTAATTAGGTTGTGATTAGGATTCCTGTGTATATATATAAGGGGTGTAACTCTTCTTTGAATATGAGTAAGTGTCGAAGTATGACCTTTTATGCTACTTGAATAACCTGCTTCGTGCATTGCCTATTTAAATGTTACTTTCAATTGATACTTTAATTATGCTGACTCATTGTCTTAATCTTCATAGAATCTGGCCAATCTAACATCAGGATGTTATGTTGTTGGCATTCCTCTTCTCTATTTTTTCACAATATTGACCTTGTTGCATTGTGGGATAATGGTGCAGAGAAGATAAACAGAAAATCAAAGCAAACAGAGTAACTGATAGTCAGAGTCCATTTTTATGAAAGTCTCACAATCTTTTTACTGAGAACTCGTGTAATTTCTTCCTGTGGAAATGTAAATAGTTTGCAGATGAAATAAATCTTTTATATTTTTTATTTATGTTTTGAGTAGGTTGCAGGTTCCAAGTATATGATTTCTACTTTTTTTTCTTTTAATAAAAAAAGAAGAAAAAAAGAAACTGTCATCAAAAGATGATATAATTTGAGATAAATATGGTAGCTTGAAGCATCTTAACTCATAAGTTTATATTGAGCTAGAAATCCCTTATGTGAAGAGAAGCAAATGTCTATACTGCAAGTTGCAGTGGCTACTTGTTCCGAATTTATTTTAACAATTCTTTTTTTATTGCAAGAAAAATTTGAGAGAAACAAAAAGGATATGTATTGCATTTGTTTGTTTATTGTTGTACAGTTCAATGCAATGTAGAAGCATGAATATGCTTGCCAGTAAAAGGCATTGTCTAGAAATGGATTATATGCCAATTTGCCCTCTGAACTTTTCAATGTCAGTTAACCAGATGGTAAAATGTTTAAATAAATAGATCAAGAAGTTAATACTTGAACTTGGATTTATTTCAACGAGTACAAAATCAGCAATTGAAGATTTAATAGACCAAGTTGTTAAATTAAGCACATGAAGCAAAAATCAAAATTGAACTTCTAATTAATGGTTAATGAATTATTGAGCACTGAGCTGCGCCATGAAAATCAGCAATTACGCAAATCTTCCAGCTTCTCACACTACTGAGCAAATTTAAGTGGATATAGCATTTCTGATAACATGTCCATAGTCAATTTCAGAATTGATAAGTAAAAGTCAAGCGTGCGTACGTGCTTGCACGTGTGAGTGTATATATATATATATAACAGGAAATGGATAACAAACAACATGAATTCAAACTTTAGATTTACTGAACATTGTAATTTACAAGCTAAACTGTAAAGAATCTGACAGAATTTATATAGAAACAGAGGAAGAAAAACAAAAGGAATTACAAAAGGCATGGGTGCAAAATTAGATGAGCACTAGCTGAACTTCTAAATTCTGATTTCATTATTATGTAAAGAAGTGAAAAAAAAAATTGATCTTTAATATACAAAAATAAGACTTAAAGCAGATAGAATGCGAAAATCTGTATCAGTTGTAGCAGTGACTTTTTAAGCATTCCTGAACTTCATGTTTATTGGAGAAAAAACTTTGATATATATCCCTCAGCCATCTCCTTGACTAAATGAGCTCCAAAAATGCCCTCTTCATCTACCAGACTCTTTAAGTATGCTCCATTATCGAAACCAACATAATTTCTCTTAGTTGCCAAGTATAAGAATTTATATCTAACAGCTGTTATATTTGATGACACGGTGTCATCATAATACCGGAGTAAACAATGAATGATTAAATTCAAATTGAGAGCAGCTATATATATACATACCTGGCAAGAAATTATTTTGTCTGTTGATGATGCTGTTATTGCACAATTTGTGGTGTGTTTTTGTACTGTGTCAAGGCTATGATAATAATTTTTTTTATAAATTTATATATTGGATTAAAAATAAACACAAGTCACCTTAAAATGATTTCATATTCTTTTTATTTGTGAACTTCCATAAACCAAAGATAAAATTTTTCATTAAGAAGCTATATAGAATAATAAAAAACAAGCTTAATGTTTTCCAGAAGAAATCCTCATGCAAACATGATGTTTAGGACACTTGATTACAGGCATAATGTGAGACTTACAAGGGAAGAGAAATCCAACCTCAAGTGCCTTGCAGACTTTATCAACCTCAGGTGCAAAGTTACTCTTTTGTGAAGTCATTATGAGCTCAAGCACACCAACACAGGACTGCCACTGTGGTTACACTCATTAATTTGCTAGGTTCAACAAATTGAATATGATATTTTAAAAACCGATCCACTGTGGTTACACTTATTAATTTGCTAGGTTCAATTTTCCCAAGTCTTTCAATATAAACAGGCCGACCCTCTTTGTC
This sequence comes from Mallotus nudiflorus, assembly GCA_947683625.1. Classification (NCBI taxonomy): domain Eukaryota; kingdom Viridiplantae; phylum Streptophyta; class Magnoliopsida; order Malpighiales; family Euphorbiaceae; genus Mallotus; species Mallotus nudiflorus. Next base: position 5,228,151 of record CANTUR010000283.1, on the reverse strand, counting down.
TACACCATGGTAACCGTGAGGATAATATCGCTGAACTTCTTTGTACTCCTCGTACATAAAATCCTAAGCAAGAAACATGTTAGATCATCAGTTACAAACTTGTAAAATATAAGCAAGCATCTGAAACCAAAAAAAAAAAGAAGAGTGTAGTATAAGACACCATCACAGAATGATCACGCTATATAATTCAATTTAATAAGACTTCAATTGTTTCGTTACCTGTATGATCGAATCAACTCCATTATCTTTCCTCCAGTTGAGCCATCAAGAGAGTTTTATCCAGGTCAAACTTTCGAGCTCGTAAAAACCTGCAATAATAGAGATCCAATTCCTCTGAAATTGCCAGAGACAATAAAAAGCTCCCTGAACAATAACTAACTCCATTAAATCATTCAAAAACGTCAGCTACATTACCTCAAGAGAGTATGGTAATCATTGTGGCGAGGCGGAATCATGTCTTTTAGAATCAATGCCCAGCAAAACGCATTAACAGCAGCTTCCTCCTTAGCATCCCCAACATCATTAACTGAAATCACAGCAAATCTGCAATTGGCGACATGCCTTCCTTGTTTCCTGAGAATAAGCGTAAGCTTAGTGGATGCACTTCAGAGATCTAGATTTCCTTCTCCTACTCTCAACTTCAGAAAGTTCTAAGTACATACCTTTCGCTCTCTCACCGCTTTCCTGAATCAAAATCACCTCACCTACCATCATCATCAAAACAGAACATTAAATCCACACGCAAATTGCATTTTTTCCTGGCATTAAAATGTTAAAAAATGACAATAGGTTTTTTTTTTTTTTTTTTTTTTTACAACATTAGAATGATATTGGTTTGTCGTATCTGCCATAGACGGTGACTAACCTATTATTGGAGGTGAAATGACCGTTTGTATGGATACAAACGTTTCCACTGTAGCAAGAGCCTATTAATAAAAAGGATTACAGCTTATCAGAGAGACCACGGATAAAAAAAACCCGGGTACCTCTGATGAATCCCAACCGTGACTAAAAGAAAAAGAAGCTTTAGGTAGAAAATGCGCAACCACAGTTGCTTATCTTTTAATAAAAGACACAGAAACATTCCTGCAATCATGAAGGAGTTTACTACAAGCAGCAACAACGACGCCAAACTCTGAGATATCACAAGGAAGACCATGAACAGCATAGATCAAAACTTTAGCATCAATCTCGACCTGAATGTTTGAAAGACCATGGTCAAGAATCCAACTAAGCGCCTCTTTTAAACAGATTGCTTCTGCAAGGCGAGCTTCAAACATACCAGTTAAACTCTTTGCATAATAGTGAAGAACATCACCATTTTGATCTCGTAAAACCATACCGAAACCAATTTTCTCTTCTTTTTTTTTTTTATTACTTAAACTTACTATATTCATTGAGGAAAATATAAAAATAAATGAAAATGCAAAAATCAAATAATCAGTGCCCTTAGCTCAAAAAAATAAATAAATAAATGCCTTTTTTTTTTCTTTACCATCTTCATGACTTCATCGCTCAAAAAAAATTATCTGTAAGGCATTCCAATAATAGGCAAATGCAGAATTTATCACTTCAAAATTGAAATATTTCTATTGATCCAAACACTGAAAAACTTCCCTTTCAAAAAAAAAAAAAATTTCTTGTCAAGTGTTTTCTGACTTCTCAACACCAAACAAAGCATGAGAAGAACACACAGCTTTCGTTATCTCATCTGCAATTTCTGCATAAGCCCACCCACTCACCCGCTTCAAAAAAATTTTAACAAAAAAACACACAACAGAAAATGCATTCTTGAAATACATATCAACCCACTTCAAAAAATTAAATCAACCAAAGAGTCCCAATGTAACTCTACTACAAAAAGAAAAACGATGATGAAAAAGGTCAAAAAAAGAAAAATCAGAGGCTTCAAAACTCACGCCCACTGCCGTCCCGTCTGCCGCCCACAGCCATCACCCCTGCCTGCTCGCCACCATCACCATCTCCACAATTCCTTCTCTCAGTTGGATCTGTTGATGTCCTTTCATTTTCTTGTATTAAAAATGAAGAGATCGACACAAAAACAAGATCTGAGTCGAGAAAAGAAAAGAAAGTAGATTACCAGTGGAAAGCCTTCATGGGTTCAATGAGGTTGACGAGATTGGCAAAGCCTTTGATGAGTGTCTCGATTTCTGCAGGTGCGACTTCATCTTTCAACTTTGCGAGCAGTACACGCTTAACTACTCCCTTCGCTTCCTCCATTGGATTTGATTGCTTAAAAGATCGCTCCTTACTCCTCCGTCATCTTAGAAATTGGGCATAAACAAAGAAAGAAGCAAAATATGAAAAGAAATAAAAATTCTGTAGTTTTTTTTTTTTTTTTTTTACAAAGAATTGTGCAGTTTTAGAAGAAGTAGAGTTAAATTATTGTTTTAAAAATTAATAAAAATACAAAATCACTTAAAAAGAGAAAAAAAAAAAAATAGATAAAGGTGTATTTATTATTGTTAAATTATTCAACTCACAGCACTCTCTTATTTGGAGTTCGATGAGCTAAAAAGTAAAAATTTTGGACTAATTTGTTGAAAAAATTAAAATTCGATTTATTTGTAATTTCGCTACAAGTTCATAGAGGTAATTTGACCTTTAGCTCTTCTATATATTGCATCTATTAGGGTTTAATCCCAATAACTTTGTGCGATTGCGTCTCCTGTTAAAGTTGAAAACAATCAATGAAGCATTATCTCTACCAATTGAGCAACCATCTTGGTTTGTTCGGTTTTGAGATTTATCTGCTAACTGTTAGGTGGATCTCAAGGTTTCTCCAATTGTTACTTATACTTCAAACTCTGCTTATTGCCCTAATTTGGGGTTATCTCCGCAAACATTGTGCCCTCAACGATGATGGTGATGCTAAAGATAAGATGCAAGCTGATTGGCTTCAACTTCCTAATGAAGTGATGAATCTGATAATTCAGCGATTAGATTTAGGTGATCGTGTAAGGATGTTTAGCGTTTGCAAGTCATGGAAATTCTTAGCTATGCAAAAGGATATTCCAGTTCCTCCTCAATTGCCATGGTTGATGATCTCTAAACACAGCAAGAGCAAGCAATTTGGATTTCTATGGCCTTTTGGATGCCCAAACACAAACATAAAATTAAGCTTTTATGATCTATCTCTTAGTAAAATGCACAATTTCACTCTTCCAAAGTCTGTTCAAGGAGGTCGCTGCTTTGGCAATTCAAAAGGTTGGCTTTGGATTGCTAAGGGTAGTCAACGTAACCCACAAATTTTTCTTCTAAATCCACTTTCAACAAAAGTTATGCAGCTTCCATCCATCACCACCGTCCCAAAATACTTTAAATATGTTGCAAAACTTAAACACCCATGTAGTTTTACAGATTTTTTTAGTCGAATTGACTTGTTTTTCGACGAGATTGAGGATGGGGTTTATCCAAGTTGTACAATTTCAGCCATCTTAGCCAACTGTCGGGTATTGGCGACTTGCAAACCAGGTGATTACAAATGGACCACTCTTTCTCAAGTTCATGAACAAGAAAATCATGGTTTCCTTGACATATCATTTTATAAGGGAATGCTTTATGTCCTTTGCACAAAAACTTCACCTGATACCAGCATCAATGTTTCCAATATCCCATTGGATTCATCAAACTTTGTGATCCCCATTAACCTAATTCCTGATCTTACAATAGCCAATCTTGATGTGGAGCAAGTTCAAGAAGAAAAAGGGTACACCATTTTAAAAAATGCTATCAGAGACTCTGCTTTGGTGGAATCACGTGGTGAGCTGTTGATACTTCATAAGTATTACGACCTTCTGCGCAGCGAGGAAGATGAGGGCGTTTTTGAATACCATCAAGTAAAGAAATTTGAGCTGTATAACATCGATCACAGTGGTGCTAGCTTGAATAATGACCAAGTGTTGTTTGTTGGAAAAAAAGGATCACCGCTATCACTTTCAGTCAAAAATTTCAATGGATTACAGGGAAATTGCATACACTTTGTCGATGACGTGACTCCTGATGATATTTGCGATTTTGATCCACTTGTTGTTCGTGAATCTGGAATATTCTCCTTTGAGGATGAGAGGATTATACGTTGTTATCCTAGTCTGAACTACCCTTCAACAGTGTTTTGGTTTACACCACTTATGAATTTCACTTGTATTTCTTAGTCACGCCCCCACAGCTTTTATTTCCCTTAATACAGTGATTGCGATTAAGTTTTAGTTAACAGGCCTTTTGTAGCTAAATTATGCTTGGTTCAGAAATTCTATTTAAATGGTAATAATAATTAAGTTATTTGCAGTCTCTCTAAATTTTTTAATGCATTACTGATTTGTTTTGGTGGTGACTTTATTACTTGCAAAGTTTCACAAGCATATTTAGTTGCCTTCAAGTTAAGGATTCTGCAATTACTGGTAAACATAGGGCACTTGTGGCCTTCATTCTGTATTATTGACATGGTGCTTTTATTTGTTGGTCTTTTTCCCTTATGATGATTCGATATACATGACACTATTGCATGAGCTTATTGGATCAGCATGCAGCATAGTATCAGGACTGATGAAATGGTTATTTGGCTTGTTACATGACTCTCCATAAATTCGTGCAGATGTATTTAATTTTAGCTGCAGCACGCACATCATCTCACTTGTATGAACCATACACTGCTTGTGAAATGGAGAAATCACTTGCAAACATTGCTTTTTTAATTCATTCATTTTTAATTGTGGAGAATCAAAGACAAGCATTGAACATATCGGATCAACTCAACTCAGCAGATTCATCTTGCAAAACATTTTTTGTTGATACATTGGAGAAACTATATCCTTCATGATTCCTGTTCTTACTGAGGGTGCTCTCTATCAGCCACTCGGCTTTGCTCCCTCATTTGAAAGCCTACAATAATAAAAGCGTAACTAAAGAATTTTAGTTGTTCCCGAAAGCCAACAAGCCCTTATGTCACCTGTTTAGCTTTACAATCTCCAAGTCCTCATTGGTTTCGATGCTTCAGTCTCAAGATTATGAAGCCATTGAAGCTGCTCTCTATGCTTTGCTTAGCCTTGCATCTGGCGGTGAACGGTACAGAGTACTTTTCTCGTGCCATTCACAACTAACAAAGAATCTTTATTAATGTTTTGCAGGAACAAGAGTGTGACGGTGAAATCAGGAATTGTACCTGTGTTGTTAGAGCTCCCGCACTGCCAAAATGAGACGCTGATTGAGCTCGTAATAGCTGCTCTGTTAATCCTCTCTTCTTGTGCGGCAAACAAACCAGCAATTTCTTCTTTCGGTGCTATCCCACTAATTGTTGGGATCCTAAATGAAGACTCTGAAGATGATGATATCCCCACAAGCTGCGTTGGCATGCAAGCCAAGCTCGATGCTATTGCAACTCTCCACAACCTCTCAACCTACCAGCAGATTGTTCCATCAGTTGCCTCCTCTGGAACAGCGTTTACATTGCTGCAAATAATTCACGGCTACGAGAAATCGAAGCAGTTGGTTGGGAAAGCAATGGCACTGCTCGAAAGCATCATTATTTTATCAGACAACGCACTTCTTCAAACCGCCACCTCTGGAGAGGCAATTCGAGCATTGGTTGAGAATATTGAAGAGGGTTCTACGCAATGCAAAGAGCACGCAGTGGTAATTCTCCTTCTAATATGCCAGAGTAGCAGAGATAAATACAGAGGATTGATTTTGAGGGAAGGTGTAATGCCAGGACTGATTGAGTTGATCGTGGATGGAACATGGAGGGCTAAAGATACAGGTCAAGAACTGCTACGGCTCTTGAGAGACTATTCAGATTATGGCTCAAGAGGAAAAAAAAAAAATCAAAGCATGAACTTGTAGAGGAGAATCTGCAGGAAAATGATGCAGAAAGATTGGAAACTATATGTATTTTCTTCCTATATATATATATAAACTGACTTGCCTTGATTAGAAAAGAAAGAAAGACTTTTCAAAGAGGGGTCAGTCGACGAATTAATTCTCTTATAACTGATCTCAAACTATAGAAAGTGGAAAAGAAAGGAGGAAGGGCTTCTTACATTACACTACACACAACACATGTACATGGCTTGCCAAGCTGTCATAAGTATTCCTTCCTTTTATCTTTTTTATTGTTATCATTTTGATTTTATATGCATAGTGGGTGCGCTTCAACTTCCATTGATTTCTTTTTTTTTTTTGGAAATTTAGTTTCTTTGAACAGAAACAACACCGATACAAGCCAAACTCCAAGACAGTACAAGAACAAAAGCAGGGCTATTCTAAACTGACTTATGTGAAGAGAAGCAAATGTCTATACTGCAAGTTGCAGTGGCTACTTGATCCAAATTTATTTTAACAATTCTTCTTTTATTGCAAGAAAAATTTGAGAGAAACAAAAAGGATATGTATTGCATTTGTTTGTTTATTGTTGTACAGTTCAATGCAATGTAGAAGCATGAATATGCTTGCCAGTAAAAGGCATTGTCTAGAAATGGATTATATGCCAATTTGCCCTTTGAACTTCTCAATGTCAGTTAACCAGATGGTAAAATGTTTAAATAAATAGATCAAGAAGTTAATACTTGAACTTGGATTTATTTCAACGAGTACAAAATCAGCAATTGAAGATTTAATAGACCAAGTTGTTAAATTAAGCACATGAAGCAAAAATCAAAATGAACTTCTAATTAATGGTTAATGAATTATTGAGCACTGAGCTGCGCCATGAAAATCAGCAATTACGCAAATCTTCCAGCTTCTCACACTACTGAGCAAATTTAAGTGGATATAGCATTTCTGATAACATGTCCATAGTCAATTTCAGAATTGATAAGTAAAAGTCAAGCGTGCGTGCGTGCTTGCACGTGTGAGTGTATATATATATATAACAGGAAATGGATAACAAACAACATGAATTCAAACTTTAGATTTACTGAACATTGTAATTTACAAGCTAAACTGTAAAGAATCTGACAGAATTTATATAGAAACAGAGGAAGAAAAACAAAAGGAATTACAAAAGGCATGGGTGCAAAATTAGATGAGCACTAGCTGAACTTCTAAATTCTGATTTCATTATTATGTAAAGAAATGAAAAAAAAAAAAAAAAATTGATCTTTAATATACAAAAATAAGACTTAAAGCAGATAGAATGCGAAAATCTGTATCAGTTGTAGCAGTGACTTTTTAAGCATTCCTGAACTTCATGTTTATTGGAGAAAAAACTTTGATATATATCCCTCAGCCATCTCCTTGACTAAATGAGCTCCAAAAATGCCCTCTTCATCTACCAGACTCTTTAAGTATGCTCCATTATCGAAACCAACATAATTTCTCTTAGTTGCCAAGTATAAGAATTTATATCTAACAGCTGTTATATTTGATGACACGGTGTCATCATAATACCGGAGTAAACAATGAATGATTAAATTCAAATTGAGAGCAGCTATATATATACATACCTGGCAAGAAATTATTTTGTCTGTTGATGATGCTGTTATTGCACAATTTGTGGTGTGTTTTTGTACTGTGTCAAGGCTATGATAATAATTTTTTTTATAAATTTATATATTGGATTAAAAATAAACACAAGTCACCTTAAAATGATTTCATATTCTTTTTATTTGTGAACTTCCATAAACCAAAGATAAAATTTTTCATTAAGAAGCTATATAGAATAATAAAAAACAAGCTTAATGTTTTCCAGAAGAAATCCTCATGCAAACATGATGTTTAGGACACTTGATTACAGGCATAATGTGAGACTTACAAGGGAAGAGAAATCCAACCTCAAGTGCCTTGCAGACTTTATCAACCTCAGGTGCAAAGTTACTCTTTTGTGAAGTCATTATGAGCTCAAGCACACCAACACAGGACTGCCACTGTGGTTACACTCATTAATTTGCTAGGTTCAACAAATTGAATATGATATTTTAAAAACCGATCCACTGTGGTTACACTTATTAATTTGCTAGGTTCAATTTTCCCAAGTCTTTCAATATAAACAGGCCGACCCTCTTTGTCTACACCATGGTAACCGTGAGGATAATATCGCTGAACTTCTTTGTACTCCTCGTACATAAAATCCTAAGCAAGAAACATGTTAGATCATCAGTTACAAACTTGTAAAATATAAGCAAGCATCTGAAACCAAAAAAAAAAAGAAGAGTGTAGTATAAGACACCATCACAGAATGATCACGCTATATAATTCAATTTAATAAGACTTCAATTGTTTCGTTACCTGTATGATCGAATCAACTCCATTATCTTTCCTCCAGTTGAGCCATCAAGAGAGTTTTATCCAGGTCAAACTTTCGAGCTCGTAAAAACCTGCAATAATAGAGATCCAATTCCTCTGAAATTGCCAGAGACAATAAAAAGCTCCCTGAACAATAACTAACTCCATTAAATCATTCAAAAACATCAGCTACATTACCTCAAGAGAGTATGGTAATCATTGTGGCGAGGCGGAATCATGTCTTTTAGAATCAATGCCCAGCAAAACGCATTAACAGCAGCTTCCTCCTTAGCATCCCCAACATCATTAACTGAAATCACAGCAAATCTGCAATTGGCGACACGCCTTCCTTGTTTCCTGAGAATAAGCGTAAGCTTAGTGGATGCACTTCAGAGATCTAGATTTCCTTCTCCTACTCTCAACTTCAGAAAGTTCTAAGTACATACCTTTCGCTCTCTCACCGCTTTCCTGAATCAAAATCACCTCACCTACCATCATCATCAAAACAGAACATTAAATCCACACGCAAATTGCATTTTTTCCTGGCATTAAAATGTTAAAAAATGACAATAGGTTTTTTTTTTTTTTTTTTTTTTTAGAATGATATTGGTTTGTCGTATCTGCCATAGACGGTGACTAACCTATTATTGGAGGTGAAATGACCGTTTGTATGGATACAAACGTTTCCACTGTAGCAAGAGCCTATTAATAAAAAGGATTACAGCTTATCAGAGAGACCACGGATAAAAAAAACCCGGGTACCTCTGATGAATCCCAACCGTGACTAAAAGAAAAAGAAGCTTTAGGTAGAAAATGCGCAACCACAGTTGCTTATCTTTTAATAAAAGACACAGAAACATTCCTGCAATCATGAAGGAGTTTACTACAAGCAGCAACAACGACGCCAAACTCTGAGATATCACAAGGAAGACCATGAACAGCATAGATCAAAACTTTAGCATCAATCTCGACCTGAATGTTTGAAAGACCATGGTCAAGAATCCAACTAAGCGCCTCTTTTAAACAGATTGCTTCTGCAAGGCGAGCTTCAAACATACCAGTTAAACTCTTTGCATAATAGTGAAGAACATCACCATTTTGATCTCGTAAAACCATACCGAAACCAATTTTCTCTTCTTTTTTTTTTTTATTACTTAAACTTACTATATTCATTGAGGAAAATATAAAAATAAATGAAAATGCAAAAATCAAATAATCAGTGCCCTTAGCTCAAAAAAATAAATAAATAAATGCCTTTTTTTTTTCTTTACCATCTTCATGACTTCATCGCTCAAAAAAAATTATCTGTAAGGCATTCCAATAATAGGCAAATGCAGAATTTATCACTTCAAAATTGAAATATTTCTATTGATCCAAACACTGAAAAACTTCCCTTTCAAAAAAAAAAAAAATTTCTTGTCAAGTGTTTTCTGACTTCTCAACACCAAACAAAGCATGAGAAGAACACACAGCTTTCGTTATCTCATCTGCAATTTCTGCATAAGCCCACCCACTCACCCGCTTCAAAAAAATTTTAACAAAAAAACACACAACAGAAAATGCATTCTTGAAATACATATCAACCCACTTCAAAAAATTAAATCAACCAAAGAGTCCCAATGTAACTCTACTACAAAAAGAAAAACGATGATGAAAAAGGTCAAAAAAAGAAAAATCAGAGGCTTCAAAACTCACGCCCACTGCCGTCCCGTCTGCCGCCCACAGCCATCACCCCTGCCTGCTCGCCACCATCACCATCTCCACAATTCCTTCTCTCAGTTGGATCTGTTGATGTCCTTTCATTTTCTTGTATTAAAAATGAAGAGATCGACACAAAAACAAGATCTGAGTCGAGAAAAGAAAAGAAAGTAGATTACCAGTGGAAAGCCTTCATGGGTTCAATGAGGTTGACGAGATTGGCAAAGCCTTTGATGAGTGTCTCGATTTCTGCAGGTGCGACTTCATCTTTCAACTTTGCGAGCAGTACACGCTTAACTACTCCCTTCGCTTCCTCCATTGGATTTGATTGCTTAAAAGATCGCTCCTTACTCCTCCGTCATCTTAGAAATTGGGCATAAACAAAGAAAGAAGCAAAATATGAAAAGAAATAAAAATTCTGTAGTTTTTTTTTTTTTTTTTTTACAAAGAATTGTGCAGTTTTAGAAGAAGTAGAGTTAAATTATTGTTTTAAAAATTAATAAAAATACAAAATCACTTAAAAAGAGAAAAAAAAAAAAATAGATAAAGGTGTATTTATTATTGTTAAATTATTCAACTCACAGCACTCTCTTATTTGGAGTTCGATGAGCTAAAAAGTAAAAATTTTGGACTAATTTGTTGAAAAAATTAAAATTCGATTTATTTGTAATTTCGCTACAAGTTCATAGAGGTAATTTGACCTTTAGCTCTTCTATATATTGCATCTATTAGGGTTTAATCCCAATAACTTTGTGCGATTGCGTCTCCTGTTAAAGTTGAAAACAATCAATGAAGCATTATCTCTACCAATTGAGCAACCATCTTGGTTTGTTCGGTTTTGAGATTTATCTGCTAACTGTTAGGTGGATCTCAAGGTTTCTCCAATTGTTACTTATACTTCAAACTCTGCTTATTGCCCTAATTTGGGGTTATCTCCGCAAACATTGTGCCCTCAACGATGATGGTGATGCTAAAGATAAGATGCAAGCTGATTGGCTTCAACTTCCTAATGAAGTGATGAATCTGATAATTCAGCGATTAGATTTAGGTGATCGTGTAAGGATGTTTAGCGTTTGCAAGTCATGGAAATTCTTAGCTATGCAAAAGGATATTCCAGTTCCTCCTCAATTGCCATGGTTGATGATCTCTAAACACAGCAAGAGCAAGCAATTTGGATTTCTATGGCCTTTTGGATGCCCAAACACAAACATAAAATTAAGCTTTTATGATCTATCTCTTAGTAAAATGCACAATTTCACTCTTCCAAAGTCTGTTCAAGGAGGTCGCTGCTTTGGCAATTCAAAAGGTTGGCTTTGGATTGCTAAGGGTAGTCAACGTAACCCACAAATTTTTCTTCTAAATCCACTTTCAACAAAAGTTATGCAGCTTCCATCCATCACCACCGTCCCAAAATACTTTAAATATGTTGCAAAACTTAAACACCCATGTAGTTTTACAGATTTTTTTAGTCGAATTGACTTGTTTTTCGACGAGATTGAGGATGGGGTTTATCCAAGTTGTACAATTTCAGCCATCTTAGCCAACTGTCGGGTATTGGCGACTTGCAAACCAGGTGATTACAAATGGACCACTCTTTCTCAAGTTCATGAACAAGAAAATCATGGTTTCCTTGACATATCATTTTATAAGGGAATGCTTTATGTCCTTTGCACAAAAACTTCACCTGATACCAGCATCAATGTTTCCAATATCCCATTGGATTCATCAAACTTTGTGATCCCCATTAACCTAATTCCTGATCTTACAATAGCCAATCTTGATGTGGAGCAAGTTCAAGAAGAAAAAGGGTACACCATTTTAAAAAATGCTATCAGAGACTCTGCTTTGGTGGAATCACGTGGTGAGCTGTTGATACTTCATAAGTATTACGACCTTCTGCGCAGCGAGGAAGATGAGGGCGTTTTTGAATACCATCAAGTAAAGAAATTTGAGCTGTATAACATCGATCACAGTGGTGCTAGCTTGAATAATGACCAAGTGTTGTTTGTTGGAAAAAAAGGATCACCGCTATCACTTTCAGTCAAAAATTTCAATGGATTACAGGGAAATTGCATACACTTTGTCGATGACGTGACTCCTGATGATATTTGCGATTTTGATCCACTTGTTGTTCGTGAATCTGGAATATTCTCCTTTGAGGATGAGAGGATTATACGTTGTTATCCTAGTCTGAACTACCCTTCAACAGTGTTTTGGTTTACACCACTTATGAATTTCACTTGTATTTCTTAGTCACGCCCCCACAGCTTTTATTTCCCTTAATACAGTGATTGCGATTAAGTTTTAGTTAACAGGCCTTTTGTAGCTAAATTATGCTTGGTTCAGAAATTCTATTTAAATGGTAATAATAATTAAGTTATTTGCAGTCTCTCTAAATTTTTTAATGCATTACTGATTTGTTTTGGTGGTGACTTTATTACTTGCAAAGTTTCACAAGCATATTTAGTTGCCTTCAAGTTAAGGATTCTGCAATTACTGGTAAACATAGGGCACTTGTGGCCTTCATTCTGTATTATTGACATGGTGCTTTTATTTGTTGGTCTTTTTCCCTTATGATGATTCGATATACATGACACTATTGCATGAGCTTATTGGATCAGCATGCAGCATAGTATCAGGACTGATGAAATGGTTATTTGGCTTGTTACATGACTCTCCATAAATTCGTGCAGATGTATTTAATTTTAGCTGCAGCACGCACATCATCTCACTTGTATGAACCATACACTGCTTGTGAAATGGAGAAATCACTTGCAAACATTGCTTTTTTAATTCATTCATTTTTAATTGTGGAGAATCAAAGACAAGCATTGAACATATCGGATCAACTCAACTCAGCAGATTCATCTTGCAAAACATTTTTTGTTGATACATTGGAGAAACTATATCCTTCATGATTCCTGTTCTTACTGAGGGTGCTCTCTATCAGCCACTCGGCTTTGCTCCCTCATTTGAAAGCCTACAATAATAAAAGCGTAACTAAAGAATTTTAGTTGTTCCCGAAAGCCAACAAGCCCTTATGTCACCTGTTTAGCTTTACAATCTCCAAGTCCTCATTGGTTTCGATGCTTCAGTCTCAAGATTATGAAGCCATTGAAGCTGCTCTCTATGCTTTGCTTAGCCTTGCATCTGGCGGTGAACGGTACAGAGTACTTTTCTCGTGCCATTCACAACTAACAAAGAATCTTTATTAATGTTTTGCAGGAACAAGAGTGTGACGGTGAAATCAGGAATTGTACCTGTGTTGTTAGAGCTCCCGCACTGCCAAAATGAGACGCTGATTGAGCTCGTAATAGCTGCTCTGTTAATCCTCTCTTCTTGTGCGGCAAACAAACCAGCAATTTCTTCTTTCGGTGCTATCCCACTAATTGTTGGGATCCTAAATGAAGACTCTGAAGATGATGATATCCCCACAAGCTGCGTTGGCATGCAAGCCAAGCTCGATGCTATTGCAACTCTCCACAACCTCTCAACCTACCAGCAGATTGTTCCATCAGTTGCCTCCTCTGGAACAGCGTTTACATTGCTGCAAATAATTCACGGCTACGAGAAATCGAAGCAGTTGGTTGGGAAAGCAATGGCACTGCTCGAAAGCATCATTATTTTATCAGACAACGCACTTCTTCAAACCGCCACCTCTGGAGAGGCAATTCGAGCATTGGTTGAGAATATTGAAGAGGGTTCTACGCAATGCAAAGAGCACGCAGTGGTAATTCTCCTTCTAATATGCCAGAGTAGCAGAGATAAATACAGAGGATTGATTTTGAGGGAAGGTGTAATGCCAGGACTGATTGAGTTGATCGTGGATGGAACATGGAGGGCTAAAGATACAGGTCAAGAACTGCTACGGCTCTTGAGAGACTATTCAGATTATGGCTCAAGAGGAAAAAAAAAAAATCAAAGCATGAACTTGTAGAGGAGAATCTGCAGGAAAATGATGCAGAAAGATTGGAAACTATATGTATTTTCTTCCTATATATATATATAAACTGACTTGCCTTGATTAGAAAAGAAAGAAAGACTTTTCAAAGAGGGGTCAGTCGACGAATTAATTCTCTTATAACTGATCTCAAACTATAGAAAGTGGAAAAGAAAGGAGGAAGGGCTTCTTACATTACACTACACACAACACATGTACATGGCTTGCCAAGCTGTCATAAGTATTCCTTCCTTTTATCTTTTTTATTGTTATCATTTTGATTTTATATGCATAGTGGGTGCGCTTCAACTTCCATTGATTTCTTTTTTTTTTTTGGAAATTTAGTTTCTTTGAACAGAAACAACACCGATACAAGCCAAACTCCAAGACAGTACAAGAACAAAAGCAGGGCTATTCTAAACTGACTTATGTGAAGAGAAGCAAATGTCTATACTGCAAGTTGCAGTGGCTACTTGATCCAAATTTATTTTAACAATTCTTCTTTTATTGCAAGAAAAATTTGAGAGAAACAAAAAGGATATGTATTGCATTTGTTTGTTTATTGTTGTACAGTTCAATGCAATGTAGAAGCATGAATATGCTTGCCAGTAAAAGGCATTGTCTAGAAATGGATTATATGCCAATTTGCCCTTTGAACTTCTCAATGTCAGTTAACCAGATGGTAAAATGTTTAAATAAATAGATCAAGAAGTTAATACTTGAACTTGGATTTATTTCAACGAGTACAAAATCAGCAATTGAAGATTTAATAGACCAAGTTGTTAAATTAAGCACATGAAGCAAAAATCAAAATGAACTTCTAATTAATGGTTAATGAATTATTGAGCACTGAGCTGCGCCATGAAAATCAGCAATTACGCAAATCTTCCAGCTTCTCACACTACTGAGCAAATTTAAGTGGATATAGCATTTCTGATAACATGTCCATAGTCAATTTCAGAATTGATAAGTAAAAGTCAAGCGTGCGTGCGTGCTTGCACGTGTGAGTGTATATATATATATAACAGGAAATGGATAACAAACAACATGAATTCAAACTTTAGATTTACTGAACATTGTAATTTACAAGCTAAACTGTAAAGAATCTGACAGAATTTATATAGAAACAGAGGAAGAAAAACAAAAGGAATTACAAAAGGCATGGGTGCAAAATTAGATGAGCACTAGCTGAACTTCTAAATTCTGATTTCATTATTATGTAAAGAAATGAAAAAAAAAAAAAAAAATTGATCTTTAATATACAAAAATAAGACTTAAAGCAGATAGAATGCGAAAATCTGTATCAGTTGTAGCAGTGACTTTTTAAGCATTCCTGAACTTCATGTTTATTGGAGAAAAAACTTTGATATATATCCCTCAGCCATCTCCTTGACTAAATGAGCTCCAAAAATGCCCTCTTCATCTACCAGACTCTTTAAGTATGCTCCATTATCGAAACCAACATAATTTCTCTTAGTTGCCAAGTATAAGAATTTATATCTAACAGCTGTTATATTTGATGACACGGTGTCATCATAATACCGGAGTAAACAATGAATGATTAAATTCAAATTGAGAGCAGCTATATATATACATACCTGGCAAGAAATTATTTTGTCTGTTGATGATGCTGTTATTGCACAATTTGTGGTGTGTTTTTGTACTGTGTCAAGGCTATGATAATAATTTTTTTTATAAATTTATATATTGGATTAAAAATAAACACAAGTCACCTTAAAATGATTTCATATTCTTTTTATTTGTGAACTTCCATAAACCAAAGATAAAATTTTTCATTAAGAAGCTATATAGAATAATAAAAAACAAGCTTAATGTTTTCCAGAAGAAATCCTCATGCAAACATGATGTTTAGGACACTTGATTACAGGCATAATGTGAGACTTACAAGGGAAGAGAAATCCAACCTCAAGTGCCTTGCAGACTTTATCAACCTCAGGTGCAAAGTTACTCTTTTGTGAAGTCATTATGAGCTCAAGCACACCAACACAGGACTGCCACTGTGGTTACACTCATTAATTTGCTAGGTTCAACAAATTGAATATGATATTTTAAAAACCGATCCACTGTGGTTACACTTATTAATTTGCTAGGTTCAATTTTCCCAAGTCTTTCAATATAAACAGGCCGACCCTCTTTGTCTACACCATGGTAACCGTGAGGATAATATCGCTGAACTTCTTTGTACTCCTCGTACATAAAATCCTAAGCAAGAAACATGTTAGATCATCAGTTACAAACTTGTAAAATATAAGCAAGCATCTGAAACCAAAAAAAAAAAGAAGAGTGTAGTATAAGACACCATCACAGAATGATCACGCTATATAATTCAATTTAATAAGACTTCAATTGTTTCGTTACCTGTATGATCGAATCAACTCCATTATCTTTCCTCCAGTTGAGCCATCAAGAGAGTTTTATCCAGGTCAAACTTTCGAGCTCGTAAAAACCTGCAATAATAGAGATCCAATTCCTCTGAAATTGCCAGAGACAATAAAAAGCTCCCTGAACAATAACTAACTCCATTAAATCATTCAAAAACGTCAGCTACATTACCTCAAGAGAGTATGGTAATCATTGTGGCGAGGCGGAATCATGTCTTTTAGAATCAATGCCCAGCAAAACGCATTAACAGCAGCTTCCTCCTTAGCATCCCCAACATCATTAACTGAAATCACAGCAAATCTGCAATTGGCGACACGCCTTCCTTGTTTCCTGAGAATAAGCGTAAGCTTAGTGGATGCACTTCAGAGATCTAGATTTCCTTCTCCTACTCTCAACTTCAGAAAGTTCTAAGTACATACCTTTCGCTCTCTCACCGCTTTCCTGAATCAAAATCACCTCACCTACCATCATCATCAAAACAGAACATTAAATCCACACGCAAATTGCATTTTTTCCTGGCATTAAAATGTTAAAAAATGACAATAGGTTTTTTTTTTTTTTTACAACATTAGAATGATATTGGTTTGTCGTATCTGCCATAGACGGTGACTAACCTATTATTGGAGGTGAAATGACCGTTTGTATGGATACAAACGTTTCCACTGTAGCAAGAGCCTATTAATAAAAAGGATTACAGCTTATCAGAGAGACCACGGATAAAAAAAACCCGGGTACCTCTGATGAATCCCAACCGTGACTAAAAGAAAAAGAAGCTTTAGGTAGAAAATGCGCAACCACAGTTGCTTATCTTTTAATAAAAGACACAGAAACATTCCTGCAATCATGAAGGAGTTTACTACAAGCAGCAACAACGACGCCAAACTCTGAGATATCACAAGGAAGACCATGAACAGCATAGATCAAAACTTTAGCATCAATCTCGACCTGAATGTTTGAAAGACCATGGTCAAGAATCCAACTAAGCGCCTCTTTTAAACAGATTGCTTCTGCAAGGCGAGCTTCAAACATACCAGTTAAACTCTTTGCATAATAGTGAAGAACATCACCATTTTGATCTCGTAAAACCATACCGAAACCAATTTTCTCTTCTTTTTTTTTTTTATTACTTAAACTTACTATATTCATTGAGGAAAATATAAAAATAAATGAAAATGCAAAAATCAAATAATCAGTGCCCTTAGCTCAAAAAAATAAATAAATAAATGCCTTTTTTTTTTCTTTACCATCTTCATGACTTCATCGCTCAAAAAAAATTATCTGTAAGGCATTCCAATAATAGGCAAATGCAGAATTTATCACTTCAAAATTGAAATATTTCTATTGATCCAAACACTGAAAAACTTCCCTTTCAAAAAAAAAAAAAATTTCTTGTCAAGTGTTTTCTGACTTCTCAACACCAAACAAAGCATGAGAAGAACACACAGCTTTCGTTATCTCATCTGCAATTTCTGCATAAGCCCACCCACTCACCCGCTTCAAAAAAATTTTAACAAAAAAACACACAACAGAAAATGCATTCTTGAAATACATATCAACCCACTTCAAAAAATTAAATCAACCAAAGAGTCCCAATGTAACTCTACTACAAAAAGAAAAACGATGATGAAAAAGGTCAAAAAAAGAAAAATCAGAGGCTTCAAAACTCACGCCCACTGCCGTCCCGTCTGCCGCCCACAGCCATCACCCCTGCCTGCTCGCCACCATCACCATCTCCACAATTCCTTCTCTCAGTTGGATCTGTTGATGTCCTTTCATTTTCTTGTATTAAAAATGAAGAGATCGACACAAAAACAAGATCTGAGTCGAGAAAAGAAAAGAAAGTAGATTACCAGTGGAAAGCCTTCATGGGTTCAATGAGGTTGACGAGATTGGCAAAGCCTTTGATGAGTGTCTCGATTTCTGCAGGTGCGACTTCATCTTTCAACTTTGCGAGCAGTACACGCTTAACTACTCCCTTCGCTTCCTCCATTGGATTTGATTGCTTAAAAGATCGCTCCTTACTCCTCCGTCATCTTAGAAATTGGGCATAAACAAAGAAAGAAGCAAAATATGAAAAGAAATAAAAATTCTGTAGTTTTTTTTTTTTTTTTTTTTACAAAGAATTGTGCAGTTTTAGAAGAAGTAGAGTTAAATTATTGTTTTAAAAATTAATAAAAATACAAAATCACTTAAAAAGAGAAAAAAAAAAAAATAGATAAAGGTGTATTTATTATTGTTAAATTATTCAACTCACAGCACTCTCTTATTTGGAGTTCGATGAGCTAAAAAGTAAAAATTTTGGACTAATTTGTTGAAAAAATTAAAATTCGATTTATTTGTAATTTCGCTACAAGTTCATAGAGGTAATTTGACCTTTAGCTCTTCTATATATTGCATCTATTAGGGTTTAATCCCAATAACTTTGTGCGATTGCGTCTCCTGTTAAAGTTGAAAACAATCAATGAAGCATTATCTCTACCAATTGAGCAACCATCTTGGTTTGTTCGGTTTTGAGATTTATCTGCTAACTGTTAGGTGGATCTCAAGGTTTCTCCAATTGTTACTTATACTTCAAACTCTGCTTATTGCCCTAATTTGGGGTTATCTCCGCAAACATTGTGCCCTCAACGATGATGGTGATGCTAAAGATAAGATGCAAGCTGATTGGCTTCAACTTCCTAATGAAGTGATGAATCTGATAATTCAGCGATTAGATTTAGGTGATCGTGTAAGGATGTTTAGCGTTTGCAAGTCATGGAAATTCTTAGCTATGCAAAAGGATATTCCAGTTCCTCCTCAATTGCCATGGTTGATGATCTCTAAACACAGCAAGAGCAAGCAATTTGGATTTCTATGGCCTTTTGGATGCCCAAACACAAACATAAAATTAAGCTTTTATGATCTATCTCTTAGTAAAATGCACAATTTCACTCTTCCAAAGTCTGTTCAAGGAGGTCGCTGCTTTGGCAATTCAAAAGGTTGGCTTTGGATTGCTAAGGGTAGTCAACGTAACCCACAAATTTTTCTTCTAAATCCACTTTCAACAAAAGTTATGCAGCTTCCATCCATCACCACCGTCCCAAAATACTTTAAATATGTTGCAAAACTTAAACACCCATGTAGTTTTACAGATTTTTTTAGTCGAATTGACTTGTTTTTCGACGAGATTGAGGATGGGGTTTATCCAAGTTGTACAATTTCAGCCATCTTAGCCAACTGTCGGGTATTGGCGACTTGCAAACCAGGTGATTACAAATGGACCACTCTTTCTCAAGTTCATGAACAAGAAAATCATGGTTTCCTTGACATATCATTTTATAAGGGAATGCTTTATGTCCTTTGCACAAAAACTTCACCTGATACCAGCATCAATGTTTCCAATATCCCATTGGATTCATCAAACTTTGTGATCCCCATTAACCTAATTCCTGATCTTACAATAGCCAATCTTGATGTGGAGCAAGTTCAAGAAGAAAAAGGGTACACCATTTTAAAAAATGCTATCAGAGACTCTGCTTTGGTGGAATCACGTGGTGAGCTGTTGATACTTCATAAGTATTACGACCTTCTGCGCAGCGAGGAAGATGAGGGCGTTTTTGAATACCATCAAGTAAAGAAATTTGAGCTGTATAACATCGATCACAGTGGTGCTAGCTTGAATAATGACCAAGTGTTGTTTGTTGGAAAAAAAGGATCACCGCTATCACTTTCAGTCAAAAATTTCAATGGATTACAGGGAAATTGCATACACTTTGTCGATGACGTGACTCCTGATGATATTTGCGATTTTGATCCACTTGTTGTTCGTGAATCTGGAATATTCTCCTTTGAGGATGAGAGGATTATACGTTGTTATCCTAGTCTGAACTACCCTTCAACAGTGTTTTGGTTTACACCACTTATGAATTTCACTTGTATTTCTTAGTCACGCCCCCACAGCTTTTATTTCCCTTAATACAGTGATTGCGATTAAGTTTTAGTTAACAGGCCTTTTGTAGCTAAATTATGCTTGGTTCAGAAATTCTATTTAAATGGTAATAATAATTAAGTTATTTGCAGTCTCTCTAAATTTTTTAATGCATTACTGATTTGTTTTGGTGGTGACTTTATTACTTGCAAAGTTTCACAAGCATATTTAGTTGCCTTCAAGTTAAGGATTCTGCAATTACTGGTAAACATAGGGCACTTGTGGCCTTCATTCTGTATTATTGACATGGTGCTTTTATTTGTTGGTCTTTTTCCCTTATGATGATTCGATATACATGACACTATTGCATGAGCTTATTGGATCAGCATGCAGCATAGTATCAGGACTGATGAAATGGTTATTTGGCTTGTTACATGACTCTCCATAAATTCGTGCAGATGTATTTAATTTTAGCTGCAGCACGCACATCATCTCACTTGTATGAACCATACACTGCTTGTGAAATGGAGAAATCACTTGCAAACATTGCTTTTTTAATTCATTCATTTTTAATTGTGGAGAATCAAAGACAAGCATTGAACATATCGGATCAACTCAACTCAGCAGATTCATCTTGCAAAACATTTTTTGTTGATACATTGGAGAAACTATATCCTTCATGATTCCTGTTCTTACTGAGGGTGCTCTCTATCAGCCACTCGGCTTTGCTCCCTCATTTGAAAGCCTACAATAATAAAAGCGTAACTAAAGAATTTTAGTTGTTCCCGAAAGCCAACAAGCCCTTATGTCACCTGTTTAGCTTTACAATCTCCAAGTCCTCATTGGTTTCGATGCTTCAGTCTCAAGATTATGAAGCCATTGAAGCTGCTCTCTATGCTTTGCTTAGCCTTGCATCTGGCGGTGAACGGTACAGAGTACTTTTCTCGTGCCATTCACAACTAACAAAGAATCTTTATTAATGTTTTGCAGGAACAAGAGTGTGACGGTGAAATCAGGAATTGTACCTGTGTTGTTAGAGCTCCCGCACTGCCAAAATGAGACGCTGATTGAGCTCGTAATAGCTGCTCTGTTAATCCTCTCTTCTTGTGCGGCAAACAAACCAGCAATTTCTTCTTTCGGTGCTATCCCACTAATTGTTGGGATCCTAAATGAAGACTCTGAAGATGATGATATCCCCACAAGCTGCGTTGGCATGCAAGCCAAGCTCGATGCTATTGCAACTCTCCACAACCTCTCAACCTACCAGCAGATTGTTCCATCAGTTGCCTCCTCTGGAACAGCGTTTACATTGCTGCAAATAATTCACGGCTACGAGAAATCGAAGCAGTTGGTTGGGAAAGCAATGGCACTGCTCGAAAGCATCATTATTTTATCAGACAACGCACTTCTTCAAACCGCCACCTCTGGAGAGGCAATTCGAGCATTGGTTGAGAATATTGAAGAGGGTTCTACGCAATGCAAAGAGCACGCAGTGGTAATTCTCCTTCTAATATGCCAGAGTAGCAGAGATAAATACAGAGGATTGATTTTGAGGGAAGGTGTAATGCCAGGACTGATTGAGTTGATCGTGGATGGAACATGGAGGGCTAAAGATACAGGTCAAGAACTGCTACGGCTCTTGAGAGACTATTCAGATTATGGCTCAAGAGGAAAAAAAAAAAATCAAAGCATGAACTTGTAGAGGAGAATCTGCAGGAAAATGATGCAGAAAGATTGGAAACTATATGTATTTTCTTCCTATATATATATATAAACTGACTTGCCTTGATTAGAAAAGAAAGAAAGACTTTTCAAAGAGGGGTCAGTCGACGAATTAATTCTCTTATAACTGATCTCAAACTATAGAAAGTGGAAAAGAAAGGAGGAAGGGCTTCTTACATTACACTACACACAACACATGTACATGGCTTGCCAAGCTGTCATAAGTATTCCTTCCTTTTATCTTTTTTATTGTTATCATTTTGATTTTATATGCATAGTGGGTGCGCTTCAACTTCCATTGATTTCTTTTTTTTTTTTGGAAATTTAGTTTCTTTGAACAGAAACAACACCGATACAAGCCAAACTCCAAGACAGTACAAGAACAAAAGCAGGGCTATTCTAAACTCATACTACCAATAGCCTGGAGAGGAAGCTAACTGAGCAACCACTATAAAACACTAATCACAGGCAACAAGCCCAGATCGAAACAGACTAACAATAGGCAAAACAGAAATACATCAACACACAAGTCCATCAGCACTGGACAAAACAGAACAGTAAACATGCAGGGCAGTATACTAACCCCAGACGCTCGCATCACTAAGACAACAAAATTAGAGAGATGAGACAATTGAAATTTTTTTTATTAATTTCCAAAACGAAAATATAAAGAAGTAGAGGCAGCAGCTGGTGGTGGATGGTGCTGTTACAAAGGCTACAGAGCAGTAGGGCTACAAACATAGAGGATATCATTACAAAACCAACATTACAAGACAATGTACTACAGCACACCTACTTCAAAAAAAACCATTGTTTCAGCTCTTGCATTGGCATGTATATGTATTTTCCACCTTTCACTTATTGCTGCACGTTTCCAATTTTTTTGAGTGCTGAACATACTTATGTACTATATGTATCGTTTTCCCTATAAGTGGCAGTTTCTCCTTACAAAAACCAAGGGCTGCTTTCTTCACATCCCCAGTGTTGCTTTCTTCATGTTCTTTTCTTCACATCTGTGCTGATCCAGAATTTCATCTCCATTGTCAGACTGCAATCCCTCGCATCCTTCACTTGTTGCTAGAACCTCAACAGCAACAAGTGAAAAGAGTACCTTGGTTTGTCACGTAGACTGCAACATTGAACTCCTCAGCTATCTTTGTCAATCGGGAGAGCATCTGCGCTAACTTTTGCTGAAAAAGGAAACTGGATCATGTCAATGGAAAGACAAAATATTGTCCATATTTGTAGAAGATGACATTTCCATTATTGAGAAGCTCATTAAGCTCATTAAGCTCGATTCCTGTCAGATTCTGAAAGAAAAAAGAAAAAAGAAAAATCAACACATGCGCTATCAGATGACGCCACAAAAAACTTGAAGAATTAGAATTACATCATTTTGGAAATTGATTTTACCTTTTTTGTTTGCATCATCAAGCCATTGCAAGTATAGATCCCTGCATCTTGAAGTTTCTTCACATCTCCAGCATTGATTCCTTGAGCTATCACTAAAAACAATTAAAAAAAACAACACGCAGTTAACAATTAACAGATTGATTTAAACAAGGTGAAATTTGCTATAGAAATCACGGAACAGAACATCAATTATCTCATGCACAGACAACATCTAAGCTGTATTTCTAATCAAATCAACAATCGCCTACTGACAGATAACAACAGCAACAAACAAACAGAAACAAAGAATCGCATTCAACGTCTACGTCGCTAGCAAAATGAACAGAGAAAATCACTTAAAATTAGCAAAAAAAATGAGAAGAAATAGATTCCGCAGCTTACACTTATCAATAGCTTCGAACAAGTCCTCTTCGTCATCAATGTCTTCTGGTTCCACGAGCTGTAACTGACTCTGCTCTTCGGCTCTGAAGTGGTCTCCGACCGGTGTTGTAGCAGCAGCACTGAACACAAGGTAGATAATCAAAACGACAAGCAAGGCAAACGTCAACAGCACGCAAACGTCCTCTCTCCAAGAGTTCTGTTCCCATTGGATCGGCACAAATCTCCTCGCTGCTGTTCTAGCCCTTCTTCGAGCTTCATCATTTTCAGTAAAATGGCAAACATGCACCTTAGGTGCAGCTGGATAAATCCCTCTTCTTGCCATAAAGATTTTCCAAACAGGTTTTGTCTGTGAACAAATATGGGAAACAGCGTGGGAAGTATTTATACGAAATTTCAAATAGCGCGCGCGTAGTAATTATTATTATTATTATTATTATTATTATTTGGAGGGTATTATTGTTAATTTTTGTCTTCTTATATAGATATACAAAGATATTAACTTTACTAAAATAAATCAAATTTTTATAAAAATTTAAATAAACCCAAAAAAATTCTTTGGCACTAACTAAAAAATAATTTTTAAATGATTACAATTTATTTTCTGAAAATAATTGAAGTTTCTTAGTTAGTTACGTGTAGAATATCCAAATAAAAATACTGTGAATTAAATTCTTCTTTTATAAATTCATTAAAAAAAATTTCTTTATTTATAACTTTAGCTTTCTTTATTTTTATATGTAATATAGATTGTGTAAAATTATATAAATAATAAAAATATTAATTATATATTAATTATAACTCATATATATAGAGCACATAGCATATTGTAAATAAAAATTCTTATAAAATATTTATACATATACGTTATAAGTATTTAATAATTTATGTACTTTATTTAAATTTAATGTTAAATATTGTATCTCTCAAAATGACCAATGTAATAAGCATTATTTTTTTTTTAAGTCTATATAATTGATAAATATAAAAAAAAAAAAATCAACGTTTAAATTCTAAAATATAAAATAAAACAATCTTCATCAATTTGAAAACTTCTAAAAATAAATTAAAATTGATTTTTTCAATATATAAAAAATATTTATATTTTCTTAGTAACTTACATGTAAAAATTATATCTATACTATATATAAGTCTTGTGAAATAAGTCTTTATTTATTGTAATATCCCGAATTTTTAAATAATTTTAAACTATATCGACATATACAGTGTTAATAATTTTAATATATATATTTGATTATTTAATTAGTTTGTTATTTATTAAAGTTATTTTTTAAATATTTTAAGTTTTTTACGTAAAATTTTTCCGAGAATTTTATTTTTGAGAAAATTAAAACCTAAATAAATAATTATTAATTATATTGGTCGGTTTTATAAATTTACAAGAGTTCATGCACGATTTTAATTGTCGTATTAAAATATATACATATACATGCATATATACACATTTAATACAATTAGGGTTTATTTTTAATTAAATCTATATTATATAGTTTTAATAAATAATGTGTGTTATATATATGTATATGTATGTAAATATTATTATTTTAATATGTGGTGTATAAATATTTTGAATATAATAATAAAATATTATAATAATTAAAGTTACCTATATATATATATATAAAATGAAAGTTTAGTTTATTTACAACTTTGTCATTCTTCTTCCCCAAACACTCCCGACGCATTTCTTCCTCCTCCACCATTGCAACTTCCGTTCTCATACCGGTGGAGTGCCTCTCAGTCATCCTCCTCCTTCCCAAGCTCCCTCCGCCGCCCTCTCTTTCTTTTTCCGGCGTCGTTTGATCGTGAAAAGCCAAGGAGACTGAAAATCACCCCCATCGTCGATCACCGTGTTTCCGGCCACCAGTCTCTATCTCTTCCTTGAGCTCCGGTGAGTTTTATATGAGTTCTTGATTATTTTTTTTTGAGCTTCGATTCTTATGATTCAAGCTAACTTCCTTCACAAATATTGATCCTAGTAGCTTAATCTACATCTTGTAATTTTTATGGAATTTTTTGGAATTATTTTGATTTTTGTGAATTTTTTATTATTTTATTAATATTTTCTAATTTTTGTAAATTAATTAATTAAATTATGAAATTGTGATTTATGGTATTTATAGGTGTTAAAATGAATTTGAGAAATTTATTTTTAATTTTATGATTTTTGTATAATTATTATGAATTTATTTAGTTTAGGTGATTTTTAGAAAATTAGGTTAATTAAGTATTTTGTTGAAATTAATTGGTTAATTGAGTATAATTATTAATTTTATTGAATTATATGTTGAGAAATTAATTTTTGAGTAATTATATTATTTTTAGTGAATTTTTGTATAATTTTTTTATATTATGTGAATTTATATATAACTAGGGGTATTTTGGTAATTTGATAATAAATTGGTTAAAAATTAAATTAAAATGGTTTTAATAGTTATTTGAGGTATAAAAATGATTTTTACAATTTTTTTAGTATTTTTAACTAATTAAAACTATTTTTCGTAAATTATTTTCAAATTATATATAATATACTATTTTTGTAAATAAATGAGTTTTTAATGATTTTTAATATGTTTTAGGGCTAATTATGTAATTTGGACTTATAAAATGAATTTTGGTTAATATTTATGAATTTATCGAGAATTATCAAATTTTAATAATATTTATTAAAATTAGGGTTTTATTGTAATTACCGGTTAAATAATTATTTTCAGTATTTTAAATATCTAATTTGCTATATTTTGGTATAATAAGGGTATTTTTAGTACTGTTGGAATTAAAATGTGTTCTGTGTTTACCTCGTGAATTGTCACCTCGGTCGGTAGAATTGTAGTTTGGGAGTCCGACCGAGGGGTTGTGTGATTGTGTTTATTTTCAAAGTGTATTTCTTGCAGGACCGACTCTACTTTCTGAGTAGAGAGATGTCCGTTTTACTGGGAAGGTTCTGCAGAATTTTTAGTAGAATTCTCGTAAAACGTGACATTCGGTCAAATCTCTATTCCTTGTCTATGTCCAGTATTCTAGATCAAGTCTCTAGAATTACGTTAGATTTATTCTGATTTCATATTGTTGTTGTTTATTTAATTGCGCCGAGACCGAGGCCTAGTGGACCAGACCCGTCTTGTGGAGCACACAACTGTGAGTTATTATTTTATATATACGTGTTTTAGGATTGCATGTTTTAGAAATGTATGTTTAAATTTTATGAATTTTGCATAAATGACTTAATAAATGCTTAGGTATATTTTAGGTATATTTTAGTATATTTTTGGTATATTTTAAATCAAATGCATGTTTTATTATTGAATTATTGTCACGACCCAAAACAGGGGCCATGACCGGCGCTAGCGAACGGGAATTCTTTCGAATCCGGAACCCGTAGCAAGCCTAAAAATAAAATAAAACATACAATAATAGTTACAATATATAATGCAGCGGAAATAAAAATCATAAATATCACAATATCATTTGCACCAACTGGATTTAAATTAAATCCTCATCTCATATATATATATAAACTCTTTTAATACAAATCCAGTTCAAATATAATACAACATCTCTTTAATAATTTAATGACTACTGCAGTGTCTAGATAAAATAAAACTCAAGACTCAGGGAAGCAGTTTACACAAAGAAGCCGGGGCGGAAGAAATCCGACGTACAGGCCTGCTACTGAGGTCTGAGGAAGATGACTCTCCTGAAAAATTAGTCAACGGAGGGGAGTCAGACCTCACTGAGTGAATTACTATAATATATATACATGCATACTAAATTACAATGCATACAATCAAAAGTATATATATAATATGTATATATATACAAGCAAATCCACACAGATGCAATAAAATCATTTTATATATTTTTATTGAAAATCACAGTACATGAAGGATCAAATAGAACCCTAGAATATCGCAACCTCAAAACAGTGTTAGAAAACACTCTAGCCATACAGGCTCACTTATTCCAAAATATTCACTTGATCCATTTGAACAGTAGACTGGCCCCGAGACACTAAGTCAACCGAGGTCCAGTAGTCTGACTGTCAGTGTAATTGGCCCCGAGACACTTGGTCAACCGAGATCCAGCAATCACACCTCCAAATCACATCACACATCAGATAAATCAATCCCAATCAATATCCTCAAACTGGTTAGTAATATAGCCTAAATGTTATAAGCGTATCGGTATGTACTCGGTCCTAGTGCTGCCCACTAGGTAGCACGTTCTATTGATATCATTCATTAAAATATAAAGCATACATTCATAAAAGTAAATGATGCATGAATTGAATAAAATAGCAACATAAACCATATATATACTAAAAATATACCAAAAGTAAACCAGGTATATTTCGAGTATATATATGTCAAATAAATCCAATTAAATTACAAAATAAACTAGAAATATACCTAAAAACATTTTAAACATAATTCATTAATAAAACATGTATATAATTCAAAATATACAGAAAATAAACCAAAAATAAACTAAAAATAAACTTAAATAATAATTAAACCATTTATGCATATTAATCAAAATAAAACATACATTTCTAAAATCATGCATCCTAAACATATATATATAAAATAGTAACTCACAAATTAGTGCGCTCCTGGAGATGGGTCCGACGGGCCTGGTCCACTAGGCCTCGGTCTCGGCGCAACTAAAAAAACAATAATGACAGAAATCAGAATAAACCTAACAGAAAGTCCTAGAACTCGATCTAGAATATTAAACATAAAAACAGAAGTAGGGTTCGACAGGACATCACGTTTTACGAGAATTCTACCAAAAATTCGGCAGAACCTCCCCTGTAAAATGGACATCTCTCTACTCAAAGAGTAGAGCCGACCCTGCAAAGAAACACACTTCGAAAAACAGGTACAACAATCCATTCACAACCCCTCGGTCGGACTCCAAATTACAGTCTACCGACCGGGGTCCACAAACACATAACAATATAAAAATGCCAAAAATACCCTTATAACATAGAAATACATTTTATAGGTAGAAATTACATAATTAACCTTTAAACACAGTAAAAATCGATAAAAACTCATTTTATTAGTAAAATCGTATATTATATATATAATTGAAAATAATTCACGAAAAATAGTTTTAATTAGTTAAAAAAACTAAATAATTTGTAGAAATCATTTTTTATACCTTAAATAACTATTAAAACCAATTAAATTACATTTTTAGTCAATTTCATGTAAAATTATCAAAATACCCCTATATATATAAATATACTATAATTACTTCAAAAATTCACCAAAAATAGTATAATTATCCAAAAATTAATTTTCTCAACATATTTATCAATAATATCAATAATTAAACTCAATTAACCAATTAAATTCAATTAAAAATACAATTAACCTAATTTTCCCAAAATTACATAAACTTAAATAATTCAAAATAAATACATAAAAATTCATAAAAATTCCAAATAAATTCCTATAATTCATTTCAACACCTATAATTATCATAAAACAAAATTTAATAATTTAATTAATTAATTTCCGAAAATTAGAAAATAATATTAAAATATTCAAAAATACCCAAAAATCCAAATAACCTCCAAAAATTCTAAAAAAATTCAAAAATGTATATTAAGCTAAGGGTAACAAAATTTGTGAAGGAATTTTTAATGAATCAATAAAATTTAAGTTAAAAAAATTCAAGAACCCTAATATGGCTGAAATCGAAAATTTGAAACCTAAGCAAATCAAGACCATTTATGCTCAAACCAAAGCTAGAATCACACTCACCGAAGCTCAAGGAGAAGAAAGAGACTGGCGGTGTCAAAAACGGTGGCCGAAAACGTCGTGATCGACGGTGAAGAAGAATTCGGCTTCTCTGGCCAAAATCGACCTCCAGACGTCGGAAACGGCTGTTACAGACGGCGAGGAAGGCTAGGGAAGGTGGTGGCACGCCAGATGGCACACCAACCACAAGAAATCGATGGTAGCAGCGGCGGAACGGTGATGAAGGCAATCAGGGAAGAAGGAGTTAGATCGGGGGCAAAAATGTAATTTTCCAAAAGTTTTATTTTTTGACATATTATATGTATATATATATACTTTATAATATATAATAAAATAATATTAAATTAAACACATTAAATATACACCACACACTTAGTATTTAATATTTTAAAATTTAATAATAAATAAAAATAATTAAATAACAATAAAATTAATAAATAAATAAATAATAAAATATTAGGGTAATAAATTGAACCCTAATTAAATAAATATATACACACATAGGCTTTATTTAGTAATTTAAAAATATGTATGAGTTCATGCAAGTCCGTAATTCTATTTAAAATAATTAATAGTAAATTATTTACGTGAAAATTTCCTCGAAAATGCAAGTCCTGGAAAAATTTTACGTAAAGCACTTTAAATAATACACAATAATTAAAATAGGTTTTAAATACATATCAACTCGTAAAAATATCAATATATATATACAAAAATTATTAACACTGCATATCCCAATGCAGTATTAAAATATTTAAAAACATAGGATATTACAATTATACTTAAAATGTTTTTAAGTATATTTATAGTTTATTTTATAATTAAAATTTAATTTATTCGACATATATATATACTCGAAATATACTTGGTTTACTTTTGGTATATTTCTAGTATATATATATAGTTTATATTGTTATTTTACTTAAAGGCATGCATCATTTATTTCATGAATGAATGGATTTATTTTGAATGAAGGATATCAATAGAACGTTCTATCTAGTAGGTAGCACTAGGACTGAGTACGTACCGGTATAACGATAGACTGTAGGTTAAATTACTAACCTATTGTGGATATTGATTTGATTGATATGAGATGTGATTTGAGAGTGTGATTGCTGGAGCTCGATTGACCAAGTGTCTCGAGGCCAATCACATTGACAGTCAGACTACTAGAGCACGGTTGACTTAATGTTTCAAGGCTAGTCTACTGTCCAAATGGAACAAGTGAATTTATTTGGAATAAGTGAGCATGTATGGCTAGAGTGTTGTCTAACACTATTTAAGGTTGCGATCATTTAGGGTTCTATTTGATCCTTCATAAACGGATACTATTTTCAATATTTATATAAAATGATTTTGTGCATCTGTGTGTATTTGCCTGTATATATATTTATTATATATATACTCTATTGAGTGTCTACATTTGACATTTAGCTATGCATGTATATATATTATAACAATTCACTCAGTAAAGTCTGACTTCCCTCCGTTGACTATTTTTCAAGAGAGTCTTCGTCTTCAGACCTCAATAGCAGACCTTTACGCTGGATTTCTTCTGTCTCGACTTTATTATGTAAACTGCTCACTTGATTTTATTTTATATTCTAGACACTGCAGTAGTTGTAGTCAAGTTGTGGGATTTATGTATTATGTTTGTAAGAGATTTGTATTTTAAAGAATTGAACAAAAAATATGTATTGAAGAATTATATATATATGAAATGGACTCGTGTTATTAAAGAGTTGATGGGTTATTAATTTATTTATGAGATTTAAATTTTCGCTGTAAAATATTTTATTCATTTTATTATTATTGAATGCTTTTATTTTATTTTTATAGGCTTGCTACGGGTTCCGAATTCAAAAGAATTCACGTTCCCTAGCGCCGGTCATGACCCTCTATTTTGGGTCGTGACAAAGTTGGTATCAGAGCGGAGTTCTGTGTCAGGGCCTTAGTTGTGTGGGTTTTGGCCCTAGTTTTTAGTGTTATGTTTTCTTTGAAACTACTGTAGTGAATTAGGTTCGAGTATATCTTGATAAGTATTCTTTGATTTAGTTTTCTACGTTATCCTCCGTTGTTTATTTTGTCTGAATCATTCTATTTATTTTTTCAGAATGAGGAGGCGAGCACGTGTCGCTCCACCGGTCGTTGAGGCCGAGGATGATGAGTCCTTTCAGGATGAGGTTTTACCTCATAAGCTGCTAGTTAGATGTAGAGGTCGTGGCAGAGGTAGAGCTTGAGGAGCGACAGGTCGTCGTAAGTAGAGAGAGTTACAGGATGAGGAGCTTGTAGAGCCATAGTTTGAGAATGTTCTTGTACCTTTAGTAGTTCAGCCTGTTTAGCCTGCCTATCAACAGGGTATATCTAACTGTAATATCCCGTGTTTTTAAATATTTTTACACTGTACTGGGATATGCAGTGTTAATAATTTTTGTATATATATATTACGATATTTTCATGAATTGATATGTATTTAAAACCTATTTTAATTATTGTGTATTATTTACAGTACTTTACGTAAAATTTTCCCGGGACTTGCATTTTCGGGGAAATTTTCACATAAATAATTTATTATTTATTATTTTAAATATATTTTCAGACTTGCATGAACTCATACGTATTTTTAAAATACTAAATAAAGCCAATGTGTGTAAATATTTATTTAATTAGGGTTTAATTAATATTACCCTAATATTTTATTATTTATTTATTAATTTATTGTTATTTAATTATTTTTATTTATTATTATATTTTAAAATATTAAATTTTATGTGTGTGGTGTATATTTAATGTGTGTAATTTAATATTATTTTATTATATAGTATAAAGTATATATATATACATATTATAAGTCAAAAGAATAAACTTTTAGAAAATTACCATTTTGCCCCCGACTATCTCCTTCTTCCCCGACCGTTTCCTTCGCCGTCCGGATGCCTGTCACGCCATTTTCTCACCGTTGGTGTGCCGTCCGGCGTGCCACCTCCTTCCTCAGCCTCTTCCGCCGCCTGTAGTAGCTGTTTCCGGCGTCTCGGAGTGGATTTTGGTCGGAGAAGCCGAATTTCCTTCCACCGTCGATCACGACGATTCCGACCGCCATTTTCGACCCCGCTGGTCTCTTTCTTCTCCTTGAGCTCCGGTGAGTGTGATTCTAGCTTTGGTTTGAGCTTAAATGGTCTAGATTTGCTTAGGTTTTGAATTTTCAATTTCGGCCATATTAGGGTTTTCAATTTTTTTGAGCTTTTAATTGTTTGATTCATGAAAACTCCCTTCACAAATGTTCATCCTAGTAGATTAATCTACATGTATGAATTTTTTTTGAATTTTTGGAGATTTTTTGGATTTTTGGGTATTTTTGAATATTTTAATATTATTTTCTAATTTTCGGAAATTAATTATTTAAATTATGAAATTGTGTTTTATGGTTAAATTAGGTGTTTAAATGAATTATAGGAATTTATTTGGAATTTTTATGAATTTCTATGTATTTATTTTGAATTATTGAAGTTTATGTAATTTTGGGAAATTAGGGTTAATTATGTTTTTAATTGAAATTAATTGGTTAATTGAGTTTAATTATTTATATTATTAATAAATATGTTGAGAAAATTAATTTTGGATAATTATACTATTTTTGGTGAATTTTTGAAGTAATTTTAGTATATTTATATATATAGGGGTATTTTGGTAATTTTACACAAAATTGGCTGAAAATGTAATTTAATTGGTTTTAATAATTATTTAAGGTATAAAAATGATTTCTACAAATTATTTGGTATTTTTAACTAATTAAAACTATTTTTCGTGAATTATTTTCAATTATATATATAATATACGGTTTTTCTAATAAAATGAGTTTTTATCGGTTTTTACAGTGTTTAAAGGTTAATTATGTAATTTCTACCTATAAAATGTATTTCTATGTTATAAGGATATTTTTGGTATTTCCTGAATTGTTATGTGTTTATGGACCCCGGTCGGTGGACTGTAGTTTGGAGTCCGACCGTGGGATTTTGATTGTGCTCTGTGTAGTTTTTTGAAGTGTATTTCCTTGCAGGGTCGGCTCTACTCTTTTGAGTAGAGAGATGTCCATTTTACAGGGAAGGTTTTGTCGAATTTTTGGTAGAATTCTCGTAAAACGTGATATCCGGTCGATCCCTAATTCCGATTCTGTGTTTAATACTCTAGATCGAATTCTAGGATTTTTTTATTAGGTTTATTCTAATGTCGTTTATTTATTGTTTGTTTAGTTGCGCCAAGACCGAGGGCTAATGGACCAGGCCCGTCGGATCCGTCTCGTGGAGCGCACTAGGGTGAGTTACTATACTATATATATATGCTTTCGGATGCATGATTTAGAAATATATGTTTTATTTTGATTAAAATACATAAATAATGTGATTTGTATTTAAGTATATTTTTGGTTTACTTTTGGTATATATTAAATTATATACATGTTTTGTTAATAAATTATATTTAAAAAATATTTTTAAATATATTTCTAGCTTAATTTATAATTTGATTGGATTTATTTAACGTATATATACTCAAAATATACCTGGTTTACTTTTGGTATATTTCCAGTATATATATGGTTTATGTTTCTATTTTATTTAAATTCATGCATCATTTATTTGTGAATGAATGATTTATATTATTAATGAAGGATATCAATAGAACGTGCTACCTAGTGGGCAGCACTAGGATCGAGTACGTACCTGTGCACTTATAGCATTTATGCTATACTACTAACTATTCATGGATATTAATTGAATGTGATTATTTGATGTGTGAGATGTGATTTGGGTGTGATTGCTGGAGCTCGATTGACCAAGTGTCTCGGGGCCAATCATACTAGCAGTCAGACTGCTAGAGCTCGGTTGACTTAGTGTCTCGGGGCCAGTCTACTGTCTAAATGGATTAAGTGGATATGTTTGGATTAAGTGAGCCTGTATGGCTAGAGTGTTGTCTAACACTATTTGAGGTTTCGATATCATAGGGTTCTATTTGATCCTTCATAAAAGATGATTTTCAATAAAATATATATAAAATGATTTCTTTGCATCTGTGTGTATTTGCCTGTATATATATTAGATATATATATACTGTTGATTGTATTGATTGTCATTTAGTGTGTATGTATATATATTATATAATTCACTCAGTGAGGTCTGACTCCCCTCCGTTGACTATTTTTCAGGAGAGTCAACATCTTCAGACCTCAGTAGTAGGCCTGTACGTCGGATTTCTTCTGCCTTAGCTTCTTTGTGTAAATTACTTATTTGAGTCTTATTTTTATATAATCTAGACACTGCAGTAGTTGTAAATTAATTATGGGATTTTATGTATTTATTTATACGAGATATTGTATTATT
Source organism: Mallotus nudiflorus (assembly GCA_947683625.1). Classification (NCBI taxonomy): domain Eukaryota; kingdom Viridiplantae; phylum Streptophyta; class Magnoliopsida; order Malpighiales; family Euphorbiaceae; genus Mallotus; species Mallotus nudiflorus. The sequence continues at coordinate 5,193,285 of CANTUR010000283.1, read as the reverse complement.
TGAACTGGATTGTATTAAAAAGATTTTATATATATGTGATAAGTTGAGATTTAAATTAAATCCAGTTAATAAAATTGTTATTATGATATTTATGATTTTTATTTCCGCTGCATTATATATTATTATTATTATTGCATGTTTATTTTATTTTTAGGCTTGCTACGGGTTCCGGATTCGAAAGAATTCCCGTTCCCTAGCGCCGGTCATGGCCCCTGTTTTGGGTCATGACACTGACCCTGAGGCAGCTCTATACTATGCTAGAGTTGGCAGAATCGCTTTTGATGGGATGTCTAACCCTCTAGACTTTTTGCACACAATCGAGACTAGGACTTGAACTGCTCACACCAAGTACTAGCGGATTATGATGGTTGAGCTTTCTATTGAGGGACCAGCCCTGGACTAGTTTATTCAGATGATCCAGCCGTATATGATGACGATGACTTGGGCTCAGTTTAAAGAGCGATTCATGAGGAGATTCTGCCCAGAGCCACTTCGCATGCGTTATCGACTCTGGTTGACCAATATTTCTTACGATGACAGATCTATTGAGGAGTATACTCGAGAGTTCCTCCGACTTGGTAGATATGCAAAGGATCTGATGTGAGACTAGTATTTCGCAGTCACCACTTATGTCACCAGATTGGGTTCTGCATTTATTGGTATGCCTACAGTGGGCCTTACTCTAGAGTCAATGATTGAGTTGGCCAAAGAGATTGAGCTGAGGCTAGTCAGGCAAGGAGCTATACCTGATTATTACCAATTGGGTGTACAGTCATGTAATATCCCGAGTTTTTAAATAATTTTAAATTGCATCGGGATATGCAGTGTTAATAATTTTTGTATATATTTGTGATTATTTTCATGAGTTTGATAATTACTAAGTTATTTTAATTATTCTTAATTATTTTAAGTTCTTTACGTAAAATTTTTCCTGAAATGTTATTTTCGGGGAAATTAAACGTAAATAATTTAATATTAATTATTTTAAATAGTTTTACGAATTTACATGAGTCCATGCACTATTTTAATTATCGTATTAAAATATATACATATATTTAATAATTTTAGGGTTAATATTAATTAAGTAAATATTATATATTAAACATTTTTATTTAATTAATAAGTATATATATATAAATGTGTATATGTATATAATATGGGGTGATATTTTGATATGTGGTGTATAATTAATTTTGAATATTATATTAATATATTATAATATTTAAAGTTATTATGAACTTAAAATAATTAAGAATAATTAAAATAACTTAGTAATTATCAAACTCATGAAAATAATCATAAATATATACAAAAAATTATTAACATTGCATATCCCGATGCAGTTTAAAATTATTTAAAAACTCGGGATATTACAGTCTTCCCCCTTTACAAGAATTCATCCCCGAATTCCAGAAAAGAATAATTACAAGATCAAGAAGGAAAGAGATATGGGTAAGAAGCTCACATCTCAGCTTCAGTCTCCCACGTATGCTCTTCAACTTTGTTGCTACGCCATAGAACCTTGACCATCGAAATCCGTTTTGATCGCAACTGTCGAACTTGGTAATCAACGATTACTATAGGTTCTTCTATAAATGTCAAGTCTTCATTCACTTCTACGCTATTGGGCTGCAACACGTGTGAAGGGTCTGAGATATACTTCCTCAGCATTGAGATATGAAACATCGGATGCACTTGTGACATACTCAGAGGCAAAGCCAATCGATATGCAACAATGCCTATTCTCTCCAGAATCTCAAACGGTCCGATATATCTCGGTGCCAACTTACCCTTACTGCCAAATCTCATAACATCCTTCATCGGGGACACCTTCAGAAAAATAAAGTCTCTAACCTAAAACTCCACATCTCTGCGCCTAGGATCCATATAGCTCTTATGCCTGCTAACTGTGGTCTCTAATCTATACTTAATCACTGCTACTTTCTCTACAGCATCCTGAACCATCTCAGGTCTAATCAAAGCTCTCTCCCCAATCTCATCTTAACACATAAGGGATCTATATTTCCTTCTATACAATGCCTTATACAGTGCCATTCCAATGCTGTTATGGTAGTTTTTATTATATGCAAACTCAACGAGTGGCAAATGATCATCCTAGCTACCTCCCAAATCCAAAACACACATTCTCAGTATATCTTTTAATGTCTAGATTTTCCTCTCAGACTGACCATCTGTCTGAGGATGAAAAGCAGTATTGAAGTCCAACATAGTGCCCATCGCTTCCTACAACTTCTACAAAAAATGAGAGATAAAAACTGAACCTCTGTCTGTCACTAAGATGTACCACAGTATCAAAGATTTATACTGATGGGATGGACTGAAGAAGGATGTCACTAATTATGTTGCTAAGTGCTTGACGTGTTAGCAAGTAAAAGCTGAGCATCATAAGCCTTCTGAGAAGCTTCAACCTCTTCCTATTCTCGAGTGGAAGTGGGAAAGGATATGTAATATCCCGTGTTTTTAAATATTTTAATACTGCATCGGGATATACAGTGTTAATAATTTTTGTATATACATTACGATATTTTTACGAGATTGATATGTATTTAAAACCTATTTTAATTATTGTGTATTATTTAAAGTCCTTTACGTAAAATTTTCCCAGGACTTGCATTTTTGAGGAAATTTTCACGTAAATATTTTATTATTAATTATTTTAAATATATTTTCTGACTTGCATGAACTCATAAGTATTTTTAAAATACTAAATAAAGCCTATGTGTAATTATTTATTTAATTAGGGTTTAATATTACCCTAATATTTTATTAATTATTTATTAGTTTTATTGTTATTTAATTATTTTTATTTAGTATAAATTATTAAAATATTAAATTATATGTGTGTGGTGTATATTTAATATGTGTAATTTAATATTATTTTAATATATAGTATAAAGTATATATATATACATATAATACATTAAAAATCAAACTTTTGGAAAAATTACTATTTTGCCCCCGTGTGCATCTTCTTCCCCGATCACCTTCCCCATCGCTGTTTGCCGTCTGTCATGCCGTTCCCTTGCTGTTGGTGTGCCATTCGGTGTGCCACCACCTTCCACAGCCTTCCTCACCGCCTGTAGTAGCTAATTCCGGCGCCTGGAAGCCATTTTTGGCCGGAGAAGCCGAAAGTCGAGCCACCGTCGATCACGACGATTCCGGCCACCATTTTTGACACTGCCGGTCTCTTTCTTCTCCTTGAGCTCCAGTGAGTGTGATTCTAGCTTTGGCTTGAGCTGAATTGGTCTTGATTTGCTTAGGTTTCGAATTTTCGATTTCGGCTATATTAGGGTTTTTGATTTTTTTGAGCTTCAAATTGATTGATTCATGAAAACTCCCTTCACAAATGTTGATCCTAGTAGCTTAATATACATATATGAATTTTTGTGGAACTTTTGGAGATTATTTTTATTTTTGGGTATTTTTGAATATTTTAATATTATTTTCTAATTTTCGGAAATTAATTAAATAAATTATGAAATTGTATTTTATGATAATTATGGGTGTTAAAATTAATTATAGGAATTTATTTGGAATTTTTATGAATTTCTAAGTATTTATTTTGAATTATTTAAGTTTATGTAATTTTGGAAGATTAGGGTTAAATGTGTTTTTAATTGAAATTAATTGGTTAATTGAGTTTAATTATTGATATTATTGATAAATATGTTGATAAAATTAATTTTGGATAATTATACTATTTTTGGTGAATTTTTGAATGAATTTTAGTATATTTATATATATAGGGGTATTTTGGTAATTTTACACAAAATTGGCTAAAAATGTAATTTAATTGGTTTTAATAGTTATTTAAGGTATAAAAATGATTTCTACAAATTATTTGGTATTTTTAACTAATTAAAACTATTTTTCATTAATTATTTTCAAATATATATATAATATACGATTTTTCTAATAAAATGAGTTTTTATCGGTTTTTACTGTGTTTAAAGGTTAATTATGTAATTTTTACCTATAAAATGTATTTCTATGTTATAAGGGTATTTTTGGTATTTTTGAAATTATTCTGTGTTTGTGGACCCCGGTCGGTAGACTGTAGTTTGGAGTCCGACCGAGGGGTTGTGAATGAGATGTGGTGTTTATTTTCGAAGTGTATTTCTTTGCAGGGTCGGCTCTACTCTTTGAGTAGAGAGATGTTCGTTTTACAGGGGAGGTTCTATCGAATTTTCGGTAGAATTCTCGTAAAACGTGATATCCGGTCGAACCCTAATTTCAATTCTATGTTTAATATTCTATATCGAATTCTAGGATTTCCGTTAGGGTTATTCTGATTTCTGTCGTTATTGTTTGTTTAGTTACGTCGAGACCGAGGCCTAGTCGACTAGGCCCGTCGGATCCATCTCGTGGAGCGCACTAAGTGTGAGTTGCTATTTTTTATATATATGCTTAGGATGCATGATTTTAGAAATATATGTTTTATTTTGATTAAATATGCATAAATAATGTGATTTGCATTTAAGTATATTTTTAGTTTATTTTTGGTTTATTTTTGGTATATATTAAATTATATGCATGTTTTATTAATAAATTATATTTAAAATGTATTTAAATATATTTCTAGCTTAATTTATAATTTGATTGGATTCATTTGACATATATATACTCGAAATATACCTGGTTTACTTTTGGTATATTTCCGGTATATATATGGTTTATATTGTTATTTTATTTAAATTCATGCATCATTTATTTGTGAATGGATGTTTTACATTTATTTATGAAGGATATCAATAGAACGTGCTACCTAGTGGGCAGTACTAGGACCGAGTACGTACCGGTGCGCTTATAGCAGATAAGCTATATTACTAACTATTTGTGGATATTAATTGGATATGATTATTTGATGTGTGAGATATGGTTTGGAGGTGTGATTGCTGGAGCTCGGTTAACCAAGTGTCTCGGGGCCAATCACAATGGTAGTTAGACTGCTGGAGCTCGATTGACTTAGTGTCTCGGGGCCAGTCTACTGTCTAAATGGATTAAGTGGATATTTTTGGAATAAGTGAGCCTGTATGGCTAGAGTGTTGTCTAACACTGTTTGAGGTTTCAATATCATAGGGTTCTATTTGATCCTTCATAAAAGATGATTTTCAATGAAAAATATATAAAAATGATTTTTACTGCATCTATGTGAATTTGCCTGTATATATACATATTAGATATATATACTATTGACTGTATGCATTGTCACTTAGTATGCATGTATATATATTATAGTAATTTACTCAGTGAGGTCTGACTCCCCTCCGTTGACTATTTTTCAGGAGAGTCAACATCTTCAGACCTTAGTAGCAGGCCTGTACGCTGGATTTCTTCCGCCTCGGCTTCTTTGTGTAAACTGCTTACTTGAGTCTCATTTTTATATAATCTAGACACTGCAGTAGTTGTAAATTAATTGTGGAATTTTATGTATTATATTTATTCGAGATATTGTATTATACTTGAACTGGATTTGTATTAAAAGATTTATATATGGGAGATGGATATTATTTTGGATATTTATGATTTTTATTTCCGCTGCATTATATATTATTATTATTATTATTGTATGTTATTTTATTTTTAGGCTTGCTACGGGTTCCGGATTCGAAAGAATTCCCGTTCCCTAGCGCTAGTCATGGCCCCTGTTTTGGGTCGTGACAAAGTTGGTATTAGAGCGGAGTTCTATGTCAGGGCTTAGTTTTGTGAGTTGTGGCCCTATTTTTCAATGTTGTGTTTTCTGTTGAACTACTGCAGTGAATTAGGTTCGAGTATGTCTTGATAAGTATTCCTTGTTTTAGTTTTCTACGTTATTCCTCCGTTGTCTGTTTGTTTGAATCTTTTCGTTTGTCTTTTCAGAATGAGGAGGCGAGCGCGTGTCGCTCCACCGATCGTTGAGGCCGAGGATGATGAGTCTTTTCAGGATGAGGTTTTACCTCCTGAGCAGCCAGTTAGACGTAGAGGTCGTGGCAGAGGTAGACCTCGAGGAGCGACAGGTCACCGTAGGCAGAGAGAGTTACAGGACGAGGAGCCTGTAGAACCTGAGTTTGATGTTCCTGTTCCTCCAGTTGTTCAGCCTGTTTATCAGCAGGGTATGTCTGACCCTGAGGCAGCTTTGTTCTATGCCCGAGTTGGCAGGATTGCTTTTGATGGTACTTCTGATCCGTTAGATTTTCTACACGCGATCGAGACTCGAACTCGGACTGCTCATACCGAGTACCAGCGGATCATGATCGTTGAGTTGTCTATCAAGGGACCAACCCTAGATTGGTTTATTCAGATGATCCAGCCTTACATGATGACGATGACCTAGGCTCAGTTCCGAGAACGGTTTATGAGGAGATTTTGTCCAGAGCCTCTCCGTATGAGCTATCGTCTCCGACTGACCAGTATTTCTCATGGAGATCGATCTATAGAGGAGTACACCCAAGAATTTCTCCGTTTGGGTAGATATGTAGAGGATTTGATGCGATACCAGTACTTCGCGGTCACTACCTACGTTACTGGTTTGGGTTCAGCATTTGCTGGTATGCCTACAGCAGGCCTTACTCTGGAGTCTGTGATAGAGTTAGCCAAGGAGATTGAGCTGAGGCTAGTTAGGTAGGGAGTGATGCCTAATTATTACCAGCTGGGAGTTTAGTCGAGTGGATTGTAGGCTACTCCGTATTCGAGTTTTCATGTTGGATCGAGTAGTCAGCAGCAAGGTCCGACTCAGCAGAGTCAGAGACAGCAGCAACGAGTGCATCGGAGCAGTAGACATGGCCGTGGAGGTCAGCGTAAATCGTTTAGATTTGGGTCAGGTGCTTCGAGTAGTAGCAGTGGTCGTAGTTATGGATCAGCGGCCAATGTTTGTCAGACTTGTGGTAGAGTCCATCAGGGACCATGTTATCTGACACCGTTGACATGCTTCAGATGCGGGCAGACAGGACATTTTTCCAGATCGTGTCCTTACTCCGAATATCAGCAATTGCAGATTCTGCGATTCCCACAGCAGTCGATTGCTAGTGCTGCACCAGTGCCATTTCAGTTACCACCAGCTCAGCATCAGAGTTCCACTCAGCTTATTCCATAGCAGAGTCGTGGTAGAGGTACTAGAGGAGGTGCTAGAGGTGTTGGCCAGGCTTCTACCAGTCAGTAGGGAGGTCGAGGTCAGGCCAGAGTTTTCCATCTCACTCAGCAGGATGCTCAGGCATCTAATGCAGTCGTGGCAAGTATTATTTCTGTCTGTTACCTGGATGCTTGGGTTTTGTTTGATCCGGGTGCCACACATTCTTTTGTTTCTCCTGTTTTTGCTTCTAAATCTTGTTGGCAAACTTTGAGGATGGCTTTTCCTTTGTCTGTTGCCACTCCCTTAAGCGATTCCTTGGACACCGATATTGTTCTTTCCGGTTATCCAGTTCTCGTGGGAGACTGAAGTTGAGATGCGAGCTTCTTACCCGTATCTCTTTCCTTCCTGATCCTGTAATCTTTTCTTTCTGGAATTCGGGACGAATTCTTGTAAGAGGGGAAGACTGTAATATCCCGTGTTTTTAAATATTTTAATACTGCATCGGGATATGCAGTGTTAATAATTTTTGTATATACATTACGATATTTTTACGAGATTGATATATATTTAAAACCTATTTTAATTATTGTGTATTATTTAAAGTCCTTTACGTAAAATTTTTCCGGGACTTGCATTTTCGGGGAAATTTTCACGTAAATATTTTATTATTAATTATTTTAAATATATTTTCAGACTTGCATGAACTCATACGTATTTTTAAAATACTAAATAAAGCCTATGTGTAATTATTTATTTAATTAGGGTTTAATATTACCCTAATATTTTATTAATTATTTATTAGTTTTATTGTTATTTAATTATTTTTATTTAGTATAAATTATTAAAATATTAAATTATATGTGTGTGGTGTATATTTAATGTGTGTAATTTAATATTATTTTAATATATAGTATAAAGTATATATATATACATATAATACATTAAAAATCAAACTTTTGGAAAAATTACCATTTTACCCCCGTGTGCATCTTCTTCCCCGATCACTTTCCCCATCGCCGTCCGCCGTCTGTCATGCCATTCCCTTACTGTTGGTGTGCCGTCCGGTGTGCCACCACCTTCCCCAGCCTTCCTCACCGCCTGTAGCAGCTGATTCCGGCGCCTGGAAGCCATTTTTGGCCGGAGAAGCTGAAAGTCGAGCCACCGTCAATCACGACGATTGAGTCTCTAGAATTACGTTAGATTTATTCTGATTTCGTATTGTCATTATTTTTTTAGTTGCGCCAAGACCGAGGCCTAGTGGACCAGGCCCGTCAGACCCGTCTCGTGGAGCGCACAATTGTGAGTTGTTATTTTATATATACGTGTTTTAGGATTACATGTTTTAGAAATGTATGTTTAAATTTTATGAATTTTGCATAAATGACTTAATAAATGCTTAGGTATATTTTAGTATATTTTTGGTATATTTTAAATTAAATGCATGTTTTATTATTGAATTATACTTAAAATGTTTTTAAGTATATTTATAGTTTATTTTATAATTAAAATTTAATTTATTCGACATATATATATACTCGAAATATACTTGGTTTACTTTTGGTATATTTCTAGTATATATATATGGTTTATATTGTTATTTTACTTAAAGGCATGCATCATTTATTTCATGAATGAATGAATTTATTTTGAATGAAGGATATCAATAGAACGTTCTACCTAGTGGGCAGCACTAGGACTGAGTACGTACCGGTACGATGATAGACTGTAGGTTAAATTACTAACCTATTGTGGATATTGATTTGATTGATGTAAGATGTGATTTGAGAATGTGATTGCTGGAGCTCGGTTGACCAAGTGTCTCGGGGTCAATCACACTGACAGTCAGACTGTTGGAGCTCAGTTGACTTAGTGTCTCGGGGCCAGTCTACTGTCCAAATGGAACAAGTGAATTTATTTGGAATAAGTGAGCCTATATGGCTAGAGTGTTGTCTAACACTATTTAAGGTTGTGATCATTTAGGGTTCTATTTGATCCTTCATAAACGGATACTATTTTCAATATTTATATAAAATGATTTTGTTGCATTTGTGTGTATTTGCATGTATATATATTTATTATATATATACTCTATTGAGTGTCTGCATTTGACATTTAGCTATACACGTATATATATTATAACAATTCACTCAGTGAGGTCTGACTCCCCTCCGTTGACTATTTTTCAGAAGAGTCTTCATCTTCAGACATCAGTAGCAGACCTTTACGCTGGATTTCTTCCGCCCCGACTTTATTATGTAAACTGCTCACTTGATTTTATTTTATATTCTAGACACTGCAGTAGTTGTAGTCAAATTGTGGGATTTATGTATTATGTTTGTATGAGATTTGTATTTTAAAGAATTGAATAAAAAATATGTATTGAAGAATTATATATATATGAAATGGACTCGTGTTATTAAAGAGTTGATGGGTTAATAATTTATTTATGAGATTTAAATTTCCGCTGTAAAATATTTTATTCATTTTATTATTATTGAATGCTTTTATTTTATTTTTAGAGGCTTGCTACGGGTTCCGGATTCGAAAGAATTCTCGTTCCCTAGCGCTGGCCATGACCCGCTGTTTTGGGTCGTGACATTTATCAATTCATAAATTTTTTTATTTTTTATAATTTTATAATTACTTTTAAATGTATTATAAATTGTGTACAATTATATAAATTAAAATAATAATAGAAATATTAATTTTAATTATTAATCAGAATGCAAAATTTATTGCATTATAAATAAAAATATTTTGTAAAAATTGTGCATAAGAATCTTGTAAAACTTTAACAATTTAAATATAAAAATAAATCTATAAATATAAATATAAATCTATCTAACTTTTAAATATAAAATTTTTAAATTCTAAATACAAACTAAAACTATTTTTATCAATTTTAAATTTTTTTAAAACTAAATTAATACTATTTTTGTTAATATATAAAAATATATATGTCATTTTTCATTCAAAAATAATTTTACTCTATTCATACTTTTATATATAGTATAAAAGAAAATTTTACAATATTATAATGACACCATGTCATTTAGTAATTTTACCTATAATAAAAGGTAAAAAGAGGTGGCACTGTAAGAATTTTGTTTTAATTTTAATTTTTTAAAATCTATTTTTTAAGATAAAATCTTCTTTTATGTAAAAAAATTAATAAAATAATTTATTTTTACTCAAACTAAAGATAATAATAAATAATTGAATAATATAATTTTTTATTATTTAATTTTATTTCTATACTAAATTCAATCTACATAAAATTAAATTATAGTAAAAATAAGATATAAATATGTATGTATTTAATTTAAATTTTTAACAGATTATATTTGGATTTATATTTTTGTTAGTTTTTATATTGCTTTATCTTATTTGGCTTATAATAATGCAATTGTTGTTTGATGTAAAAAGCATTCTATTTTCAATAATTACATTTTAGTACGTGGAAGAAATTTATATGTGTATATATAATATTTCTCATTTTTCTTAAATTTATTTAATTTTTTTTTAAGTCTACCTTATTTGCCTTGGGAAATAGCTTTCTGAATCATTGTTGACAAACCCTCAATACAAAAGAAGAAAAGATAGGAAGACAAAGGACTCCCCTGTTTAAGGTCTGTACTAGGTTGCAAGAAACCGTTGAAAGAAAAGGAGACTGTAGATAGACAAGTGAGAACTAACTGAATAAAATGAGCAAGAAAAGCCCTTTTTGTAAGAATTGCCTTGCTCAACTCTATTATATGCCTTGTTCATATTAAGTTTGAGAGCCATTGCGCCTCTTTTACCCTCCATGCGGTGTTTCATATAATGAAAAATCTCCAAAGCAACAACAACACTATCAGTTATCAGGCAGTCCGAGACAAAAGCACTCTGAGTCTCATTTATAAAAGAGGGAATGACATACTTCAGTCTATCAACAAGAACCATATAAATTAGCTTATAAAGGACATTGTATAAGCTAATAGGTCTAAGTCCTTCATGGGTTCTGGCAACTTGAGCTTAGGAATGAGAGTGATAAGAGTGTGATTCAAATTAGGTGGCATGACTCCAGTATGAAGAAAATTCAAAACACATTTTATAATATCTCTACCAACAATGTCCTAGAATTTTTTATAAAATAATGCAGACATTCCATCAGGCCCAAGTGCTTTATTAGGATGCATTTGTTTCAAGGCTCTCACAACTTTACCTTCTATAAATGGGGCTGCAAGCCAGAGAGCATCTTCAGGAGAAAGACATGAATCAATTGAACCTGAAAATTGCATGGGTTTATTACTAGTAAAAAGGCTGGAATAATAATCAATAAAGGTACCACAACTCTATTGTTTAATAGAATACGCGCACTTGTTGATTTTTGAAATGATATCCAAATGCGATGAACCAGACCCATTCGGCAACCAAGTAGGATCCTGAACCCGCATAAAAATTAAAATTTATATGAAACAACAATTGTCTTTCTATATTTTCATAAACAATACAAACAAAATATTATTTTTTCCATTCAATAAATTATAAAAGGAACAACAATAAATTTTTTCTTTATTAAAAAAAAAAATTCACTCTTTCTTCTTCTTCTTCATCTTCATATTCTTCTTGTTTTTATACGTGCTCACAGCCTCTCACACACACGCGCATCCATCTCTTTACCCTTTACGAGCACAATAATAATAATATCCCTTCATTTCTCCTCCTCCTTCTTTGATATATCAACATCGTCTCAGCTCGTCTCTTTGTAAAAAAAAAAAGCAAATCAGAACCGTGCCGGAATCTGAGAAAATTGCGAAGTCTGCTGCTCCGGCAATTGCTGAACCGGCAGTTGTTGTGGGGTCAGCTGTGCATCCAGCGTCTGAAGGTGGGAAGAGAGTGGTGGGGTCGCCTTATGCGATTTTAGTCTTTTACACTTAATATGAACCCTGATTTTACACTTCTATAATGATGGTTCTTTTAATATTTTACACTTGATATGAACCCTGATTTTAATTCTTGATTGATTTGTTTATAATTATTGGTTCTGTGATTGTTGATTTGCCTGTGTTGTTTTTGTTATGAGGAAGCCTTTTGAATCCATTTCATCTACTAAATACCATCTCACATTGCACTCAAGATGTTTGATTTTATGCCTGAATGACTCTCAACATTTTGTAGTTAAGATACACATCTATAAGCTACTTCTTAGTGGTATTTAGCAAATCATTTATTTATCACATTTTATTTAGGGTATATAAATTATTGTGCATGTGGAATTTGAATTGTGTAAATTATTTGGTTGATTAGCTATGCAATGCCCAATGATGCACAACATAAACTATATTGAACAGTTGCAAATAATTGATATATATATATATGTGCATATGTTGAGTTAGCAAATGATGTATATATGAATTTGTATTATTAGCAATGTAGAGTATGTTGATTAGTCCATGCGAAAGAGCGACTTTTTTTAGCATAATAGTCAATGGATGTATAGGTAGGCAAGTTCTCAATCCCTCATCCAAAAATCCATGAATTGGCATGATAACACTATTATTTGGTTTACCCTTTTACAAGTTGACTACTTAACTAAAATAATAACCACATTTTGTAGGTGAGGAATATAAATATATATACATAAACTACTTATGAGAGGTGGAAGTTAATGGTTTATGGGCCATAAAGTTAAAGGTTTCTTCTGTTTACATGTTCTTAAATTGTAATTTTATAATTGCTTCAGCCATACTTCAGTATTATGGGGGCATAAAACAATGGTTAATGAACCTTAATGCCTAAAAAAAGTCAAGATGAGTAATCAAGTTGAAGGTAGACTAGGGGGATGGCTTAAATAATTTCTTAAACCCCATCAATTATTTTAAGGTTAAAAAAATAAAAAATAAAAAATAGAAATAAGAACAAGGTCAATATCCATTAGTTTTTGCAATAATACTTTCAATGTTGAATATAAAATAAGTGACATATTCATTATTCAGTTTAGTACATTTTAAATATTATTCGAATATTTTCTCAATATTATTTGTATATTTTGAAAATGTAAAACATGTGTCATATTATTATTTAACATTTTTAAATATTATCTGAATATTTTATGAATCTTAGTTGTATATGTTAAATATGTAAAACAAGTGTCATATTCATTATTTAATATTTTTTAATATTATTCGTATATTTTTAAAATCTTATTTATATATATTAAAAATGCAAAGCATGCGTCATATTCATTATTCAATTATACACATTTTTTAATATTATACATATATTTTTAAAATTTTATTATAATATAAAATACGTATCATATTCATTTTTTAATTATATACATTTTTTAATAGAGAGAAATTACAATTTTATACCATGTAGTTTAAGCATTTTACAAAGTTGATTCTGTGGCATTTCATTGACAAAATTGGTCATGTGGATTTTTATGTTAGCAAAAGTGTGCTAAAGCTACTGATACCATTAGTCAGATTGACCCCCCTTTTACACCTCCTTTACACGTATAAAAAAATAAAAATAAAGAGACACATGTGAACAATGTCGTTTCTTGACTTTTAATTCTTTTCATTTTTTTCACAACTAAACCTCCATTGCCACTTCCCACGACAACCATAACGCTAGAATGACGACTGCCTTTCTTTATTACTTACGCCTTTCAATTTTTTTTCAAAGAATGGATGAAATGAAAGATAAATTTAAGGGTTTCATAAAGAAAATTTAAGCATTTGATGATATCTTATTAATAGACTCAAATTTTTGATCTTCAACATAATTCTCCACATCACAACACTTCAACTTTTCTTTTACCAATCTCTTGGCCATCCTCTGTTTCAACTTCTTGCTCTGGCAATTTCCATCGCCCTTACTCTCTTCAGCTTTTTATCGAACTCCTAAAGTGTCTTCTTTAACTACACTACTATCATCATCAACGTCTTTGCTTAATGATGGTAACATCGACCCCTTATCTCTCAATCCCATAAAAATGGCCTCTCTTCCAATTCCATTTCACTCAACTATGCATCCAACATGAAATAAACCAATCTCCAAAAAGAAAAATAAATAAAAATAAAAAGAACTTGGAGAGCAACAAAACTTTCTCTAGCATCGGCTTATTTCTACCCGGAGCTACCCCTATTTTTGACTTGGACATGACCGTTGTTGTTCGCCTTCTTGTTCTCCTCTTCCTCTTTACACTTTGTTTGTGTTGCAACATTAAATCAAGAAGCAAAATAAGCAACAATCAATATAAGTAACAAAACTTAAGAAAGAATAACCTAATGCAACATTAAATCTTAATCTCTAATTTTTTCTTTAATAGTAAATCCTAAATCATTTCATTATATACAGAGTATACCAATCAAATTAAGTAATTAGATCTAGCTTCTTGAAGTTAAGACGATCATCAATCAATACAACTTTACAGCTAATAAGCTAAGTAAGAAAGAATCAACACGAAACAAAATAAATGCAACAACCCATATCGATTAGTGGGTTGCATCTAACCAATAAGTAATGAGCTCTATGATCTTTTTTGCGTCTACAATTGTACATGTATGTATATAGTTACGATTATAAATAAAACGTAAGAAAAGGCAACGAAATGAAGAAGTCAAGTAGTGGCGATGGTGGACTTAGAACTTTATCGAAGATCAACGGTGTGAGTGGTGGTTCGCCATAGCTTTGGGCTGTGTGGTTGTCATTCTAACAATGGTGGCTGCCCATTTTGTGTACTTGCTACTGCACACCGTTTTAGAAAAGAGAGAGGCAGGGTTTTAGGGCAACTCACATGTGTCTCTTTATTTTTATTATTTTTTACCCATGTGATTAATGGCATTACTGGTTGTGGCACACTTTTGCTAATGAAAAAATTCACAGAACCAATTTTGTCTGTGAAAATATTACGGAATCAATTTTACAAAACGCTTAAATTATAAGGTATATTTTTAAATATTATCTATATATTTTTTAAATCTTATTCGTATATATTAAAATGAAAATAGTATAAAAAATATATTATATGAATATAATAAATATTTGAAACACAAAAACAATATATATCAGCCTAATATATATATATATATATACCAAAAATAAAAAACTAAGAACAAAAATAAAAAAAAATTTAAAAATAAGAATAATAGAAAATAAGCAAAAAATAAAAATAAATAAAAAAGAGAGAAAATTAAAAATAAATATAAGGATAAAAGAAAAAATAAGGACAAAGAATAAGAAAAAATAAAAAAATAAAAAAGCAAAAAAAGATAAAGTAAAATAAAATAATAAATAATAAATAATAAATAAAAATTAAAAAAATAAGGTTAACAGAGAAAAAAAAAGAATAAAAATAAGGATGATAGAGAAAAAAAGAATAAAAAATAAGGATAAAAGAAAAAATGAAAAAAATAAGGATAACAGAGAATAATAATTAAATAAATAAATAATAAAGAAAATAAAATAAGAAAAATTAAAAAAGGAGAAAAAAATAAAAAATATATAAAATAAAATAAAGAAATTAAAAATTAAAAAACAGAGAAAAATAAAAAATAAGAATAAAAAAAAGGAGAGAAAATAAAAAGTAATAATGAAAGAATAAAAAGAATACAAATAAGGGTAAAAATGAAAAAAAAAAAAGATACTTTTAAAAATAAAATAGGTACTCATTTAATTAATGAAAAATGAGGTATTTTACTGAAAATTGAAACCTAAAAGTGATATATTTAAGTAAATTTCTCAAAATCTATAAAGCAGAGCCAAATCCATTAATATATCAAAAATATTTTAAAAATTTTAGTTTGGGCTCAATTTTAATGGGCCATAATAAACTGAACCCATCCAAATAATCTGAACCAAACCAAACCTTCAATTTTACACATATATTCTGTTCAGTTTGGCCTACAATTTGAGAGTTCTTCATCTGATCAATCAACTTTCCATATTCGGACCGACCCGATTCTCTTGAAATTCAGTCCTAACTGAAGTCCATAATATTCTTATCTTTGCTCTACACATTATTCCTATTCTTTTGCAGACGAAATAGCCTATCTTTATGTGATTTGATACATTTTTGTAGCACACATGCATGTCCAAGGCTAGACTTTATTAACTTTTTTCCAATAGCCCATTTGACTAATTTAACTTTTTTATTGCTTTTTTATGAGTCGCATCAATTTCTATGAATCATCCAAAGAAACATCACCAATTGCATCCATATGTATTTGGTCTCCGATTAATATTAATATTATAAAAATTAAAATTAAAATCAATTTAATTAATAATGTAATATAGTAATATTAGATAAAAATAAATATTAATTTTACATAAAAATAATTAATATTAAATATAAATTTATTAAATAGATATATACATAAAAATTAATATTAAATAATATATGTTTATTACTTAACTAGTATATGTTTATTAGATAAAACATTCATATTCATTATTTAAATAATGCAAATTCAGTATGAATGAACTGTAAGTTCATCAGCATTTACCTACAAATTTATTAGTATTTGTTTACATGTATATTAAAAATGAATTGTAAATTTATTAGTTATCAACTATAAGTTTATAACTTTAAATGCTCAAATTCATTTTTTTTGTAATAAGTTCATTAGTCAAACTGTATATGTCCATTATCTAAATAATGAAGGTTCATTACTTATCAACCGAAAGTTTATCACTTTTAATAATTAATTCTATTACTCTATAATAGGTTCATTAGTTATATAATATATGTTCACTAGTTGAATTATAAAAATTGATTAGTTATCAACTATAGGTTTATTACTTTTAATGAAATAATTATGCACACACAATCATAATTGTAGACATCTGATTTGGTCAGCCCGTGTTAGGGGACGAATTAGGGACGCTCGGTTTGACCAGTCCGTTGTCAAGCCCAATGATGAGAATGTGAAACTTGAACATGAGAATGAAGCCTGAATCTCTGATGGAGAGTGGACCCAAAAGAGTAAAGCCTAAAAAAGCCCAAAACCTAGCCCAACTATCTAAATTCGGCCCAAGCCCGATGCCCCTTCGGCTCGGGCCTGCATCGCATCATTGCATTGAGGCGATGCCCCTTCGGCTCGGGCCTGCATTAATGCAGGCCCGAGCCGAAGGGGCATCGCCTCAATGCAATGATGCGATCGCCTCATCGATGAGGCACCGCCTCTGTGGCAGCCCACTTGCAGCTGCATTTAATGCAACTGCAATCATGATAGCCAAGTGGTGTAGGCCCTACCCTCCAAACCTGTTTCTTGCGTGAAGGAAAGATTTTTATGGAAAGAAAAAAGGCTATGGAAGCTCATGATGAGCTAGAGGGCTTAGGGGCATGGGAAAGCTAAGGAATAAAAAGAAAAAAAAAAGAAAGAGAAGAGGGGGGGTGAGAAAAAAGAAGGAGAGAGGAGTTCTAAAAAAAAAGGAAGAAAGAAGAAAAAACGTGCTGGAAGGAAGAAGGGGGGAAGGAAGCAAAAGAGTCCACATCACCTTAAGAGAAGAAGGGAAAAACTTATGTCAAAGGTGGATATCACATCCTAGCAAGGATCTCAATCAAAACATTTCTGAGGGCCTTTCGTTTTGGTATAAAACCTGCACTTAAACTTGAGATGCACATTATTTTATGTGTTCTTGCTTATGTATAACTAAGTCATTAGTATATCTTAGGTATTTCTAGTTTATCTTGCTCAATATCCTACTTTATTGATGTAATCTTTGAATGCTCCTGCATGTAGTCATGGTTTAATGATTATAGAGTGTATATATGCATGCTTAGTTACTTAGAGTAGAAGTATAAGTGTGTGGGAGTCGATTTTCGGCCTTCTGACCAGGCGGCGCCTCTTTACAGAGGCATCGAGGCGATCACCCCATCAATGAGGCGATCACCCCATTAACAGGTCCCTAGGAAGCCTTTCTTTTACGTGTGTGTCTCATGCCCCTTTTTGACTCGAAGATATAAAGATCCCTATTGATGAGGCGTTGCCTCATCAATGAGGCGATCGCCTCATTGACAGGTTTAGTCTGTTTTCTGTTATGTTTTTTTTACGCTCATCGTGATGTCCGCTTTGACATGCATTCCTTCGACCTTATACATGGCTATCTCATTTCATTATGATGTTCATCCTGATTGTTTGATGCTTTCTTTAATTTATAATATGAAACCCCCTTTTTTGTAGAGTCTTTTTATAAGTATCGTTATATGGGATTTCGCTTTTCTTTTCTTGAAAAGAAGGACTAACTATGTGTTATTTGCAAGAATTACTTGATGATTTCTATCATCGAGTAGTCACTTTTGCTAGTTGTCCCTTGTACATTGCCGCTTTTATGTTATTTTATTGGCTTATCTTCAGTATATATTTGGTGTATTTGTTGTATATTATTTCGTTTATTTAGCTAAAAATCATTGTAATCCTTAATCACTTTCCCCCATTTGATTTTGAATGTATGGTTGTAAATTAGTATTTATTTTATTATTGTTGAATGTTGGGACTTAAAGGCATGAAATTGGATTAATGTGCAAACTCGGATTTGATAATAAAATTTAGCAATTATCCGAAGGCAACTTTATTACATGTGGTAAATGAGGAAATAATTAAGTAATTAAATGGTAATAAAATGAAAAATACAAACGGAGGCCAACCGCAAGGTTGGGTGAGCATTCAAACGCTCATACCTAGTTTCTGAACCTGATCTCTGATGACGGCTTCTGGGAACCTCCATGGGATCCAATTGCTGTATAGTGTGTCCCAGCTTTTATCCAGGTGGTGACTCCATCCCCGAATCGTCCCCAAGACCTATATCATATTTCCTAGTGGGCCTCGAGCCTGCACAATGCCATGGTTGCCAAACACTTGGGCGCACGCTAAACCCCATCGCCTACAGTGGCGACTCCACTGGGGATAGAGAAACTGATTCCAATGTTTTGCATTTTATCATCTTTAATTATTTTCTTATTTCTTCCTACATTTATGCATTCACTACACATCTTGAACACAATGAGCACTTCAGTCCCTAATTAACCCGACAATAGTCAGTACTTCGCTACCTACGTTTCACTCAAACCTGGTGGTGGAATATTTGATTATTGTCACTCATGACACATACTAATCCATGTTGTTTGACCCTTGAGTGGGGAGACGTATATGGATGTCTATCGTTGTGGAAGTTGAAGCCTTTTTACCCAAGAATTAAGCCTATGTAATGACCTAGCAACTATCCTTAGGATTTTTCCCACGTGCATGTGTATTATGCCATATAATGGACCCTTAAAATAAATCTCGACCCCATCAATAAGCGATTTAAGGTAAAATGGGCCCTCGTGTCCAACCAAAGCCCATTATAAACAAACTAGTCAATAAAGGCCTCTCATGCCTACATATAACCCATTTCAAATGGGCCTTGACAAGTAAGTTTATGGTGCTAAGGATCTTGGCTCATAGAAAGTGGACTTGGGCTTTATTTAAAGGAACCATTACTTGTCTGAATCATTTTGAGAGTTTTCTTGTATACGTCAATTTTATTATCCCCTACTGATAATTAAAACCCAGGCCAAAAATCCTAGGGCAAGATACTCGCCATTGAACATGTGTGTGGGAGAAATAAGGGTGGAATTTTGCACGTTTAAGCTCCATGTTTTGATCTTGTATATCTTTTTTGTGTGTGACCTTTTGTTTCTCAAATTTTTAAAAGACGGACTTCATATCATGCATACACGTCATGCATCATTCTAACCAACTGTTTTGTAGTGCTATAGATCCTTCAAGCTCAGTAGGGTGGATCCGAGCTAGTTTAGGTCGTCTAATAAAAAATTCAAAAATAACAATGGCAGGAGGGTTCGATTCAGAAGCATTTAGGGCACGGTTAAAAGAAGAAGTAATGACAGAAACCCGGGCTATGATGAGAGATATGATGGGGGAAATTGCTAAGCTCATTAAAGAGAGTCAACCAGCACAGCCACCTAATGCACCGCCAATCGATCTGGTGGACCTTGATGAGGAAATACCGATTAGAGGAAGGGAAGAAGATAATGTGACAGTGTTGGCCAATCCAATGGATCAAAGAAATGTCATCCCAGCTGAGGATGTGGGTCAGACTGAGTGGGCTAAGAATATGACCAAAGTGATGAACCAGATGCAAATGATGATGAATGAGAAGGGTATGGTCGCTCTTTTAGATTATGATCTGAATCTAGAAAAGGGTGATGAATCGCTGCCTTGTAAGTTTAAATTCCCAGACATGAAGAAGTATACTAGCATCGAGGATCCTTATTTGCATTTGAAGTAGTACGTGACTTACATGAGGGCTACCAAGCTAATCGAGAGCCAAATTATCAAGCAATTCCCTATTTTACTGGAGGGAGCGCCAATCCATTGGTATTACACCTTGGAACCACATGTTCAGTCAAATTAAAAAGAATTATGTGCCGCTTTTGTCAAGCAATATGGTCTTAATGTTCAACTAGAGGTGTCCCTGAGAGATCTACAGAACACCAAATAGAATTTTAATGAGCCTTTCCTTGATTACCTAACTCGTTGGAGGGGAAAGTTATCCTTGATGAGGCATAGGCCTGCTGACTCTGACCAGTTGGTCTTGGCAATATAAAGGTGTGTTCCAGCACTATCTATGAAATTAAGGGATCTAGGAATCAGGAACTTTGAAGAGTTATATAGATTCAGGGTCCAGAAAGAGTCAGATTTTGCCCAAGAGAAGAAATTCTTTGGAAGAGGATCTGGGGGCAAAGAGAGGGCCAGCTCAAGCGGTAATATTTAGATTCATGCTATTCGACCACCAAGCAACAGTGTGCAAGTTAGTGCAATTAGACAGCCTCAAAGGTTTTCAAATCTAGGACGGCCTATGTCCAAAGTCCTTGAAAAGCTTATTGAGAAAAACCTCCTAAGACCTTTGCCTTCACAACAACCCCTGCTTGGAGCCAACTCAAAACTTTTCTATAAATTTCATCAGACCATCGGACATGACACAAACAGCTGCGTCTGGTTAAAGCATGAGATCCAAGACTTAATAGACTTGGGCAAAATTATCGACCCAGAAAACAGAAAACCAAACACATAGACTAACCCGCTACACAACTACCAAAATGTACCGCCATAAAATGCACCCATTTTGATGGTCAACTTTGGCCTAACAGAAGAGAAAGTCCTAAACTCCTTCATGGATGCCTCTTACGATTCCCTAAAGACCAAACTTAAAAACCCAAAACTAAACAAACAACCCTTGGAGTTACAAGTGCATGTCTTGGACATATAGAGTTCCGATGATGAGAGCAAAGAACAATTTCACCTGTGGGACAATGAGGGGTGTGAGCCAAGTCAGTATGTGAGGAAGGCTAAAGAAAAGAAAGAAGAAACTGAGGCTCCCAAGACCAGGCCCGAAAAGGCAAAACATGCAAAGAAGGGAAAGGAGATAGAACAAAGCAAAGAGACCATTGCCAGTGTTTGGGAATTAGTTATGCATTCTAGGGATCACAGGGAAGCCCTAGTCCTGGCACTAGATCAGAGAAAGATCTCCACTAAGTCCACTCTAGAGTAGATGGTCTAGTTACTAATGGAAACTCCTCAAGGGATGATAGCATTTTCCAATGATGATTTGCCTCTAGAAGGGAAGGATCACCATAAAGCTCTGTTTATCAAAGCTGAGGTAAAAGGGAAGATAACCTACTGCGTGATGGTTGACAATGGTTCTGCCATTAATGTGTGTCCGTTAAAGATTCTACCGAAGCTGGGGTTGATGGTGGCTGACTTAAAGCCTTCTGAGGTAGTTATCAAGGCTTATGATGACACCAAAAGATCGGTAGAAGGAACCTTTAGGGCGTTGGTTGAAACAGGGCCTATAGAAGTCTGGGTTGACCTACATGTGATTGACATCCTGGTGACATTCACCATTTTATTAGGAAGGCCATGGTTTTACCTCCTAAGTGGCGTTCCATCCACTGTTCATCAAAAGATTAAATTCCCACATGAAGGAAGGGTTGTCACCATCTCTGCTGAAACTGAGGTCGCCGTAGCTGCACTGAAGTTAATCTTTAAGGAGATTTCCCTTAGCCCTAGTTTTGAGGTTTGTGTGATCTATGAGGATGAGATGGATGAAAAGGTTTTGAGAATGATGCGCAATATGAAATTTTTACCCAGCATGGGACTGGTGAAAGATCAGAGCGGACCTTCAAAGTTTATGGGAAACAAAGTACCTGTTTTGAAGCATGGGTTAGGGTTCAAAGGGGCTGACGAAGTTGGGAAAGAGGTCAGTATGTGGGACTAGGCTGAGGAAATGGAAAAGGGGACCGTGATTAGAAAGAAAATTCTATGGGAAACCTTTGTAAAGGAAGGCACTGGGTGCCCATATAACGGGACTCTGGAACCTCTCTTGATGGTGGGGGAGTTATCCTAGGGTTTGAGATTTTTGTCAAATTTATGAAGAAAGACGATGGAGTCACTATTGAAAAGGCCTCTATTGAGGAGCTGGTACTGGCTAAAGAGGAGTTTGAGAAGGATAAAGCTACCCCGGAGGAGAAAGGCATTGATGATCAAAGCAAAGCCCTTAACTTTGAAACTTATGTCCTCGAATCCATCATAGATACCCCTTATAGTGACTTTGATGTTTCTTTTGCTTCTCTATTTAAGACTGACGATCTTTTCTTTTCAAAAGTAAATGCAATGAAGTCTGAATTTGCTTATTTGTGTGATGTGTTCCCTAATGGTTGTTCTGTTTGTGATGATCATTTCATGCATATGTTTGACATTAATTCCACACAAACTGAATCATTTAATTTAGGCACAGATGATACTCTTAAAAATATATTGCTTGCTTCTGGTTTAACTCATGATGAGAGAGAAAAAATGAAAGAAATCTTAAAAAAGAGACAGAAAGTATTCGCTTAGGGTTATGAAGACATGCCCAGAATCGATAAGGAGATCTTAGAACATAGGATCCCCACATACCCTCACGTAGCACCAATAAAGTAGAAGCAAAGAAGGCTAAGGCCAGAATGGGCTCTCTTGGTTAAGGGAGAGGTTAAAAAGTAGCTAAAGGAAAAGTTCCTAGAAGTGGTAGAAGACACTCGGTGGTTAGTAAATATAGTTCCTATTCCTAAGAAGGATGGAAGGGTTAGAGTGTGTGTAGACTACCGAGATTTGAATAAAGCTTGCCCCAAGGATGACTTTCCACTACCACATATTGATATGTTAATTGATAGTGCGGCTTCCAATGTGATGTACTCTTTCATGGATGGGTTTTTCGGGGTATAATCAAATCATTATGCCAGTAATAGATAAATTGAAGACATCTTTCATCACCTGAGGGGGAGTGTACTGTTATTGAGTGATGCCTTTTGGGTTGAAAAATGCATGGGCCATTTATCATAGGATGGCAACTGCCTTATTGCACGACATGATCCATAAAGAGGTAGAAGTGTATGTGGATGATATGATGGTGAAGTCTACAACTAGGGAAGGGAATTTTGAAGCGCTAAACAAGTTTCTAGCTAGGGCAGAAAAGTGTAATCTCAGACTGAACCCGAAGAAGTGTGTTTTTGGGGTTACATCTAGGAAACTATTGGGACACATTGTCAGCTAGAAAGGGATAGAGGTCGATCTAGAAAAGATCAGAGCAATCAGGGATATGCCTGCACTAAAGAATGAAAAAGAGGTCTGAGGGTTTCTGGGGCTTTTACAGTATATCAGTAGATTTATAGCCAAACTAACAGCCATTTGCAATCCCATCTTTAAACTTCTAAAGAAAGACCAACCTGTTGTGTGGAATGAGAGATTTTAACAAGCCTTTGAAGCTATTAAGGATTATCTGATGAATCCTCCAATTTTACAGCCACCGAGATCGGGTAAAGCTTTAATTATGTACCTAGCAATTGAAGATGATGCAATAGGGACAATGTTGGCACAGGAAGGTGAAAAGAAGATAGAGCATGTTGTGTATTACTTGAGTAAGAAACTCCTGCCCTACGAAGCTACTTATAGTTTGGTAGAGAAAACATGCCTAGCAATAATTTTGGTGACAAAAAAACTCTGACACTATTTTCAGTGTTATAAAGTGCAGGCGATCTCTGAACATGATCCTCTTAGGTACCTCCAACAAACCCCGTCTCTTGCAGGAAAGTTGGCTAGGTGGCTCGTTCTACTCACGGAATTTGACATAGAGTATATGGCAAAAAAAAAAAACAGTAAAAGGAAGAGCAGTAGCAGACTTCTTGGCATAAAGCCCGGTGGATGATGACCAAGAATGGGAGTTGGAGTTTCTCGATGATCATCTAGGGGCGATATAGATACAAGGTTGGGAAATGTACTTTGATAGAGCTGTCAATAACAAAGGGGCTGGAGTAGGGGTAATTTTGGTTATGCTAGAGGGAGAAATGATCCCGATGGCAAAAAGACTTGAGTTTGAAGCAACCAATAACCAAGAAGAATACAAAGCTTACATCTTTGGTTTAGAAGCATTACGTAGTGCAGGGGCAGAAAATGTCACTGTCTATGGGGATTCTATGCTAGTTATAAAACAAGCCACAAAAAATGGGAGATAAAAAAAGACAGATTACGACTGTACTGGGAATACCTGGCCACTATCCTGTGTTCCTTCATTTAGTGTAAATTTGTTCATTTGCCAAAGGAAGGAAACCAAGTAGTTGATGCCCTTGCCATATTGGCCTTTGTGTGGGAAAGTGGGAAATAGCCAGAAGCCAGGCCCTTAATCATCCGAAGTCTCGAGTCCCCTATTATGAAGAGGTGAGAGTAACACCAGTTGACACCATTGAGAAACCTTGGTTCTATGATTTAAAAGGTATCTAGAAATTGTGCAATTTTCGGATGACACTGATAAGAAAGAAAGGATATCCCTACAAATGTTATCCCGACAGTTCATAAGCCACAATGGGATGCTATACAAAAGAATGCCAGCCGGGGTACACCTCAGGTGCGTTGATAAGGATGAAGGCCAGAAGGTTATGAAAGCGATTCATGAAGGGGTGTGTGGGCCACACATGAATGGAACTGTCTTAGCAAAGAAATAGCCCGCTAAGGGTACTTTTGGCTCACCATGGAAGCTGATTATGTTGGATTTATGAAGAAATGCCATAATTGCCAAACATATAGTGACGTTAGCCACCTACCATCTATGGAGCTATAAGGAATGATGTCTCCTTGGCCGTTTGCTGTATAGGGAATTGACATCATAGGGGAGGTAAGGCCAAAAGCAACTAATGGCAATCGGTACATCATTGTGGCAATCGACTACTTCTCCAAATGGGTTGAGGCTGAATCTTATGCTACTGTGGGGTCGAAGCAGATGTCGAGGTTCATAAAAAAGAACATAATCTGCAGATATGGTCTGCCGCACTACGTAGTTACAGACAATGGTGTTCAGTTTTGAGCATAGATAGCCACGTTACTGAAGGACTATAAGATTGAGCACCACATATCATCTCTATATAGGCCACAGGCAAATGGAGTAGTGGAAGCAGCAAATAAGAATGTAAAAAAGTTCTTGGCCAAGACACTGGAAAATTATCGAGATTGGGCTGAATATTTACAATTCGCATTGTGGGGGTACCGAACCACTGCTAGAACCTCGACAGGAATCACTCCGTACTCTTTAGTCTATGGGTGTGAGGCTGTTTTATGAATATAAAGGTTGAGATAAGGTCATTGAGAGTCCTTCTGGAACCTAAACTCCCTGAGTATCAGTGGGTCGAAAGCCAGTTGGCTCAATTGACATTGCTGGATGAAAAGAGGATGAAGGCTATGTATCATTCTTAGCTATATCAGAGAAGAATAGCCCGTGCCTATAATAATAAGATCAAGCCAGGCAAGATTCGAGAAGGGGATCTGGTGTTGAAACTTACAAGATCACTTATGATCGATCCTCGAGGAAAGTTCAACCCCAATTGGGAGGGACCGTATATGGTGAAAAAGTTATTTTTGAAAGGCACTGCCATTTTGTCTGACATGGAGGGAAATGAGTTCAAGGAACCCATCAACCTAGACAATCTCAAGAAATACTTCCTGTAAAAAGTCTCACTAGGGAGAAAACCTTGAAAAGAGGCTGTTTAGGAAAAAGTTAGAGACTAAAAAGAAAAAGAAAAAAAGGGGTCCTGCTGGATTGAAAACCTCAAAAGAGGTGGTCCAGGCAAAAGTTAAAGACATGTAAAAGGAGAGAGAGGCACAAAATGATTAGTTGAAAAACTTGCAAGGGCAAGCCAACTAATAACATGAGATGTACCAGAAGTGAAATGTATATACGTTTTGTGCTTAAATGAAATGAAATGAAACGGAGTCCCGGAAACCAGTTATCAAGAAGAAAGAAGAAAAAACATGCTGGAAGGAAGAAGGGGGGAAGGAAGCAAAAGAGTCCACATCTCCATAAGAGAAGAAGGGAAAAACTTGTGTCAAAGGTGGATATCACATCCTAGCAAGGATCTCAATCAAAACATTTCTAAGGGCCTCTCATTTTGGTATAAAACCTGCACTTAAACTTGAGATGCTTATCATTTTATGTGTTCTTGCTTATGTGTAACTAATTCATTAGTATATTTTAGGTATTTCTAGTTTATCTTGCTCAATATCCTACTTTATTGATGTAATCTTTGAATGCTCCTGCATGTAGTCATGGTTTTGATGATTATAGAGTGTATATATGCATGCTTAGTTACTTAGAGTAGAAGTATAAGTGTGTGGGAGTCAGTTTTTGACCTTCTGACCAGGCGGCGCCTCTTTATAGAGGCATCGCCTCTTGTCAATGAGGTGATCACCTCATCAATGAGGCGATCGCCCCATTGACAGGTCCTTAGGAAGCCTTTCTTTTACGTGTGTGTCTTATGCCCCTTTTTGACTTGAAGATATAAAGATCCCTGTTGATGAGGCGTTGCCTCATCAATGAGGCGATCGCCTCATTGATAGGTTTAATCTATTTTTCGTTATGTTTTTTTTATGCTCGTCGTGATGTCTGCCTTGACATGCATTCCTTCGACCTTAAACATGGCTATCTCATTGCATTATGACGTTCATCCTGATTGTTTGATGCTTTCTTTAATTCATAATATGAAACCCCTTTTTTGTAGAGTCTTTTTGTAAGTATCGTTATATGGGATTTCGCTTTTCTTTTCTTGAAAAGAAGGACTAACTATGTGTTATTTGCAAGAATTACTTGATGATTTCTATCATCGAGTAGTCACTTTTGCTAGTTATCCCTTGTACATTGCCGCTTTTACGTTATTTTATTGGCTTATCTTCGGTATATATTTAGTGTATTTTCTGTATATTATTTCATTTATTTAGCTAAAAAGCATTGTAATTCTTAATCCTTTCCCCCTATTTTATTTTGAATGTATGGTTGTAAATTGGTATTTATTTTATTGTTGTTAAATGTTGGGACTTAAAGGCATGAAATTGGATTAATGTGCAAACTCGGATTTGATCTTAAAATTTGGTAATTATCCAAAGGCAACTTTATTACATATGGTAAATGAGGAAATAATTAAATAATTAAATGGTAATAAAATGCAAAACACAAACGGAGGCCAACCTCAAGGTTGGGCGAGCATTCAAACGCTCGTACCCAGTTTTCAAACCCGATTGCTGATGATGGCTTCTGAAAACCTTCGTGGGACCCAGTTACTGTACAGTATGTCCTGAATTTTATCCGGGTGGCGACTCCATCTCTGAATAGGCCCCAAGACCTATATCGTATTTCCTAGTGGGCCTCGAGCCCGCACAGTACCGTGGTCACCAAACACTTGGACGCGCGCTAAACCTTGTCGCCTACAATAATTAATAAACCTACATGTTATAATCTAATAAAGCCGTGGAATATAATCTCCGACATCAAAATTGCTAGAAGTACAAGAAATTTCCCCAACAATCCCTTACTTGCAATGTCATGCATAACAAACTTATCAAAGTAAGGCACCCTTCAAAATGCAAATTAATTCGATGTTCATATATACCAGAGAACAAAAATGATTAAAACAAGCTGACATGTGTACCAAAGTGTTCATATTTCTTAAATCTTTAGTTACTGGATCCATTAATCAACTACAAACATAATGATAATAATTAAAACCATCAGCTCAAGTAAAAAGAAAAAAAGAAAAAAGAAATTAGGTTAAGAAAAAAGGAGAAAAAAAAACACTATCAAATGGAAAATAAGAAATGAAAAAGATTCTGATCCAGGTTCCAACAAATCAAATCTTACCGGCTTGTATGCAATCTACATTGTGGAAGTAACCATGAAATAATTACAAAACTCTGCCAGCTTACAAAAGGAATGTTAGCAATTTCTGGTTAGAAAGTCACATAAAGCTCCAAAGACTAATCATTCAGACTCTGCTCACAAGTATGGTCCTTAATCAAACCAGTAGAGATTTCCTGTTAGTTTATTTATCAAAGATATCAAACATCCTCACTGGGTTTATGGGCATTGCTCAAAGATTAATTCTATAATACCAGGTTTGATTGTGCAATTTAAGGTTATTGGTCATCAGAACCTGTATCATACTTATTTTCAGAATCTCGCTTGCCATACTAGCTAATGAGATAACAAGAACTGGGTTGCTCCATAAGTGAAGCAACATGATAGGACCGTGTGTTTGAGCCATGAATTGAAGAGAGCGATGAGGGTACACGCCAACTTAATGGAGGTTTCCTATGATTGGAAAGCCAGGTGGAGAGGGTGGTAATGATGTAGTGATCTAATCAGGAAAAAAGAAAAAGAAAAAATGCCTATTTTCAGTTTACAAGTGTGAATTGTGATCACCCATTTCAATATGGATAGGAACTTATGATATAATTTGCCCAAAAATGGTACATTTTTTATTATGTGATTTCTGTATTTTTTTTATTTTTTTCTATAATTTTTTTCATCTATTTATTATTTTTGAAAGCATAATTTATTTAAGTTGATTTTATATATTTATTTAATTTGTATATTTTAAATAATTTAATTTTATATTTTAAATAATAATTTTTTTTATTTAAACTTACTATTATTTAGAATATAAAAACAAAACTAATCAAACAAAAAATTACCCATAGTCTTCAATAATTATTTTTTTTTATAATTATTTTGAATTTAGAAATTAAATTAATTAAAGTAAAAATTACCCATAGTATTTACTAATTATTTTTTCAGTAAAAACAACAAAAACATTATGAAATATATCAAATAAATTATCATTTTTATTATTGATACTAATAAAAGTAAAAATTATATGTATGATCTTAGTTTTATTATTAATGATGAAAAAACTAAAAAACAACAAACAACAATAAAAAAAACAACTGTAATTTTTTGTAGCTTTTGTTGATTTTGTTATTTTAATTGTAGCTTTCAATTGTTTTTGTTATTTTTTTTGTTTATATTTGTTAATTTTTGTTAAAAATAAATAAAAATAATAAAAATTATGAGATATATAAAAAAATATTATTTTTATCATTAATACTAATTGTAGACACCCGATTCGGTAGGCCCGTGTTAGGGGACGAATTAGGGGCGCTCAGTTTGACTAGCCCGTTGTCAAGCCCAATGATGAGAATGTGAAACTTCGACATGAGAATGAAACCTGAATCTCTAATAGAAAGTGGACTTGAAAACCTAAAGCCTAAAAAAGCCCAAAACCTAGCCCAACTATCCAAATTTGGCCTAAGCCCGCCTGGCCCAATGCAGGCCCGAGCTGAAGGGGCATCGCCTCAGTGCAATGAGGCGATCGCCTCATCGATGAGGCGTCGCCTCTATGGTAGCCCACTTGCAGCTGCATTTAATGCAACTGCAATCATAACGGCCAAGTGGTGCGGACCCCACACTTCATACCTGTTTCTTGCGTGAGAAAAAGATTTTTGTGGAAGGGAAAAAGGCTATGGAGGCTTATGATGAGCTAAAGGGCTTAGGGGCATAGGAAAGCTAAAGAATAAAAGGGAAAAAAAGAGAGAAAAAAGGGAGGAGGTTGGTGAGAAAAAAAGAGAGGAAAAGAGCTCTGGAAAAGAGGAAAAGAAAGAAAGGAGAAGAAAGAAAAAAAAGTCCTAAAAGGAAGAAGGAGAGATTGAAGCAAAAGAGCCCACATCTTCCTAAGAGAAGAAGGAAGAAACTTGTGTCAAAAGTGGTGATCACATCCTAGCAGGGATCTCAATCAAAACATCTCTGAGGACCTCTCATTTTGGTATAAAACCTACACTTAAACTTGACATGTTCATCATTTTGTGTGTTCTTGCTTGTGTGTAACTAAATCATTAGTATATTTTAGGTATTTCTAGTTTATCTTGCCCAATATCCCACTTTATTGATGTTATCTTTGAATACTGTTGCATATAGTTGTAGTTTGATGATTATAAAGTGTGTATATGCATGTTTTGTTACTTAGAGTAAAAGTCTAAGTGTGTGAGAGTCGGTTTCAGCCTTCTGACCAGGCGGCACCTCTTGATAGAGGCGTCGCCTCTTGTCAATGAGGCGATATGAGGCAATCGCCCCATTGACAGGCCTCTAGGAAGCCTTCCTTTTGTATGTGTGTTTTATGCCTTTTTTGACTCGGAGATATAAGGATCCTTGTTGATAAGGCGTCGCCTCATTAATGAGGCGATCGCCATATTGATAGGTTTAGTCTGTTTTCTATTTTGTCTTTTTAATGCTCATCGTGATGTCTGCTTTGACATGCATTCTTTCGACCTTAAACATGGCTATTTCATTGCAAGATGACATTTATTTTGATTGTTTGATGTTTTCTTTAGTTCATAACGTAAAGAACCCCTTTTATAGAAACTCCTTGTAAATATCGAAATATGTTTGGCTTATTATTTCATTTTTTTAAAGGAAGGACTAATTATGTGTTGTTCGCAGGAATTACTTGATGATTTCCATCATTGAGTAGTCATCATTGTTAGTTATCCCTTGTATATTATCGCTTTTATGTTATTTATCGGTTTACTTTCAGTATATGTTTAGTTTATTTTCTGTATATTATTCTAATATTTCGCCTAAAAGTGTTGTAATCCTTAATCTCTTTCCCATTTGATTTTGAATGTATGGTTGTGAATTATTATTTATTTTATTGTTGTTGAATGTTGAGGACTTAAAAGCATGAAATTGGATTAATGTGCAAACTTGGACTTAATTGTAAAATTTGGAAAGTGAATGAAGGCAAGTGCAATTTTGAATGTAAATGAGGAAATAATTAAATGGTAATAAAATGCACAATACAAACGGAGGCCAACCGCAAGGTTGGGTGAGCATTTAAATGCTCATACCCAGTTTCCGAACCCGATCTTTGATGACTGCTTCTAGGAACCTCTGTGGGATCCAGTTGCTGTATAGTGTGTCTCCGCTTTTATTCGGGTGGCGACTCCATCTCTGAATAGGCCCAAGACCTATATCGTATTTTCTAGTGGGCATTGAGCCCGCACAATGCCTTGGGCGCCAAACACTTAGATGCGTGTTAAACCCCGCCTCCTACACTAATAAAAGTAAAAAAGTTATTTATGGCCTTAATTTTGTCATTAATAATGAAAAAATAATAAAAAATAAATATTAATCAACAATTGAAAATCAACAAAAATTAACAACATAAATTTTTGTTAATTTTTGTTATTTTATTATTTTCGGTTGTTGTTTTTAATTTTTTTTGTTTCGGTTTATTAATTTTATTTATTTTTGTATACTTGTGTGTAAGAGATCTTGTATAACAAGTAATAACCTAGTTTTCCCTTTTCCCATCGCCCTCCTAAAAAAGCTTCTCAAGTTCTCCCATTTTCACCTCATGATCACATTTTTTTTACAATACGAACTGAAATCTATTATACGTGTGAATTAAAAGTAAAATAAGCCTTTTTTTTTTTTTTTACGTTTTTTGGTTTTTCAAAGTCTTCTTCACTTTTTTCTCTTGCATGTTCCACTGATATTTATTTGTCTGTTCATTAACTTGTATTTATATATTTGTTAATATTTTTCTTTTATTTTTAATAGAAACGAAAAAAAATTTATTTATCAAAAAATTATTTTTTCTTTTTATTTTATTAATTAAGGTCTTTAAATTTAATTTTTTATTCATACTTTTAGTTAAAATAAAATTTTTATTCATTAAAAAATTATTTAATTTTTAATTATAGTAAATAGAGTTTTGCTTGTATTTTTATTTTAGTTAAATATTATACTTCATTATTTAAATAATATAGATTTATAAGATAAAATATGTAGTGAGTTTACATATCTTATCTCATGGGCTTGAATGAAAAAAAATTAGTTGAAATTATTTTTGCCTATCCATAAGTTAAATTTATTGACCTTTATAGATAGGTTCACTAGTGTTCACTTGCAAATTTGTTGGCTTTTTTGAACCTGCAGGTTCAATGATCTTTACCTGCATATTCATTGATTTTTACCTGTTTGTTCACTAACCTTCATCTGCATATTCATTAATATTTTTCTTTTATTTTTAATAGAAATGGAAAAAAATATTTTTTATTTATCAAAAAATTATATTTTCTTTTTATTTTATTAATTATATTGGTTGAATTTAATTTTTATTCATGATTTTAGTTAAATAAAATTTGTATTCATTAAAAATTATTTTATTTTTTATTTTTTAATTATAATAAATAAACTTTTACTTTCTTATTTTAGTTAAATAATATAAGTACATTACTTAAATAATGTAAGTTTATAAAATAAAATATGTAGTTTCTTTATGTAAATAATGCAAATTTATTAACTTTCACATACATATTCATTGACATTCACTTGCAAGTTTTTTTTATTTTCATATGCAAATTTATTAGTTAAATACTACAGCTTCATTACTTAAATCATAGAGTTCAATTAGTTATCCACTACAGATTCACAACTTTTTTTCTTGATATACATAACTCATAATTATAATTATTTATTTTAGAAATTATTTGGATTTATTTAGTAAAATATGATTATAATTATCTATAAATAAAAATTATTTATTAAAATATTTAATTTGAAACATTACCTTTTAATATTTTATTCATTTGACAAATTTATAGTTAGTTAAGTTTCAGCTATAAATAAATAAATAAAATTCTTAAGAAAATGGGTAATTTTATTAATGAAAATTCAATTTTGAAAAAAAAGTTCAATTTTGATTTGTAGAAAGAATTTGAAAAATTAAAGGTAAAAAAAAAAAAACAATGCATGTTAATGAAAAAAAAAAAGACATTAAGGAAAAAAAAGGTAATGACACGCGTATAATGACTCTGATCCATCTTATAAGATGGATAGGGGTCCATAGTATAATTTGCGACGAACAAATGATGATATTTTGAATTGGACTTTGATTTAAGTATATGGTTATTTTTTATTTTTTTTTGTCCTTTTACAATTTTATAAATTTATTTTGTGTGGTTTTCTAGTTGTTTTTCTAGTTGTTTTTATCGCTGTTTTTGTTGTTATTTTGAAATAAACCACAAAAACAACCAAAAAACAACTAGAAAAATTTTGCAATTTAAGCATTGAAGTCCAATGTTATATTTTTAAGGCTCAACTTCTCACGAAGTAAAATTTTGTAATTGTACTCAAAATGTAACTTTATATACATACCGAATTATTGGATGATCCAAATAGATTATTAATATCAGTCAATGAGATACTAAAAAATCATTCGGTGTTTAAATGTTTTTTACTCAGAAATAAACCAAAATTAATATATACTGGTTTGAGCACTTTCCCCCTTTCTGTTTCAATTCAGGAAATATATATATATATATATAAAAGAAGAAGATTAAGCTAGAGTAAGAGAAAAGGGTTGTTAATCAAAGCCATATAAGTGCAGATAAAAAGAGGGAAGAGGTGTCCAGTGGGGAAATCTATATCACCTCTCAACCCAAAAACAACCATCTTCTTCAAAATAATTCCACCTCTTTACTACATCATAAAAGTCGTCTTTGATCCCTTCAAATTAAAAAAAAAAGTACAAATTACAATCTCATGCATGCCTTCAACTGAAGTCCATACTATTCTGATCTTTGCTCTACACATTATTCCTATTCTTTTGTAGCCGAAATAGCCTATCTTTATTTGATTTGATATATCTTTATAGCACACATGCATGTCCAAGGCCAGACCTTATTAACTTTTTTTGTTCATCATGAGCAGAGTGAGCTCAAATTGTAGTCCATGTTAACACTAACAAGGATATATATACTTGTGCGTGCTTAAGAGATCTTGTATAACAAGCAAGAACCCCGATTTCCCTTTTCCCATTTAAAATCATCGCCCTCCTAAAAATGCTTCTCAAGATCTCCCATTTTCACCTCATGATCATATCTGTTTTTTTTTTGTTTGGATTAATTTTATGGTTTGCCTCATCAAATTCTCAGATTATGATGTAGTCTAATCTTTAAATTGTTATTTATAAATTATGTTTATGTTCATAATCGAGGAGATTTTTCTGAACCAGTATGGAGATATATCTAGATATATATAGTAGGAATAGTGATAAAATACTCATGGAATCGATCAAAGAGAAATATCTTTTTTATTATTACCAATACTGGGATTAAACAATTAAAATGAAATGTACAATAGGAGACAAATTTTATAAAAAAATTAAATAAAAATTAATTCCATAAAATGGCAGATTTAAATGTTATG
Source organism: Mallotus nudiflorus (assembly GCA_947683625.1). NCBI lineage: Eukaryota > Viridiplantae > Streptophyta > Magnoliopsida > Malpighiales > Euphorbiaceae > Mallotus > Mallotus nudiflorus. The sequence goes on along the minus strand of CANTUR010000283.1, from coordinate 5,158,601 downwards.
ATTTAAAATGTCTTTGGAGCAAAATGATAGTTAGACCACTGTCACGAGAAAAATGAGATCTTTTGTTATGTTTATTTACTATGAATTTTATAAAATTTTATAAATTATTTTTAAAATTTAAAATAGTATTTTTCGTTTAAATTAAAATTTTGTTAAATTTATTTTTAATTTTAATTTTTTAATTTTGTATAATTATATATAACTAAACTATAAATTCTAAAAGGTTATTGAAAAGTTCATATTCATTTAAACTAAATACGTATTTATTTATAAATAATATTTATTTAAAATTTATTTAAAAATAAAATTATTTCTTTAATATGATTGAATCAATCTAAGAGTTAGTGAATGATACGTAATGTCTATGTTGTTTTTTTTCTTTTTTTAACAAATGTCCCAGTTCCACACCTATGCTATGTGTATCAAACACATGATATTGTATTTGTAAGTTGTAAGCATTTAATGTTTTTTTTTACATGTGTATCCTACATTAGATATACACAACTGTAGGTAATATACTAATACCTTTTTGAGATTTATTTTAATTTATTAGTTTATTTCTACATTTTTAGAAGTTAATTATATACTTTTATATTTGATTTTATTAACTATTTTTTTCTACTAATTAAATACTCCTCGTGAAGTTTACCATAAAAATTATTAAATCTAAGGAGTATTTAATTAGCGAAAAAGAAAAAATAGCTAATTATGGATACCGTCAGTTTGATCGGCCCGCAACGAAAACCCAATGATAAGAAAGTTAGAGTTTTGAATGCAAGAGAAATCTGAGACTTCTCTAAAATCGACTCGGAAAGCCCAAACACTAAGTCAAGCCCACAAATACCATATCCAAGCCCAAACACTAGGCCAAACCCATAAATACCATATCCAAAACCAAAATAAAAGCCAAAGCCCAAGCTCATCGCCTCCTGACCTAGGGGCCCTGACTTGACCCAGATGAAGAGGTGATCGCCTCTTCACCCTAAGCATCGGTGAGGCGACGCCTCATCGAAGAGGCACTGCCTCTTCACACCCACTTTCTACAGTATTAAATGTCATTAATGACAGTGGTTGAAGGCTCACCTGCTGAAGAGTTTGTCATTTTTTGATGTAAAAGAAAAGGAAAAGGTAGGGAAAAAGTTTGGGGAATGAAAAAAGGCAAAAGGAGAGGGTGAGAATGGGTTTTTAGGAAATTGAAAAAGGGAGAGGAGGAGAGGCTTTAAAAGACAGATGTAGAGGCATGAGAAAGGAGGTGTAATAACCCTAGTTTTTAAATTATTTTAATATTTAATAGGATATGCAGTATTAATAAAGTTTAAAAATAAAATTAATTATTTATTAGTTGATGATTATTACTATCATTATTTTATGTCAAATTAAGGTTTCTTGTGAATATTTATTTTGAGACTTAGTGTTTCGAATAATTTATTTATTTTATTCATATTTATTACTTGAACAACATTATTTTAACAGTATTTAACTTAGTGTAATTTATTTTATATTGTTATTATTTTATTAAGTGCATTATTTGCATGGATATATATTGTATATATATATATATATATATATATATATATATATATATATATATATATATATATATATATGCACATAAATATTAAGGTTAGTATTATTTTATTGTGTGTGTTATTATGTGTGTGTATATGTATATATTGAAATATATGTGTGTGGTAGATATATGCACATTATTTTATTATTACATAAAGTTACTAACTATATTATATAATATTATATACATATAATATATACATATTATACATTATATACATAAAAAATCAAAACTTACCCATTTATTTCTTCTCCCTCCAATTGCTTATTGCTTATTTAAAGTTATATAGGAAGCATGATTGTATGAGATATTGAATATTGATTGTTGATAGTTGTATATTTACGTTTGTTTCTTATTTATTTGCATGATCGTTGAGTTTCTTAAGATCTAAGAAATGTAGTATATCTTTGTCCCTGTTAAAGAGGAGACGTCTCTTCATATAGATGTCGCCCCTTTATGATAAGGCGATGGTGTCATCGCCTCCTAGTCACTTTGACCAGCATTCTTCCTATTTCTGTCTTGATTTTCAACTATTATCTTATATGTTTGGCATGATTTCCTTATCTAATTTGTTATATTTCTTGATTTTATACATGATTACCATGTTTTATCAATATTGTTTCCTTGTTATATTATTATGTTATTTAATGGACTATTTATGATTACCTATCTGCGTTGCACAGACCCTTGAGTGGAGAGACGTAATGGATGTATTTAGCTGTGAGAGCCGAAGCTTATTACCCAAGACTCAGCTCATGTAATGACCTAGTAATTTCCACTAGGATTTTCTCCAAATGCATATGTTTTATGCCATATGTTAATCCTTTAAATAAAACTCAAGCCCATTATAAGTAAACCTTGACAATATGGGCCTCTCATGCCTATTGTTATCCCATTTCAAAGGGATCTTGACAAGGTGGGCCTTTGATATCATTCTTTGCCTATTTATAATGGACTTTGGAATTATTTAAAGGAATTACCATTTGTTTGTATCGTCTTGAGAGTTATCTTGCATTTATTAGTTTTGTTATCCCCTATTGATAATCAAAATCCAGAACAAAAATCCTTGGACAAGAAACTCGCCATTGAATACGTGTGTGGGAGAAATAAGGGTGGAGATACCGTTAAAGAGCTTTTTATTCTTGTCTTGTGATACGTGCATATATGTTTTTTTTCTTTTTACCAATAGGTTTGCATCTCATGAATACACACCATGCATGCTTCTGACCCTCAATGGTTGTAGATATAGATTTACAACAATCTGCCAGTTGGAAGTGATCTAATACCGATCGCCTGGTTAGAATCTGTAAAGAGATCAAGATGGTAGAATTTGATGCTGAAGCCTTCAAGGAACAATTTAAAGTTGAAATGGCCGAATAAACCAGGATGATTATGAGAGAAATTATAGGGGAAATGATGGGTACAGCTAGAGGAGAACCACCAGTGCCCCAACTACCAGCACCTCTACCTTGACCTTTTGATTTGGATGCCGAGGTTCCTAAAAGGCAAGAGATAGAGGATGATCAGTAGACAGTATTGGCAGAACCTGTTATCCATCAGAAAGAGGATGCCCCAAGAAATGTAAAGAAGGCAGACTGGGCTAAAGACCTTGTCAAGTCTATGGTTCAAATGCAGTTAATGATGAAGGAAAAAGGGATCGATGCCCCAATGAGCTATTCCCAGTTGATCTTGGATAAGGATGATGATCCCTTACCATAGAATTTAAATTCCTTGACATAAAGAAGTTCATTGGCACAAAGGACCCCCACCTCCATTTAAAGCATTATGTGACCCATATAAAGATGACTGAACTGACTAAAGCATAGATTATGAAGCAATTCCCTCTATCTCTAGAAGGAGCACCCATCAGATGGTATTACGCTCTAGAATCTTATGTTCAAGTTGATTGGGAGGAATTATGCACTGTATTTATCAAGCAGTATAGTCTCAATATTCAGATGGAGGCTTCCTTAAGAGACTTGCAGAATGTGAAGCAGAAGTTTAATGAATCTTTTGTGAATTATTTGGTCAGGTGGAGAGAAAAATTAGCACAAATGAAGTAACTACCCGCAGAATCTGATCAATTGGTAATAGCCATAGAAGGATGTGTGCTTCATCTCTTTAAGAAGTTAAGGGATTTAGGGATTCAAAACTTTGAGGAGTTGTATGGGTTTGGAGTACATAAAGAATCAGACTTTTGTGCAAGAAAAGAAGTTCTTTAGTGAAATATCTATGAACAGAGAAGGGTTTAGACTTGGCAGTAGAGTCGGGTCAAGCAGTAATATACATATTAACACAGTTAAATAGTCCTGAAGTTTTTCTAATTTGGGAAGACCCCTCTCCAAAGTCCTGGAAAATTTAATTGAAAATAACCTTCTATAACCCTTACCTAAACGAACTCCTTTCCCAAATGCTAACCCAAAGCTATACTGCAAATACCACTAGAACATTGGGTATGATATAGAAAGTTGCACTCGCCTGAAACACGAGATTCAAGATTTGATCGATTCAAGCAAAATAACTGATTCGGAAACTAGAAAACCAAATACCCAAATAACCTTTTACCCAAATATCAAAATGTACCACTACTAAATCCTCGTATCCTGATGATCAACAAAAGTCTAACAGAGGAATAAGTCATTAATTCCTTTATTGATGTCGTACCCACACTACCAAAACCACAACCAAAATACCTCAATATGAGATAGTAAGGCATTGAGTCTCGTGTAAATGTGCTTGATATTTAGAGTTATGACAATGAAGAGGTAGGAGCAGTTGATCTATGGAAGAACAATGAGAAGAAAGCAACATAATCCACTAAGAAATCGGAGGAGAGGGAGGAAGAGGTGAAAAAGGCTGAGGCAGAGAAAGGGGGAAGTAGTTCAAAAGAAGGATCAAAGAAAGATGAGAAAATTGAGGAGATTATTAAGGTCAAAAGAGATGAGAAAACTCTTGCTAGTATTTGGGAGCTACTTATGAACTCCCGGGCCTATCGAGAACCACTGGTTTTGGCTCTTGATCACAAGAAGATATCTTCGACACACACTCCAGAGAAAATGGTGGATTCGCTAACTAAAAGCCCTCAAAGGGAAATTATTTTCATAAATGGTGACTTGCCTTTAGAAGGAAGGGATCATTTCAAGTCCTTGTTCATTAAGGTTGAAGTAAAAGGCAAATTGACATGTTGTGTTATGGTCGATAATGGGTCAGTCATTAATGTATGTCCTCTTAAGATCCTACCAAAGCTGGGCTTGATAGTAGATAATTTGAAGCCCTCCGATGTAGTTATAAAGGTTTATAATGATACGAAAAGGCTAGTTGAGGAAACTTTTTGGGCTTTAGTCAAGACTGGACTTATTGAAGTATGGGTTAACCTTCATGCAATAGATATTCCAGTCACCTTCATTATTCTTCTAGGGAGACCATGGTTCCATCCTTTAGGGGGAGCATTGTTTATCATTCATCAAAAGATTAAATTTCCATCTGAAGGAAGGGTGGTTATTATAACGACAGAAATGGAAGATGTAGTTGCTGCATTGAGATTAGTTCCTAATAAAATCCTGAACAGTTCGAGTTTTAAAGTTTGCATGATTTATAAAGATGAGCTAAACCTAAAAATTTTTAGTATGATAAAGAGTATGCAGTTCATGTCTGGGATGGGATTAGGGAGGAATCAGTAGGGCCCACCGAAATTCATTGAACCTAAGTACTGATTTTAAAGCATAGGGTAGGATATCCAGGGGAAGATGAGTCTAATAAAGAGGAAGAGGCTGAGGGTAAGCTTAAGAAGAATAGAATTAAGGCTAAGCCAAAGGAGAAGATGCTCTAGGAAAAATTTATAGAGGAAAGTGCCAATTACCCCTACCAAGGAGCTTCTGAGCCTTTGAAGATCGTCGAAAAGTTAGTCCCCGGGTTTGAAATCTTCGCTGAATATGTGGATGGGATCAAAGAATCTATTATTGGAGAGTCTATAGTAGAAGAGCTGGTACCGACTTTGGAATCAAGGGGGAACATTCCTGCAGTGGAGCTAAAGGACGATGCTCACTAGGAAGAGGAATTCAGCTTCAAAGCCTTTGTCCTTAATTCTATTATGGACATTTTCTATTATGACATTGAATTTTCTCTTTCTAATTTGTTTGAGACTAATGAAATTTTTCTTTATAAAGTTAATGTGATGAAGTCTGATTATACGTACTTATGTGATGTGTTTCCTAATGGTTATGTTGTATGTGATGATCATTTCATGCATATGTTTGATATTAATTCAGTGCAAACTAAATCATTTAATCTAGGTACAAGTGACAACCCTAGAAATATACTTATTGCATTTGACTTAACTTTTGATGAGAGAGAAAAAAATGAAAGAAACTCTTAAAAAAAAGATAAAAAATATTTACTTGGGGCTATAAGGATATGCCTGGGATTGATAGAGAGATTATGGAATACAGAATTCTCACATATTCTCATATCACACAGATAAAGCAGAAGAAGAGAATATTAAGGCCAGAATGGGCTCTCTTAGTCAAAGAAGAAGTAGAAAAATAGCTGAAAGAAAAGTTCCTAGAAGTGGTAGATGGCACCTAATGGCTAGCTAACATAGTCCCAGTTCCCAAGAAAGATTATAAAGTCAGGATGTGTGTGGACTATAAGGACTTGAACAAGGCTTGTCCAAAGGATGATTTTCCTCTACCACACATTAACACCTTAGTCGATAGTGCAGCTTCCAGCGCCACGTACTCCTTTATGGATAACTTCTCACGATACAATCAGATTATGATGGCAGTGGTTGACAAGTTGAAGACTTCTTTCATCACTAAGTGGGGTGTTTATTGTTACATAGTTATGCCATTTGGATTAAAAAATGCAGGGGCTACTTACCAAAGAATGGCTACTAAACTGTTACATGACCTGATCCATAAAGAGATAGAAGTTCATGTAGATGACATGATGGTGAAATCTTTGACCAGAAAAGGGCATTTCGAAGCCTTAGACAAGTTCCTAGCAAGAGCTGAAAAGTACAACCTCAGATTGAATCCAAAGAAATGTGTTTTCAAGGTGACGTTTAGGAAACTATTGGGACACATTGTCATTTAGAAAGGCATAAAGGTGGATCCAGACAAAGTCAGAGCAATTAGAGAAATGCCTGTACCAAAGAATGAGAAAGAAGTCAGAGGGTTTATAGGAAGGCTACAATACATCAACAGGTTCATAGCCAAACTGACTACCATTTGTGAGCCGATCTTCAAGCTCTAAAAGAAGAATCAGCTGATCATGGGATGATAAGTGTCAGCAAGGCTTTGAAACTATTAAGAAATATTTGATGAATCCTCTAGTTTTGCAGTCACCAAGACCAGGGAAGCCCTTAATTCTGTACTTGGCTATAGAGAAAGATGTGATTGTTGCAATATTGGCTCAAGAATGAGAAGGGAGAGTCGAACATGCTGTATATTATCTGAGTAAGAAGCTTCTACCCTATGAAGCCAATTACAGTCTAGTATAAAGAAGTAGCTTGGCTATAATTTGGGCAACAAAGAAGTTACGACATTACTTCCAGTCCTACAAGATTCAAGCAGTTTCTAAGCACGATCCTTTTAGATATCTCTAGCAAACTCCATCACTGACAGGGAAATTAGCCAGATGGCTAGTTCTGCTTACTGAATTTGACATAGATTATATTACTAAAAAAGTGATAAAAGGAAGAGTTGTGGTAGACTTCTTAGCCTAGAATCTAGTAGACGATGGACAATAATAGGAGCTAGAATTTTTGGATGAACATATGGGGGCAATAGAGATCTAGACATGGTACTTTGATGGAGTAGTGAGTAGTAGAGGGGCAGACATTGGTGTAATTTTGGTCTTGCCAAAAGGAGAAGTAATTTTGATGGAAAAGAGGCTAGAATTCGAGGTCATTAATAATCAAGCTGAATATGAAGCCTGCATTTTCAGTTTGGAAGCACTCAGGAATGTGGGGGCAGAAAAGGTGACAATGTATGGGGATTTGATGCTGGTAGTGAAACAGATTGCCAAGGAGTGGGAAATAAGGGAAGATATGCTAAAGCCGTATTGGGATTGTTCAGCCATGATCCTATTGTCCTTCACACAATATAGATTCATACACTTAACCCAGGAGGAGAATCAGATGGCAGATGCATTGGCCACTCTAGCGTCGATATAGGAAGGAGGCAAACGAGTATAAATGAAGCCTCTTATCTTAGTAAGGGCTCGGATTCCTTGCTATGAGGAGATCAGAATAATGTCGATCGACCCAATAGAGAAGCCTTGGTTTTATAATCTACAGCAGCATCTTGAGATAGGAAAATTCCCAGAGGAAGCTGATAGAAAAATAGAATGTCACTGAGGATGCTATCTCAGCAGTTCATTAGCCATAACAGGATGTTGTACAAAAGGATGCCAGCTGGAGTGCACTTGAGATGTGTTGATAAGGGGGAGGCGTAGAAATTATGGAAGTAGTTCATGAGGGTGTATATGGGCTGCATATGAATGGGACAGTCCTTACTAAAAAGATAACTTGTCAAGGGTACTTCTAGTTAACCATGAAGGCAAATTGCATGAAGTCTGTAAAGAAATGCCACAACTGCCAAGTATATGGTGATGTGAGCCACCTACCTTATATAGAACTTCAAGGATTAACCTCTCCTTGGCTATTTTCAGTATGGGAAATTGATATTATCGGAGAGATAAAGCCGAAAGCATCCAACGGTCATCATTACATTATAGTGGCGATTGATTGTTTCTCTAAATGGGTAGAAGCTGAATCATTCATAACTGTAGGGGTGAAACAGATGGCTAGGTTCATAGAGACGAATATAATTTGCCGGTATGGGTTGCCTCATCATGTCATCACTGACAATGGTATTCAATTTAGGGCAGAAATGACCATTCTGTTAAAAGAATACAAAATTGAGCATCATAGATCATCCTTTTACAGACCACAGGTGAACGGGGCCGAAGAAGCAACAAACAAGAATGTGAAAAGAATCTTGGCAAAGATATTGGAAAATTACAAAAACTGGGCAAGTTACCTACAATTTGCATATGGGGATACAGAACCACTGCCAGAACGTTAATAGGAGCCACTCTATATTCTCTAGTATATCGATGTGAAGCTGTGATGCCAATTAAGGTTGAAATCCAGTCATTAAAGGTTCTCTTAGAATCTAAAATCCTTAAGTATCAGTGGGTAGAAAGCTGATTAACACAACTAACATTGTTGGATGAAAAGAGAATAAAGGCCATGTATCACTCTCAATTATACTAGAAAAGGATAGCTCGAGCTTATAACAAGAAGATTAAGCCAGATAAGATCAAAGAGGGTGACTTGGTCTTAAAGCTCACTAGACTAATCATGAATAATCCGCGGGGGAAATTCAAGCTGAACTTGGAAGTTCCCTACCAAGTAAAGAAGTTATTTTCCAAAAGGACTGTTATTCTATTTGACTTAGAGGGAAATGAATTCAGAGAGCCTATCAACATGGAAAAGCTCAAGAAATACTTTCTGTAAAAGTCTCGTTAGGGAGAAAACCTCAAAAGAGGTTGCTAAGGCAAAAGTTAGAGATAAAAAAAGGGAAAAAGAGAAAAGTCCTGCTGGATTAAAAACCTAAAAAGGTGGTCCATGCAAAAGGAAAGGACATGTAAAAGCAGAGAGAGAGGAAAAGAAAATATTTAGTTGGAAAACTTGCAAGGGCAAGCCAATTAACAACAGGAGATATGTAAGAAGCAAAATTGTATAGTCATGTTATGCTTAAATTAAATGGAATGGATTACCTTTATTATTGTAAATGGTGCATTAAATGCTTATTACACATTGTCTAACTCAAAAGGAAATCCCATCCAGTAAGAAAGTACATAAAAAGACTAAATTTTATAAACTAAACTAATATCGTTTACTTCTATTATGACTCCCCTGGGCACTCAATGCCTGTAATGCCATTGTCCTTCTATTTCTTGTAAATTTATCCTTTTCTACCTGTTATAGTTAAATCCATGCCTTGTACTGGTCATCAATAGATTGATCTCCACTGTAGTCAATGAACCTCTAGATGATTCTATGAGGCCAAGTAGCAATCAGGTTGTCTAGAAAGTTATGAGAAAGAGGCCCTGGTTTAAACTCATGCACTAGTTTCACAATTCGCTGTTTCTATCTATATTGCCTGCAAAACTGAGCTGGATTATAAAAGGTGGCAAAATGGAGGCTAGCCAATGGAACACAGTAGGTATAAGATCGGAGGGTCACGTGCTGCAGTCTCCACCATGGTCACATCCTTTGAATCAGAGTATCAGGGAATGTAGAAAACCAACTGTGAGCATCTTCTGGGACAAGATGAAGTCTCCTAGTGCGATAATGTTTGGCCTTATAGTGAGCAATGTCTCTGGGTTGTTTGAGCAACCTCAATTTCTCTTACAACTAAGCCTGTAGAAATGACAAATGGGTAAGAATGATGGAAAGCAAAAGATGGTAAGAGGAAGAAGAGACTCACCTCCAGCAGAAAAGGACTCCTAGAGAATCGCCTGGTCTCGAAGAAGTTGTCAAGCCCGATAATAGTCTTAGCTAGAATAAGAGGGAAAGGATTCAATCCACTCTCCACTTGGTCCAAAACATAAAGGATCTTTGGGTCACAATTTCTAGAGGGGGAAACTAATAAGAACTGAGCATAAAAGGAAAGTGTTATCATTCAAGGCCAGGGAACCTTGTTGTTATCTATAGCCACTATAGTTTCCATTAAAGGGCTCATTAGGATTTCATTACTGAAAATATGGTGAAGAGAGGATTGAGGGGACATATTGAATAACCTTGCCATTTGATATTGAATGGTATGCAAATCTAGGGTTGCGACTAAAGAAATGATAATTTGTCGAGTATAATCTATTTGGGAGCCCAAGATAGCTTCAAATTTCTCTGGCAGGAGGCAAATCTCCACTGTATTAAATCGAAAAACATGTCTTTGAGGATCCCAAAATTGAGCAAGAATGTGGAGAAATGAGAAGTTGATCTTCCTAGCATGCAAAGATCAAAAGGTAGATAGGTGACATGACTTTATTCTAGCTCATGATCCACCATCCAGACTTTTTAGAATCAATTATAGTTGTTTCAAGCTTCTCTCAGTTATGATTGGGGGTAGAATGTTGTTTAGGAGAGAAGAATAAAGGGAAGTGGTGAGATGAAGAAATTAGGTATTTTAAAGAAGATTTGGGGGTTTTTATAGTTGTCGGACAGACGTGTAGAGGCGATCACCTCTATGTTCAGGCGATGCCTTTATGAGAAGAGGCGAATTATCCATCGCCTCTTCACATAGAGGCAATGCCCCTATAACAAGCAGAGTAGATCTTCATATTGAGAAAAATTATTTGGATTGTACATGTAAAGTCAGAACATAATATTTTAGAAATAAAAAGGCCTCTATTCATTCAAAATTTTACCAAAAATTGAGTTTAAAAGCCATAATTCTCATCCATCTGGTGCAAAATATAAAGGTGTAAAAATAAAAAGAATCAATTCGGAAAATAAGAGGATGACAATGCAAAGCATCCAATGTTTCTAGACAGGACATCCCTATGCTACCAAAAATCTCCAAAGGGTCCTCTCTACTCATCACTCTCAGACTCATCGGCCTCCTCATTAGCTGGCTCATCCACAAGCTCATCAGCTAGCTCATTTGTAGAAGTATCAGCAGGGTCGGTCCCACCATCATCGCTACTATCCTCGAACTCTTTGTCGGCTACCCCCTACTCCTCATCACCCTCGACCTGAAGAGTGGCAAGCTGGTGCTCAAGGGCATTGATCCTAGCCTGGTTGGCCTTATCTCGATCTTGTCAAAGTATGATTAAAGGTAATAAAATCATGAAAGCATGCATACATGTAAAAATAAAGCTTATTTTGTGTTTACCTTCCACTACTGTGTCACCTGTATCAGGAAGTCCTTGTGGGTCTCGATCACTCGGTACATGTATGCCCCCTAATCTCGAGGTATCTTTTCCATTGATAATATTATAACTAACCATGTGTTATAAGACTTAAGAACATGGTTGCAAAAGAAGGAAACTTACATGGGTAATGGCCTATAGGAAGAATGTTGGCTCTAAAGTCATATCTAATGTTAGACTAGAAGGCACCCAACAATGAGTCAGCAGATCAAGAGTAGCAGTGAGTCTGTCGGCCACTACCTAGGACCTAAAACTGGAAGGATCAGTCTAGAAGGGCGCCTTAGAAGAAGAGCCCTCACCATTAGGAATGAGGCGTGGGCACTGATGAGGATTCTCCTATGCAGAGGGCCTAGGGCAAGGAGCAGGTGCCCTAATAGCTGCCTAAAAGACGAAAGACAAGTAAGAAAAAAAAATCTAAAAAAATTAAAGAAATTGGGTACTAACCTCTCAAGTGGCCAAGCTGTAGATATGGGATCGCAGAAGTTTGGGTGCTATATTAATGTTCTTTGAATTTGCATTTGTGCGTATGCTAAATGAATCTAATTGAATTGAATTTATATTAAACATGCAGATGCAATCAATATCATAATGTATAGTACCATTAGGATGTACATTACATAAGTAAGCATGATTAGAATTCATATCATCGATCATTAAAACGAAAAAAGTTCTAAAGAAACCAAAATTTTATTTAAAAAAGACAATAAGAAAATTTATTTCCTATTCTAAATGCTAGGGATGATGTGTCTCATAATGGTTGTCCTTCAGGGAGCTAACATAATAACTATTCTTGCATCTTCTTTCCAACTATCTTTATGACTTCATCTTTTTGTACCTCAACTGTGCATTTTTATTTCTTATTTAGTAGCTTCTCATCATCAAACTCATCACCCCATCCTATAGGCACAATTGACTCAAAGGTTATGTCAAAAGAAGGTGGTTTAATGTAAAACACCTTATAGTCGAACTTGCCTGAAGGCTGACCCAATAAGTCTTCTGCTCTTTCCATATCTTTAGGGGAATTAGGAGATTTCTCATTGGTTTTAAGGTCTAGGTCCTTAAAGGCGCTTAGCACTTCTTCTTTACTGACTCCTGAGTTGATCATCATGGTAGCTGGGGGTGGTACATTTCGATAGTTTAGGAAAGAATTATTTTTGGTACTTGGGTTTTTAGGGTTTGTGATCTTTCCAGAGTCTATAAGGTTTTGGATTTCATGTTTAAGGCGGATGTAATTATCTATGGAGTGTTGGAGGTTTTAATGGAATTTGCAGTACTTGTTTGGGTTATAGCCTAGGATGTTTGAGTTTGGTGGGTTTGGATGCGGTAAAGGTTAAAGTAAGCCCTTGCATTAACACTTTAGGACTTTTGAAAGTGGTTTATTGAAGTTGCAGAATCTCTTAGGCGGCTGAACTGCTACACCTCCACGGCTCAGCTAGTGCTTCCTTGTTGTGTGCCCCTAGTTGAATAATTTTAGGTTCCAGTGCCTCTAGAGCTTTTCTTCTTTTCATTCTTAATCTCTTCAGCTTGTAAATCATCATTATACAATTTTACAAATGTCTTGGGATTCATCACTTGCAACCTCTCAACTAAATTAGGTGACACATTACGAACTATCATCCTAACCTGATATTTCTCAGCCAACTTCTTTTTCATTAATCCTGCCTTGTTTATAAATCTGGTCAAGAAATCATAAAAGGATTCATTTGATTTTTGCTTAGTCAGTTCCAAATCCCTGATGGACACTTCCAATCTAGTGTTATAATCATACTATTTAAAAAAAAATAGTACAAAGTTCTTTTTAATAAGCCTTAACAGACTTTTCCAACCCATGGTACTAGTTTACAATCATTCCCTCTAAAGACAGTACAAATAACCTAGTGATCACTACTAATGGGGCCTTAGTAATGCTCATAGTTGTTGTGTACTCACTGAGATGAATCCTAGGATCTCTAGTTCCATCAAACTTCTACACCTAAGGCATTTTGAACTTCTCAGGTAGCTTATTACCCTCCATTAGCAGCATATCATCCAAGTTAAATGAATATCCCATGCCTTGTCCTTTAAGCAGCTCTTCCATCTTGGACATTTTCTTGGCCAGTGCTTGCATTTGCTTAGACTCATAGTCTTGTACCATTTCAAGTGATTCTCTTTTTGCCTTCTCTATCATGTAGTCTTCAAGCTTCACATCAACAACAAATGGATTTTTAAAAATAAGTTGCCCCCTAACATTATCGGCAGCAAGTAGAGCATCTGCAGTAAGTGGGATAGCTGCAGCATCATATGGTTGCTCAATTATAGGTGGTGGTATAACAACACCAGTAGGTTGTATCAATCTAAATAAAGTTTATCTCAATTCATCTTGAATTATAGCCCTCATATCATCCATCAAAGCTCCGTTGATGTCTTCTAAGGTCTAGTTATCTCCTTGTTATTGTTCCATATCTATATGCTCAATTGGAGTTAGTTCAGCTTCCAAGTAAAGCGGATTAATAGGACTCTTCTCCAGTTTGTGAAGGATCTCTTTTGTTATGGCTTTAGGATTTAATTTTGTTCTTTTTAGTCTACCACCTTTCCGTCCCCAAATACGAGAAGACCTAGATGAATCTACAATGGCTGTAAAACAAAGTGTTAGTGTGATGGATGAAATGCATGCATGCATGTATGCATGATGCACATGCTATACAGTAAGTATTAATCAAGTGTACAATATTCATCCTTCCAACCTTACTCCTCCCACACACGTGTTCAATGGTGAGTCTCTTTTCCTAGGATTTTTTGGTCTTGGCCTTAATATCAATAGGGGATATCAAGAACCGACATGCATGCCAAATTTCTCAAAGCAGTAAAGCATAGAAACAATATTTCTAGGTATAAAAGATTACCCAATCTTTATTAACCCAAATGGGCTTCTAAAGTATGGGCTTAGGCCTTTATAGATAGAAATACCTCATGGAAACATACACAAGCAATTTAGGAAAATCCTAAAGGAAGTAACTAACCCATTATATGTGGTTAGGGTTTGGTGAAAAGTTAAGGTTCCCTTAGCAAGATGCCCTCCTTTAAGACTTGAGTTACAGGACAAGGTCAGAGGGGCCCGACATCCTTTATAAACTTGAGAGAAGACTACCCCCCTTTAGGACTTGGGTTACAGACTCTAATCAGATGAGCCTTGTAATCTCTCTTGAACCGAGTTAAGGCTAAGAATGATAGTTAGGCAATTTACAACTCCATGAAGCTAGTGGAATCATAAACCAACACCATAGGTTATTAAGGACATGAAAAATGAATGCAAGAATAAAATAATAATTAATAAAATAATTTTAAAGAACACAAGTAGAATCAATATCTTATATCCCTAATGGAGTTGTCACTATAGACGGTGGAGTTTAGCGCGCGTCTAAGATTTTAGCAACCACGACACCATTTGGGCTCAGGGCCCTAGGGAACACACTAACCAATATCATAAAGACATGGCATGAAAATGAGGAGTCGCCACCCAGGGTAATAACTGGGACAAATTATTTTAGTGGTACTCGATTCTCTAAAAGAAAGCTAACACCATAACTAGGAGAATTTGGGAACAGAATACTAACTTCTTTTAATCTTATGTTTATTTAGATTTATTTTTTGAATTATTATCTTATTCTCTAATTATATGCAATTTTATTTAAACCCTAATTAAACATCCATTTAACCTAAAGGCAATAAGTCATAAAATCATATGTAAAACTGCACACAAAAGGCAGCGTACATATGTCTAAACTAGATTTTATTAATTAAAGTTAGCTAATTCTACATATTTTATTTACAAATAAATGAACTAAAGATGAGCCTACATTTTAATTGAATTAGTGATCCTAAATCTATTTGTTTTAATTAACTAAGAAAATGGGCCTATTGTCTAATTAATTTTAAAAAAGAAATAAAATACATTAGTGGGCTAAAGTCTAAGTTAATTTTATTAATTAAAAGTGGGCTTAAATCTAATTTAACCAAAATAGGCCTAAATTAATTTTAAATTAATTAAAATCGAAAAATCATTTTTAAGCCTATTTATTAAATGATTTTCATCCTAACGTGAGCTTGGGGCCCAAAGAGAATAAAAACATAAAAACAAGCTCAATCCAACAAACATACTAAAAAATAAATCAAAACAATAATTTTACATGATTTTTCTAAGAAACCCTAATTCAATTTCATACAAACCTAAAATTAGTCTACTGTCATCATTAATTTTAATTGAATTTTACCAAATTGAGCCTAGATTACAAATTAATTTTTAGTGCAAAGAATTAAAATTTCATAAATTTCCCTCTATTGGGGCTATTATAAACTACAATGCAAGAAATTAAAGCAAATTAATTACAACCCAATAAAAGCCATGAAGAAAATACTGTAGAAGATAATAAATAATAAATCCTAAATTCTATGGGGATTTCACAAAACTCAGTCTATGGCATCTCATGGATTCTTCAATATTGCCAAAATCTCACATCACCAATCTCACATCCAAAGCACTATAGAACACTAATTAAAAAAAATGAAAAATTAATCTGTAACGAATCAATCAAGAAATAAAACAAATAAATCAAATCAAAATAAAAAAAAAAGAAAAAGAAAAAAAGAATAGAAGATGTTATGCATATGCTATTTGAATGCCCTTATATTGGGATTATCACCATTTTGAGATTGACTCTATTATTTTTTCTTAATTCTTTGGACTTTAAAAGCAAAGAACGTATTTTTTGTTGATTTGAAACCTATAGTAGAAGGTCTATGTCTTTCAATTCACTCCCTTTTTACAATAGCTAATTAGGGTCTTTTATTCTCTCTATTTTTTTTTGCAGCTCTTTTTATAGGGTTTTTTTTCAGACTCTCTTTTTCATCCCCTTCACAAACTCTATCTCTCAACTTTTAAAGCCTGGCCTAACAACCCCAGCTCCTGTGATCACGCAGGGAAGTTGCGCGATATTGGGAGCGAGATCAAGAGTCTGTCAGGAGTCTGCATTTTATTTTTTGAATTTTCAATATCAAGATAATAAAATCAAGAGTGATAGAGTTTTGAAAAAATTAAAGACTCACACGTAGGGACACGTGGTGTCCTAGACTAATAAAAAATTAAAAAATGATGAAAAAAATTATTTTTTAGTGAAAATTAATGTAAAAATCAATTTTTAGCAAAAATCAGCACTCTTAAATGTCGACCGACATCCGTAATGCTGGTTGGCATTAAATGCCGGCCGATCACCTTTTTTTTTAATTATAAAAAAGGTCCTCGAAAGTTTCTAATGTTTGCAATAAATCCCTAAAAAACCAATTTTTCAATTAAATCCACAAAAATGTAGTAATTTAGTCCATTAAATCACGAAACTTGACACCATAGATCAATTCTCGATTAGATTTTCATCATAGGGGCCTTCATCGCACCCATGCATAATTGCATCCTAAAATTGGGTGCTTACAGGTCACCATAGGCAAAGAGAGCTATAGGATGAGGAACCTATAGAGCAGGAGTTTGAGGAAGTTGTTATACCTCCAGCTGCACTGCAAATGCAACTTGGCTATTATAAGGGTATGTCTAACCCTGAGGCAATGCTGTTTTAATCCAGAGTTAGCAGGATAGCATTCAATGGGACTACAAACCCTTTAGACTTTCTACATACCATAGAGACGAGGGTTCTGACTGCGCACACCGAGTATCAGAGGATCATGATGGCCGAACTGTTTGTCGAGGGACCAGCCCTAGATTAGTTTGTTGAGGTCATCCAGTTGCACATGATGACACTCACTTAGGCTTAGTTTCGAGAGAGATTCATAAAACATTTATGCCTAAAGCTATACAAATGAGCTACAGACTTCGGTTGACGAGTATTACCAGAGGTAACAGATTAGTAGAGGAGTACACTAGAGAGTTCCTCAGACTGGGTTGATATACAGAGGACCTAATGAGAGATCAGTACTTCATAGTTACTATATATGTCACTGGACTAGGTTCTGCATTCGTTGGGATTATTATTATTTATTTATTTATTTTCTATAGTTGCACCGAGACTGAGGCCTATCAGACCAGGCCAGTCTATCTCTTTTAGAGGAGAGCACAATTGTGAGTTATTATCTTATATATGCATTGCATGTAGAATACATATTTGTGAGCATCCATAATTGTTATAATGTATTTAAAAATGATTTATTTTATTAAATGATTATATATATCTTTGGTATATCTTTGTTATATATTCGATATATGTTTGATATATATTTGGTATATCTTTGGTATATATTTGGTAGATAATTGATATATTTCTATAAAATGGATTCTATCATCTTTAAATTATGCATTGTATTATTTTTAATAATTATAAGATTTATTTGAATGATAACAGTAGAACATGCTACCTAGTGTGCTGCACTAGGACTATGTATGTACCAGTGCATTAGACCTTAGGGTTGATATTATGAAAGTATTTAATGTGAGACTTAATTAATTGATTATTGAGATTTACAGTGAAAGAGTGGTGTGATTGCAGGAGCTCAATTGACCTAGTGTTTCAGGGCCAATCACACTGACAGTGAGACTACGGGAACTCAATTGACTTAGTGTCTCAAGGCCAGTCTACTCTCTAAAAATGGAAAAGAGAAAAATTTTGGAATTAAGTGAGCTTGTTGGCTAGTGAAATTCAATGATTGAGGTTGCGTAATATTTTAGGGTTCTGCTCCGATCCTTCACCCAAAATAAACTTTTCTATATCTATTATTATATAAAAGTTGATTTTAACATATGTGTGAAATGCTTGTATATATATATTATTATATTGATACTTGATTGTATATGACTTTAGGTTGAATGTATATGTATTATAATAATTCACTCGGTGAGATCTGACTACCCTCAATATTTTTTTCAGGATCAACTACTTCATACCTTCCTCATAGTACTTATCACCGGACTTTTTCTTCTCCAGCTGATTTATGTAAATACTGAACTATCGTCTTCTTATATTTTAGTAATCACTGCAGTATTAGTATTATTGTATTAATAGTGTGTTGTATTATTAGAGATCTAGTGCTGAGTATTGTATGAAGATATTTTTATTATATTATAATATAAAGATTTATTTTTACATTAATTAAAGTTTTAATTATGGTGTATTTTTGTATTATATTTGCACGTATTTTTATTTTAAGGCTTATTACGGGTTTCAGATTCGAAAGAATTTACGGTCCCTAATGCCAATTATGACTTCTCGATTTAGATCATGATAAAAAAAAAAAGAATAGAAACAAGAAAAGAGAAAAAAATGGAAAAAACTAAAAAAGAAAAAAATGTACGGATGAAAATAAAAGGCTAGACATGTAATTAATGAAAAAAATAAAATTTTTATTTGTAAATCAAATCCAAAAGTGGTCTAACTTTACAATTCTCTCTAATTATAAATAGGGTAAATAAATAATTTTTTTCTTATTTTGATTTATTATACTATTTCCTATTTGATATTCTAATAATATAATTACTATTAGTCTTTATAATTTGGTTAAATTCGTTAAAAAAAAATCTTTTATACACTATTTCCATTAAATGAATGTTAAATGACTATGAAAAAAGTAAGATAACTCTTTTATCTTCCCTCAACCGCAACGTGGTTCTCTAAGAATAGCTTCTCCTAAAATCAAATTATCAAAACCCTAACAAGCTCAAAGTTGGAGACTCTGTTCTATGGAAAGCGATTCCATCTGAAAAATCGCCCCAAAAAAATTATCAAACTCCTAGACTTATCAAAACAATCTTCTCCTTCTCTAATCCGATCTAATTAAAAAAATCAAGCCATGGCATGGAAGCACCTCCTTTCTCTCGCCTGCCGCTCTCACCTGAGATCCTCCTCCACTCTCTCCTCATCGCCCCTCCACTGCCTTCGAGAATTTCTGACGTGGGTTCTTCTCTGAGTGGTCTTACTCACTCTACTACTTCTAATTCTTCAAGAATTACTACAATGGTGAAGTAATTACAATAGTGAAGCTAAGGAAAACAAGATTGATTTAGCTATAACTGATTATCAGATTGCAAAAGAGTGGGCTAAAAAAAGGAGCCAGAACATCTTTCGCCTTCCAATTGGTGTTACTATTAGCTTCTTAACTTTGCTGCCCTAAATTTTGCAAAATTCTCTATCTTTTTTTATATTTTTTTATTTTCTTGATTACATACATGTAATTCATGTAAAAAACTATTGGGTTTATGTTTGTTTTCCCTTTTCGGCCATTTGAATCAACGAGCCCGAAAAGGTTCTGTGGCATCAGCTCGTTGTAAATTTTAGGGAAATTTATATCATGTTGCGTGGACATGCTATATTTTGCTAGGCAACATTATTGGGATTGCAAATGATTTGCAAATTTGCAAAAACCTCAAGCCCTTGGACCTCGAATCACAACTCGTAGTTTCGTATAATGTACAGGTCATGAATGAGAAAATACATGCCTTGAAGATTTCAGCTCCATGTTTGCATCAGATATAGTTCACTGCATTTTTTGTGATTTTGTGTTGTAAATGGTAGTGCATTATTGGTCTAGTATTTATCCGAGTAAGTAAATTTGGCTTCAAGAATGTGGCCAATTGGTGCTTATTTAGTGTGCTTACTTCTTCTTTTAGTTGATATCATTTCGCATCATTTCACTTCATTTATATCCATTCTACCGTTAATCTTTTTTTTTTTGGTTGCGAATTTGAAATTGAAGCTGCTCTTTCGATAATTTACAGCGATTATGGGCTGGAAGTGGCATCAATAAGAATAAAGCGATGATAGATGTTGGCTGGGTAGCTGGGTGGTTGAAATGCAGAAAAGTGGTTGATATTGGTGGGTAGTTGGGTCGTGCTCTTGTGCTTAATTTAAGTAGTCGACAATCAAATGGTACTTTTGAATTTTCCATTCATTTTTCCAATTTGACCTCTATTTTTTTTAATGACCGTCAAAAAACTCTTACCGAACAATAAACGAGTTTAACTGAATAAATTATAATGATAAATAAATATATTTTTAGAATGTTAAAGACGAATTAATATAGTAAGTCAAAATATAGAAGAAATACTAATTTACCATTATAAATACACCAAACCTTAAATGGCCTTAGATAGATGAAACTTTTGTGATCATTGGTAATGGATTAATAATTTTTCATTCTAAAAAATTAAAAATTTATTCATGCCAAATATTAATTATTGTACTTAAGCATAAAAGTTTTTGAACAATTTCTTTATAATTTAAATTCATATTCTTGATTTGTGAAATCTCTATATGAATTTTACAGATTTGCATTATTTAATTTAAAATTATGAATATTAAATACTATAAATCATTAATAAATAGATATTCAATAATAAATTAAAAATTAAATCTTAGAATACAAATAAAATGTTAAAAATTACAAGATTGGATTTTTTTTATTCAAATATTAATTTAACGTTATTTGTTATATATATCCCAATTAGGTTTAATGTCACATCGAATGGGAGGTTAGAGCTTGAGGCATCCATCACTCCTAAGTAATCCTTTAGAATCACTTGTTAGGGGACCCACCAATCGGTGAGTGTAGTGGCCCATTAGGATTAAATATGTATCCCCTCCTCCTAATAACTATTGTAATTATTTCAAAGAAAAAAACTACTAGTAATTTCATGTCAAAAAATAAAAATAAAAACTAGTAATTTATTCTAAGTATAATAAATTCCACCAAAATACTACTAATAATAATAACAATTTATGAGATGTAGTGAATCGGCATCCCTCAAGGTTAAAGGAAAGAAGTATTACAATTCCTCACGTAGCATCTATTAGATACTTGAAACCTTAGGTCCTTAACTTCAAGCCACTCTCCATATGAAAGTCTAGCTTGGAGGCTTATGCTGACACAATAAATAGATAAAGATTTGAACATCGATACTAGGGCACATGGGGGATGCTGATAATACTGTTTCTCTCGATGGCTTTTATTTGGTTTTTGTGACGGAATAGAAGCTCCCCCATTATCAAATGGCCTGTTGTTGGGATGTTTCCAAGGCTTTTGATCAATGTATATCATATCCATGATTTTGTGACCTTTGTTCTTGTACGAAGTGGTGGCACGTTTCTATTCCAAGGCATTTTCCAGGAGATGTCTTTTAACAAGTGATCCTATGATCGTTCACTACACTATGAGCAAGAACTTTATAAACTACCAAAAAGGAGCTGAGTTCAAAGAGATTTTTGAAGCTCTTGGAGAAGGGATTTTCAATGCCAACTCATATAGTTGGAGATTTCAAAGGAGAGCAATTCACTTTTTGTTGAAGCACAAGAGCTTTGAGATGGCTGTCAAGAGAACTATGGAGCTAAAGATCTTAAAAGGCCTGCTCTTGGTTTTAGAGAATGCCTCACATGTAGGACATGAAGTAAGCATGCAAGACGTGTTTCAACGATTCACTTTTGATAGCATTTGCATGTTGGTTTTAAGCTTCGATCTCGAGTGTCTTTTAGTCAAATTCTCAGAAGTTCCTTTTGAGAAGGCTTTTGATGCTATGGAGGAGGTGATATTTTACCGAAACATTGTGCCCAACGACATTTAGCAGTTACAAAGATGGCTTCAAATTGGCCAAGAGAATAAGATGAAAGAAGCTTGGGAAACCTTCGACCATTTTATGGAGCAATGCATTTCAAGAAAGAGAGAGCAACTATCAGGCCAAAGAAAGAGCACAACACTAGAAGAAGAGAATTATGACTTACTAACATACTTCTTGCTAGCAGACGATACTATAGGAGGAGAAGAAATAGACGGTATTTTCACCAATTCAAACAAATTCCTCTTGTTAGCCGGGAGAGACACGGTTGGTGTCGGTCTTTGCTGGCTTGTTGCAACACACCCAGATGTAGAAAACAAGATTCTAGAGGAGATTAAGAAACATTTAGGTGAAAATTCAGGTGAAAAATGGAGGCTTTTCAATTTCAAGGAGCTAAGTAAACTAGTTTATCTGCATGCAGTTGTATGCGAGACGCTTAGGCTATATCCACATGTTCCTTTTGAGATCAAATTGCCAGTTGAATCAGACATTCTCCCTGAGGGGCACCATGTAACTAAAGATATGAAGATTTCTACTAATTTTACTCAATGGGAAGGATGGAAGAGATTTGGGGTAAGGATTGTTTAGAATTCAAGCTAGAGAGGTGGATTTCACAAGGAGGGAGAATCAAACATGTACCTTCTTACATGTTCACAGCATTCAACGCTGGACCAAGGACTTGTTAAAGTAAGGATTTCGTGCTTCTGGAAATGAAATTAGTTTCTTCTGCTATTATATGGAATTATCGTGTCCATGTGGTTGAAGATCACCCTATGAGTCCAAGTTTGTCTTTGATACTTTATATGAAAAATGGTCTGAAGGTGAGAGTTTGTAAAAGCTTATATGCTTCTTGATGGATTCTTGAAGCCGAAGGCAAAGTTGGTGAACTTGGGTGAAATTCATTTCAAGAATCTATTGTTAATCTCATCTAGCTATTGATATACTTTTGTTATGTTCTCTCCAAATTAATTTGGAATCTGTGCAAAATAGTTATGCTTTAATTTTTTAGTTAACTTCGGATAGGATAAAAAGAAAAAATTATTGTTATATCCTGAATTTTGAGTCAATTATCAATTAAATTCTACTTTTTCAATTATTTCAATTCTCTTCTTCAACTTTATAAATTGTATTAATTTTATCCGATTTTATTTAAAGAATATAATTATAATTTTAAAAATTACTTTTAGATCCATGTAAAGGAACTAATTGTAATTTTAAAAATTCATTTTTAAGAAAAAAATTCATTTTTAAGAAAAATAAAATTTGAAAAATAATTTCACGTTTTAAAAATAAATTTCAACTTTTTTTGCATAAAATTTTAACTTTTTATATATCAATTAAAAATAATAAGAAAAAAGTAGTAACTTGTGAATTAATTTATTATTTAGACTAATATTAAAAAAATAAAAATAAATAAAGTAAGAATTTTTAACTATCACTATAAATAATAATAAATTTTTAATTTTTTCCATATTTTTCATAAAAACTAAGTATTTTTAAATTATTAACTAATATTTTTAGTGTCTCAAAATTATCTCTTTTTTTATCTAATATTTTTTGGTTTGATCTTTATTAGAAATTTTTCTAAATAATGTGTTGAAAGTTGAGAAGTAAAATTTAAAATAAAAATTTAAGGATTTAGTGAGAAGTTAAAAATTTATGAAAATATTTTAAACTTAATTTTTAAATTTATGTCAAGAGTAACAAAATCAAAGTTTAAAAACACCTTCCTACATTTTTTTTATCGGCAAAGAGGATAAAAAATTTAATAAGTGTCAAATTTATTTTATAGGAACCTAAAAGTAATGTTATAAAAATATAATTAGTTCATTCACATAAAATTGGATAGAACTGGCAGAATTCATAAAGTTGAAGGAGTAAATTGAAATGACTTTCAAAGTATGACTCAATTGATAATTGACTTAAAGTTCATAATAGAACGGATGGTTTTTCCGGATACAAAGGTATTTAAGTATGTTTTTTCTTTTAAGTATGTTTTTTCTTTTAATTTAATTTAGGGGTTCATTTGTTTCATTAAAAAAAAAAGGTGGGAATCGAAATTGGAATGTGTGATTTTGATTTCTAATATTTGGTTCATTATAATTTTACATGAAAATGAGAATGAATTCCCCTATTAATGGAAATCACTCATTCTCCTTCTAGGGCTAAGGAATGATTTTTATTCTCATAAAATTAAGTCAAATTAATTATATATTAGTCAAAATTTTAAATATTATCAAATGTTATTAAAATTTATGAAATATAATATTTTTTGAAGTAATAAAATAAAATATATAAATTCATAATAATTATTATGTAATATATTTTTATATATATTGATTATGATTCCGATTCTCTTATAAACTAAAAAATTTTAAAAATTTTTCATTTCATTTTTAATTCCCTTCCGAAGTATGAATCAAATGAACTTTGAAGATTTCGCTTCTAATTATTGAGATGCATTTATTAGTAGGTGAACCTATAATGCATGGCCACTTTAATTAATATGTGTTTCTTTATGTTCAAGTCCATGTTCATCATGCTACCTAAACACTTTAATTACAAAGTCATTTGTGTTTGAATTCCCATTTCTTGAGTTCCCATATCTATATCCATACTGCTTAGGTGTAAACCCTTTATCTGATAAATAAAATTTCATCAAGTAACTTATATTAATTTTTTTCAACAAACCTATATTAATCGATGGTGGTATAAAAACCAGTAAAAATTATCACTACAAAAAAAAAAAAGGTTATAATTACATTGAACAAATGTTGTTTAAAATATGAAACATGTTATTATAAATCTATATCAATATTTTTGTTATAATGTTATTCAAATATAACTTTATTCGGTGTGGCTAGATATTAAAACAACATTTTTTTTATTTATGGGTATTCATTTATAATAACATTTATAATAATTTGTTGTGATATTTTTTTTTTGATGTTGCAATAAATTTATTTACCTAATATTTAATATATGTTATTAAAAGTATTTATTAAATGCCATAATACTACAATACATATAGCAACATTTTAAAAATATTGTTTAAAAATATTCGTACTACATTTATTAAATATTACTAAAACAATTATATTGCAACACTTTTATTGTATTGGTTAAATTAATATTATGTTACTATGCATATTTATATTTACATTTTATTATGCTGTTTTAATGTTTATTATTAGCAGTAAAACATCAAATTATATGTATTTAAAAGAAAAAATATTAGCAAAACAATGGTATTGAAAACAAAATTATTTAATGCTTATATAACAATAATTTTTAAATTAAATACAACTACCAGTTGGAAAATTGATACATTTTATCGTAAGTTTTTTTTTTCATAAAAAAGTAAATATAACTTCAAGGTAATTACATATTCAAAGTAATTACATAATTTTGACATTTAAATCTATACATTTTATTTCTCTAACTCCTGAAATTTCAGCAGTGTCTTGATAAAAATCTTCTATGGTCTTTCTTGACAAGAAGCTCATTTTCTATAAATTTACATTCAACTTTCAAACCTGCATGGAATTAAATAAAAATAATATTAAAAAAAAAAACAAATAGTTAGAAAAAGAATACAACAAGTCATATATCCATTTAAATCAAACCATAAAAAAGAAAATGAGTTACGTTCAAACACTTTAAAAAAAAAAAAAAGAAACTCAAGCATTAAAAACATCTCCTTAGTATGTTAATTAGGTGGGAAGACTAATAACCCCAATTTTTAAATGATTTTAATTTAAATCGGAATATGCAGTGTTAATAATTTCATATAATATTTAAATATTTATCGAGTTTGAGTTGATTATCATTAAATTATGTTATTTAGGGTTTCGGTATATATATATATATATAACAAAAACACTCTCCTCCCTCACTCATCTTCCCCGATCACCCTCCCCCTCCCTCGCTGTCCATCCATTCATCGGCTGTCGGTGTGCCTCTCCACTTCTGCCACCTTTAGCTTCCTTCTCCAGCGCCGGTGAAGTTAAGGAACCCGTTTTGACCGAGAGTTGGTTCTTCCACCATTCCTCATGATTCCAGCCACCAAACTCGTTGATTCTGGTGCCTTTGGACTCCTTAGGCTTCCTAGAGAATGATTCCAAGCTTCCTTTTACACAAAACTCGATTTGGTAAGGTTTTAAGCTAGTTTTCAATTTCGGCCATTTTTGGTTCTTGAATTTTTTTTAGCTTGATTCTTTGTGTTCCAAGCTTAATTCCTTCACAAATATTGTTCCCCTTAGCTTAATCTACCTCTGGAAATTTTTTTTGTAATTTTTGGAATTTATTTTGATTTTTGTGAATTTTTTATTATTTTATTATTATTTTATAATTTTCGTAAATTAATTAAATTAATTGTGAAATTGTGATTTTTAGTGTTTTTTGTGGTTGAAATTAATTTTAGAATTTAATTTATAATTTTTGTGATTTTTGTGCAATTTTTTTAATTTTATTTAGTTTATGTCAATTTTGGAAATATAGGTTATATATGTATTTTGTTAAAATTAATTGGTTAATTGAGTATATTTGTTGAATTTATTGAATTATATGTAGAGAAAATAATTTTAGAATATTTATATAATTTCTATTGAATTTTTGAATATTATTAGTATATCATGTGAATTTTTATATACTAGGGGTATTTTGATAATTTGGTAGTAATTTTGGTTAAATATTAAATTTAAATGGTTTTAATAATTATTTGAGGTATAAAAATAATTTTTATGAATTATTTACTATTTTTAATTAATTAAAACTATTTTTTGAAAATTATTTTCAAATTATATATAATATACTATTTTTGTAAATAAATGGATTTTTAGTGATTTTTAATATGTTTTTGACCTAATTAAGTAATTTGGATTCATAAAATGAATTTTAATAACATTGGTGTATTTATCAAGAAATAACGATTTTTTATATAATATTATATAAATATTAGGGTTTTTAAGTAATTATCGGTGAAATAATTATTTTTGATGTTTTAATGTTTAAATTTCTATATTTTGGTACTTAAAGGGCATTTTCAGTATTTATTGAATATTAATATATTTTGTGTATTTTATTGTGAATTGTGGGCGTCGGTCGGTGGAATTTGCAGTTTGGGATTCCGACCGAGGGTTGTGAGAATATTTTGTGAATTCTATTCGAAATGTGTTTTTCTTATAGGACCAGCTCTACTTTTAAAGTAGAGAGATGTCCATTTTACAGAGAAGGTTCTGTCGAATTTTCGGTAAAATTTTCGTAAAATGTGACATTCAGTCAATTCTTATTCTCTGTCTATGTTTAGAATTTTAGATCGAGTTTCTAGAAATTTAGTTAGATATTATTCTGATTTCATGTTATTATTATATTGTTAGTTGTGCCGAAACCGAGGTCTAGTGGACCAGGCCCGTAGGACCCGTCTCAAGGAGCGCACGACTGTGAGTTATTATATTATATATATATGTATTGTATTTAGGATGCATGACTTAAGATTTTTCATTTTCATTATATGTTTTTAAAAGTAATTTAATTTATAATATGATTAGGGTTATGTATAGTATATTTTAGTGTATACACATGTTTTAAATGTATATTCATTCATAATTGTTTATTTAAATTATTAGTATATTTTAGGTTTATTTCTAAATAATTGCATGCCATATTATTGACTTACACTTAAGTTGCTTTTAAATATATTTTTGGTATATTTTTTATAGATTTCCAAATAAATGTATGTTTTATTATTGATTCAAATCTAACATATTAGTGGTATACTTAGGGTTTATTTGTGAGATATGCATGCTAGAAAATTAGGTTATTTTTTGTATATTTGTGAATATATGTCAAACCTAAATGCATGTTTTAGTAAATATACATATTTAAATGAATATTTATGCATAACTGTTTTATTAATTGATTTGTGTACTTAGGGTATATCTTTAGTATATCTAAGTGCATTTGTAAGCAAACGCATGTTATATTTTTAAAATGCACTTAAACTGTTTTTAATTATATTAATATTTTACCTTTAGTATATTTCATGTTTTATTTGACATATATATACCCGAAATATACTTGGTATATTTTAGGTATATTTCTGGTATATATATGGTTTATTTTACCATTATGAATGATTTAATGTAAATGAAGGATTTCAATAGAACGTGCTATCTAGTGGGCAGCAGTAGAATCGTGTACGTACCGATGCGATAGATCAGGGTTGAGTGAGAATCAATTGTGGTGATTATAATTGATTTTATTAAGATCGATGGTGTGATTAATAGTGTGATTACGGGGCCAATCACACTGACAACCAGATTACGGGAGCTCAATTGACTTAGTGTCTCGGGGCCAGTCTACTGTCCATAATGGAATAAATGATCTATTGATTTGATTGAGATGTGAGGTGATAAATAGTGTGATTGCTGGAGCTCGGTTGACCAAGTGCCTCGGGGTCAATCACATTAATAGCCAGACTGTGGGAGCTCGGTTGACTTAGTGTCTTGGGGCCAGTCTACTGTCCAAATTGGAATAAGTATTCTATTTGGAATCAAGTGAGCCTGTATAGTTAGAATGATGATGTGGTTGATTGAGGTTGCGATTATTAGGGTTCTATGAATCCTTCATGAATTAAACTAAATGTTTTCTGCATTTGGTATATTTATATAAGCAGAGTTGGCATATGTGTGGAATGCATGAATATATATATATATATATATATATATATATATATATATATATATATATATATATATATATATATATATATATATATATATATGTGTGTGTGTGTGTGTGTGTGTGTGTGTATGTGTGTGTGTGTGTGTGTGTGTGTGTGTGTGTGTGTGTGTGAATGCATGATTGGATATGTTTTAGATTGCATGTATGTATAGTATAATAATTCACTCGGTGAGGTCTGACTCCCCCTAAATTATTCTTTTTTTTTTAAGAAATCCTATATCGTCAGACCTTAGTAGTATAGTCTCTCATCGGTGTCCTTCCATCCTGGCTATTTTATGTAAATGTATATTTTGAACTTTGATTTGTATTCTAGATACTGCAATAGTAGTGTTATTGTATCAGAAGAGTATTATTTTTATTTTGATATTAAATACTCTGAGAATTATATTTGAACACTATACGAATATATATTCATCTATGAAAGGAATTGGAGTATTTATTTTATATATTGATTCAGAAAATTTTTATTTTATCGTACTTTTTATTTATTTATTGCATGGTTTTATTTTCTAAGGCTTGCTATGGGTTCTAGATTCGAAAGAATTTCTGTTTCCTAGCGCCGGTCATGGCCCCTGTTTTGGGTTGTGACATGCTCTATATGGTATCAAAGCAGCCTACTGAAATTATATCTCACCAATATTCTGAGAAATCTATAATCCTTTGCATTATGCTTTATATGGTATTAAAGCAGCCTACTGAAATTATATCTCACCAATATTCTGAGAAATCTGTAACTATGGCTGAAAATACCTCTATTATTCCACATGAATCTCAAACTATTGTATAAACTTTACAAAATAATTCTCGCTTTCCAACAAGAATCATCCTAGATGATACAAATTTCATGTTATGGTCACAGCTTATAAAGATGTAAATTGCAACCCAAAACAAATATGGTTTTCTCTCTAAGGCAACTCTAAAATCATCTGTAAGGGATAAAGCCTTGGAGGCGTGGCTAATTAATAACAACTAAGTGAAGAGTTAGCTCATTGACTTAATGAGTCCAACCTTAATGTAGAGATTTATTAAATAGCAAATAAAATATAGGATGTTGTCTTAAAAACCATTTATAATCACT
The DNA here is from genome assembly GCA_947683625.1 of Mallotus nudiflorus. NCBI lineage: Eukaryota > Viridiplantae > Streptophyta > Magnoliopsida > Malpighiales > Euphorbiaceae > Mallotus > Mallotus nudiflorus. The sequence continues at coordinate 5,128,688 of CANTUR010000283.1, read as the reverse complement.
TGAATGAAACACAGTTGTTAAAATTAAATCATAGGTAGTTCACTACTCAACAAAATGGTAGACCCCTGTGTATATACTATAATGAAATTGTTGGCATACTTCAGGATATTAATGCTCAGACTAAAACTTAAGAGGAGGGTGTTAATGGAGTTATATCACTACATAAGACCATGACTCAGCTTTGAACACATATTTTTATGGTCGATCTTAACTAGGAATTCAATTATGCTCGGAGTGAAATATTACGAAATGATCTATCTATATTATGCATATATACATAAGGATTATAACCAGCGATAAATAATGGAGGAACCAAAGTCTATGCCTGTAATTAAATGCTTTTAGCAATGTGAACTTGTCAACCATTAAAAAAAAGAACATCAAGTAAGACCAACACATATATATGTATACATTATGGTGAGAATGGACACTCTAAAAAATAATGCTATGAAATTTTTTATTACCTAGATTGGTGAAAAGTTACTAAAAAAACCTCACAAGAAGTTTAGTAAGGTTGTTGTTGCTACTATTAACATTAACAATTCACCACCTACCTCAAATACTATTGCTACAGCCCATATTGAATTTGATGATAAACCAGGTATGACAAGCTCACATTTTACTCAAAATAGTATATGGATTATTGACAAAGGTGCTACCGATCATATGGCAAACTTTGTCCACCATATGATCGATGGATTATAACCAGCGATACATAATGGAAGAACCAAAGCCTATACCTGTAATTCAATGCTTTTAGCAATATGAACTTGTCAACCATCAAAAGAAAGAACATCAAGTAAAACCAACACATATATATGTACACATTATGGTGAGAATGGACACTCCAAAGAACAATGCTATGAAATTTTTTATTACCTGGAATGGTGAAAAGTTACTAAAAAAATCTCACAAGAAGATTAGTAAGGTTGTCATTGCTACTATTAACATTAACGAATCACCACCTACCTCAAATACTATTGTTATAGCCCATATTGACTTTGATGATAAACCAGGTATGACAAGTTCACATTTGACTTAAAATAGTATATGGATTATTGATAAAAGTGCTACCGATCATATGGCAAACTCTATCCACCATCTCATATCTATTCGATTATCAAACCAACGAAATATATTAACTGCTAATAGAGGAATTGCTCATGTTACTCATGAAAGATTAGTATCCATGCCTAACTCTCTTACTTTTGATATTGTACCTATTTTTCCATCTCTCTCTTGTAATCTTTTATCTGTTAGCTAAATTATTGATATTTTGAATTGTACTGTCAAATGTTAGCCTAACTACTATTTATTTTAGGACATTACAACATAATGGATTCTTGACTCTAGTATTAAATGGGGAAAGTAGTACTATTTTGACATGCATAGTGAGATGAGTCGACAACTAGGAAAGTAAGTAGTGCTGTAAGGATTAAAGCCAACAAGGCATAAATGAGGTTATGACATCGTCATCTTGGTCAGTTATCTTTTAGTTATCTTTGCAAAATAAAACCAAATATATTTTTGAATGTTAAAGACTCTAAACTCATGTGCGAAATTTATGAGCTAGCTAAATTCCATCATTTTTATTATTTGTTAAGTTATAATAAAAGCACTATTTTTATGACTATTAACTCTCATGTTTAGGGCCCTGATTATATTCTCACATTTTCTAGTGCTTGATACTTTGTAATATTTATTGATGAATTTACTCGCATGACCTAGATAGCTCTTCTTCATAATAAAGGAGATGTTTATTCTGTTTTCAAGACTTGTATCACATGGTTGCTACTCAGTATCAATGTAAAATATGAGTTATATAATTTGACAATGGTAAAGAATACATCAACTCAACTCTCCAAGTGTTTTGCTAAAAGTATGACATCTATCACTAAACTTCCTATGGTAGGACACTTTAACAAAATGGCCTTGCAAAGTGGAAATTGACAATTGTTAGAGGTTTTTTGAGCATCCTTATTTAACATGAATGTTTCTTAGGAATATTGGGGGACGCTTTCGATCAACTACATATCTTGTTGATAGAACTTTGTCGTAATTTCTTGATTTTTAAATCCCATATCAGATGCTTCAAGAACTTATCTAAGCACTAACTCTTCTAAATTTTAAACTAAAATATTTGCTTGTATGACATTTATTCATTAGTGCATGGGTAAACTAGATCCATAAGTAATGCAATGTATATCTATTGGATATGCAGATTTAAGAAAAGGAAATTATTGTTATAATCCCCATACTAAGAAGATATGTATAACTAAAGATGTAACATTCCATAAAAATATCCCATTTTATGCTAATCCTCAGTGCTCTTTTCAAAAGGAGAAAGCCTATAAGTGTTTTGAAGATAACACTCAGAATATTAGCTAGATTAGAATCTTCAATGATGCACAATCGAGTATCTCACTCGGACAGGAACCAATTATCTTACACAAACATAAATTGAGTGTCTTATTTGAACATAAAGTTGAATAAATGATTATACCTAATGTCTTTCATGAATAGTAATAGATCAAATGAGTAAACCACCATTAAAAGGCTTATATATATCCAAGAACCATAAAAATCAAAATAGTAAAGCTCCCCAATTAACACCAAAATCTATAGAAACTTCAAATGTGTTTCATGAGATAAATTCATCACCCTTAACATTGTCTAATATTGAACCAAGATACCCTACTAAAACAAATAGAGGAATACCTAAATGACAATATGATTCTTACTTAAATGTAAATACCAAATATCCTATAAAATTATATCTCATCTCATCATTTATCAAGATCACATGCATTTGTTGTAAATTAATTATCCATTGTATCTATTCCTAATAATGTGTAGGATGCTTTAAGAGACTCGAAGTGGAAGAAAGCTAGGAATGATGAAATGGTGGCATTACAAAAAAAACTTTATTTGGGAACTAGTGTCGTTGCCTAAAGGAATAAAAAAGTAGGATGCAGGTGGATTTTCACAATCAAACTCAACTCTGATGGAAGTATTAATCACTATAAGGTAAAACTAGTTGCAAAAGGCTATACTCAAAAGTATGGGATTGATTATAAAGATGCATTTTAAATACCATTTATATTCTTATATCTATAACAAAAAATCTTGATTGGCCATTATGATAGTTTAATGTTAAAAATGCATTTCTCAATGGAACTCTAAAAGAAGAAGTATATATGGATCCTCCCCTAGGAACAAATTATATTGACAAAATATGAAAATTTAAAAAGGTGTTACTTGACATAAAATAATCACCTTGAGTATGGTTTGAAAGATTCTCAACTTTCATAAAAAAATATTAGCTACAAACAGAGTGATGCATATCATACTCTCTTCATTAAACAGAGATTGGATAAAGGCACTACCTTTATTATATATGTTGATGATATGGTAGTTATATGAAATGATTGGAGTGAGACAGTGGCACTTAGCAATAAAATATGAACTCAAAGATATTAGTCATTCGAAGTATTATATTTTTTTAGGCATTGAATTACAAGATTAGCTCAAGGCATCTCTCTATGTCAATGAAAAATATGTGGTGGACTTGTTGACTGAAACAGACGTGATAAATTATAAACCAGCTGAAACTCTAATAAAAGTGAACCATCAATTGTAAACCAACTGAAACTCTAATATATGTGAACCACATATTAGTAATTCGAGAATATCAAGTTCCAATAAGTAAAGTGAGATATTAAAGATCAATGAGAAGATTAATTTAATTGTCTCATACTGTACCTGACATTACATATGTAGTAAGCATTATAAGCCAATATATGCACATACCAAGTGAAGAGCATATAAAGACTGTGTACCAAATTCTGCGGTATTTGAAATCTTCTCTAGGAAAGGGATTATTTTTGGTAGAAATGGAGATTATAAAATTACTAGATATACTAATTCGAACTGAACTGGAGACCACACTAAGCATAAGTCAACCTCTGGTTACTTCATATTTATTGGGGTCACTTGGCCAGGTAAGAAATAAAAGGTGGCAGCAAGATCAAATAGTGAGGCTGAATTTCATGAATGACTCATGGAGTGTGTAAATTACTATGGATAAAGTACATTTTTCAAGACCTTGGTCTATGCCATTCAAAGCCTATGATGTTGTATTGCAATAATAAAGCAGTCATAGCAATTGCAAAATAATCCTATCCAATATGTCAAAACTAAACATGTGAAAATTGACTGCCACTTTAGATGACAAAGCAGTTAACAATTTTTTGGTCTTCAGTGCAGAGTGAATACAAAGCTCTTGTTAATGTTACTCAGGAGTTGTTATAGATTCGTTCTTTACTTTGTGAACTTGACTTTCTACCATAACCAACAATTCTTCATTGTGACAATATTGTCACTATTTGTCTTACATTAAATCTAGTGTTCCATGCCCATACGAAGCATATTGAATTGGATTTCCATTTTGTATAAGAACAGGTGATCAAAAGGACTATACAAGTTTAGTTTTTAACATTTCAAGATCAGTTGGCAAATTTTTTCACAAGCCCTTGTCCACTCGCTTTCAATTCCTCTTCATGATGGCCATGGACTTGTAGAGGGGTGTTAGGATGTATGATAACACTAATCTTTATCGGTTGTAAATATAGTTATATAATTGTACATTTATTATATGTTGTATATTTGTTACTTAGGTTCTATCTTTATCTTAAATGTACTATAAATACTTGTATTGTATCAACCCAAAGATAATAACAATACTTCTTAATTTTACAATGTGGAGTAATTCCATATATTGTCATTAATGATAACAATTGGCAAATTATGAATTACTATTTATTTATTTTTTAAAATTTAAATTTATAAATTTTTTTTATTAATTTCAAAATTAAATAATAATTAAAATAATTTCAAAATTAATAAGTTAAATTGCTGTGAAAATTTGAGAATAAATCTACAAAGTAATAATATATCAACTATATATAATCGAACTAAAAGAAATAAAAAAAATACACTGGTTGGGGTTAGAAATTAGTTGTTAGAAATTAATTAACTCAGGATAAACCAGCTATTAAGCAACGTTAGTCAAGTTAATTTCTTTCTCTTCACCTTATCTCATGGAATCATCCACATAATATTCCACTCTTTTGTTTAGATGACTAACCGGTTAATTATATATAAAATGTCATATGTTTATATTTCTTTAATTTCATTACAATTGAGCCACCAAAATTTTTAACAAAAAAGAAAGATAGACTTCTATTATATTAAATATGATATTATAGTATTTTTAGATTAAATAGGAGAGAGAAAATAGTTTTATTGAAATAGAAGATAAATGTTTTAGATGAAATAGAAGGCAAAGTTTTTGGTGGAATAAAAAAGAATATTTCAAATGAAATATAATTATTGTATTTTTGAAAAGAGGTGTTTTAAATGGAACAGAAGGTAAGGAAATGTTACTGTTGAAGTAATGAATTTTTATAAATTTCGTAAGAAAAAATTAAAAAATTTAATGGTTTTGCCCATAAAATTTTAAGAATGAATAGTAAGATATGAGGTGGGACACTAGTAAAAATTTGGATTTCATAATTTTGGAGTTTAGAATTTAATAGATATATCTAGATTGGTGTTGGAGTTTAGAATTTAATAGATATATCTAGATTGGTGTTATTAAAAATTTAAATGTTTGAGAGTTTTTATAATTTTAAGAAAATATCACAATTTATATATATATATTAAATGTTGAGTTCTAAAGTTATCAAACAAAAAATTTAACAAGTGTCCACCTTCATATTTGAATATTCACTTGTAAAGCTAACATGTTAAACTATTAAAAATCCTAATTTTTTATTAAAAATAAAATATTTTTAATAGTTATTTAGTATTATTTTTTAACTAAAACACTATTATATATATTTTAATATTACTCAAATTCTAAAATTATTTATATATTACGTATTTTTCTATCTTAAATCAGTCATAATATTTTTTCCTAAACCATTAAAATATTATAGTAGCTACTTAATATTATTTTTTAACTAAAATACTATTATACATACTTCAATACTAATCTAAATCAATCAAAATATTTTTTTCTAAACCATTAAAAAATTACAGTAGTTACTTAATATTATTTTTTAACTAAAATACTATTATACATTCTTCAATAGTAATCTAATAATTCTAAAAACAAATTTTATTAATCTAATAATTCCAAAAATAAATTTTATTATAACTAAAAATTTATGACAACAAAAATTAAAGAAAATAAAATTGATGTGATTTATTTCATTTTTAATTTATTTAGTTATTATTTCTTTTAAATTATTTTATTTCACAGTCCGCGAATGGAATCATGACTAGTTTAATTAATTTTTGACAATTTTAACACTTTATTTATTTAGTCAAAATTGAATAAAAAAAACACATTTACTCATTTGGCCAAATACTTTACTTTAATCGTAAAAGATCACATTTACTCTTAATAAATAATCAAATTTATAAAAATATTGACATTGTAACAAAACCTAACCCTACAGAATTTAAGATCCCTTATTATCCTTTAATCAAGTTTTGTGCTTATACTTATTATTTGTTTTTGAGTGTTTTATTGAAGTTCTAACCGAAGTCAATACTAAGGCACCCAAACTGATACATATAAGTTAGAGATCCAATTGTAACCATTTTTAGCTACTACTATCATCTACCATTATGTCGTTACCAACATCCATTAGGCAAGTGTATAAGTTTGTCTTGCTCGGGTATAGTTTTGCGATTCTTTGCAAGTTTTAGTATTGTCTTTTATTAGTCTCTTTTGTCCTTTCTTTCTTTTTGGCTGGTTGTTTCCATTGTCGTTTTGCTGTTCTTTTATTTTTTACGTATTATGGCCACGGATCCTTCTAACTTTATTCATGAGGAACTAGTGGATCAATACACTCACTTAAACATTAATGATGTTGATGTTCATCCTGAATTGGAAATCACAGAAGAAGAGGTTGGGACTATGGAAGCTGTTAATGAGTTTTGTTTGGCTGGGAAATTTTTGTCGGACAAGGCTATCAATTTTATTGCTATGAGGAACACTTTTGCTTCCTTATGGCGGCTTGTTCGCGGGGTGCATATTTCTTATATGGGTGATTAAATTTTTTTCTTTCCAATTATTTCATAAACTGGATATGAATCGCATATTAGACTAAGGTCCTTGGTCTTTTGATCAACATATCCTAGTGCTTGTTCCGTTTGATGGATCCGTTGCTTTGGAGGATATTAATTTTCGGTTTGTTAATTTTTAGGTTCAGGTTCTTAAACTTTCAGTTGGTCTCCGATCTAACAACATTCTGTAGAAAATTGCAGGTACTATTTGATTCTTACATTGCTTCGGATGAGAACAATTTTCATAGTCTCTAGAGAAATCATTTGTGGGTGAGTGTGATTATTGATGTTTCACGTCCTTTGCATTCTAAGATGAAGATTAAACTGGCAGGGTCACAATGGGGTTGGATTGAATTTCGTTACGAAAGACTTACCACTTTCTGTTTTGTCTATGGTAGACTGGGACACTCAGAGAGGTTCTATGAATCTATTTTTTAAAATCCTTCCTTGTTAGTGAACAAGCAATATGGGAATTGGCTTCGAGCTCAATCTCTTCGGAGTCAAAATCCTGATGAATCGTTAGCTTCGGATGACAAGTAGAGACTACATGGCGAAAACGGTTATTGCTGATAAGAGAGTTGTTAACGGCATTGATGATGCTAGTGATTCCGCTAATTCTGCTCTGAAAAATAATAGTAATGGGCGTACTCATAGTTGGAAAGGAGGAAGTCATGGATTAACTAGGGCATGTGGAATGGTATATGCTTCCACTTATAATGCTCTAGGTTTTTAGGGATTTGTTGCTGATATAATTGAAGGTATTGTTGAGTATGATGGCAAATGACGTCGAAGTGATGAGTTGTTAGAGGATCAGGTTAGTGGTGCTTATGTTGACGAGACTGGGCATGGAGCTGTCGTTTTTGGGCCTATAAATGAGGTTCTGAATTGCAGCCCAAATTCTTCTTTAACGATGGGTCTTGAATCCTAAGCCCACTGAGAATTATGAATTCCTAATCTTGGAATTGTCATGGGCTAGCCAACCCACGAGCAATTCATTATCTTAAGAACTTGGTGTTTAAAATCAGGCCTAACATTATTTTTCTTTGTGAAACATGGGCTAATGTGGATAGAGCTATGTGGTTAAAATCTTAATTGGGTTTAATTATTGAGAGTGTGGACCGAAGCAGTGGGCTTATTCTCCTTTGGGATCAAAATGTTGATGTCGAAGTGATTCAATCTAATTTAAATTTTATTCATGCTATGGTTCAAGTTGCAGGGTTTGTGAAGTGGAGATTTACTAGTTTTTACGGTATCCCTGACCGTAATCAAAGGTGTGATTCTCGGGCTATTCTTCATTCTCTTGCTCGATTTTCTTCTCTCCCTTGGTGTATTATGGGAGATTTTAATGATATTCTTTTTATTCTGAAAAGTTGGGTGGGGCTCCTTACCCTTCTCGGTTGTGGGATGGCTTTAGTGATGCTGTTAATGATAGCTGTTTATCAGACATTCCTTCGTATGGTTCGTTCTTTTTCTGGGAAAGATCGCGGGGTTCTTTGAACTAGATCCAAGAAAAGCTTGATAGGGGTATGGCTTCGGTGGCACGATTTCAATTTTTTCCTTCTACTGTTATTGAGGTTTTGGATGTATCTTCTTCAGACCATCTTCATCTTCTTCTTAAATTGAATGGGAATCATCGAAAGTCTTATCCTAAAGCTTTTCATTTTGAGAATTTGTGGATCAAATATGAAGAGTGTCGGAATATTATGGTCAAATGCTAGTTGGAGAATGGTGGTGTTTCTTCGCCGGAGAAGTTAGCTTTGTGTGGTTTGGCTCTTTCTAAATGGGGCAGTTCTTTAACTCATACTTTTCATAAAGAATTAGATCAGTGTCTTCGACAATTGCATCTTTTGCGTAACAGATAGGATTCTTGAGGTTTTCAGGAGTTTTTTTTTTTGTTCAGAGGCGCTATAATATCATCTTGGATGATCAAGAATTATTCTGGAGGTAACGTGCCAAGCAGTTCTGGCTGAAAGATGGTGATGCCAATACAAGATTTTTTCATTGTTTTGCCTCTTGTCTTAAGCGCAGTAGCTTTATTCATGCTTTAAGAGATTCTAATGGTGTTTGGCGGCATTCTTTTCCTCATCTTAAGCACGTGTTCATCAATTTAAGTCTAGTTGGAAATGATGGTACCCAACTTGTTAATTGCATTTCTCCTTCAGTATCTCCAGAATAGAATGCTCTTCTTCTTAGTCCGATATCTGCAGATGAAGTTAGGAAAGCTGCATTTAGTATGGACCTTGATAAATCTCTAGGACTTGATGAGCTGAATCCATGCTTCTATCAAAAGTTCTGGAATGAAGTTGGGGATGACATAGTTCAGTTGTGTAATTCTTTCTTGAAGTATAGGTTTTTTCCCACATAATTAAATTCCACAGCAATTGTTCTTATTCCAAAAAAGAAATAAGTGGAGCAAATGGCATATTTGCGCCCCATTGCGCTTTGCACTGTTCCTTATAAAATATTAGCTAAGGTATTAGCTAATCACCTAAAATTGCTGCTTCTTAGGTGTGTGTCAGAATTTCAAAGTGCTTTTATAGGGGGTGATTCCATCTTTGATAACTCTTTGTTGGCATGTGAGATTCTGCATTCTTTCAACAGTAAGCATCGGGCTCAGAATGGAATGGCTGCTTTGAAAAATGACATGTCTAAGGCTTATTACCGATTGGAATGGTCATTTTTGGAACAGGTAATGATCCGGATGGGTCCGATGAATTATGTTCTGTGTCTCTTCTATTAATTATTCAATTTGTTTAAATGGTGGTGTGATTGGTACAGTGATTCCACAATGTGGGTTGAGACAAGGAGATCCATTATCTCCTTATCTCTTTATTCTATGTGCAGAGGCGCTTAGTGCTCTATGGTGATCCCAAGAATCCCAAAACTTAATCCATGGCTGTCGCTTAGCAAGATTAGCTCCTCAGATAAGCCATTTATTTTTTTGCCAACGATAGTTATCTATTTTTCAAAGCATCTGTTCAAGAATGTTTAGAGGTTCGGTGGTGTTTGAATCTTTATGAAGCGGCTTCGGGTCAATCAATTAATTTGGCCAAGTCCTCCATTATATTTAGCCGTAATATTGCACCAGAAGTATAAAATAAACTTTCTTCTTTACTTAACGTTCCTATGGTTAGTAAACAAGGAACATATCTTGGCCTCCCTACTTTTATTGGTCAAAATAAGAGTTGTCTTTAATTATATAAAGGATCGAGTTAGAGCTTGGATCAATTCTTGGAGTTCTAAGCTGCTCTCTAAGGGTGGAAAGGAGATATTGCTGAAATCGATGGCTTAAGCTATTCCAAACTACATCATGAATGTTTTTCTTTTGCCAAAAGCCTTGTGTGAAGAGATTGAACATATGATGAATAGCTTTTGGTGGGGTTGTTATAAGGGTGCAAGGAAAGGTATTCATTGGTTAAATTGGGAGAAGCTCAATCATCTTAAGAAATTTGGTGGCCTTGGGTTTGGACATTTGCGTGAGTTTAATCTGGCCATGGTTGCTAAACTGGCTTGGGGATTGATTGAAAATCCTATGTCTTTGACAGCCCAATGTTTAAAAGCCAAGTATTATCGTTCTTCGGCCTTTCTTGAGGCTAAGTTGGGTAGCGATCCTAGTTATTTATGGAGAGGTTTATTGGAAATTCAAGAGGTTTTAAGGAGGTGAGATAATATTCGCATTGGTAATGGGTAGTTAACTTGTATTGGGGGAACTCCATGGCTTAATTCCATTGAGGATGGTGGTATTCGATCAGTGCTCCCTGTGGAAATTTAGCAAAGCACAGTTCAAAGTTTGTTTATGATGGGGATGAGATGTTGGGACGCTGATTTAGTTCAGGATTTATTTGATCATAGGGATTCTCGACTTATTTTACAGACCCCTTTAAGTTGAAGGGATATGTCAGACTTATAGTACTGGTTTGTGTCTTCGAATGGTCAGTTCTCGGTGTGAAGCTGTTATCAGCTTTTAAGAGGTGAATGTTCTGTTGATTCTCATCCTGTGTGGCAGTGCATTTGGAAGTTGAAAGTTTTGACGAAGATTCAGAACTTTTGGTGTAGGTGTGCATAGGATTGCCTTCTGACTCGTTCGGCTTTGGCTACGAAATGTGTCCTTGCAAGTGCTCTGTGTCCTTTGTGTGATTTTGGAACAGAGTTTATTTTTCATGTGTTGTTCGCTTATCCTATTGCATTGGATTTTTGGCATCTTGCGCAACTTCCTATGACTTCTCTGCTTCGAGATTCTGTCCAGGATTCTTTGCATCACATTCAATAAGGCTGTTTCATTTGCTTCTATTGGGTATAATATCTTATTTAATCTCAATTCGAAGGTATGGAAAGGCATCTCTCATCCAGCATCTAAAATCCTCAATATGGCAAGTCACTCCTTGTTTAGTTGGTAGAATATTCGGGGCAATGGTGTCAATTTGGTTTCGACAACAAATAACCTACAAGCTGCTGGTGATATTGTCTAGACTAAGCCTCCAACTAGTTTTACAAAAATTAATATTAATGCTGCAGTTTTTTCTCATACTGATATAATGGGTCTTGGCTATGTTATAAAGGACTCAACTGGTCAGTTTTTGAAAGCAAGAAGCTCTTCGATTCCCATCAGACTTGCTCCCAAGAAAGCAGAAGCTATCGGTCTCAAGGAAGCCTTAAGTTGGCTTAAATCTATGCTGATGGATAACTGTATTATCGAATATGATTCTCTTCAAGTGTTTCATGCCGTTCAGTATTCAAATTTTCGCTCACCTTTTGGTTTTATTATTGATGAATGTATTAGTTTGTTAAAGCAATTTAATCATGTGATTATTCGCTTTGTTCATCGCTCCGATGCAGCACATTCATGCACTCAGGCCGCTGCAAGTTTTAGTGGAGTTCAGGAGTGGGTTAGTCCTCCTGGTTTTCTTATTTCTGTATTAGCTCATGAGAGCTCTTTCATTTAATGAAGTTTCTGTTTGATTTAAAAAAAAAAAGTTAAGAGATCCAACTGAAAAAATGATTGTTTGATGCCGAAGTAATCAAGCAACAACTAATTTTTCAAAGCCAATCAAACAAATTATCGATGAAATTAATGATTGTACATGCTATTCAATAGCCTGAGATAATAACTTGGACATTACTATGAATTTAATGTTTCAGAAAGAATCAAGTAAACAGGTCTAATACAATAAAATTGTCATTACTTTTTAACTACATTGCCATTAGATTTAAGGCAATAGAAATAAGTGATGATCTTTACAACACATAAAATACAACATAATAAGAAACACTGCATAAAGAACAAATTTATGACTGCATTCCGCCTGCATCAAAAGGTTGTTAACTGTTGCACTGTCGTCCACTCTAAAGCAGGAACTCCTTTACTTCCTTTTTTTTCTAACCATTTTCATCTTTATCTTTATGCATTGAGTCCAGTACATCTTTAACTTGAAAACACATGCTGTCGAGCACAAGTCGAGTAATGTGAGACTTATTGGTATACCTTGTGATCCCGATGCAAACTCCACGAGCATAATCACATCACCATGGAGCAAGTAATCGATTAAAAGCAGGTCAATTGTATAGTTATCTACCTTTGCCAGTTCCTCAATCTCACTTGCACTACTAATTAGCCCAAGGCCACCCCTAAGCCATTGAACTGCACACTTTTGGACTCCCCAGATTTGGATAGATCATTGGTGGTTTGATCATGTGAAACTGTGAAATTATCGTCATAAAAAATAACCAAAATGGAGGTAAATTTGGCCAAACAATTTAAGAAAATGAGATCTGATTAGGCGGATTGAAGAAACGTAATGTCAATCCCTTGGTTGAAGAAAAAAAACCCATACAGATTATATTTATATAAAAGGAGAGGAAGAAACAAAATGCTGTGAAATTAGCAAATGTTCTCTATGAGGATCATCAGCTATGAGGTTAAGCTTGGTTCACTACATGTGATGAGACTGCGGTACTAGGGCGAAATGAGATAAAGATGAAGCACGGAAATTGCGTTGGATTAATTTAATTTTTAACAGGAAGAACTTATTTTCTCCTTAACCAGTAAAACACAAAAATTGAGAATTGACCTAATTAGTTCTATTAATTAGTCAATTAGTGGCAATCAAAATACATAAGAAGTAGCACATAAATTAGTGGTAAAATACAAAAATTAATGAAGATGTTAAAATTGTCAAGAACTTACTAAATTAGAACATATTTGTTAAAATTAAAAATAAAAAAATATAAGTTACAAATATTTGATTTTTTTTGTGCCAATAAGTTTATTTTTATTATAATTCCATAATACGATTTATTAAAACATATATATATATATATATATATATATAGTCAAATCATTAAAAAATATTAAAATTAAATAAAAAAAAGTAAACAATTACGTATATATATCTATTATGAAATATATTATTAACAACATTCATAGTAAATTAAGGAAGCATTATAATTTATCAGCTACTAACTATAAACTAACAGAAATTAATAATTATCCGCTATATATTAGCTACTAGCTACCAATAGTTACCAACTATCAACTATTAATAATGGATCAACCAAACTAGAATTGTTTATAATGACTAGTTATGACTCATGTATGAAAAACTAATATATTTTTTATTTAGTTATTTTATGATACAAATAAAATAAAATTAAATAATTCAAATAAATTAAATTCAAGTATTAACTAAAGTTTAATAAATTATTATAAACAATTATGTATATATTAACAACATAATAGGTGGAAATTTTCGTACTCTCACTTTATATCTAAACTCCACTCCATCATTATGTTGTTAACGTATGAATGACCCAAGTATCCTCAACTTCAATGTTTTACTTTTTATTGTAGTTTTTATAAATTTCTCTATTTTTAATTACCCAAAAAAATTATAATTCTTATGAAAATATATTATATTTAAATTTTACTTTTTAAAAATATTTCCAAATTAAAAAAATTGTTGTTAATAAATAAGTTGCATAATTACAAATTTTTCAAACTATATATTAATTTATAAAGTATTTCCTATTTTGATTAGCTTAACTTATATTTATATAATATAACTATCTAAATTATAAATTTAGTTCTAATTTAAATTAAATTATCCTTATTCTAGTTAGATGAACTTTTATTTGATCCAATATAAATTAAATAAGTAGCATAGCAAAGTCTAATAAAAAATATTTATAATATTAATTGAATTAATTTTTATTATTCAAATAATTAATTATAATCAATGTTTAAAAATAGTACGGATAATTTTTTAATAGATAGAAATACTAAATCAAAATTTACTAAAAAGCTAATATATAATTACTCAAAAAAGAGAAAATTAATTTTTATAAAATTATTGTCATAATATTTTTCAGAATAGAAAACATGAAGTTTAAAAATAATTAGGGTCGTAATATTTTTTATATGAAATTATTTTTAGAACATAGAAAAAATGTTAAATTTAGGGAAAATTACAATAAAATATTTTGTTTTTCACAGCTTTTTTACTTAGAGGGTTATGGTATTTTTCATAATATTTAAGGAAAAGATCCAAATATGACCCTAATGTTTTCCCCTATTCCCACATTGGCACTTAATGTTTTTCACAGGCCATTTATGCCTTTAATGTTGACAGATTGAGTGCATTTGAATAGAGGTCCTAAACATTGTTAACTTTCTTGTTACCACATCTGATGTGGCATATATGGGATCCAGTTCAGTCAAAAGAACAAAAAAAAAAGGATCTGTTGATTTTGCCACCTAAAAACTGAATTGCCTCTCTTGGCTTAACAATTTATGAAAAACCAGTCCCCATAACAATCCATGCCACCATATTCTTCATGAGAAAATCATCAAACAACTCCCATGCAATTTTCATAATCTCATTTTTAGCATAAGCAACAATAACTTCCTTCTAAGAAATCAAATCCTTCTCAGGCATTTCATCAAATAACGTATGCCCACATTCCAAAATTCCACATTTTTTTCATATAAATTAATGTATTACTAACAAATAATTTAAAACCAAACCTACCAATCAGAATACAATATGCATGCATCTGCCATTCTAAGCTCAAATTAAGAGTACAACCCGTGAGGTTGTTACCTCCAATGCATCATTAAACTGTTGATTCTGTGCATACCTAACAACCATTGAATTCCAAGAAACAATATCTTTACGGGGCATTTCATCAAATACTTGTTGAGCCTCTTCCAAACACTTCAAAGATTCTGCACTTGGCATGGAAGAAGAGTTTAGTGTAGAATCTTGATTGAATGGATTGGAAGAAGAAGCTTGAAAGATTCTGCAGAGAAGAACGCAAAAAAGGGCAATTTGAGCATAACTAAGCAAAGGTAATCAACTCCTTGACTTCATCAACCTCCCTCCTTGACTCAATAATAATTAAAGGAATTGTATAAAGAATGCTGAGAAACTATCGAAGTGCCTCAATGAGTTTTCCAGCTGTTGTGGCCTTATAGCCAGCCTTGAGCTTCTCTTCTAATTGAGAGAAATGGGACACCAGTGCGAGGGGGGGGGTGCCTTACATTAGGGCTAGTAGATTAGTTCCATCGTCGCTCAACAGCTAAAAATATCACTCGAATTGATGAAAATGCACGTAAATATGTATGGCTACCTGTATAAAGGTCAACAAACATGGATCTCAATGGAGCAAAGTTTTCAAGGTCCCATCCTCTCTCTCTATTTACGTCAGCCTCTTCCCCTTCCTCCAAAGTTTCTAAAACATTCTCATTTTGTGAGCCATCTATATCATCCATATATAGATTCCCACCCCAATTGCCTTTAGAAGTCTCTTCATTTTCATTAACACCTTTACCCATATCATCCAGTTGATTACCTCTGCTCAGCCGTAAATACCTCTCTCCCCAAGCATCTATCAACACCGCTGTAATTATCCTGCTTGGTGGAGATGACAATGATGATGTGTGTGACTGGATCTTCATCTCATCATCCTTTTATGACTACAGGAGGAGATTCAATTTGATTTGATTCGATGATTAGAAGAAGAAGAAGAAGAAGAAGAAAGTGAATTAAAAACCCTATAATTTGGTGATTTCGATTAAGTTTTTAATGATTTGATGATGAAAATTGCAATATTGAAACTGAGATTTGAATTTCAAAAAAAAAAAAAAAAGAAATTGAGATTTGGTTTTTTTTTTTTTAAAGAAAACAAAAGGATTTTTTGGGGTTGTTTATGTAAGGCAGATTATATGTTTTCTTCCCTCCATTGGCAAAATCAACAGATCCTTTTTTTTTATTATTTTCTTTTGACTGAATTGGGTCCTATATATGCCACATCAGAGGTGGTAATGGGAAAGTTAACAACGTTTAGGAACTGTCAGCATTAAAGGCATAAATGGCCCATGAAAAATATTTAGTGCCAATGTGAGAATAAGGTAAAACATTAAGGCCATATTTGAACTTTTTTTCCTAACATTTAAGGGAATGTGATTTGATTCTACATGCATTTTAATACCCCACTCCGTAATAGTATTAAAAATATATGATATAAAATTAACATAGTATAAATTTTTAATAGTAAAATTATATACTAAGTATTATAGTATTCAACTAACTAAAATAAATTCACAGTAAATAAAAATAAGATGTATTTTTAATTTTATTATGAATAAAAAGAAATAATTGTTAAAATAAATTTGTAATATTTTTAAAAGTATCTAAATAGTTATATTGATGGTAAATCACAAGTAAAACATTTATAGTATTGAAAGGGAGTGTTATATTAAAATTTTATTACAAAATAATGATGATGTTAGTTGATAGAGTATTGAAGTGTTAAAAAATAAAATCACATACCTCTAAATGTCACGAAAAAAAACCACAAGTCTTAAAATGAAAATATGTCTAACTACATGATACTTTTTGTACTTATCCCATAATTTATAATTTTAATGGGAAATAAAATTAAAACTAATTAACTTCAAAAATTAATTAAAGTTTAAAACTTCTAAATTTATTTATTCTTGACATTTAAAATGAAAATACATTATCATACATCCCAACACTAATTTTAATTTTGTAAATAAAAATAAATAAATAATTTATTAAGAATTTATGTCTTTTTATGAACTTCAAAAAAATAAATTATTTTTTATATAAATATGGTTTGATATTTTATGAGTATATTTAATTTGTACTGTTTTTAAATTAATTTTTTAATTTTTTATGATTATTTTTGTGGTTGTTTTAAAAAAAACCCTAAAAATGATAATAAAACAAAAAAACCAAAAAAAAAAAAAAACAATCATAAAAATTTTACAATCTAAGCATTGAAGTCCCATGTTATATTTTTAAGGCTTAGCTTCTCACCAAGAAAAATTTGGTATTTATACATACCGAATTATTGGATGATCCAAATACATTACTAATATCAATCAATTAGATACTTATCAATCACTCGGTGTTTAAGTGTTTTTTACTTAGAAATAAACCAAAACCAATATCTACTAGGTTGAGCAGTTGCCCCCTGTAATATCCCGTGTTTTTAAGTATTTTAACATTGTACTGGGATATGCAGTGTTAATAATTTTTGTATATATATTACGATATTTTTACGAGTTAATATGTATTTAAAACCTATTTTAATTATTGTGTATTATTTACAGTACTTTACGTAAAATTTTCCCGGGACTTGTATTTTCGGGAAAATTTTCACGTAAATAATTTATTATTAATTATTTTAAATATATTTTCGGACTTGCATGAACTCATACATATTTTTAAAATTACTAAACACCGTGTATGTGTGCGATATTTATTTAATTAGGGTTTAATATATATTACCCTAATATTTTATTATTTATTTATTAATTTATTGTTATTTAATTATTTTATTTATTATTAAATTATTAAAATATTAAATTATATGTGTGGATGTGAAATTTTTCAAATATTTTATTAAATTTTTTTTCTTTTTTCTTTTTTCTTTTTCTTTTTCTTTTCTTTTCTTTTTCTTTCTTTTCTTTTTTCTTCTTCTTCTTCTTCTTCCTCTCCCTCCCGCGCCCGACCACCCTTCCCCTCACCACTACAAATCCCGACCACCTATTGTCGGTGTGCCTCCCGGCTTGCCACTGCCGTCCCCCGCCGCCAGTAGCCTCCTTCCCCGGCGCCGGCAGCCTCTTTTCTTCCATTTTGGCCGAAATCCTTCTCCTCGCCGTCGACGACGATTCCGGCCACCATTTTTGACACCGCCGGTCTCTTTCTTCTCCTTGAGCTCTGATGAGTGTAATTCTAGCTTTGGTTTGAGCTTAAATGGTCTAGATTTGCTTAGGTTTCGAATTTTCCAATTCGGTCACATTAGGGTTTTCGATTTTTTTGAGCTTTGAATTGATTGATTAATGAAAAATCTCTTCACAAATGTTGATCCTAGTAGCTTAATATACATTTATGAATTTTTGTGGAATTTTTGGAGATTTTTTGGATTTTTAGGTATTTTTGAATATTTTAATATTATTTTCTAATTTTCAGAAATTAATTATTTAAATTATGAAATTGTGTTTTATGGTTAAATTAGGTGTTGAAATGAATTATAGGAATTTATTTGGAATTTTTATGAATTTCTATGTATTTATTTTGAATTATTGAAGTTTATGTAATTTTGGGAAATTAGGGTTAAATGTGTTTTTAATTAAAATTAATTGGTTAATTGAGTTTAATTATTGATATTATTGATAAATATGTTGAGAAAATTAATTTTGGATAATTGTATAATTTTTGGTGAATTTTTGAAGTAATTTAAGTATATTTATATATATAGGGGTATTTTGGTAATTTTACCCTAAATTGGCTAAAAATGTAATTTAATTGGTTTTAATAGTTATTTAAGGTATAAAAATGATTTCTACAAATTATTTGGTATTTTTAACTAATTAAAACTATTTTTCGTGAATTATTTTCAATTATATATATAATATACGATTTTTTCTAATAAAATGAGTTTTTATCGGTTTTTATAGTGTTTAAAGGTTAATTATGTAATTTCTACCTATAAAATGTATTTCTATGTTATAAGGATATTTTTGGTATTTCTGGAATTGTTCTGTGTTTGTGGACCCCGGTCAGTAAACTGTAGTCTGGAGTCCGACCGAGGGGTTGTGGTTGAGTGTTGAGCTTGTTTTTCGAAGTGTATTTCTTTGCAGCGTCGGCTCTACTCTTTGAGTAGAGAAATGTCCATTTTATAGGGGAGGTTCTGTCGAATTTTTGATAGAATTCTCGTAAAACGTGATATCCGGTCGATCCCTAATTCTGTTTTTATGATTAATATTCTAGATCGAGTTCTAGGATTTTCTATTAGGTTTATTCTGATTTTTGTCGTTATTGTTTGTCTAGTTGCGCCGAGATCGAGGCCTAGTGGACCAGGCCCGTCGGACCCGTCTCGTGGAGCGCACTAATTTGTGAGTTACTATATTATATATATATGCTTAGGGTGCATGATTTAGAAATATATGTTTTATTTTGATTAGAATGCATAAATAATGTGATTTGTATTTAAGTATATTTTTGGTATATATTAAATTATATGCATGTTTTGTTAATAAATTATATTTAAAATGTTTTTAAATATATTCTAGCTTAATTTATGATGTAATTGGATTCATTTGACGTATATATACTCGAAATATACCTGGTTTATTTTTGGTATATTTCTAGTATATATATGATTTATGTTGATATTTTATTGAACTTCATGCATCATTTATTTTTGTGAATGAATGTTTTATATTTATTAATGAAGGATATCGATAGAACGTGCTACCTAGTGGGCAGCACTAGGACCGAGTACGTACCGGTACGCCTATAGTATTTAGGCTATATTACTAACCATTTGTGGATATTGGTTGATTATGATTATTGATATGTGTGATGTGATTTGGGTGTGATTGCTGGAGCTCGGTTGACCAAGTGTCTCGGGGCCAATCACATTGGCAGTCAGACTGCTGGAGCTCGGTTGACTTAGTGTCTCGGGGCCAGTCTACTGTCCAAATGGATTAAGTGGATATATTTGGATTAAGTGAGCCTGTATGGCTCGAGTGTTGTCTAACACTGTTTGAGGTTGCGAAATTATAGGGTTCTATTAGATCCTTCATGAACTGTGATTTTTAATGAAAAATATATATATAATGATTTTATTGCATCTGTGTGTATTTGCCTGTATATATACATATTATATATATATTGTTGATTGTATGCATTGTCATTTAGTATGCATGTATATATATTATAGTAATTCACTCAATGAGGTCTGACTCCCCTTCGTTGATAATTTTTTAGGAGAGTCAACATCTTCAGACCTCAGTAGCAGGCCTGTACGCCGGATTTCTTTCACCCCGGCTTCTTTGTTTAAACTGCTTACTTGAGTCTTATTTTTTATAATCTAGACACTGCAGTAGTTGTAAATTAATTTTATGGGATTTTATGTATCTTATTTATGTGAGATATTGTATTATATTTGAAACTGGATTTGTATTAAAAGATTTATATATATGAGATGAAATTTGATTTAAATCCAGTTGGTGAAATGATATTGTAATATTTATGATTTTTATTTCCGCTGCATTTAATATTATTATTATTATTGCATGTTTATTTTATTTTTTGCTTGCTACGGGTTCCGGATTCGAAAGAATTCCCGTTCCCTAGCACCGGTCATGGCCCCTGTTTTGGGTTGTGACAAAGTTGGTATCAGAGCGGAGTTCTGTGTCAGGGCTTAGTTATGTGAGTTGTGGCCCTAGTTTTCAAAGTTGTGTTTTCTGTTGGACTACTGCAGTAAATTAGGTTCGAGTACGTCTTGATAAGTATTCCGTGCTTAGTTTTCTGTGTTATTCCTCTGTTGTCTGTTTTGTCTGAATCTTTTCATTTGTCTTTTCAGTATAAGGAGGTGAGCACGTGTCGCTCCACCGGTCGTTGAGGCCGAGGATGATGAGTCTTTTCAGGATGAGGTTTTACCTCCTAAGCAGCCAGTTAGACGTAGAGGTCGTGGCAGAGGTAGACCTCGAGGAGCGGCAGGTCACCGTAGGCAGAGAGAGTTACAGGACGAGGAGCCTGTAGAGCCTGAGTTTGATGTTCTTGTTCCTCCAGTTGTTCAGCCTGCCTATCAGCAGGGTATGTCTGACCCTGAGGCAGCTTTGTTCTATGCCCGAGTTGGCAGGATTATGTTTGATAGGACTTCCAATCCGTTAGATTTTCTGCATGCGATTGAGACTCGGACTCGGACTGCTCATACCGAGTACCAGTGGATCATGATCGTCGAGTTGTCTGTCGAAGGACCAGCTCTAGATTGGTTCATTCAGATGATCCAGCCCTATATGATGACGATGACCTGGGCTCAGTTCCAAGAGCGGTTTATGAGGAGATTTTATCCAGAGCCTCTTCGTTTGAGCTATCGTCTTCGTTTGACCAGTATTTCTTGTGGAGATCGATCTGTAGAGGAGTATACCCGAGAGTTTCTTCATCTGGGTAGATATGCTGAGGATTTGATGCGAGATCAGTATTTCGCAGTCACTACCTACGTTACTGGTTTGGGTTCTGCTTTTGCTGGTATGCCTACAGCAGGCCTTACTCTCGAGTCTGTGATTGAGTTGGCTAAGGAGATTGAGTTGAGGCTAGTTAGGCAAGGAGCGATGCCTGATTACTACCAGCTAGGAGTTCAGTCGAGTGGATTGCAGGCTACTCCGTATTTGAGTTTTCATGTTGGTTCTAGTAGTCAGCAACGAGGTTTGACTCAGCAGAGTCAGAGACAGTAGCAGTGAGTGCATCGGAGTAGTAGACATGGCCGTGGAGGTCAGCGTAGATCCTTCAGATTTGGGTCAGGTGCTTCGAGCAGCAGCAGTGGTCGTAGTTCTGGATCAGCGGCCAATGTTTGCCAGACTTGCGGTAGAGTCCATCAGGGACCGTGTTATCTGACACCACTGACATGCTTCAGATGCGGGCAGATAGGATATTTTTCCAGATCGTGTCCTTATTTCGGGTATCAGCAGCCGTAGATTCCACGATTCCCACAGCAGTCGATTGCTAGTGCTGCACCCGTGCCATTTCAGTTACCACCAGCTCAGCATCAGAGTTCCACTCAGTTTGTTCCACAGCAGAGTCGTGGTAGAGGTACTAGAGGAGGTACCAGAGGTGTTGGCCAGGCTTCTACCAGTCAGTAGGGAGGTCGAGGTCAGGCCAGAGTCTTCCATCTCACTCTGTAGGATGCTCAGGCATCTAATGCAGTCGTGGCAGGTATTGTTTCTGTTTATTACCTGGATGCTTGGGTTTTGTTTGATCCGGGTGCCACGCATTCATTCATTTCTCCTGTTTTTGCTTCTAAATCTTGTTAGCAAGCTTTGAGGATGGCTTTTCCTTTGTCCATTGCCACTCCTTTGAGCGATTCCTTGGACACCGATATTATTCTTTCTGGTTGTCCAGTTCTCATGGGAGATAGAGAATTACCCGCTGATTTGATTTTGTTGGATGTGATGGAGTTTGATATCATTCTGGGAATGGATTGGTTATCTCAGCACTATGCCGTGGTAGATTGCAGGAATAAAGAGGTAACCTTCAGAATTCCTGGTGAAGAAGATTTTAAGTTTGTGGGTGATAGGAGTTCAGCACCTCAGAATCTTATTTCTGCTATTATGGCTAGGAAGTTATTGAAGAAAGGTTATCAGGGATATTTGGCATTGGTCAGGGATACTTCAGTGGAGAAGTTGTCACTCACAGATGTTCCTGTTGCTTGTGAGTTTCCTGATATTTTTCCCGAGGAGTTACCAGGTTTACCACCTCACAGAGAGATTGAGTTCTGTATAGATGTGGTTCTAGGTACTACTCCTATATCTATGCCACCCTACAGAATGGCTCCTGCAAAGTTGAAAGAGTTGAAGGAACAGTTGCAAGAGTTGTTGGATAAAGGTTTCATTAGACCCAGTGTTTCTCCTTGGGGTGCACCAGTCCTGTTTGTGAAGAAGAAGGATGGTACCCTAAGACTGTGCATTAACTACAGAGAATTGAATAAGGTGACAGTGAAGAACAAGTATCCTCTCCCGAGGATTGATGATTTATTTGATCAGCTTCAGGGTGCACAGTTCTTTTCTAAGGTTGACTTGAGGTCGGGTTATCATCAGCTGCGTATTAGTGAAGCTGATATTCCTAAGACAGCGTTCCGTACTAGATATGGCCATTATGAGTTTCTGATGATGTCTTTTGGTTTGACTAATGCACTAGCAGCTTTTATGGACTTGATGAACAGGGTATTCAGACCATATATGGATTAGTTTGTAATAGTCTTCATTGATGATATACTGGTATATTCAAGGAGTATGGAGGAGCATGTATATCACTTGAGGATTGTACTACAAACACTGAGAGATCATCAGCTTTATGCTAAATTCTCGAAGTGTGATTTATGGATGGAGAGTGTTTCTTTTCTTGGACACATAGTGTCTAAAGAAGGTATTCAGGTTGATCCACAGAAGATTGAGGCAGTATCTGAGTGGCCTAGACCTACTTCTATTATAGAGATTCGGAGTTTTCTGGGTTTAGCCGGGTATTATAGGCGGTTTGTGCAGGATTTTTCCAGAATAGCAGCCCCTATGACTCACTTGACTCAGAAGAATGTTAGATTCGAGTGGTCAGAAGCTTGTGAGAATAGTTTTCAGTTGTTAAAGGAGAAGTTGACCACAGCACCAGTATTAGCTTTGCCTAATAGTGTGGATAAGTTCACAGTTTACTGTGATGCCTCTAGAATTGGTCTTGGTTATGTGTTGATACAGAATGGAAGGGTGATAGCCTATGCTTCGAGGCAGTTGAAGAAGCATGAGTAGAACTATCCTACACATGACCTTGAGATGGCTGCAGTGATCTTTGCTTTGAAGATTTGGAGACATTATTTGTACGGGGTGACTTGTGAGATATTTACTGATCACAAGAGCCTTAAGTACATTTTCCAATAGAGAGATTTGAATCTGAGGTAGAGGAGATGGTTGGAACTGTTGAAGGACTATGATTGCGAGATCTTATATCATCCGGGTAAAGTTAATGTTGTAGCAGATGCCTTGAGTAGGAAGTCCTCAGGCAGTCTTGCTCACATCAGTATTGAGAGGAGACCATTGATCCAGGAATTGCATCTGATGGTGGATCAAGGTCTGATGATGAAGCTTAGTAGATCAGATGGACTGCTAGCTCAGTTTAAAGTACGATCTGTACTGAGGGATAGGATTAAAGTAGCTCAAAGCCGAGATCCTATTCTGATAGAGCTTGCAGAGAATGTTCGAGCAAGGAAGTTCACTGATTTCACACTCGATGATGATGGTGTGTTGTGGATCAGTGGTAGATTGTGTGTTCCTGATGTGGATGATTTGAGAGAAGAGATCCTAAAGGAAGCACATTCTACAGCTTATAGCGTACATCCGGGTGTTACTAAGATGTACCACAGTATCAGAGATTTATACTGGTGGGATGGATTGAAGAAGGATGTCGCTGATTATGTTGCTAAGTGTCTAACGTGTCAGCAAGTGAAAGCCGAACATCAGAAGCCTTCTAGGAAGCTTCAGCCTCTTCCTATTCCCGAGTGGAAGTGGGAAAGGATAGCTATGGATTTTGTGGTCGGTTTACCTCGTTCGAAGGATGGATACGACTCCATCTGGGTGATTGTAGACAGGTTGACGAAGTCTGCACATTTCTTGCCAGTGAAAGCCACCTATTCAGTTGCTAGATTGGCGAAGTTGTACGTGAAGCATATCGTATGCCTTCATGGAGTACCTGTGTCCATTGTGTCAGATAGAGGTTCGGTGTTTACTTCTCGTTTTTGGCAGAAGTTGCAGGAAGCGATGGGCACTAGGTTGGATTTCAGTACTGCTTTTCATCCTCAGACAGACGGTCAGTCTGAGAGGACGATCCAGACACTAGAAGATATGTTGAGGATGTGTGTCTTGGATTTGGGAGGTAGCTGGGATGATCATTTGTCACTTGTTGAGTTTGCATATAATAACAGCTACCATAGCAGTATTGGTATGGCACCGTATGAAGCATTGTATGGAAGGAAGTGTAGATCCCCTCTGAGTTGGGACGAGATTGGTGAGAGAGTTTTGACTGGACCTGAGATGGTTCAGGATGCTGCAGAGAAAGTTGCCTTGATTAAGCGCAGATTAGAGACCACAGTTAGTAAACAGAAGAGTTATGCGGATCCTAGGCGCAGAGATGTGGAGTTTCAGGTTGGAGATTTCATTTTTCTGAAGGTATCTCCGATGAAGGGTGTGATGAGATTTGGCAGGAAGGGTAAGTTAGCATCGAGATATATTGGACCGTTTGAGATTCTGGAGAGAGTTGGCACTGTTGCATATCAGTTGGATTTACCTCCGAGTATGTCACAAGTGCATCCAGTATTTCACATCTCGATGTTGAGGAAGTATATCTCAGACCCTTCACACGTGTTGCAGCCTGACAGTGTAGAAGTGAGTGAAGATCTGACGTTTGTGGAAGAACCTGTGGTGATCGTAGATTATCAAGTTCGACAGTTGCGATCGAAGCAGATTCCGATGGTCAAGGTTCTATGGCGTAGCAACAAAGTCGAGGAGCATACGTGGGAGACTGACGCTGAGATGCGAGCTTCTTACCCGTATCTCTTTCCTTCTTGATCCTGTTTTCTGGAATTCGGGGACGAATTCTTGTAAGGGGGGAAGACTGTAATATCCCGTGTTTTTAAGTATTTTAACACTGTACTGGGATATACAGTGTTAATAATTTTTTTATATATATTACGATATTTTTACGAGTTAATATGTATTTAAAACCTATTTTAATTATTGTGTATTATTTACAGTGCTTTACGTAAAATTTTCCCGGGACTTTCATTTTTGGGGAAATTTTCACGTAAATAATTTATTATTAATTATTTTAAATATATTTTCGGACTTGCATGAACTCATACGTATTTTTAAAATTACTAAACACCGTGTATGTGTGCGATATTTATTTAATTAGGGTTTAATATATATTACCCTAATATTTTATTATTTATTTATTAATTTATTGTTATTTAATTATTTTATTTATTATTAAATTATTAAATTATTAATTAAATTATATGTGTGGATATGAAATTTTTCAAATATTTTATTAAAATTTTTATTTTTTTTTCTTTTTTCTTTTTTCTTTTTCTTTTTCTTTTCTTTTCTTTTTTTTTTCTTTTCTTTTCTTTTTTCTTCTTCTTCTTCTTCTTCCTCTCCCTCCCGCGCCCGACCACCCTTCCCCTCACCGCTGCAAATCTCAACCACCTACCGTCGGTGTGCCTCCCGGCTTGCCATCGCCGTTCCCAGCCGTCCCCCGTCGCCAGCAGCCTCCTTCCCCAGCGCCGGCAGCCTCTTTTCTTCCATTTTAGCCGAAATCCTTCTCCTCGCCGTCAACGACGATTCCGGCCACCATTTTCGACACCGCCAGTCTCTTTCTTCTCCTTGAGCTCCGGTGAGTGTAATTCTAGCTTTGGTTTGAGCATAAATGGTCTAGATTTGCTTCGGTTTCGAATATTCCAATTCGGTCACATTAGGGTTTTCGATTTTTTTGAGCTTTGAATTGATTGATTAATGAAAACTCCCTTCACAAATGTTGATCCTAGTAGCCTAATATACATGTATGAATTTTTGTGGAATTTTTAGAGATTTTTTGGATTTTTAGGTATTTTTGAATATTTTAATATTATTTTCTAATTTTCAGAAATTAATTATTTAAATTATGAAATTGTGTTTTATGGTTAAATTAGGTGTTGAAATGAATTATAGGAATTTATTTTGAATTTTTATGAATTTCTATGTATTTATTTTGAATTATTGAAGTTTATGTAATTTTGGGAAATTAGGGTTAAATGTGTTTTTAATTAAAATTAATTGGTTAATTGAGTTTAATTATTGATATTATTGATAAATATGTTGAGAAAATTAATTTTGGATAATTGTATAATTTTTGGTGAATTTTTGAAGTAATTTAAGTATATTTATATATATAGGGGTATTTTGGTAATTTTACCCTAAATTGGCTAAAAATGTAATTTAATTGGTTTTAATAGTTATTTAAGGTATAAAAATGATTTCTACAAATTATTTGGTATTTTTAACTAATTAAAACTATTTTTCGTGAATTATTTTCAATTATATATATAATATACGGTTTTTCTAATAAAATGAGTTTTTATCGGTTTTTATAGTGTTTAAAGGTTAATTATGTAATTTCTACCTATAAAATGTATTTCTATGTTATAAGGATATTTTTGGTATTTCTGGAATTGTTCTGTGTTTGTGAACCCCGATCGGTAGACTGTAGTCTGGAGTCCGACCGAGGGGTTGTGGTTGAGTGTTGAGCTTGTTTTTCGAAGTGTATTTCTTTGCAGCGTCGGCTCTACTCTTTGAGTAGAGAAATTTCCATTTTATAGGGGAGGTTCTGTCGAATTTTTGATAGAATTCTCGTAAAACGTGATATCCGGTCGATCCCTAATTTTGTTTTTATGATTAATATTCTAGATCGAGTTCTAGGATTTTCTATTAGGTTTATTCTGATTTTTGTCGTTATTGTTTGTCTAGTTGCGCCGAGACCGAGGCCTAGTGGACCAGGCCCGTCGGACCCATCTCGTGGAGCGCACTAATTTGTGAGTTACTATATTATATATATATGCTTAGGGTGCATGATTTAGAAATATATGTTTTATTTTGATTAGAATGCATAAATAATGTGATTTGTATTTAAGTATATTTTTGGTATATATTAAATTATATGCATGTTTTGTTAATAAATTATATTTAAAATGTTTTTAAATATATTCTAGCTTAATTTATGATGTAATTGGATTCATTTGACGTATATATACTCGAAATATACCTGGTTTATTTTTGGTATATTTCTAGTATATATATGATTTATGTTGATATTTTATTGAACTTCATGCATCATTTATTTTTGTGAATGAATGTTTTATATTTATTAATGAAGGATATCGATAGAACGTGCTACCTAGTGGGCAGCACTAGGACCGAGTACGTACCGGTACGCCTATAGTATTTAGACTATATTACTAACCATTTGTGGATATTGGTTGATTATGATTATTGATATGTGTGATGTGATTTGGGTGTGATTGCTGGAGCTCGGTTGACCAAGTGTCTCAGGGCCAATCACACTGGCAGTCAGACTGCTGGAGCTCAGTTGACTTAGTGTCTCGGGGCCAGTCTACTGTCCAAATGGATTAAGTGGATATATTTGGATTAAGTGAGCCTGTATGGCTAGAGTGTTGTCTAACACTGTTTGAGGTTGCGGAATTATAGGGTTCTATTAGATCCTTCATGAACTGTGATTTTTAATGAAAAATATATATAAAATGATTTTATTGCATCTGTGTGTATTTGCCTATATATGTACATATTATATATATATTGTTGATTGTATGCATTGTCATTTAGTATGCATGTATATATATTATAGTAATTCACTCAATGAGGTCTGACTCCCCTTCGTTGACAATTTTTCAGGAGAGTCAACATCTTCAGACCTCAGTAGCAGGCCTGTACGCCGGATTTCTTCCGCCCCGACTTCTTTGTGTACACTGCTTACTTGAGTCTTATTTTTTATAATTTAGACACTGCAGTAGTTGTAAATTAATTTTGTGGGATTTTATGTATCTTATTTATGTGAGATATTGTATTATATTTGAAACTGGATTTGTATTAAAAGATTTATATATATGAGATGAGATTTGATTTAAATCCAGTTGGTGAAATGATATTGTAATATTTATGATTTTTATTTCCGCTGCATTTAATATTGTTATTATTATTGCATGTTTATTTTATTTTTAGGCTTGCTACGGGTTTCGGATTCGAAAGAATTCTCGTTCCCTAGCGCTGGTCATGGCCCCTGTTTTGGGTCGTGACACCCCCTTTCCATTTCAATTCAAGAAATAAAGGAAAAGATTAGGCTAGAGTAAGAGTAAAGGCTATATGAGTGTAGATAAAAAGAGGGAAGAGGTGTCCAATGGGGCAATCTAGATCACCTCTCAACCCAACAACAATCATCTTCTTCAAAATAATTCCACTGCTTTACTGAGTCATAAAAGCCATTTTTTATCCCTTCAAATTAAAAAATTCAAAATGCTAAGTATGACTCGGATTCTATATTCCATGGCATTTTTGGTAAGTTGTACATGATATATATGATTGGGAGAAAACAATTTACTAGTCTGCTTCTTCTTGATTTAATGGTCCACCAAACATCTTATGTTGACACTTCTCAACAGAATGGTATAGTTGAATGAAAGAACCGACAGTTATTGGAATTCGTCCAAGTATTATTATTTGACATGAATGTTCCTCGAGAATACTGGGGAGAGGCTGTTCGATCCGCTGTGTAACTTATAAACCGAATACCATCATAAGTACTCGATTTTAAAACTGCTCTTCAGAAACTTCAGGAACTTGTCATATCTCCACCCCTCAATAATCTCAAAACCCGAGTTTTTGGATGCTCGGCATATGTTCATCGGACACTTGGCAAATTAGATCCTCGAGCTATCCGATGTATCTTTGTTGGCTATACGGATTTACAAAAGGGATATCGGTGTTATGATCCAAATACAAAGAAGATGTATGTTACTCGGAATGTTCGGTTTCATGAAAATTGTCCTTTCTTCTCCCACTCTGAGTGCTCTCTTCAAGGGGAGAAAAATTTGAACCTCTTTAAGCTTGAAGATAGCATTATGAGTGTTCCGAATTCAAATTCGAGTCTCCTAAATGTTTCGAGCATCCCACCCGGACAGACATCTAGTGTTCTGAGTATGAGCATCCCAACCGGACAGAAATCTGGTGTTCCTAGTATGAGCATCTCACCCGGACAAACATCTGATGTTCCGTGTCCGAGCATCTCACCCGGACAGATCATCGAAGAAAATCTGAGTAATCAAGATAATACATCTTCCCAACCCACACCAGAAGCTGAAGAAACT
This sequence comes from Mallotus nudiflorus, assembly GCA_947683625.1. Classification (NCBI taxonomy): domain Eukaryota; kingdom Viridiplantae; phylum Streptophyta; class Magnoliopsida; order Malpighiales; family Euphorbiaceae; genus Mallotus; species Mallotus nudiflorus. Next base: position 5,098,562 of record CANTUR010000283.1, on the reverse strand, counting down.
CCATATGCGATGCATAATAAGGTAAACTTGCCTCCTTTAATTCCAAATATTGAGCCTCGTTATCCTTCTAAGATCAATAGAGGGGTTCCGAAAAAACAATATGATTCGGACCTTCATACCAAAGCTAAATACCCTATCAATAACTTCATATTAACCAACCATTTGTCTAACTCACATGCACTTGCTGTAAATCAATTATCTACTATATCTATTCTGAGTAATGTGCAGGAAGCCTTAGATGATCCAAATTGGAAGAAAGTTATGAATAATGAAATAGAGGCATTGCAGAAGAACCAGACTCATCTCGTTCCTCTTCTGGAAGGAAAGAAAACGGTGGAGTGCAGGTGGATATTCACTGTCAAGCTCAATCTAGATGGAAACATAAATTGATATAAAGCTCGGTTGGTAGCAAAGGGGTACACTCAGAAGTATGGAATTGACTATAAAGATACATTTGCCCTAGTAGCAAAAACGAACACCATCTGAGTCCTTATTTCAGTAACTGCCAACCTAGACTGGCCGCTGTGAAAATTTGATGTAAAGAATGCATTTTTGAATGGAACCATAGATGAAGAAGTATATATAGATCCACCACCCGGAACTATATGTACTAACCGAATATGCAAACTAAAGAGAGCATTGTATGGACTCAAACAATCGCTTCGAGCATGGTTTGGATGACTCTCAACCTTCATGAGGAAGCTCGATATAAGCAAAGTGATGATGATCACACACTATTCATTAAACAGAAGTTAGGTAAAGTCACCGCGTTGATTGTATATGTTGATGATATGGTGGTCACTGGAAATGATCCGAGTGAGACAACAATCTTGTAAAGATAGTTAGCATCCGAGTTTGCAATTAAGGATTTGGGTAACTTGATGTATTTTTTAGGAATTAAAGTTGCAATATCAGCTCAAGGAAATTCTCTTTGCCAATAAAAGTACGTAATGGATCTACTAACAGAGACGAGGATGCTTGATTGTAAGCCAGCCGAGACTCCCATTGAAGTCAACCATGGACTTTCAGTCCTAGAAGATCAAGTTCCAACTGATAGAGATCAGTATCAAAGGTTGGTGGGAAGGTTAATTTACCTGTCTCATGCTCGATCATACATTGCTTATGCAGTAAGTGTTGTGAGTCAGTTCATGCATTCTCCGAGTAAAGAACATATGAATGCAGTATACCGAGTATTAAGATATCTAAAGTCTTCTTCGGGTAAAGGTTTATTCTTTGGGAGGAATAAGGATTATGAAATTACTGGCTATACTGATGTTGATTGGGCTGGAGATCAGATTGATCGAAAATCAACATCCGGGTACTTTACATTTGTTGGAAATAATTTAGTTACTTGAAGAAGCAAGAAGCAGAAAGTTATAGCGAGATCAAGTGTTGAAGCTGAATTTAGAGGAATGGCTCATGGAGTATGTGAGTTGCTCTGGGTAAGGCGAATTGTTCAGGATTTGGGATTAAAGTATCCGAAGCCTATATTGTTACATTGTGATAATAAGGCCGCTATAGCAATTGCAAACAATCCGGTTCAACATAATCGAACTAAGCATATAGAGGTTGACAGACATTTCATAAAAGATCATCTGAATCGAGGGACAATTGATCTTCCATATGTTTCATCTCAGACTCAACTAGCTGACATTCTCACGAAGGCTGTATCCAGAAAAGCATTCTACAACTCACTTGGCAAGTTAGGAATGATTGACATACATTCACCAACTTGAGAGGGAGTGTTGAGGAAGTAAATATTTTTATTGTATATATTAGGAAGTAAATATTTGTATACAATTAGGAATAAAGTTCTATTCTATTTAGGATGTTATTCTATTCCTAATTAGGTTGTGATTAGGATTCCTGTGTATATATATAAGGGGTGTAACTCTTCTTTGAATATGAGTAAGTGTCGAAGTATGACCTTTTATGCTACTTGAATAACCTGCTTCGTGCATTGCCTATTTAAATGTTACTTTCAATTGATACTTTAATTATGTTGACTCATTGTCTTAATCTTCATAGAATCTGGCCAATCTAACATCAGGATGTTGTGTTGTTGGCATTCCTCTTCTCTATTTTATCACAATATTGACCTTGTTGCATTGTGGGATAATGGTGCAGAGAAGATAAATAGAAAATCAAAGCAAACAGAGTAACTGATAGTCAGAGTCCATTTTTATGAAAGTCTCACAATCTTTTTACTGAGAACTCGTGTAATTTCTTCCTGTGAAAATGTAAATAGTTTGCAGATGAAATAAATCTTTTGTATTTTTTATTTATGTTTTGAGTAGGTTGCAAGTTCCAAGTATATGATTTCTACTTTTTTTTCTTTTAATAAAAAAAGAAGAAAAAAAAGAAACTGTCATCAAAAGATGATATAATTTGAGATAAATATGGCAGCTTGAAGCATCTTAACTCATAAGTTTATATTGAGCTTGAAATCCCTTATGTGAAGAGAAGCAAATGTCTATACTGCAAGTTGCAGTGGCTACTTGTTCCGAATTTATTTTAACAATTCTTTTTTTATTGCAAGAAAAATTTGAGAGAAACAAAAAGGATATGTATTGCATTTGTTTGTTTATTGTTGTACAGTTCAATGCAATGTAGAAGCATGAATATGCTTGCCAGTAAAAGGCATTGTCTAGAAATGGATTATATGCCAATTTGCCCTCTGAACTTTTCAATGTCAGTTAACCAGATGGTAAAATGTTTAAATAAATAGATCAAGAAGTTAATACTTGAACTTGGATTTATTTCAACGAGTACAAAATCAGCAATTGAAGATTTAATAGACCAAGTTGTTAAATTAAGCACATGAAGCAAAAATCAAAATTGAACTTCTAATTAATGGTTAATGAATTATTGAGCACTGAGCTGCGCCATGAAAATCAGCAATTACGCAAATCTTCCAGCTTCTCACACTACTGAGCAAATTTAAGTGGATATAGCATTTCTGATAACATGTCCATAGTCAATTTCAGAATTGATAAGTAAAAGTCAAGCGTGCGTGCGTGCTTGCACGTGTGAGTGTATATATATATATAACAGGAAATGGATAACAAACAACATGAATTCAAACTTTAGATTTACTGAACATTGTAATTTACAAGCTAAACTGTAAAGAATCTGACAGAATTTATATAGAAACAGAGGAAGAAAAACAAAAGGAATTACAAAAGGCATGGGTGCAAAATTAGATGAGCACTAGCTGAACTTCTAAATTCTGATTTCATTATTATGTAAAGAAATGAAAAAAAAAAAAAAAAATTGATCTTTAATATACAAAAATAAGACTTAAAGCAGATAGAATGCGAAAATCTGTATCAGTTGTAGCAGTGACTTTTTAAGCATTCCTGAACTTCATGTTTATTGGAGAAAAAACTTTGATATATATCCCTCAGCCATCTCCTTGACTAAATGAGCTCCAAAAATGCCCTCTTCATCTACCAGACTCTTTAAGTATGCTCCATTATCGAAACCAACATAATTTCTCTTAGTTGCCAAGTATAAGAATTTATATCTAACAGCTGTTATATTTGATGACACGGTGTCATCATAATACCGGAGTAAACAATGAATGATTAAATTCAAATTGAGAGCAGCTATATATATACATACCTGGCAAGAAATTATTTTGTCTGTTGATGATGCTGTTATTGCACAATTTGTGGTGTGTTTTTGTACTGTGTCAAGGCTATGATAATAATTTTTTTTATAAATTTATATATTGGATTAAAAATAAACACAAGTCACCTTAAAATGATTTCATATTCTTTTTATTTGTGAACTTCCATAAACCAAAGATAAAATTTTTCATTAAGAAGCTATATAGAATAATAAAAAACAAGCTTAATGTTTTCCAGAAGAAATCCTCATGCAAACATGATGTTTAGGACACTTGATTACAGGCATAATGTGAGACTTACAAGGGAAGAGAAATCCAACCTCAAGTGCCTTGCAGACTTTATCAACCTCAGGTGCAAAGTTACTCTTTTGTGAAGTCATTATGAGCTCAAGCACACCAACACAGGACTGCCACTGTGGTTACACTCATTAATTTGCTAGGTTCAACAAATTGAATATGATATTTTAAAAACCGATCCACTGTGGTTACACTTATTAATTTGCTAGGTTCAATTTTCCCAAGTCTTTCAATATAAACAGGCCGACCCTCTTTGTCTACACCATGGTAACCGTGAGGATAATATCGCTGAACTTCTTCGTACTCCTCGTACATAAAATCCTAAGCAAGAAACATGTTAGATCATCAGTTACAAACTTGTAAAATATAAGCAAGCATCTGAAACCAAAAAAAAAAAAAAAGAGTGTAGTATAAGACACCATCACAAAATGATCACACTATATAATTCAATTTAATAAGACTTCAATTGTTTCGTCACCTGTATGATCGAATCAACTCCATTATCTTTCCTCCAGTTGAGCCATCAAGAGAGTTTTATCCAGGTCAAACTTTCGAGCTCGTAAAAACCTGCAATAATAGAGATCCAATTCCTCTGAAATTGCCAGAGACAATAAAAAGCTCCCTGAACAATAACTAACTCCATTAAATCATTCAAAAACGTCAGCTACATTACCTCAAGAGAGTATGGTAATCATTGTGGCGAGGCGGAATCATGTCTTTTAGAATCAATGCCCAGCAAAACGCATTAACAGCAGCTTCCTCCTTAGCATCCCCAACATCATTAACTGAAATCACAGCAAATCTGCAATTGGCGACACGCCTTCCTTGTTTCCTGAGAATAAGCGTAAGCTTAGTGGATGCACTTCAGAGATCTAGATTTCCTTCTCCTACTCTCAACTTCAGAAAGTTCTAAGTACATACCTTTCCCTCTCTCACCGCTTTCCTGAATCAAAATCACCTCACCTACCATCATCATCAAAACAGAACATTAAATCCACACGCAAATTGCATTTTTTCCTGCCATTAAAATGTTAAAAAATGACAATAGGTTTTTTTTTTTTTTTTTACAACATTAGAATGATATTGGTTTGTCGTATCTGCCATAGACGGTGACTAACCTATTATTGGAGGTGAAATGACCGTTTGTATGGATACAAACGTTTCCACTGTAGCAAGAGCCTATTAATAAAAAGGATTACAGCTTATCAGAGAGACCACGGATAAAAGAAACCCGGGTACCTCTGATGAATCCCAACCGTGACTAAAAGAAAAAGAAGCTTTAGGTAGAAAATGCGCAACCACAGTTGCTTATCTTTTAATAAAAGACACAGAAACATTCCTGCAATCATGAAGGAGTTTACTACAAGCAGCAACAACGACGCCAAACTCTGAGATATCACAAGGAAGACCATGAACAGCATAGATCAAAACTTTAGCATCAATCTCGACCTGAATGTTTGAAAGACCATGGTCAAGAATCCAACTAAGCGCCTCTTTTAAACAGATTGCTTCTGCAAGGCGAGCTTCAAACATACCAGTTAAACTCTTTGCATAATAGTGAAGAACATCACCATTTTGATCTCGTAAAACCATACCGAAACCAATTTTCTCTTCTTTTTTTTTTTTATTACTTAAACTTACTATATTCATTGAGGAAAATATAAAAATAAATGAAAATGCAAAAATCAAATAATCAGTGCCCTTAGCTCAAAAAAATAAATAAATAAATGCCTTTTTTTTTTCTTTACCATCTTCATGACTTCATCGCTCAAAAAAAATTATCTGTAAGGCATTCCAATAATAGGCAAATGCAGAATTTATCACTTCAAAATTGAAATATTTCTATTGATCCAAACACTGAAAAACTTCCCTTTCAAAAAAAAAAAAAAAAATTCTCGTCAAGTGTTTTCTGACTTCTCAACACCAAACAAAGCATGAGAAGAACACACAGCTTTCGTTATCTCATCTGCAATTTCTGCATAAGCCCACCCACTCACCCGCTTCAAAAAAATTTTAACAAAAAAACACACAACAGAAAATGCATTCTTGAAATACATATCAACCCACTTCAAAAAATTAAATCAACCAAAGAGTCCCAATGTAACTCTACTACAAAAAGAAAAACGATGATGAAAAAGGTCAAAAAAAGAAAAATCAGAGGCTTCAAAACTCACGCCCACTGCCGTCCCGTCTGCCGCCCACAGCCATCACCCCTGCCTGCTCGCCACCATCACCATCTCCACAATTCCTTCTCTCAGTTGGATCTGTTGATGTCCTTTCATTTTCTTGTATTAAAAATGAAGAGATCGACACAAAAACAAGATCTGAGTCGAGAAAAGAAAAGAAAGTAGATTACCAGTGGAAAGCCTTCATGGGTTCAATGAGGTTGACGAGATTGGCAAAGCCTTTGATGAGTGTCTCGATTTCTGCAGGTGCGACTTCATCTTTCAACTTTGCGAGCAGTACACGCTTAACTACTCCCTTCGCTTCCTCCATTGGATTTGATTGCTTAAAAGATCGCTCCTTACTCCTCCGTCATCTTAGAAATTTGGCATAAACAAAGAAAGAAGCAAAATATGAAAAGAAAAAAAAATTCTGTAGTTTTTTTTTTTTTTTTTTTACAAAGAATTGTGCAGTTTTAGAAGAAGTAGAGTTAAATTATTGTTTTAAAAATTAATAAAAATACAAAATCACTTAAAAAGAGAAAAAAAAAAAAAAATAGATAAAGGTGTATTTATTATTGTTAAATTATTCAACTCACAGCACTCTCTTATTTAGAGTTCGATGAGCTAAAAAGTAAAAATTTTGGACTAATTTGTTGAAAAAATTAAAATTCGATTTATTTGTAATTTCGCTACAAGTTCATAGAGGTAATTTGACCTTTAGCTCTTCTATATATTGCATCTATTAGGGTTTAATCCCAATAACTTTGTGCGATTGCGTCTCCTGTTAAAGTTGAAAACAATCAATGAAGCATTATCTCTACCAATTGAGCAACCATCTTGGTTTGTTCGGTTTTGAGATTTATCTGCTAACTGTTAGGTGGATCTCAAGGTTTCTCCAATTGTTACTTATACTTCAAACTCTGCTTATTGCCCTAATTTGGGGTTATCTCCGCAAACATTGTGCCCTCAACGATGATGGTGATGCTAAAGATAAGATGCAAGCTGATTGGCTTCAACTTCCTAATGAAGTGATGAATCTGATAATTCAGCGATTAGATTTAGGTGATCGTGTAAGGATGTTTAGCGTTTGCAAGTCATGGAAATTCTTAGCTATGCAAAAGGATATTCCAGTTCCTCCTCAATTGCCGTGGTTGATGATCTCTAAACACAGCAGGAGTAAGCAATTTGGATTTCTATGGCCTTTTGGATGCCCAAACACAAACATAAAATTAAGCTTTTATGATCTATCTCTTAGTAAAATGCACAATTTCACTCTTCCAAAGTCTGTTCAAGGAGGTCGCTGCTTTGGCAATTCAAAAGGTTGGCTTTGGATTGCTAAGGGTAGTCAACGTAACCCACAAATTTTTCTTCTAAATCCACTTTCAACAAAAGTTATGCAGCTTCCATCCATCACCACCGTCCCAAAATACTTTAAATATGTTGCAAAACTTAAACACCCATGTAGTTTTACACATTTTTTTAGTCGAATTGACTTGTTTTTCGACGAGATTGAGGATGGGGTTTATCCAAGTTGTACAATTTCAGCCATCTTAGCCAACTGTCGGGTATTGGCGACTTGCAAACCAGGTGATTACAAATGGACCACTCTTTCTCAAGTTCATGAACAAGAAAATCATGGTTTCCTTGACATATCATTTTATAAGGGAATGCTTTATGTCCTTTGCACAAAAACTTCACCTGATACCAGCATCAATGTTTCCAATATCCCATTGGATTTATCAAACTTTGTGATCCCCATTAACCTAATTCCTGATCTTACAATAGCCAATCTTGATGTGGAGCAAGTTCAAGAAGAAAAAGGGTACACCATTTAAAAAAATGCTATCAGAGACTCTGCTTTGGTGGAATCACGTGGTGAGCTGTTGATACTTCATAAGTATTACGACCTTCTGCGCAGCGAGGAAGATGAGGGTGTTTTTGAATACCATCAAGTAAAGAAATTTGAGCTGTATAACATCGATCACAGTGGTGCTAGCTTGAATAATGACCAAGTGTTGTTTGTTGGAAAAAAAGGATCACCGCTATCACTTTCAGTCAAAAATTTCAATGGATTACAGGGAAATTGCATACACTTTGTCGATGACGTGACTCCTGATGATATTTGCGATTTTGATCCACTTGTTGTTCGTGAATCTGGAATATTCTGCTTTGAGGATGAGAGGATTATACGTTGTTATCCTAGTCTGAACTACCCTTCAACAGTGTTTTGGTTTACACCACTTATGAATTTCACTTGTATTTCTTAGTCACGCCCCCACAGCTTTTATTTCCCTTAATACAGTGATTGCGATTAAGTTTTAGTTAACAGGCCTTTTGTAGTTAAATTATGCTTGGTTCAGAAATTCTATTTAAATGGTAATAATAATTAAGTTATTTGCAGTCTCTCTAAATTTTTTAATGCATTACTGATTTGTTTTGGTGGTGACTTTATTACTTGCAAAGTTTCACAAGCATATTTAGTTGCCTTCAAGTTAAGGATTCTGCAATTACTGGTAAACATAGGGCACTTGTGGCCTTCATTCTGTATTATTGACATGGTGCTTTTATTTGTTGGTCTTTTTCCCTTATGATGATTCGATATACATGACACTATTGCATGAGCTTATTGGATCAGCATCCAGCATAGTATTAGGACTGATGAAATGGTTATTTGGCTTGTTACATGACTCTCCATAAATTCGTGCAGATGTATTTAATTATAGCTGCAGCACGCACATCATCTCACTTGTATGAACCATACACTGCTTGTGAAATGGAGAAATCACTTGCAAACATTGCTTTTTTAATTCATTCATTTTTAATTGTGGAGAATCAAAGACAAGCATTGAACATATCGGATCAACTCAACTCAGCAGATTCATCTTGCAAAACATTTTTTGTTGATACATTGGAGAAACTATATCCTTCATGATTCCTGTTCTTACTGAGGGTGCTCTCTATCAGCCACTCGGCTTTGCTCCCTCGTTTGAAAGCCTACAATAATAAAAGCGTAACTAAAGAATTTTAGTTGTTCCCGAAAGCCAACAAGCCCTTATGTCACCTGTTTAGCTTTACAATCTCCAAGTCCTCATTGGTTTCGATGCTTCAGTCTCAAGATTATGAAGCCATTGAAGCTGCTCTCTATGCTTTGCTTAGCCTTGCATCTGGCGGTGAACGGTACAGAGTACTTTTCTCGTGCCATTCACAACTAACAAAGAATCTTTATTAATGTTTTGCAGGAACAAGAGTGTGACGGTGAAATCAGGAATTGTACCTGTGTTGTTAGAGCTCCCGCACTGCCAAAATGAGACGCTGATTGAGCTCGTAATAGCTGCTCTGTTAATCCTCTCTTCTTGTGCGGCAAACAAACCAGCAATTTCTTCTTTCGGTGCTATCCCACTAATTGTTGGGATCCTAAATGAAGACTCTGAAGATGATGATATCCCCACAAGCTGCGTTGGCATGCAAGCCAAGCTCGATGCTATTGCAACTCTCCACAACCTCTCAACCTACCAGCAGATTGTTCCATCAGTTGCCTCCTCTGGAACAGCGTTTACATTGCTGCAAATAATTCACGGCTACGAGAAATCGAAGCAGTTGGTTGGGAAAGCAATGGCACTGCTCGAAAGCATCATTATTTTATCAGACAACGCACTTCTTCAAACCGCCACCTCTGGAGAGGCAATTCGAGCATTGGTTGAGAATATTGAAGAGGGTTCTACGCAATGCAAAGAGCACGCAGTGGTAATTCTCCTTCTAATATGCCAGAGTAGCAGAGATAAATACAGAGGATTGATTTTGAGGGAAGGTGTAATGCCAGGACTGATTGAGTTGATCGTGGATGGAACATGGAGGGCTAAAGATACAGGTCAAGAACTGCTACGGCTCTTGAGAGACTATTCAGATTATGGCTCAAGAGGAAAAAAAAAAAATCAAAGCATGAACTTGTAGAGGAGAATCTGCAGGAAAATGATGCAGAAAGATTGGAAACTATATGTATTTTCTTCCTATATATATATATAAACTGACTTGCCTTGATTAGAAAAGAAAGAAAGACTTTTCAAAGAGGGGTCAGTCGACGAATTAATTCTCTTATAACTGATCTCAAACTATAGAAAGTGGAAAAGAAAGGAGGAAGGGCTTCTTACATTACACTACACACAACACATGTACATGGCTTGCCAAGCTGTCATAAGTATTCCTTCCTTTTATCTTTTTTATTGTTATCATTTTGATTTTATATGCATAGTGGGTGCGCTTCAACTTCCATTGATTTCTTTTTTTTTTTTCGAAATTTAGTTTCTTTGAACAGAAACAACACCGATACAAGCCAAACTCCAAGACAGTACAAGAACAAAAGCAGGGCTATTCTAAACTCATACTACCAATAGCCTGGAGAGGAAGCTAACTGAGCAACCACTATAAAACACTAATTACAGGCAACAAGCCCAGATCGAAACAGACTAACATTAGGCAAAACAGAAATACATCAACACACAAGTCCATCAGCACTGGACAAAACAGAACACTAAGCATGCAGGGCAGTATACTAACCCCAGACGCTCGCATCACTAAGACAACAAAATTAGAGAGATGAGACAATTGAAATTTTTTTTATTAAATTCCAAAACGAAAATATAAAGAAGTAGAGGCAGCAGCTGGTGGTGGATGGTGCTGTTACAAAGGCTACAGAGCAGTAGGGCTACAAACATAGAGGATATCATTACAAAACCAACATTACAAGACAATGTACTACAGCACACCTACTTCAAAAAAAACCATTGTTTCAGCTCTTGCATTGGCATGTATATGTATTTTCCACCTTTCACTTATTGCTGCACGTTTCCAATTTTTTTGAGTGCTGAACATACTTATGTACTATATGTATCGTTTTCCCTATAAGTGGCAGTTTCTCCTTACAAAAACCAAGGGCTGCTTTCTTCACATCCCCAGTGTTGCTTTCTTCATGTTCTTTTCTTCACATCTGTGCTGATCCAGAATTTCATCTCCATTGTCAGACTGCAATCCCTCGCATCCTTCACTTGTTGCTAGAACCTCAACAGCAACAAGTGAAAAGAGTACCTTGGTTTGTCACGTAGACTGCAACATTGAACTCCTCAGCTATCTTTGTCAATCGGGAGAGCATCTGCGCTAACTTTTGCTGAAAAAGGAAACTGGATCATGTCAATGGAAAGACAAAATATTGTCCATATTTGTAGAAGATGACATTTCCATTATTGAGAAGCTCATTAAGCTCATTAAGCTCGATTCCTGTCAGATTCTGAAAGAAAAAAGAAAAAAGAAAAATCAACACATGCGCTATCAGATGACGCCACAAAAAACTTGAAGAATTAGAATTACATCATTTTGGAAATTGATTTTACCTTTTTTGTTTGCATCATCAAGCCATTGCAAGTATAGATCCCTGCATCTTGAAGTTTCTTCACATCTCCAGCATTGATTCCTTGAGCTATCACTAAAAACAATTAAAAAAAACAACACGCAGTTAACAATTAACAGATTGATTTAAACAAGGTGAAATTTGCTATAGAAATCACGGAACAGAACATCAATTATCTCATGCACAGACAACATCTAAGCTGTATTTCTAATCAAATCAACAATCGCCTACTGACAGATAACAACAGCAACAAACAAACAGAAACAAAGAATCGCATTCAACGTCTACGTCGCTAGCAAAATGAACAGAGAAAATCACTTAAAATTAGCAAAAAAAATGAGAAGAAATAGATTCCGCAGCTTACACTTATCAATAGCTTCGAACAAGTCCTCTTCGTCATCAATGTCTTCTGGTTCCACGAGCTGTAACTGACTCTGCTCTTCGGCTCTGAAGTGGTCTCCGACCGGTGTTGTAGCAGCAGCACTGAACACAAGGTAGATAATCAAAACGACAAGCAAGGCAAACGTCAACAGCACGCAAACGTCCTCTCTCCAAGAGTTCTGTTCCCATTGGATCGGCACAAATCTCCTCGCTGCTGTTCTAGCCCTTCTTCGAGCTTCATCATTTTCAGTAAAATGGCAAACATGCACCTTAGGTGCAGCTGGATAAATCCCTCTTCTTGCCATAAAGGTTTTGTCTGTGAACAAATATGGGAAACAGCGTGGGAAGTATTTATACGAAATTTCAAATAGCGCGCGCGTAGTAATTATTATTATTTGGAGGGTATTATTGTTAATTTTTGTCTTCTTATATAGATATACAAAGATATTAACTTTACTAAAATAAATCAAATTTTTATAAAAATTTAAATAAACCCAAAAAAATTCTTTGGCACTAACTAAAAAATAATTTTTAAATGATTACAATTTATTTTCTGAAAATAATTGAAGTTTCTTAGTTAGTTACGTGTAGAATATCCAAATAAAAATACTGTGAATTAAATTCTTCTTTTATAAATTCATTAAAAAAAATTTCTTTATTTATAACTTTAGCTTTCTTTATTTTTATATGTAATATAGATTGTGTAAAATTATATAAATAATAAAAATATTAATTATATATTAATTATAACTCATATATATAGAGCACATAGCATATTGTAAATAAAATTTCTTATAAAATATTTATACATATACGTTATAAGTATTTAATAATTTATGTACTTTATTTAAATTTAATGTTAAATATTGTATCTCTCAAAATGACCAATGTAATAAGCATTATTTTTTTTTTAAGTCTATATAATTGATAAATATAAAAAAAAAAAAATCAACGTTTAAATTCTAAAATATAAAATAAAACAATCTTCATCAATTTGAAAACTTCTAAAAATAAATTAAAATTGATTTTTTCAATATATAAAAAATATTTATATTTTCTTAGTAACTTACATGTAAAAATTATATCTATACTATATATAAGTCTTGTGAAATAAGTCTTTATTTATTGTAATATCCCGAATTTTTAAATAATTTTAAACTGTATCGACATATACAGTGTTAATAATTTTAATATATATATTTGATTATTTAATTAGTTTGTTATTTATTAAAGTTATTTTTTAAATATTTTAAGTTTTTTACGTAAAATTTTTCCGAGAATTTTATTTTTGAGAAAATTAAAACCTAAATAAATAATTATTAATTATATTGGTCGGTTTTGTAAATTTACAAGAGTTCATGCACGATTTTAATTGTCGTATTAAAATATATACATATACATGCATATATACACATTTAATAAAATTAGGGTTTATTTTTAATTAAATCTATATTATATAGTTTTAATAAATAATGTGTGTTATATATATGTATATGTATGTAAATATTATTATTTTAATATGTGGTGTATAAATATTTTGAATATAATAATAAAATATTATAATAATTAAAGTTACCTATATATATATATATATATATATATATATAATGAAAGTTTAGTTTATTTACAACTTTGTCATTCTTCTTCCCCAAACACTCCCGACGCATTTCTTCCTCCTCCACCATTGCAACTTCCGTTCTCATACCGGTGGAGTGCCTCTCAGTCATCCTCCTCCTTCCCAAGCTCCCTCCGCCGCCCTCTCTTTCTTTTTCCGGGGTCGTTTGGTCGTGAAAAGCCAAGGAGACTGAAAATCACCCCCATCGTCGATCACCGTGTTTCCGACCACCAGTCTCTATCTCTTCATTGAGCTCCGATGAGTTTTATATGAGTTCTTGATTATTTTTTTTGAGCTTCGATTCTTATGATTCAAGCTAACTTCCTTCACAAATATTGATCCTAGTAGCTTAATCTACATCTTGTAATTTTTATGGAATTTTTTGGAATTATTTTGATTTTTGTGAATTTTTTATTATTTTATTAATATTTTCTAATTTTTGTAAATTAATTAATTAAATTATGAAATTGTGATTTACGGTATTTATAGGTGTTAAAATGAATTTGAGAAATTTATTTGTAATTTTTATGATTTTTGTATAATTATTATGAATTTATTTAGTTTAGGTGATTTTTAGAAAATTAGGTTAATTAAGTATTTTGTTGAAATTAATTGGTTAATTGAGTATAATTATTAATTTTATTGAATTATATGTTGAGAAATTAATTTTTGAGTAATTATATTATTTTTAGTGAATTTTTGTATAATTTTTTTATATTATGTGAATTTATATATAACTAGGGGTATTTTGGTAATTTGATAATAAATTGGTTAAAAATTAAATTAAAATGGTTTTAATAGTTATTTGAGGTATAAAAATGATTTTTACAATTTTTTTAGTATTTTTAACTAATTAAAACTATTTTTCGTAAATTATTTTCAAATTATATATAATATACTATTTTTGTAAATAAATGAGTTTTTAATGATTTTTAATATGTTTTAGGGCTAATTATGTAATTTGGACTTATAAAATGAATTTTGGTTAATATTTATGAATTTATCGAGAATTATCGAATTTTAATAATATTTATTAAAATTAGGGTTTTATTGTAATTACCGGTTAAATAATTATTTTCAGTATTTTAAATATCTAATTTGCTATATTTTGGTATAATAAGGGTATTTTTAGTACTGTTGGAATTAAAATGTGTTCTGTGTTTACCTCGTGAATTGTCACCTCGGTCGGTAGAATTGTAGTTTGGGAGTCCGATCGAGGGGTTGTGTGATTGTATTTATTTTCGAAGTGTATTTCTTGCAGGACCGACTCTACTTTCTGAGTAGAGAGATGTCCGTTTTACTGGGAAGGTTCTACAGAATTTTTAGTAGAATTCTCGTAAAACGTGACATTCGGTCAAATCTCTATTCCTTGTCTATGTCCAGTATTCTAGATCAAGTCTCTAGAATTACGTTAGATTTATTCTGATTTCATATTGTTGTTTTTTATTTAATTGCGCCGAGACCGAGGCCTAGTGGACCAAACCCGTCTTGTGGAGCGCACAACTGTGAGTTATTATTTTATATATACGTGTTTTAGGATTGCATGTTTTAGAAATGTATGTTTAAATTTTATGAATTTTGCATAAATGACTTAATAAATGCTTAGGTATATTTTAGGTATATTTTAGTATATTTTTGGTATATTTTAAATCAAATGCATGTTTTATTATTGAATTATTGTCACGACCCAAAACAGGGGTCATGACCGGCGCTAGCGAACGGGAATTCTTTCGAATCCGGAACCCGTAGTAAGCCTAAAAATAAAATAAAACATACAATAATAGTTACAATATATAATGCAGCGGAAATAAAAATCATAAATATCACAATATCATTTGCACCAACTGGATTTAAATTAAATCCTCATCTCATATATATATATATAAACTCTTTTAATACAAATCCAGTTCAAATATAATACAACATCTCTTTAATAATTTAATGACTACTGCAGTGTCTAGATAAAATAAAACTCAAGACTCAGGGAAGCAGTTTACACAAAGAAGCCGGGGCGGAAGAAATCCGGCGTACAGGCCTGCTACTGAGGTCTGAGGAAGATGACTCTCCTGAAAAATTAGTCAACGGAGGGGAGTCAGACCTCACTGAGTGAATTACTATAATATATATACATGCATACTACATGACAATGCATACAATCAAAAGTATATATATAATATGTATATATATACAAGCAAATCCACACAGATGCAATAAAATCATTTTATATATTTTTATTGAAAATCACAGTACATGAAGGATCAAATAGAACCCTAGAATATCGCAACCTCAAAACAGTGTTAGAAAATACTCTAGCCATACAGGCTCACTTATTCCAAAATATTCACTTGATCCATTTGGACAGTAGACTGGCCCCGAGACACTAAGTCAACCGAGGTCCAGTAGTCTGACTGTCAGTGTAATTGGCCCCGAGACACTTGGTCAACCGAGATCCAGCAATCACACCTCCAAATCATATCACACATCAGATAAATCAATCCCAATCAATATCCTCAAACTGGTTAGTAATATAGCCTAAATGCTATAAGCGTATCGGTACGTACTCGGTCCTAGTGCTGCCCACTAGGTAGCACGTTCTATTGATATCCTTCATTAAAATATAAAGCATACATTCATAAAAGTAAATGATGCATGAATTGAATAAAATAGCAACATAAACCATATATATACTAAAAATATACCAAAAGTAAACCAGGTATATTTCGAGTATATATATGTCAAATAAATCCAATTAAATTACAAAATAAACTAGAAATATACCTAAAAACATTTTAAACATAATTCATTAATAAAACATGTATATAATTCAAAATATACAGAAAATAAACCAAAAATAAACTAAAAATAAACTTAAATAATAATTAAACCATTTATGCATATTAATCAAAATAAAACATACATTTCTAAAATCATGCATCCTAAACATATATATATAAAATAGTAACTCACAAATTAGTGTGCTCCTCGAGATGGGTCCGACGGGCCTGGTCCATTAGGCCTCGGTCTCGGCGCAACTAAAAAAATAATAATGACAGAAATCAGAATAAACCTAACAGAAAGTCCTAGAACTCGATCTAGAATATTAAACACAAAAACAGAAGTAGGGTTCGACAGGACATCACGTTTTACGAGAATTCTACCAAAAATTCGACAGAACCTCCCCTGTAAAATGGACATCTCTCTACTCAAAGAGTAGAGCCGACCCTGCAAAGAAACACACTTCGAAAAATAGGTACAACAATCCATTCACAACCCCTCGGTCGGACTCCAAATTACAGTCTACCGACCGGGGTCCACAAACACATAACAATATAAAAATATCAAAAATACCCTTATAACATAGAAATACATTTTATAGGTAGAAATTACATAATTAACCTTTAAACACAGTAAAAATCGATAAAAACTCATTTTATTAGTAAAATCGTATATTATATATATAATTGAAAATAATTCACGAAAAATAGTTTTAATTAGTTAAAAAAACTAAATAATTTGTAGAAATCATTTTTTATACCTTAAATAACTATTAAAACCAATTAAATTACATTTTTAGTCAATTTCATGTAAAATTACCAAAATACCCCTATATATATAAATATACTATAATTACTTCAAAAATTCACCAAAAATAGTATAATTATCCAAAAATTAATTTTCTCAACATATTTATCAATAATTAAACTCAATTAACCAATTAAATTCAATTAAAAATACAATTAACCTAATTTTCCCAAAATTACATAAACTTAAATAATTCAAAATAAATACATAAAAATTCCAAATAAATTCCTATAATTCATTTCAACACCTATAATTATCATAAAACAAAATTTAATAATTTAATTAATTAATTTCCGAAAATTAGAAAATAATATTAAAATATTCAAAAATACCCAAAAATCCAAATAACCTCCAAAAATTCTACAAAAATTCATAAATGTATATTAAGCTAAGGGGAACAACATTTGTGAAGGAATTTTTAATGAATCAATAAAATTGAAGTTAAAAAAATTCAAGAACCCTAATATGGCTGAAATCGAAAATTTGAAACCTAAGCAAATCAAGACCATTTATGCTCAAACCAAAGCTAGAATCACACTCACCGAAGCTCAAGGAGAAGAAAGAGACCGGAGGTGTCAAAAACGATGGCCGAAAACGTCGTGATCGACGGTGAAGAAGAATTCGGCTTCTCTGGCCAAAATCGACCTCTAGACATCGGAAACGGCTGTTACAGACGACGAGGAAGGCTAGGGAAGGTGGTGGCACGCCGGACGGCACACCAACCACAAGAAATCGATGGTAGCAGCGGCGGAACGGTGATGAAGGCAATCAGGGAAGAAGGAGTTCGATCGGGGGCAAAAATGTAATTTTCCAAAAGTTTTATTTTTTGACATATTATATGTATATATATATACTTTATAATATATAATAAAATAATATTAAATTAAACACATTAAATATACACCACACACTTAGTATTTAATATTTTAAAATTTAATAATAAATAAAAATAATTAAATAACAATAAAATTAATAAATAAATAAATAATAAAATATTAGGGTAATAAATTAAACCCTAATTAAATAAATATATACACACATAGGCTTTATTTAGTAATTTAAAAATATGTATGAGTTCATGCAAGTCCGTAATTCTATTTAAAATAATTAATAGTAAATTATTTACGTGAAAATTTCCCCGAAAATGCAAGTCCTGGAAAAATTTTACGTAAAGCACTTTAAATAATACACAATAATTAAAATAGGTTTTAAATACATATCAACTCGTAAAAATATCAATATATATATACAAAAATTATTAACACTGCATATCCCAATGCAGTATTAAAATATTTAAAAACATAGGATATTACAATTATACTTAAAATGTTTTTAAGTATATTTATAGTTTATTTTATAATTAAAATTTAATTTATTCGACATATATATATACTCGAAATATACTTGGTTTACTTTTGGTATATTTCTAGTATATATATATAGTTTATATTGTTATTTTACTTAAAGGCATGCATCATTTATTTCATGAATGAATGGATTTATTTCGAATGAAGGATATCAATAGAACGTTCTATCTAGTGGGCAGCACTAGGACTGAGTACGTACCGGTATGACGATAGATTGTAGGTTAAATTACTAACCTATTGTGGATATTGATTTGATTGATGTGAGATGTGATTTGAGAGTGTGATTGCTGGAGCTCGATTGACCAAGTGTCTCGAGGCCAATCACATTGACAGTCAGACTACTAGAGCACGGTTGACTTAATGTTTCAAGGCTAGTCTACTGTCCAAATGGAACAAGTGAATTTATTTGGAATAAGTGAGCATGTATGGCTAGAGTGTTGTCTAACACTATTTAAGGTTGCGATCATTTAGGGTTCTATTTGATCCTTCATAAACGGATACTATTTTTAATATTTATATAAAATGATTTTGTGCATCTGTGTGTATTTGCCTGTATATATATTTATTATATATATACTCTATTGAGTGTCTACATTTGACATTTAGCTATGCATGTATATATATTATAACAATTCACTCAGTAAAGTCTGACTTCCCTCCGTTGACTATTTTTCAGGAGAGTCTTCGTCTTCAGACCTCAATAGCAGACCTTTACGCTGGATTTCTTCTGTCTCGACTTTATTATGTAAACTGCTCACTTGATTTTATTTTATATTCTAGACACTGCAGTAGTTGTAGTCAAGTTGTGGGATTTATGTATTATATTTGTAAGAGATTTGTATTTTAAAGAATTGAACAAAAAATATGTATTGAAGAATTATATATATATGAAATGGACTCGTGTTATTAAAGAGTTGATGGGTTATTAATTTATTTATGAGATTTAAATTTCCGCTGTAAAATATTTTATTCATTTTATTATTATTGAATGCTTTTATTTTATTTTTATAGGCTTGCTACGGGTTCCGAATTCAAAAGAATTCACGTTCCCTAGCGCCGGTCATGACCTTCTATTTTGGGTCGTGACAAAGTTGGTATCAGAGCGGAGTTCTGTGTCAGGGCCTTAGTTGTGTGGGTTTTGGCCCTAGTTTTTAGTGTTATGTTTTCTTTGAAACTACTGTAGTGAATTAGGTTCGAGTATGTCTTAATAAGTATTCTTTGATTTAGTTTTCTACGTTATCCTCCGTTGTTTATTTTGTCTGAATCATTCTATTTATTTTTTCAGAATGAGGAGGCGAGCACGTGTCGCTCCACCGGTCGTTGAGGCCGAGGATGATGAGTCCTTTCAGGATGAGGTTTTACCTCATGAGCTGCTAGTTAGATGTAGAGGTCGTGGCAGAGGTAGAGCTTGAGGAGCGACAGGTCGTCGTAAGTAGAGAGAGTTACAGGATGAGGAGCTTGTAGAGCCATAGTTTGAGAATGTTCTTGTACCTTTAGTAGTTCAGCCTGTTTAGCCTGCCTATCAACAGGGTATATCTAACTGTAATATCCCGTGTTTTTAAATATTTTTACACTGTACTGGGATATGCAGTGTTAATAATTTTTGTATATATATATTATGATATTTTCATGAATTGATATGTATTTAAAACCTATTTTAATTATTGTGTATTATTTACAGTACTTTACGTAAAATTTTCCCGGGACTTGCATTTTCGGGGAAATTTTCACGTAAATAATTTATTATTTATTATTTTAAATATATTTTCAGACTTACATGAACTCATACGTATTTTTCAAATACTAAATAAAGCCAATGTGTGTAAATATTTATTTAATTAGGGTTTAATTAATATTTTATTATTTATTTATTAATTTATTGTTATTTAATTATTTTTATTTATTATTATATTTTAAAATATTAAATTTTATGTGTGTGGTGTATATTTAATGTGTGTAATTTAATATTATTTTATTATATAGTATAAAGTATATATATATATACATATTATAAGTCAAAAGAATAAACTTTTAGAAAATTACCATTTTGCCCCCGACTATCTCCTTCTTCCCCGACCGTTTCCTTCGCCGTCCGGATGCCTGTCATGGCATTTTCTCACCGTTGGTGTGCCGTCCGGCGTGCCACCTCCTTCCTCAGCCTCTTCCGCCGCCTGTAGTAGCTGTTTCCGGCGTCTGGGAGTGGATTTTGGTCGGAGAAGCCGAATTTCCTTCCACCGTCGATCACGACGATTCCGACCACCATTTTCGACCCTGCTGGTCTCTTTCTTCTCCTTGAGCTCCGGTGAGTGTGATTCTAGCTTTGGTTTGAGCTTAAATGGTCTAGATTTGCTTAGGTTTTGAATTTTCAATTTCGGCCATATTAGGGTTTTCAATTTTTTTGAGCTTTGAATTGTTTGATTCATGAAAACCCCCTTCACAAATGTTCATCCTAGTAGATTAATCTACATGTATGAATTTTTTTTGAATTTTTGGAGATTTTTTGGATTTTTGGGTATTTTTGAATATTTTAATATTATTTTCTAATTTTCGGAAATTAATTATTTAAATTATGAAATTGTGTTTTATGGTTAAATTAGGTGTTGAAATGAATTATAGGAATTTATTTTGAATTTTTATGAATTTCTATGTATTTATTTTGAATTATTGAAGTTTATGTAATTTTGGGAAATTAGGGTTAATTATGTTTTTAATTGAAATTAATTGGTTAATTGAGTTTAATTATTGATATTATTGATAAATATGTTGAGAAAATTAATTTTGGATAATTATACTATTTTTGGTGAATTTTTGAAGTAATTTTAGTTTATTTATATATATAGGGGTATTTTGGTAATTTTACACAAAATTGGCTGAAAATGTAATTTAATTGGTTTTAATAATTATTTAAGGTATAAAAATGATTTCTACAAATTATTTGGTATTTTTAACTAATTAAAACTATTTTTCGTGAATTATTTTCAATTATATATATAATATACAGTTTTTCTAATAAAATGAGTTTTTATCGGTTTTTACAGTGTTTAAAGGTTAATTATGTAATTTCTACCTATAAAATGTATTTCTATGTTATAAGGATATTTTTGGTATTTCCTGAATTGTTATGTGTTTATGGACCCCGGTTGGTGGACTGTAGTTTGGAGTCCGACCGTGGGATTTTGATTGTGCTCTGTGTAGTTTTTTGAAGTGTATTTCCTTGCAGGGTCGGCTCTACTCTTTTGAGTAGAGAGATGTCCATTTTACAGGGAAGGTTTTGTCAAATTTTTGGTAGAATTCTCGTAAAACGTGATATCCGATCGATCCCTAATTCCGATTCTGTGTTTAATACTCTAGATCGAATTCTAGGATTTTTTTATTAGGTTTATTCTAATGTCGTTTATTTATTGTTTGTTTAGTTGCGCCAAGACCGAGGGCTAGTGGACCAGGCCCGTCGGATCCGTCTCGTGGAGCGCACTAGGGTGAGTTACTATACTATATATATATGCTTTCGGATGCATGATTTAGAAATATATGTTTTATTTTGATTAAAATACATAAATAATGTGATTTGTATTTAAGTATATTTTTGGTTTACTTTTGGTATATATTAAATTATATACATGTTTTGTTAATAAATTATATTTAAAAAATGTTTTTAAATATATTTCTAGCTTAATTTATAATTTGATTGGATTTATTTAACGTATATATACTCAAAATATACCTGGTTTACTTTTGGTATATTTCCAGTATATATATGGTTTATGTTGCTATTTTATTTAAATTCATGCATCATTTATTTGTGAATGAATGATTTATATTATTAATGAAGGATATCAATAGAACGTGCTACCTAGTGGGCAGCACTAGGATCGAGTACGTACTTGTGCACTTATAGCATTTACGCTATACTACTAACTATTCATGGATATTAATTGAATGTGATTATTTGATGTGTGAGATGTGATTTGGGTGTGATTGCTGGAGCTCGATTGACCAAGTGTCTCGGGGCCAATCACACTAGCAGTCAGACTGCTAGAGCTCGGTTGACTTAGTGTCTCGGGGCCAGTCTACTATCTAAATGGATTAAGTGGATATGTTTGGATTAAGTGAGCCTGTATGGCTAGAGTGTTGTCTAACACTGTTTGAGGTTTTGATATCATAGGGTTCTATTTGATCCTTCATAAAAGATGATTTTCAATAAAATATATATAAAATGATTTCTTTGCATCTGTGTGTATTTGCCTGTATATATATTAGATATATATATACTGTTGATTGTATTGATTGTCATTTAGTGTGTATGTATATATATTATAGTAATTCACTCAGTGAGGTCTGACTCCCCTCCGTTGACTATTTTTCAGGAGAGTCAACATCTTCAGACCTCAGTAGTAGGCCTGTACGCCGGATTTCTTCTGCCCCAGCTTCTTTGTGTAAATTACTTATTTGAGTCTTATTTTTATATAATCTAGACACTGCAGTAGTTGTAAATTAATTGTGGGATTTTATGTATTTATTTATGCGAGATATTGTATTATTTGAACTGGATTGTATTAAAAAGATTTTATATATATGTGATGAGTTGAGATTTAAATTAAATCCAGTTAATAAAATTGTTATTATGATATTTATGATTTTTATTTCCGCTGCATTATATATTATTATTATTATTGCATGTTTATTTTATTTTTAGGCTTGCTACGGGTTCCGGATTCGAAAGAATTCCCGTTCCCTAGCGCCGGTCATGGCCCCTGTTTTGGGTCATGACACTGACCCTGAGGCAGCTCTATACTATGCTAGAGTTGGCAGAATCGCTTTTGATGGGATGTCTAACCCTCTAGACTTTTTGCACACAATCGAGACTAGGACTTGAACTGCTCACACCAAGTACTAGCGGATTATGATGGTTGAGCTTTCTATTGAGGGACCAGCCCTGGACTAGTTTATTCAGATGATCCAGCCGTATATGATGACGATGACTTGGGCTCAGTTTAAAGAGCGATTCATGAGGAGATTCTGCCCAGAGCCACTTCGCATGCGTTATCGACTCTGGTTGACCAATATTTCTTACGATGACATATCTATTGAGGAGTATACTCGAGAGTTCCTCCGACTTGGTAGATATGCAAAGGATCTGATGTGAGACTAGTATTTCGCAGTCACCACTTATGTCACCAGATTGGGTTCTGCATTTATTGGTATGCCTACAGTGGGCCTTACTCTAGAGTCAATGATTGAGTTGGCCAAAGAGATTGAGCTGAGGCTAGTCAGGCAAGGAGCTATACCTGATTATTACCAATTGGGTGTACAGTCATGTAATATCCCGAGTTTTTAAATAATTTTAAACTGCATCGGGATATGCAGTGTTAATAATTTTTGTATATATTTGTGATTATTTTCATGAGTTTGATAATTACTAAGTTATTTTAATTATTCTTAATTATTTTAAGTTCTTTACGTAAAATTTTTCCTGAAATGTTATTTTCGGGGAAATTAAACGTAAATAATTTAATATTAATTATTTTAAATAGTTTTACGAATTTACATGAGTCCATGCACTATTTTAATTATCGTATTAAAATATATACATATATTTAATAATTTTAGGGTTAATATTAATTAAGTAAATATTATATATTAAACATTTTTATTTAATTAATAAGTATATATATATAAATGTGTATATGTATATAATATGGGGTGATATTTTGATATGTGGTGTATAATTAATTTTGAATATTATATTAATATATTATAATATTTAAAGTTATTATGAACTTAAAATAATTAAGAATAATTAAAATAACTTAGTAATTATCAAACTCATGAAAATAATCATAAATATATACAAAAAATTATTAACATTGCATATCCCGATGCAGTTTAAAATTATTTAAAAACTCGGGATATTACAGTCTTCCCTCTTTACAAGAATTTATCCCCGAATTCCAGAAAAGAATAATTACAAGATCAAGAAGGAAAGAGATATGGGTAAGAAGCTCACATCTCAGCTTCAGTCTCCCACGTATGCTCTTCAACTTTGTTGCTACGCCACAGAACCTTGACCATCGAAATCCATTTTGATCGCAACTGTCGAACTTGGTAATCAACAATTATTATAGGTTCTTCTATAAATGTCAAGTCTTCATTCACTTCTACGCTATCGGGCTGTAACACGTGTGAAGGGTCTGAGATATACTTCCTCAGCATTGAGATATGAAACATCGGATGCACTTGTGACATACTCAGAGGCAAAGCCAATCGATATGCAACAATGCCTATTCTCTCCAGAATCTCAAACGGTTCGATATATCTCGGTGCCAACTTACCCTTACTGCCAAATCTCATAACACCCTTCATCGGAGACACCTTCAGAAAAATAAAGTCTCTAACCTAAAACTCCACATCTCTGCGCCTAGGATCCACATAGCTCTTATGCCTGCTAACTGTGGTCTCTAATCTATACTTAATCACTGCTACTTTCTCTACAGCATCCTGAACCATCTCAGGTCTAATCAAAGCTCTCTCCCCAATCTCATCTTAACACATAAGGGATCTACATTTCCTTCTATACAATGCCTTATACAGTGCCATTCCAATGCTGTTATGGTAGTTGTTATTATATGCAAACTCAACGAGTGGCAAATGATCATCCTAGCTACCTCCCAAATCCAAAACACACATTCTCAGCATATCTTTTAATATCTAGATTTTCCTCTCAGACTGACCATCTGTCTGAGGATGAAAAGCAGTATTGAAGTCCAACATAGTGCCCATCGCTTCCTACAACTTCTACAAAAAATGAGAGATAAAAACTGAACCTCTGTCTGTCACTAAGATGTACCACAGTATCAAAGATTTATACTGATGGGATGGACTGAAGAAGGATGTCGCTAATTATGTTGCTAAGTGCTTGACGTGTTAGCAAGTAAAAGCTGAGCATTATAAGCCTTCTGAGAAGCTTCAACCTCTTCCTATTCTCGAGTGGAAGTGGGAAAGGATATGTAATATCCCGTGTTTTTAAATATTTTAATACTGCATCGGGATATGCAGTGTTAATAATTTTTGTATATACATTACGATATTTTTACGAGATTGATATGTATTTAAAACCTATTTTAATTATTGTGTATTATTTAAAGTCCTTTACGTAAAATTTTCCCGGGACTTGCATTTTCGAGGAAATTTTCACGTAAATATTTTATTATTAATTATTTTAAATATATTTTCGGACTTGCATGAACTCATAAGTATTTTTAAAATACTAAATAAAGCCTATGTGTAATTATTTATTTAATTAGGGTTTAATATTACCCTAATATTTTATTAATTATTTATTAGTTTTATTGTTATTTAATTATTTTTATTTAGTATAAATTATTAAAATATTAAATTATATGTGTGTGGTGTATATTTAATATGTGTAATTTAATATTATTTTAATATATAGTATAAAGTATATATATATACATATAATACATTAAAAATCAAACTTTTGGAAAAATTACTATTTTGCCCCCGTGTGCATCTTCTTCCCCGATCACCTTCCCCATCGCTGTCCGCCATCTGTCATGTCGTTCCCTTGCTGTTGGTGTGCCGTTCGGTGTGCCACCACCTTCCACAGCCTTCCTCACTGCCTGTAGTAGCTAATTCCGGCGCCTGGAAGCCATTTTTGGCCGGAGAAGCCGAAAGTCGAGCCACCGTCGATCACGACGATTCCGGCCACCATTTTTGACACTGCCGGTCTCTTTCTTCTCCTTGAGCTCCAGTGAGTGTGATTCTAGCTTTGGCTTGAGCTGAATTGGTCTTGATTTGCTTAGGTTTCGAATTTTCGATTTCGGCTATATTAGGGTTTTTGATTTTTTTGAGCTTCAAATTGATTGATTCATGAAAACTCCCTTCACAAATGTTTATCCTAGTAGCTTAATATACATATATGAATTTTTGTGGAATTTTTGGAGATTATTTTTATTTTTGGGTATTTTTGAATATTTTAATATTATTTTCTAATTTTCGGAAATTAATTAAATAAATTATGAAATTGTGTTTTATGATAATTATGGGTGTTAAAATGAATTATAGGAATTTATTTGGAATTTTTATGAATTTCTAAGTATTTATTTTGAATTATTTAAGTTTATGTAATTTTGGAAAATTAGGGTTAAATGTGTTTTTAATTGAAATTAATTGGTTAATT
This sequence comes from Mallotus nudiflorus, assembly GCA_947683625.1. Classification (NCBI taxonomy): domain Eukaryota; kingdom Viridiplantae; phylum Streptophyta; class Magnoliopsida; order Malpighiales; family Euphorbiaceae; genus Mallotus; species Mallotus nudiflorus. The sequence continues at coordinate 5,071,926 of CANTUR010000283.1, read as the reverse complement.
GAGTTTAATTATTGATATTATTGATAAATATGTTGATAAAATTAATTTTGGATAATTATACTATTTTTGGTGAATTTTTGAATGAATTTTAGTATATTTATATATATAGGGGTATTTTGGTAATTTTACACAAAATTGGCTAAAAATGTAATTTAATTGGTTTTAATAGTTATTTAAGGTATAAAAATGATTTCTACAAATTATTTGGTATTTTTAACTAATTAAAACTATTTTTCATGAATTATTTTCAAATATATATATAATATACGATTTTTCTAATAAAATGAGTTTTTATCGGTTTTTACTGTGTTTAAAGGTTAATTATGTAATTTTTACCTATAAAATGTATTTCTATGTTATAAGGGTATTTTTGGTATTTCTGAAATTATTCTGTGTTTGTGGACCCCGGTCGGTAGACTGTAGTTTGGAGTCCGACCGAGGGGTTGTGAATGAGATGTGGTGTTTATTTTCGAAGTGTATTTCTTTGCAGGGTCGGCTCTACTCTTTAAGTAGAGAGATGTCCGTTTTACAGGGGAGGTTCTATCGAATTTTCGGTAGAATTCTCGTAAAACGTGATATCCGGTCGAACCCTAATTTCAATTCTATGTTTAATATTCTAGATCGAATTCTAGGATTTCTGTTAGGGTTATTCTGATTTCTGTCGTTATTGTTTGTTTAGTTACGCCGAGACCGAGGCCTAGTGGACTAGGCCCGTCGGATCCATCTCGTGGAGCGCACTAAGTGTGAGTTGCTATTTTATATATATATGCTTAGGATGCATGATTTTAGAAATATATGTTTTATTTTGATTAAATATGCATAAATAATGTGATTTGCATTTAAGTATATTTTTAGTTTATTTTTGGTTTATTTTTGGTATATATTAAATTATATGCATGTTTTATTAATAAGTTATATTTAAAATGTATTTAAATATATTTCTAGCTTAATTTATAATTTGATTGGATTCATTTGACATATATATACTCGAAATATACCTGGTTTACTTTTGGTATATTTCCGGTATATATATGGTTTATATTGTTATTTTATTTAAATTCATGCATCATTTATTTGTGAATGGATGTTTTACATTTATTTATGAAGGATATCAATAGAACGTGCTACCTAGTGGGCAGTACTAGGACCGAGTACGTACCGGTGCGCTTATAGCAGATAAGCTATATTACTAACTATTTGTGGATATTAATTGGATATGATTATTTGATGTGTGAGATATGGTTTGGAGGTGTGATTGCTGGAGCTCGGTTAACCAAGTGTCTCGGGGCCAATCACAATGGTAGTTAGACTGCTGGAGCTCGATTGACTTAGTGTCTCGGGGCCAGTCTACTGTCTAAATGGATTAAGTGGATATTTTTGGAATAAGTGAGCCTGTATGGCTAGAGTGTTGTCTAACACTGTTTGAGGTTTCAATATCATAGGGTTCTATTTGATCCTTCATAAAAGATGATTTTCAATGAAAAATATATAAAAATGATTTTTACTACATCTGTGTGAATTTGCCTGTATATATACATATTAGATATATATACTATTGACTGTATGCATTGTCACTTAGTATGCATATATATATATTATAGTAATTCACTCAGTGAGGTCTGACTCCCCTCCGTTGACTATTTTTCAGGAGAGTCAACATCTTCAGACCTTAGTAGCAGGCCTGTACGCCGGATTTCTTCCGCCTCAGCTTCTTTGTGTAAACTGCTTACTTGAGTCTCATTTTTATATAATCTAGACACTGCAGTAGTTGTAAATTAATTGTGGAATTTTATGTATTATATTTATTCGAGATATTGTATTATACTTGAACTGGATTTGTATTAAAAGATTTATATATGGGAGATGGATATTATTTTGGATATTTATGATTTTTATTTCCGCTGCATTATATATTATTATTATTATTATTGTATGTTATTTTATTTTTAGGCTTGCTACGGGTTCCGGATTCGAAAGAATTCCCGTTCCCTAGCGCTAGTCATGGCCCCTGTTTTGGGTCGTGATAAAGTTGGTATTAGAGCGGAGTTCTATGTCAGGGCTTAGTTTTGTGAGTTGTGGCCCTATTTTTCAATGTTTTGTTTTCTGTTGAACTACTGCAGTGAATTAGGTTCGAATATGTCTTGATAAGTATTCCTTGTTTTAGTTTTCTACGTTATTCCTCCGTTGTCTGTTTGTTTGAATCTTTTCGTTTGTTTTTTCAGAATGAGGAGGCGAGCGCGTGTCGCTTCACCGGTCGTTGAGGCCGAGGATGAGTCTTTTCAGGATGAGGTTTTACCTCCTGAGCAGCCAGTTAGACGTAGAGGTCGTGGCAGAGGTAGACCTCGAGGAGCGGCAGGTCACCGTAGGCAGAGAGAGTTACAGGATGAGGAGCCTGTAGAGCCTGAGTTTGATGTTCCTGTTCCTCCAGTTGTTCAGCCTGTTCAGCCTGTTTATCAGCAGGGTATGTCTGACCCTGAGGCAGCTTTGTTCTATGCCCGAGTTGGCAGGATTGCTTTTGATGGTACTTCTGATCCGTTAGATTTTTTGCACGCGATCGAGACTCGAACTCGGACTGCTCATACCGAGTACCAGCGGATCATGATCGTTGAGTTGTCTATCAAGGGACCAACCCTAGATTGGTTTATTCAGATGATCCAGCCTTACATGATGACGATGACCTAGGCTCAGTTCCGAGAATGGTTTATGAGGAGATTTTGTCTAGAGCCTCTCCGTATGAGCTATCGTCTCCGACTGACCAGTATTTCTCATGGAGATCGATCTATAGAGGAGTACACCCAAGAATTTCTCCGTTTGGGTAGATATGCAGAGGATTTGATGCGAGACCAGTACTTCGCGGTCACTACCTACGTTACTAGTTTGGGTTCAGCATTTGCTGGTATGCCTACAGCAGGCCTTACTCTGGAGTCTGTGATATAGTTAGCCAAGGAGATTGAGCTGAGGCTAGTTAGGCAGGGAGCGATGCCTAATTATTACCAGCTGGGAGTTTAGTCAAGTGGATTGCAGGCTACTCCGTATTCGAGTTTTCATGTTGGATCGAGTAGTCAGCAGCAAGGTCCGACTCAGCAGAGTCAGAGACAGCAGCAACGAGTGCATCGGAGCAGTACACATGGCCGTGGAGGTCAGCGTAAATCGTTTAGATTTGGGTCAGGTGCTTCGAGTAGCAGCAGTGGTCGTAGTTATGGATCAGCGGCCAGTGTTTGTCAGACTTGTGGTAGAGTCCATCAGGGACCATGTTATCTGACACCATTGACATGCTTCAGATGCGGGCAGACAGGACATTTTGCCAGATCGTGTCCTTACTCCGAATATCAGCAATTGTAGATTCTGCGATTCCCACAGCAGTCGATTGCTAGTGCTGTACCAGTGCCATTTCAGTTACCACCAGCTCAGCATCAGAGTTCCACTCAGCTTGTTCCACAACAGAGTTGTGGTAGAGGTACTAGAGGAGGTGCTAGAGGTGTTGGCCAGGCTTCTACCAGTTAGTAGGGAGGTCGAGGTCAGGCCAAAGTTTTCCATCTCACTCAGCAGGATGCTCAGGCATCTAATGCAGTCGTGGCAAGTATTATTTCTGTCTGTTACCTGGATGCTTGGGTTTTGTTTGATCCGGGTGCCACACATTCGTTTGTTTCTCCTGTTTTTGCTTCTAAATCTTGTTGGCAAGCTTTGAGGATGGCTTTTCCTTTGTCTGTTGCCACTCCCTTAAGCGATTCCTTGGACACCGATATTGTTCTTTCCGGTTGTCCAGTTCTCGTGGGAGACTGAAGTTGAGATGCGAGCTTCTTATCCTTATATCTTTCCTTCCTGATCCTGTAATCTTTTCTTTCTAGAATTCGGGACGAATTCTTGTAAGAGGGGAAGACTGTAATATCCCGTGTTTTTAAATATTTTAATACTGCATCGGGATATGCAGTGTTAATAATTTTTGTATATACATTACGATATTTTTACGAGATTGATATATATTTAAAACCTATTTTAATTATTGTGTATTATTTAAAGTCCTTTACGTAAAATTTTCCTGGGACTTGCATTTTCGAGAAAATTTTCACGTAAATATTTTATTATTAATTATTTTAAATATATTTTCAGACTTGCATGAACTCATACGTATTTTTAAAATACTAAATAAAGCCTATGTGTAATTATTTATTTAATTAGGGTTTAATATTACCCTAATATTTTATTAATTATTTATTAGTTTTATTGTTATTTAATCATTTTTATTTAGTATAAATTATTAAAATATTAAATTATATGTGTGTGGTGTATATTTAATGTGTGTAATTTAATATTATTTTAATATATAGTATAAAGTATATATATATACATATAATACATTAAAAATCAAACTTTTGGAAAAATTACTATTTTGCCCCCGTGTGCATCTTCTTCCCCGATCACTTTCCCCATCGCCGTCCGCCATCTGTCATGCCGTTCCTTTACCGTTGGTGTGCCGTCCGGTGTGCCACCACCTTCCCCAGCCTTCCTCACCGCCTGTAGCAGCTGATTCCGGCGCCTGGAAGCCATTTTTGGCCGGAGAAGCTGAAAGTCGAGCCACCGTCAATCACGACGATTGAGTCTCTAGAATTACGTTAGATTTATTCTGATTTCATATTGTCATTATTTTTTTAGTTGCGCCAAGACCGAGGCCTAGTGGACCAGGCCCGTCATACCCGTCTCGTGGAGCGCACAACTGTGAGTTGTTATTTTATATATACGTGTTTTAGGATTACATGTTTTAGAAATGTATGTTTAAATTTTATGAATTTTGCATAAATGACTTAATAAATGCTTAGGTATATTTTAGTATATTTTTGGTATATTTTAAATTAAATGCATGTTTTATTATTGAATTATACTTAAAATATTTTTAAGTATATTTATAGTTTATTTTATAATTAAAATTTAATTTATTCGACATATATATATACTCGAAATATACTTGGTTTACTTTTGGTATATTTCTAGTATATATATATGGTTTATATTGTTATTTTACTTAAAGGCATGCATCATTTATTTCATGAATGAATGAATTTATTTTGAATGAAGGATATCAATAGAACGTTCTACCTAGTGGGCAGCACTAGGACTGAGTACGTACCGGTACGATGATAGACTGTAGGTTAAATTACTAACCTATTGTGGATATTGATTTGATTGATGTAAGATGTGATTTGAGAATGTGATTGCAGGAGCTCGGTTGACCAAGTGTCTCGGGGTCAATCACACTGACAGTCAGACTATTGGAGCTCAGTTGACTTAGTGTCTCGGGGCCAGTCTACTGTCCAAATGGAACAAGTGAATTTATTTGGAATAAGTGAGCCTATATGGCTAGAGTGTTGTCTAACACTATTTAAGGTTGTGATCATTTAGGGTTCTATTTGATCCTTCATAAACGGATACTATTTTCAATATTTATATAAAATGATTTTGTTGCATCTGTGTGTATTTGCATGTATATATATTTATTATATATATACTCTATTGAGTGTCTGCATTTGACATTTAGCTATGCACGTATATATATTATAACAATTCACTCAGTGAGGTCTGACTCCCCTCCGTTGACTATTTTTCAGAAGAGTCTTCATCTTCAGACATCAGTAGCAGACCTTTACGCTGGATTTCTTCCGCCCCGACTTTATTATGTAAACTGCTCACTTGATTTTATTTTATATTCTAGACACTGCAGTAGTTGTAGTCAAATTGTGGGATTTATGTATTATGTTTGTATGAGATTTGCATTTTAAAGAATTGAACAAAAAATATGTATTGAAGAATTATATATATATGAAATGGACTCGTGTTATTAAAGAGTTGATGGGTTATTAATTTATTTATGAGATTTAAATTTCCGCTGTAAAATATTTTATTCATTTTATTATTATTGAATGTTTTTATTTTATTTTTAGAGGCTTGCTACGGGTTCCGGATTCGAAAGAATTCTCATTTCCTAGAGCCGGCCATGACCCGCTGTTTTGGGTCGTGACATTTATCAATTCATAAATTTTTTTATTTTTTATAATTTTATAATTACTTTTAAATGTATTATAAATTGTGTACAATTATATAAATTAAAATAATAATAGAAATATTAATTTTAATTATTAATCAGAATGCAAAATTTATTGCATTATAAATAAAAATATTTTGTAAAAATTGTGCATAAGAATCTTGTAAAACTTTAACAATTTAAATATAAAAATAAATCTATAAATATAAATATAAATCTATCTAACTTTTAAATATAAAATTTTTAAATTCTAAATACAAACTAAAACTATTTTTATCAATTTTAAATTTTTTTAAAACTAAATTAATACTATTTTTGTTAATATATAAAAATATATATGTCATTTTTCATTCAAAAATAATTTTACTCTATTCATACTTTTATATATAGTATAAAAGAAAATTTTACAATATTATAATGACACCATGTCATTTAGTAATTTTACCTATAATAAAAGGTAAAAAGAGGTGGCACTGTAAGAATTTTGTTTTAATTTTAATTTTTTAAAATCTATTTTTTAAGATAAAATCTTCTTTTATGTAAAAAAATTAATAAAATAATTTATTTTTACTCAAACTAAAGATAATAATAAATAATTGAATAATATAATTTTTTATTATTTAATTTTATTTCTATACTAAATTCAATCTACATAAAATTAAATTATAGTAAAAATAAGATATAAATATGTATGTATTTAATTTAAATTTTTAACAGATTATATTTGGATTTATATTTTTGTTAGTTTTTATATTGCTTTATCTTATTTGGCTTATAATAATGCAATTGTTGTTTGATGTAAAAAGCATTCTATTTTCAATAATTACATTTTAGTACGTGGAAGAAATTTATATGTGTATATATAATATTTCTCATTTTTCTTAAATTTATTTAATTTTTTTTTAAGTCTACCTTATTTGCCTTGGGAAATAGCTTTCTGAATCATTGTTGACAAACCCTCAATACAAAAGAAGAAAAGATAGGAAGACAAAGGACTCCCCTGTTTAAGGTCTGTACTAGGTTGCAAGAAACCGTTGAAAGAAAAGGAGACTGTAGATAGACAAGTGAGAACTAACTGAATAAAATGAGCAAGAAAAGCCCTTTTTGTAAGAATTGCCTTGCTCAACTCTATTATATGCCTTGTTCATATTAAGTTTGAGAGCCATTGCGCCTCTTTTACCCTCCATGCGGTGTTTCATATAATGAAAAATCTCCAAAACAACAACAACACTATCAGTTATCAGGCGGTCCGAGACAAAAGCACTCTGAGTCTCATTTATAAAAGAGGGAATGACATACTTCAGTCTATCAACAAGAACCATATAAATTAGCTTATAAAGGACATTGTATAAGCTAATAGGTCTAAGTCCTTCATGGGTTCTGGCAACTTGAGCTTAGGAATGAGAGTGATAAGAGTGTGATTCAAATCAGGTGGCATGACTCCAGTATGAAGAAAATTCAAAACACATTTTATAATATCTCTACCAACAATGTCCTAGAATTTTTTATAAAATAATGCAGACATTCCATCAGGCCCAAGTGCTTTATTAGGATGCATTTGTTTCAAGGCTCTCACAACTTTACCTTCTATAAATGGGGTTGCAAGCCAGAGAGCATCTTCAGGAGAAAGACATGAATCAATTGCATCAATTGAACCTGAAAATTGCATGGGTTTATTACTAGTAAAAAGGCTGGAATAATAATCAATAAAGGTACCACAACTCTATTGTTTAATAGAATACGCGCACTTGTTGATTTTTGAAATGATATCCAAATGCGATGAACCAGACCCATTCGGCAACCAAGTAGGATCCTGAACCCGCATAAAAATTAAAATTTATATGAAACAACAATTGTCTTTCTATATTTTCATAAACAATACAAACAAAATATTATTTTTTCCATTCAATAAATTATAAAAGGAACAACAATAAATTTTTTCTTTATTAAAAAAAAAAATTCACTCTTTCTTCTTCTTCTTCATCTTCATATTCTTCTTGTTTTTGTACGTGCTCACAGCCTCTCACACACACGCGCATCCATCTCTTTACCCTTTACGCGCACAATAATAATAATATCCCTTCATTTCTCCTCCTCCTTTGATATATCAACATCGTCTCAGCTCGTCTCTTTGTAAAAAAAAAAAAAGCAAATCAGAACCGTGCCGGAATCTGAGAAAATTGCGGAGTCTGCTGCTCCGGCAATTGCTGAACCGGCAGTTGTTGTGGGGTCAGCTGTGCATCCAGCGTCTGAAGGTGGGAAGAGAGTGGTGGGGTCGCCTTATGCGATTTTAGTCTTTTACACTTAATATGAACCCTGATTTTACACTTCTATAATGATGGTTCTTTTAATATTTTACACTTGATATGAACCTTGATTTTAATTCTTGATTGATTTGGTTATAATTATTGGTTCTGTGATTGTTGATTTGCCTGTGTTGTTTTTGTTATGAGGAAGCCTTTTGAATCCATTTCATTTACTAAATACCATCTCACATTGCACTCAAGATGTTTGATTTTATGCCTGAATGACTCTCAACATTTTGTAGTTAAGATACACATCTATAAGCTACTTCTTAGTGGTATTTAGCAAATCATTTATTTATCACATTTTATTTAGGGTATATAAATTATTGTGCATGTGGAATTTGAATTGTGTAAATTATTTGGTTGATTAGCTATGCAATGCCCAATGATGCACAACATAAACTGTATTGAACAGTTGCAAATAATTGATATATATATATATATATATATGCATATGTTGAGTTAGCAAATGATGTACATATGAATTTGTATTATTAGCAATGTAGAGTATGTTGATTAGTCCATGCGAAAGAGCGACTTTTTTTAGCATAATAGTCAATGGATGTATAGGTAGGCAAGTTCTCAATCCCTCATCCAAAAATCCATGAATTGGCATGATAACACTATTATTTGGTTTACCCTTTTACAAGTTGACTACTTAACTAAAATAATAGCCACATTTTGTAGGCGAGGAATATAAATATATATACATAAACTACTTATGAGAGGTGGAAGTTAATGGTTTATGGGCCACGAAGTTAAAGGTTTCTTCTATTTACATGTTCTTAAATTGTAATTTTATAATTGCTTCAGCCATACTTCAGTATTATGGGGGCATAAAACAATGGTTAATGAACCTTAATGCCCAAGAAAAGTCAAGATGAGTAATCAAGTTGAAGGTAGACTAGGGGGATGGCTTAAATAATTTCTTAAACCCCATCAATTATTTTAAGGTTAAAAAAATAAAAAATAAAAAATAGAAATAAGAACAAGGTCAATATCCATTAGTTTTTGCTATAATACTTTCAATGTTGAATATAAAATAAGTGACATATTCATTATTCAGTTTAGTACATTTTAAATATTATTCGAATATTTTCTCAATATTATTTGTATATTTTGAAAATGTAAAACATGTGTCATATTATTATTTAACATTTTTAAATATTATCTGAATATTTTATGAATCTTAGTTGTATATGTTAAATATGTAAAACAAGTGTCATATTCATTATTTAATATTTTTTAATATTATTCGTATATTTTTAAAATCTTATTTATATATATTAAAAATGCAAAGCATGCGTCATATTCATTATTCAATTATACACATTTTTTAATATTATACATATATTTTTAAAATTTTATTAAAATATAAAATACGTATCATATTCATTTTTTAATTATATACATTTTTTAATAGAGAGAAATTACAATTTTATACCATGTAGTTTAAGCATTTTACAAAGTTGATTCCGTGGCATTTCATTGACAAAATTGGTCATGTGGATTTTTATGTTAGCAAAAGTGTGCTAAAGCTACTGATACCATTAGTCAGATTGATCCCCCCTTTTACACCTCCTTTACACGTATAAAAAAATAAAAATAAAGAGACACATGTGAACAATGTCGTTTCTTGACTTTTAATTCTTTTCATTTTTTTCACAACTAAACCTCCATTGCCACTTCCCACGACAACCATAATGCTAGAATGACGACTGCCTTTCTTTATTACTTACGCCTTTCAATTTTTTTTCAAAGAATGGATGAAATGAAAGATAAATTTAAGGGTTTCATAAAGAAAATTTAAGCATTTGATGATATCTTATTAATAGACTCAAATTTTCGATCTTCAACATAATTCTCCACATCACAACACTTCAGCTTTTCTTTTACCAATCTCTTGGCCATCCTCTGTTTCAACTTCTTGCTCTGGCAATTTCCATCGCCCTTACTCTCTTCAGCATTTTATCGAACTCCTAAAGTGTCTTCTTTAACTACACTACTATCATCATCAACGTCTTTGCTTAATGATGGTAACATCGACCCCTTATCTCTCAATCCCATAAAAATGGCCTCTCTTCCAATTCCATTTCACTCAACTATGCATCCAACATGAAATAAACCAATCTCCAAAAAGAAAAATAAATAAAAATAAAAAGAACTTGGAGAGCAACAAAACTTTCTCTAGCAGCGGCTTATTTCTACCCGGAGCTACCCCTATTTTTGACTTGGACATGACCGTTGTTGTTCACCTTCTTGTTCTCCTCTTCCTCTTTACACTTTGTTTGTGTTGCAACATTAAATCAAGAAGCAAAATAAGCAACAATCAATATAAGTAACAAAACTTAAGAAAGAATAACCTAATGCAACATTAAATCTTAATCTCTAATTTTTTCTTTAATAGTAAATCCTAAATCATTTCATTATATACAGAGTATACCAATCAAATTAAGTAATTAGATCTAGCTTCTTGAAGTTAAGACGATCATCAATCAATACAACTTTACAGCTAATAAGCTAAGTAAGAAAGAATCAACACGAAACAAAATAAATGCAACAACCCATATCGATTAGTGGGTTGCATCTAACCAATAAGTAATGAGCTCTATGATCTTTTTTGCGTCTACAATTGTACATGTATGTATATAGTTACGATTATAAATAAAACGTAAGAAAAGGCAACGAAATGAAGAAGTCAAGTAGTGGCGATGGTGGACTTAGAACTTTATCGAAGATCAACGGTGTGAGTGGTGGTTCGCCATAGCTTTGGGTTGTGTGGTTGTCATTCTAACAATGGTGGCTGCCCATTTTGTGTACTTGCTACTGCACACCGTTTTAGAAAAGAGAGAGGCAGGGTTTTAGGGCAACTCACATGTGTCTCTTTATTTTTATTATTTTTTACCCATGTGATTAATGGCATTACTGGTTGTGGCACACTTTTGCTAATGAAAAAATTCACAGAACCAATTTTGTCTATGAAAATATTACGGAATCAATTTTACAAAACGCTTAAATTATAAGGTATATTTTTAAATATTATCTATATATTTTTTAAATCTTATTCGTATATATTAAAATGAAAATAGTATAAAAAATATATTATATGAATATAATAAATATTTGAAACACAAAAACAATATATATCAGCCTAATATATATATATATATATATATATATATATATACCAAAAATAAAAAACTAAGAACAAAAATAAAAAAAATTTTAAAAATAAGAATAATAGAAAATAAGCAAAAAAATAAAAATAAATAAAAAAGAGAGAAAATTAAAAATAAATATAAGGATAAAAGAAAAAATAAGGACAAAGAATAAGAAAAAATAAAAAAATAAAAAAGCAAAAAAAGATAAAGTAAAATAAAATAATAAATAATAAATAATAAATAAAAATTAAAAAAATAAGGTTAACAGAGAAAAAAAAGAATAAAAATAAGGATGATAGAGAAAAAAAGAATAAAAAATAAGGATAAAAGAAAAAATGAAAAAAATAAGGATAACAGAGAATAATAATTAAATAAATAAATAATAAAGAAAATAAAATAAGAAAAATTAAAAAAGGAGAAAAAAATAAAAAATATATAAAATAAAATAAAGAAATTAAAAATTAAAAAACAGAGAAAAATAAAAAATAAGAATAAAAAAAGGAGAGAAAATAAAAAGTAATAATGAAAGAATAAAAAGAATACAAATAAGGGTAAAAATGAAAAAAAAAAAGATACTTTTAAAAATAAAATAGGTACTCATTTAATTAATGAAAAATGAGGTATTTTACTGAAAATTGAAACCTAAAAGTGATATATTTAAGTAAATTTCTCAAAATCTATAAAGCAGAGCCAAATCCATTAATATATCAAAAATATTTTAAAAATTTTAGTTTTGGGCTCAATTTTAATGGGCCATAATAAACTGAACCCATCCAAATAATCTGAACCAAACCAAACCTTCAATTTTACACATATATTCTGTTCAGTTTGGCCTACAATTTGAGAGTTCTTCATCTGATCAATCAACTTTCCATATTCGGACCGACCCGATTCTCTTGAAATTCAGTCCTAACTGAAGTCCATAATATTCTTATCTTTGCTCTACACATTATTCCTATTCTTTTCAGACGAAATAGCCTATCTTTATGTGATTTGATACATTTTTGTAGCACACATGCATGTCCAAGGCTAGACTTTATTAACTTTTTTCCAATAGCCCATTTGACTAATTTAACTTTTTTATTGCTTTTTTATGAGTCGCATCAATTTCTATGAATCATCCAAAGAAACATCACCAATTGCATCCATATGTATTTGGTCTCCGATTAATATTAATATTATAAAAATTAAAATTAAAATCAATTTAATTAATAATGTAATATAGTAATATTAGATAAAAATAAATATTAATTTTACATAAAAATAATTAATATTAAATATAAATTTATTAAATAGATATATACATAAAAATTAATATTAAATAATATATGTTTATTACTTAACTAGTATATGTTTATTAGATAAAACATTCATATTCATTATTTAAATAATGCAAATTCAGTATGAATGAACTGTAAGTTCATCAGCATTTACCTACAAATTTATTAGTATTTGTTTACATGTATATTAAAAATGAATTGTAAATTTATTAGTTATCAACTATAAGTTTATAACTTTAAATGCTCAAATTCATTTTTTTTGTAATAAGTTCATTAGTCAAACTGTATATGTCCATTATCTAAATAATGAAGGTTCATTACTTATTAACCGAAAGTTTATCACTTTTAATAATTAATTCTATTACTCTATAATAGGTTCATTAGTTATATAATATATGTTCACTAGTTGAATTATAAAAATTGATTAGTTATCAACTATAGGTTTATTACTTTTAATGAAATAATTATGCACACAAAATCATAATTGTAGACATCCGATTTGGTCAGCCCGTGTTAGGGGATGAATTAGGGACGCTCGGTTTGACCAGTCCGTTGTCAAGCCCAATGATGAGAATGTGAAACTTGAACATGAGAATGAAGCCTGAATCTCTGATGGAGAGTGGACCCAAAAGAGTAAAGCCTAAAAAAGCCCAAAACCTAGCCCAACTATCTAAATTCGGCCCAAGCCCGATGCCCCTTCGGCTCGGGCCTGCATTAATGCAGGCCCGAGCCGAAGGGGCATCGCCTCAATGCAATGATGCGATCGCCTCATCGATGAGGCACCGCCTCTGTGGCAGCCCACTTGCAGCTGCATTTAATGCAACTGCAATCATGATAGCCAAGTAGTGTAGGCCCTACCCTCCAAACCTGTTTCTTGCATGAAGGAAAGATTTTTATGGAAAGAAAAAAGGCTATGGAAGCTCATGATGAGCTAGAGGGCTTAGGGGCATGGGAAAGCTAAGGAATAAAAAGAAAAAAAAAGAAAGAGAAGAGGGGGGGGGGTGAGAAAAAAGAAGGAGAGAGGAGTTCTAAAAAAAAGGAAGAAAGAAGAAAAAACGTGCTGGAAGGAATAAGGGGGGAAGGAAGCAAAAGAGTCCACATCACCTTAAGAGAAGAAGGGAAAAACTTATGTCAAAGGTGGATATCACATCCTAGCAAGGATCTCAATCAAAACATTTCTGAGGGCCTTTCGTTTTGGTATAAAACCTGCACTTAAACTTGAGATGCACATTATTTTATGTGTTCTTGCTTATGTATAACTAAGTCATTAGTATATCTTAGGTATTTCTAGTTTATCTTGCTCAATATCCTACTTTATTGATGTAATCTTTGAATGCTCCTGCATGTAGTCATGGTTTAATGATTATAGAGTGTATATATGCATGCTTAGTTACTTAGAGTAGAAGTATAAGTGTGTGGGAGTCGATTTTCGGCCTTCTGACCAGGCGGCGCCTCTTTACAAAGGCATCGAGGCGATCACCCCATCAATGAGGCGATCACCCCATTAACAGGTCCCTAGGAAGCCTTTCTTTTACGTGTGTGTCTCATGCCCCTTTTTGACTCAAAGATATAAAGATCCCTATTGATAAGGCATTGCCTCATCAATGAGGCGATCGCCTCATTGACAGGTTTAGTCTGTTTTCTGTTATGTTTTTTTTACGCTCATCGTGATGTCCGCTTTGACATGCATTCCTTCGACCTTATACATGGCTATCTCATTTCATTATGATGTTCATCCTGATTGTTTGATGCTTTCTTTAATTTATAATATGAAACCCCCTTTTTTGTAGAGTCTTTTTATAAGTATCGTTATATGGGATTTCGCTTTTCTTTTCTTGAAAAGAAGGACTAACTATGTGTTATTTGCAAGAATTACTTGATGATTTCTATCATCGAGTAGTCACTTTTGCTAGTTGTCCTTTGTACATTGCCGCTTTTATGTTATTTTATTGGCTTATCTTCAGTATATATTTGGTGTATTTGTTGTATATTATTTCGTTTATTTAGCTAAAAATCATTGTAATCCTTAATCACTTTCCCCCATTTGATTTTGAATGTATGGTTGTAAATTAGTATTTATTTTATTATTGTTGAATGTTGGGACTTAAAGGCATGAAATTGGATTAATGTGCAAACTCGGATTTGATAATAAAATTTAGCAATTATCCGAAGGCAACTTTATTACATGTGGTAAATGAGGAAATAATTAAGTAATTAAATGGTAATAAAATGAAAAATACAAACGGAGGCCAACCGCAAGGTTGGGTGAGCATTCAAACGCTCATACCTAGTTTCTGAACCTGATCTCTGATGACGGCTTCTGGGAACCTCCATGGGATCCAATTGCTGTATAGTGTATCCCAGCTTTTATCCAGGTGGTGACTCCATCCCCGAATCGTCCCCAAGACCTATATCATATTTCCTAGTGGGCCTCGAGCCTGCACAATGCCATGGTTGCCAAACACTTGGGCGCACGCTAAACCCCATCGCCTACAGTGGCGACTCCACTGGGGATAGAGAAACTGATTCCAATGTTTTGCATTTTATCATCTTTAATTATTTTCTTATTTCTTCCTACATTTATGCATTCACTACACATCTTGCACACAATGAGCACTTCAGTCCCTAATTAACCCGACAATAGTCAGTACTTCGCTACCTACGTTTCACTCAAACCTGGTGGTGGAATATTTGATTATTGTCACTCATGACACATACTAATCCATGTTATTTGACCCTTGAGTGGGGAGACGTATATGGATGTCTATCGTTGTGGAAGTTGAAGCCTTTTTACCCAAGAATTAAGCCTATGTAATGACCTAGCAACTATCCTTAGGATTTTTCCCACGTGCATGTGTATTATGCCATATAATGGACCCTTAAAATAAATCTCGACCCCATCAATAAGCGATTTAAGGTAAAATGGGCCCTCGTGTCCAACCAAAGCCCATTATAAACAAACTAGTCAATAAAGGCCTCTCATGCCTACATATAACCCATTTCAAATGGGCCTTGACAAGTAAGTTTATGGTGCTAAGGATCTTGGCTCATAGAAAGTGGACTTGGGCTTTATTTAAAGGAACCATTACTTGTCTGAATCATTTTGAGAGTTTTCTTGTATACGTCAATTTTATTATCCCCTACTGATAATTAAAACCGAGGCAAAAAATCCTAGGGCAAGATACTCGCCATTGAACATGTGTGTGGGAGAAATAAGGGTGGAATTTTGCACGTTTAAGCTCCATGTTTTGATCTTGTATATCTTTTTTGTGTGTGACCTTTTGTTTCTCAAATTTTTAAAAGACGGACTTCATATCATGCATACACGTCATGCATCATTCTAACCAACTATTTTGCAGTGCTATAGATCCTTCAAGCTTAGTAGGGTGGATCCGAGCTAGTTTAGGTCGTCTAATAAAAAATTCAAAAATAACAATGGCAGGAGGGTTCGATTCAGAAGCATTTAGGGCACGGTTAAAAGAAGAAGTAATGACAGAAACCCGGGCTATGATGAGAGATATGATGGGGGAAATTGCTAAGCTCATTAAAGAGAGTCAACCAGCACAGCCACCTAATGCACCGCCAATCGATCTGGTGGACCTTGATGAGGAAATACCGATTAGAGGAAGGGAAGAAGATAATGTGACAGTGTTGGCCAATCCAATGGATCAAAGAAATGCCATCCCAGCTGAGGATGTGGGTCAGACTGAGTGGGCTAAGAATATGACCAAAGTGATGAACCAGATGCAAATGATGATGAATGAGAAGGGTATGGTCGCTCTTTTAGATTATGATCTGAATCTAGAAAAGGGTGATGAATCGCTGCTTTGTAAGTTTAAATTCCCAGACATGAAGAAGTATACTAGCATCGAGGATCCTTATTTGCATTTGAAGTAGTACGTGACTTACATGAGGGCTACCAAGCTAATCGAGAGCCAAATTATCAAGCAATTCCCTATTTTACTGGAGGGAGCACCAATCCATTGGTATTACACCTTGGAACCACATGTTCAGTCAAATTAGAAAGAATTATGTGCCGCTTTTGTCAAGCAATATGGTCTTAATGTTCAACTAGAGGTGTCCCTGAGAGATCTACAGAACACCAAATAGAATTTTAATGAGCCTTTCCTTGATTACCTAACTCGTTGGAGGGGAAAGTTATCCTTGATGAGGCATAGGCCTGCTGACTCTGACCAGTTGGTCTTGGCAATATAAAGGTGTGTTCCAGCACTATCTATGAAATTAAGGGATCTAGGAATCAGGAACTTTGAAGAGTTGTATAGATTCGGGGTCCAGAAAGAGTCAGATTTTGCCCAAGAGAAGAAATTCTTTGGAAGAGGATCTGGGGGCAAAGAGAGGGCCAGCTCAAGCGGTAATATTTAGATTCATGCTATTCGACCACCAAGCAACAATGTGCAAGTTAGTGCAATTAGACAGCCTCGAAGGTTTTCAAATCTAGGACGGCCTATGTCCAAAGTCCTTGAAAAGCTTATTGAGAAAAACCTCCTAAGACCTTTGCCTTCACAACAACCCCTGCTTGGAGCCAACTCAAAACTTTTCTATAAATTTCATCAGACCATCGGACATGACACAAATAGCTGCATCCGGTTAAAGCACAAGATCCAAGACTTAATAGACTTGGGCAAAATTATCGACCCAGAAAACAGAAAACCAAATACATAGACTAACCCGCTACACAACTACCAAAATGTACCGCCATAAAATGCACCCATTTTGATGGTCAACTTTGGCCTAATAGAAGAGAAAGTCCTAAACTCCTTCATGGATGCCTCTCACGATTCCCTAAAGACCAAACTTAAAAACCCAAAACTAAACAAACAACCCTTGGAGTTACAAGTGCATGTCTTGGACATATAGAGTTCCGATGATGAGAGCAAAGAACAATTTCACCTGTGGGACAATGAGGGGTGTGAGCCAAGTCAGTATGTGAGGAAGGTTAAAGAAAAGAAAGAAGAAACTGAGGCTCCCAAGACTGGGCCCGAAAAGGCAAAACATGCAGAGAAGGGAAAGGAGATAGAACAAAGCAAAGAGACCATTGCCAGTGTTTGGGAATTAGTTATGCATTCTAGGGATCACAGGGAAGCCCTAGTCCTGGCACTAGATCAGAGAAAGATCTCCATTAAGTCCACTCTAGAGTAGATGGTCTAGTTACTAATGGAAACTCCTCAAGGGATGATAGCATTTTCCAATGATGATTTGCCTCTAGAAGGGAAGGATCACCATAAAGCTCTGTTTATCAAAGCTGAGGTAAAAGGGAAGATAACCTACTGTGTGATGGTTGACAATGGTTCTGCCATTAATGTGTGTCCGTTAAAGATTCTACTGAAGCTAGGGTTGATGGTGGCTGACTTAAAGCCTTCTGAGGTAGTTATCAAGGCTTATGATGACACCAAAAGATCGGTAGAAGGAACCTTTAGGGCGTTGGTTGAAACAGGGCCTATAGAAGTCTGGGTTGACCTACATGTGATTGACATCCTGGTGACATTCACCATTTTATTAGGAAGGCCATGGTTTTACCTCCTAAGTGGCGTTCCATCCACTGTTCATCAAAAGATTAAATTCCCACATGAAGGAAGGGTTGTCACCATCTCTGCTGAAACTGAGGTCGCCGTAGCTGCACTGAAGTTGATCTTTAAGGAGATTTCCCTTAGCCCTAGTTTTGAGGTCTGCGTGATCTATGAGGATGAGATGGATGAAAAGGTTTTAAGAATAATGCGCAATATGAAATTTTTACCCAGCATGGGACTGGTGAAAGATCAGAGCGGACCTTCAAAGTTTATGGGAAACAAAGTACCTGTTTTGAAGCATGGGTTAGGGTTCAAAGGGGCTGACGAAGTTGGGAAAGAGGTCAGTATGTGGGACTAGGCTGAGGAAACAGAAAAGGGGACCGTGATTAGAAAGAAAATTCTATGGGAAACCTTTGTAAAGGAAGGCACTGGGTGCCCATATAGCGGGACTCTGGAACCTCTCTTGATGGTGGGGGAGTTATCCCAGGGTTTGAGATTTTTGTCAAATTTATGAAGAAAGACGATGGAGTCGCTATTGAAAAGGCCTCTACTGAGGAGCTGGTACTGGCTAAAGAGGAGTTTGAGAAGGATAAAGCTACCCCGGAGGAGAAAGGCATTGATGATCAAAGCAAAGCCCTTAACTTTGAAACTTATGTCCTCGAATCCATCATAGATACCCCTTATAGTGACTTTGATGTTTCTTTTGCTGCTCTATTTAAGACTGACGATCTTTTCTTTTCAAAAGTAAATGCAATGAAGTCTGAATTTGCTTATTTGTGTGATGTGTTCCCTACTGGTTGTTCTGTTTGTGATGATCATTTCATGCATATGTTTGACATTAATTCCACACAAACTGAATCATTTAATTTAGGCACAGATGATACTCCTAAAAATATATTGCTTGCTTCTGGTTTAACTCATGATGAGAGAGAAAAAATGAAAGAAATCTTAAAAAAGAGACAGAAAGTATTCGCTTAGGGTTATGAAGACATGCCCAGAATCGATAGGGAGATCTTAGAACATAGGATCCCCACATACCCTCACGTAGCGCCAATAAAGTAGAAGCAAAGAAGGCTAAGGCCAGAATGGGCTCTCTTGGTTAAGGGAGAGGTTAAAAAGTAGCTGAAGGAAAAGTTCCTAGAAGTGGTAGAAGACACTCGGTGGTTAGTAAATATAGTTCCTATTCCTAAGAAGGATGGAAGGGTCAGAGTGTGTGTAGACTACCGAGATTTGAATAAAGCTTGCCCCAAGGATGACTTTCCACTACCACATATTGATACGTTAATTGATAGTGCAGCTTCCAATGTGATGTACTCTTTCATGGATGGGTTTTTCGGGGTATAATCAAATCATTATGCCAGTAATAGATAAATTGAAGACATCTTTCATCACCTGAGGGGGAGTGTACTATTATTGAGTGATGCCTTTTGGGTTGAAAAATGCATGGGCCATTTATCATAGGATGGCAACTGCCTTATTGCACGACATGATCCATAAAGAGGTAGAAGTGTATGTGGATGATATGATGGTGAAGTCTACAACTAGGGAAGGGAATTTTGAAGCGCTAAAAAAGTTTCTAGCTAGGGCAGAAAAGTGTAATCTCAGACTGAACCTGAAGAAGTGTGTTTTTGGGGTTACATCTAGGAAACTATTGGGACACATTGTCAGCTAGAAAGGGATAGAGGTCGATCTAGAAAAGATCAGAGCAATCAGGGATATGCCTGCACCAAAGAATGAAAAAGAGGTCTGAGGGTTTCTGGGGCTTTTACAGTATATCAGTAGATTTATAGCCAAACTAACAGCCATTTGTAATCCCATCTTTAAACTTCTAAAGAAAGACCAACCTGTTGTGTGGAATGAGAGATTTTAACAAGCCTTTGAAGCTATTAAGGATTATCTGATGAATCCTCCAATTTTACAGCCGCCGAGATCGGGTAAAGCTTTAATTATGTACCTAGCAATTGAAGATGATGCAATAGGGACAATGTTGGCACAGGAAGGTGAAAAGAAGATAGAGCATGTTGTGTATTACTTGAGTAAGAAACTCCTGCCCTACGAAGCTACTTATAGTTTGGTAGAGAAAACATGCCTAGCAATAATTTTGGTGACAAAAAAACTCCGACACTATTTTCAGTCTTATAAAGTGCAGGCGGTCTCTGAACATGATCCTCTTAGGTACCTCCAACAAACCCCGTCTCTTGCAGGAAAGTTGGCTAGGTGGCTCGTTCTACTCACGGAATTTGACATAGAGTATATGGCAAAAAAAAAACAGTAAAAGGAAGAGCAGTAGCAGACTTCTTGGCCTAAAGCTCGGTGGATGATGACCAAGAATGGGAGTTGGAGTTTCTCGATGAGCATCTAGGGGCGATATAGATACAAGGTTGGGAAATGTACTTTGATAGAGCTGTCAATAACAAAGGGGCTGGAGTAGGGGTAATTTTGGTTATGCTAGAGGGAGAAATGATCCCGATGGCAAAAAGACTTGAGTTTGAAGCAACCAATAACCAAGAAGAATACAAAGCTTACATCTTTGGTTTAGAAGCATTACGTAGTGCAGGGGCAGAAAATGTCACTGTCTATGGGGATTCTATGCTAGTTATAAAACAAGCCACAAAAAATGGGAGATAAAAAAAGACAGATTACGACTGTACTGGGAATACCTGGCCACTATCCTGTGTTCCTTCATTTAGTGTAAATTTGTTCATTTGCCAAGGGAAGGAAACCAAGTAGTTGATGCCCTTGCCATATTGGCCTCCGTGTGGGAAAGTGGGAAATAGCCAGAAGCCAGGCCCTTAATCATCCGAAGTCTCGAGTCCCCTGTTATGAAGAGGTGAGAGTAACACCAGTTGACACCATTGAGAAACCTTGGTTCTATGATTTAAAAGGTATCTAGAAATTGTGCAGTTTTCGGATGACACTGATAAGAAAGAAAGGATATCCCTACAAATGTTATCCCGACAGTTCATAAGCCACAATGGGATGCTATACAAAAGAATGCCAGCCGGGGTACACCTCAGGTGCGTTGATAAGGATGAAGGCCAGAAGGTTATGAAAGCGATTCATGAAGGGGTGTGTGGGCCACACATGAATGGAACTGTCTTGGCAAAGAAATAGCCCGCTAAGGGTACTTTTGGCTCACCATGGAAGCTGATTATGTTGGATTTATGAAGAAATGCCATAATTGCCAAACATATAGTGACGTTAGCCACCTACCATCTATGGAGCTATAAGGAATGATGTCTCCTTGGCCGTTTGCTGTATAGGGAATTGACATCATAGGGGAGGTAAGGCCAAAAGCAACTAATGGCAATCGGTACATCATTGTGGCAATCGACTACTTCTCCAAATGGGTTGAGGCTGAATCTTATGCTACTGTGGGGTCGAAGCAGATGTCGAGGTTCATAAAAAAGAACATAATCTGCAGATATGGTCTGTCGCACTACGTAGTTACAGACAATGGTGTTCAGTTTTGAGCAGAGATAGCCACGTTACTGAAGGACTATAAGATTGAGCACCACATATCATCTCTATATAGGCCACAGGCAAATGGAGTAGTGGAAGCAGCAAATAAGAATGTAAAAAAGTTCTTGGCCAAGACATTGGAAAATTATCGAGATTGGGCTGAATATTTGCAATTCGCATTGTGGGGGTACCGAACCACTGCTAGAACCTCGACATGAATCACTCCGTACTCTTTAGTCTATGGGTGTGAGGCTGTTTTATGAATATAAAGGTTGAGATAAGGTCATTGAGAGTCCTTCTGGAACCTAAACTCCCTGAGTATCAGTGGGTCGAAAGCCAGTTGGCTCAATTGACATTACTGGATGAAAAGAGGATGAAGGCTATGTATCATTCTTAGCTATATCAGAGAAGAGTAGCCCGTGCCTATAATAATAAGATCAAGCCAGGCAAGATTCGAGAAGGGGATCTAGTGTTGAAACTTACAAGATCACTTATGATCGATCCTCGAGGAAAGTTCAACCCCAATTGGGAGGGACCGTATATGGTGAAAAAGTTATTTTTGAAAGGCACTGCCATTTTGTCTGACATGGAGGGAAATGAGTTCAAGGAACCCATCAACCTAGACAAGCTCAAGAAATACTTCCTGTAAAAAGTCTCACTAGGGAGAAAACCTTGAAAAGAGGTTGTCTAGGCAAAAGTTAGAGACTAAAAAGAAAAAGAAAAAAAGGGGTCCTGCTGGATTGAAAACCTCAAAAGAGGCGGTCCAGGCAAAAGTTAAGGACATGTAAAAGGAGAGAGAGGCACAAAATGATTAGTTGAAAAACTTGCAAGGGCAAGCCAACTAATAACATGAGATGTACCAGAAGTGAAATGTATATACGTTTTGTGCTTAAATGAAATGAAATGAAACGGAGTCCCAGAAACCAGTTATCAAGAAGAAAGAAGAAAAAACATGCTGGAAGGAAGAAGGGGGGAAGGAAGCAAAAGAGTCCACATCTCCATAAGAGAAGAAGGGAAAAACTTGTGTCAAAGGTGGATATCACATCCTAGCAAGGATCTCAATCAAAACATTTCTAAGGGCCTCTCATTTTGGTATAAAACCTGCACTTAAACTTGAGATGCTTATCATTTTATGTGTTCTTGCTTATGTGTAACTAATTCATTAGTATATTTTAGGTATTTCTAGTTTATCTTGCTCAATATCCTACTTTATTGATGTAATCTTTGAATGCTCCTGCATGTAGTCATGGTTTTGATGATTATAGAGTGTATATATGCATGCTTAGTTACTTAGAGTAGAAGTATAAGTGTGTGGGAGTCAGTTTTCGACCTTCTGACTAGGCGGCGCCTCTTTATAGAGGCATCGCCTCTTGTCAATGAGGTGATCACCTCATCAATGAGGCGATCACCCCATTGACAGGTCCCTAGGAAGCCTTTCTTTTACGTGTGTGTCTTATGCCCCTTTTTGACTTGAAGATATAAAGATCCCTGTTGATGAGGCGTTGCCTCATCAATGAGGCGATCGCCTCATTGATAGGTTTAATCTATTTTCCGTTATGTTTTTTTTATGCTCGTCGTGATGTCTGCCTTGACATGCATTCCTTCGACCTTAAACATGGCTATCTCATTGCATTATGACGTTCATCCTGATTGTTTGATGCTTTCTTTAATTCATAATATGAAACCCCTTTTTTGTAGAGTCTTTTTGTAAGTATCATTATATGGGATTTCGCTTTTCTTTTCTTGAAAAGAAGGACTAACTATGTGTTATTTGCAAGAATTACTTGATGATTTCTATCATCGAGTAGTCACTTTTGCTAGTTATCCCTTGTACATTGCCGCTTTTACGTTATTTTATTGGCTTATCTTCGGTATATATTTAGTGTATTTTCTGTATATTATTTCATTTATTTAGCTAAAAAGCATTGTAATTCTTAATCCTTTCCCCCCATTTTATTTTGAATGTATGGTTGTAAATTGGTATTTATTTTATTGTTGTTAAATGTTGGGACTTAAAGGCATGAAATTGGATTAATGTGCAAACTCGGATTTGATCTTAAAATTTGGTAATTATCCAAAGGCAACTTTATTACATGTGGTAAATGAGGAAATAATTAAATAATTAAATGGTAATAAAATGCAAAACACAAACGGAGGCCAACCTCAAGGTTGGGCAAGCATTCAAACGCTCGTACCCAGTTTTCAAACCCGATTGTTGATGATGGCTTCTGAAAACCTTCGTGGGACCCAGTTACTGTACAGTGTGTCCTGAATTTTATCCGGGTGGCGACTCCATCTCTGAATAGGCCCCAAGACCTATATCGTATTTCCTAGTGGGCCTCGAGCCCGCACAGTACCGTGGTCACCAAACACTTGGACGCGCGCTAAACCTTGCCGCCTACAATAATTAATAAACCTACATGTTATAATCTAATAAAGCCGTGGAATATAATCTCCGACATCAAAATTGCTAGAAGTTCAAGAAATTTCCCCAACCATCCCTTACTTGCAATGTCATGCATAACAAACTTATCAAAGTAAGGCACCCTTCAAAATGCAAATTAATTCGATGTTCATATATACCAGAGAACAAAAATGATTAAAACAAGCTGACATGTGTACCAAAGTGTTCATATTTCTTAAATCTTTAGTTACTGGATCCATTAATCAACTACAAACATAATGATAATAATTAAAACCATCAGCTCAAGTAAAAAGAAAAAAAGAAAAAAGAAATTAGGTTAAGAAAAAAGGAGAAAAAAAAACACTATCAAATGGAAAATAAGAAATGAAAAAGATTATGATCCAGGTTCCAACAAATCAAATCTTATCGGCTTGTATGCAATCTACATTGTGGAAGTAACCATGAAATAATTACAAAACTCTGCCAGCTTACAAAAGGAATGTTAGCAATTTCTGGTTAGAAAGTCACATAAAGCTCCAAAGACTAATCATTCAGACTCTGCTCACAAGTATGGTCCTTAATCAAACCAGTAGAGATTTCCTGTTAGTTTATTTATCAAAGATATCAAACATCCTCACTGGGTTTATGGGCATTGCTCAAAGATTAATTCTATAATACCAGGTTTGATTGTGCAATTTAAGGTTATTGGTCATCAGAACCTGTATCATACTTATTTTCAGAATCTCGCTTGCCATACTAGCTAATGAGATAACAAGAACTGGGTTGCTCCATAAGTGAAGCAACATGATAGGACCGTGTGTTTGAGCCATGAATTGAAGAGAGCGATGAGGGTACATGCCAATTTAATGGAGGTTTCCTATGATTGGAAAGCCAGGTGGAGAGGGTGGTAATGATGTAGTGATCTAATCAGGAAAAAAGAAAAAGAAAAAATGCCTATTTTCAGTTTACAAGTGTGAATTGTGATCACCCATTTCAATATGGATAGGAACTTATGATATAATTTGCCCAAAAATGGTACATTTTTTATTATGTGATTTCTATATTTTTTTTATTTTTTTCTATAATTTTTTTCATCTATTTATTATTTTTGAAAGCATAATTTATTTAAGTTGATTTTATATATTTATTTAATTTGTATATTTTAAATAATTTAATTTTATATTTTAAATAATAATTTTTTTATTTAAACTTACTATTATTTAGAATATAAAAACAAAACTAATCAAACAAAAAATTACCCATAGTCTTCAATAATTATTTTTTTTATAATTATTTTGAATTTAGAAATTAAATCAATTAAAGTAAAAATTACCCATAGTATTTACTAATTATTTTTTCAGTAAAAACAACAAAAACATTATGAAATATATCAAATAAATTATCATTTTTATTATTGATACTAATAAAAGTAAAAATTATATGTATGATCTTAGTTTTATTATTAATGATGAAAAAACTAAAAAACAACAAACAACAATAAAAAAAACAACTGTAATTTTTTGTAACTTTTGTTGATTTTGTTATTTTAATTGTAGCTTTCAATTGTTTTTGTTATTTTTTTTGTTTATATTTGTTAATTTT
This sequence comes from Mallotus nudiflorus, assembly GCA_947683625.1. NCBI lineage: Eukaryota > Viridiplantae > Streptophyta > Magnoliopsida > Malpighiales > Euphorbiaceae > Mallotus > Mallotus nudiflorus. The sequence goes on along the minus strand of CANTUR010000283.1, from coordinate 5,046,146 downwards.
TGTTAAAAATAAATAAAAATAATAAAAATTATGAGATATATAAAAAAATATTATTTTTATCATTAATACTAATTGTAGACACCCGATTCGGTAGGCCCGTGTTAGGGGACGAATTAGGGGCGCTCAGTTTGACTAGCCCGTTGTCAAGCCCAATGATGAGAATGTGAAACTTCAACATGAGAATGAAACCTGAATCTCTAATAGAAAGTGGACTTGAAAACCTAAAGCCTAAAAAAGCCCAAAACCTAGCCCAACTATCCAAATTTGGCCTAAGCCCGCCTGGCCCAATGCAGGCCCGAGCTGAAGGGGCATCGCCTCAGTGCAATGAGGCGATCGCCTCATCGATGAGGCGCCGCCTCTATGGTAGCCCACTTGCAGCTGCATTTAATGCAACTGCAATCATAACGGCCAAGTGGTGCGGACCCCACACTTTATACCTGTTTCTTGCGTGAGAAAAAGATTTTTGTGGAAGGGAAAAAGGCTATGGAGGCTCATGATGAGCTAAAGGGCTTAGGGGCATAGGAAAGCTAGAGAATAAAAGGGAAAAAAAGAGAGAAAAAAGGGAGGAGGTTGGTGAGAAAAAAAAAGAGGAAAAGAGCTCTGGAAAAGAGGAAAAGAAAGAAAGGAGAAGAAAGAAAAAAAAAGTCCTAAAAGGAAGAAGGAGAGATTGAAGCAAAAGAGCCCACATCTTCCTAAGAGAAGAAAGAAGAAACTTGTGTCAAAAGTGGTGATCACATCCTAGCAGGGATCTCAATCACAACATCTCTGAGGACCTCTCATTTTGGTATAAAACCTACACTTAAACTTGACATGTTCATCATTTTGTGTGTTCTTGCTTGTGTGTAACTAAATCATTAGTATATTTTAGGTATTTCTAGTTTATCTTGCCCAATATCCCACTTTATTGATGTTATCTTTGAATACTGTTGCATATAGTTGTAGTTTGATGATTATAAAGTGTGTATATGCATGTTTTGTTACTTAGAGTAAAAGTCTAAGTGTGTGAGAGTCGGTTTCAGCCTTCTGACCAGGCGGCACCTCTTGATAGAGGCGTCGCCTCTTGTCAATGAGGCGATATGAGGCAATCGCCCCATTGACAGGCCTCTAGGAAGCCTTCCTTTTGTATGTGTGTTTTATGCCTTTTTTGACTCGGAGATATAAGGATCCTTGTTGATAAGGCGTTGCCTCATTAATGAGGCGATCGCCACATTGATAGGTTTAGTCTGTTTTCTATTTTGTCTTTTTAATGCTCATCGTGATGTCTGCTTTGACATGCATTCTTTCGACCTTAAACATGGCTATTTCATTACAAGATGACATTTATTTTGATTGTTTGATGTTTTCTTTAGTTCATAACGTAAAGAACCCCTTTTATAGAAACTCCTTGTAAATATCAAAATATGTTTGGCTTATTATTTCATTTTTTTAAAGGAAGGACTAATTATGTGTTGTTCGCAGGAATTACTTGATGATTTCCATCATTGAGTAGTGATCATTGTTAGTTATCCCTTGTATATTATCGCTTTTATGTTATTTATCGGTTTACTTTCAGTATATGTTTAGTTTATTTTCTGTATATTATTCTATTATTTCGCCTAAAAGTGTTGTAATCCTTAATCTCTTTCCCATTTGATTTTGAATGTATGGTTGTGAATTATTATTTATTTTATTGTTGTTGAATGTTGAGGACTTAAAAGCATGAAATTGGATTAATGTGCAAACTTGGACTTAATTGTAAAATTTGGAAAGTGAATGAAGGCAAGTGCAATTTTGAATGTAAATGAGGAAATAATTAAATGGTAATAAAATGCACAATACAAACGGAGGCCAACCGCAAGGTTGGGTGAGCATTTAAATGCTTATACCCAGTTTCCGAACCCGATCTTTGATGACTGCTTCTAGGAACCTCTGTGGGATCCAGTTGCTGTATAGTGTGTCTCCGCTTTTATTCGGGTGGCGACTCCATCTCCGAATAGGCCCAAGACCTATATCGTATTTTCTAGTGGGCATTGAGCCCGTACAATGCCTTGGACGCCAAACACTTGGATGCGTGTTAAACCCCGCCTCCTACACTAATAAAAGTAAAAAAGTTATTTATGGCCTTAATTTTGTCATTAATAATGAAAAAATAATAAAAAATAAATATTAATCAACAATTGAAAATCAACAAAAATTAACAACATAAATTTTTGTTAATTTTTGTTATTTTATTATTTTCGGTTGTTGTTTTTAATTTTTTTTGTTTCGGTTTATTAATTTTATTTATTTTTGTATACTTGTGTGTAAGAGATCTTGTATAACAAGTAATAACCTAGTTTTCCCTTTTCCCATCGCCCTCCTAAAAAAGCTTCTCAAGTTCTCCCATTTTCACCTCATGATCACATTTTTTTTACAATACGAACTGAAATCTATTATACGTGTGAATTAAAAGTAAAATAAGCGTTTTTTTTTTTTTACGTTTTTTGGTTTTTCAAAGTCTTCTTCACTTTTTTCTCTTGCATGTTCCACTGATATTTATTTGTCTGTTCATTAACTTGTATTTATATATTTGTTAATATTTTTCTTTTATTTTTAATAGAAACGAAAAAAAATTTATTTATCAAAAAATTATTTTTTCTTTTTATTTTATTAATTAAGGTCTTTAAATTTAATTTTTTATTCATACTTTTAGTTAAAATAAAATTTTTATTCATTAAAAAATTATTTAATTTTTAATTATAGTAAATAGAGTTTTGCTTGTATTTTTATTTTAGTTAAATATTATACTTCATTATTTAAATAATATAGATTTATAAGATAAAATATGTAGTGAGTTTACGTATCTTATCTCATGGGCTTGAATGAAAAAAAATTAGTTGAAATTATTTTTGCCTATCCATAAGTTAAATTTATTGACCTTTATAGATGGGTTCACTAGTGTTCACTTGCAAATTTGTTGGCTTTTTTGAACCTGCAGGTTCAATGATCTTTACCTGCATATTCATTGATTTTTACCTGTTTGTTCACTAACCTTCATCTGCATATTCATTAATATTTTTCTTTTATTTTTAATAGAAATGGAAAAAAATATTTTTTATTTATCAAAAAATTATATTTTCTTTTTATTTTATTAATTATATTGGTTGAATTTAATTTTTATTCATGATTTTAGTTAAATAAAATTTGTATTCATTAAAAATTATTTTATTTTTTATTTTTTAATTATAATAAATAAACTTTTACTTTCTTATTTTAGTTAAATAATATAAGTACATTACTTAAATAATGTAAGTTTATAAAATAAAATATGTAGTTTCTTTATGTAAATAATGCAAATTTATTAACTTTCACATACATATTCATTGACATTCACTTGCAAGTTTTTTTAATTTTCATATGCAAATTTATTAGTTAAATACTACAGCTTCATTACTTAAATCATAGAGTTCAATTAGTTATCCACTACAGATTCACAACTTTTTTTCTTGATATACATAACTCATAATTATAATTATTTATTTTAGAAATTATTTGGATTTATTTAGTAAAATATGATTATAATTATCTATAAATAAAAATTATTTATTAAAATATTTAATTTGAAACATTACCTTTTAATATTTTATTCATTTGACAAATTTATAGTTAGTTAAGTTTCAGCTATAAATAAATAAATAAAATTCTTAAGAAAATGGGTAATTTTATTAATGAAAATTTAATTTTGAAAAAAAAAAATCAATTTTGATTTGTAGAAAGAATTTGAAAAATTAAAGGTAAAAAAAAAAAACAATGCATGTTAATGAAAAAAAAAAAAGACGTTAAGGAAAAAAAAGGTAATGACACGCGTATAATGACTCTGATCCTTCTTATAAGATGGATAGGGGTCCATAGTATAATTTGCGACGAACAAATAATGATATTTTGAATTGGACTTTGATTTAAGTATATGGTTATTTTTTATTTTTTTTTGTCCTTTTACAATTTTATAAATTTATTTTGTGTGGTTTTCTAGTTGTTTTTCTAGTTGTTTTTATCGTTGTTTTTGTTGTTATTTTGAAATAAACCACAAAAACAACCAAAAAACAACTAGAAAAATTTTGCAATTTAAGCATTGAAGTCCAATGTTATATTTTTAAGGCTCAACTTCTCACGAAGTAAAATTTTGTAATTGTACTCAAAATGTAACTTTATATACATACCGAATTATTGGATGATCCAAATAGATTATTAATATCAGTCAATGAGATACTAAAAAATCATTCGGTGTTTAAATGTTTTTTACTCAGAAATAAACCAAAATTAATATATACTGGTTTGAGCACTTGCCCCCTTTCTGTTTCAATTCAGGAAATATATATATATATATATAAAAGAAGAAGATTAAGCTAGAGTAAGAGAAAAGGGTTGTTAATCAAAGCCATATAAGTGCAGATAAAAAGAGGGAAGAGGTGTCCAGTGGGGAAATCTATATCACCTCTCAACCCAAAAACAACCATCTTCTTCAAAATAATTCCACCTCTTTACTACATCATAAAAGTCGTCTTTGATCCCTTCAAATTAAAAAAAAAAGTACAAATTACAATCTCATGCATGCCTTCAACTGAAGTCCATACTATTCTGATCTTTGCTCTACACATTATTCCTATTCTTTTGTAGCCGAAATAGCCTATCTTTATTTGATTTGATATATCTTTATAGCACACATGCATGTCCAAGGCCAGACCTTATTAACTTTTTTTGTTCATCATGAGCAGAGTGAGCTCAAATTGTAGTCCATGTTAACACTAACAAGGATATATATACTTGTGCGTGCTTAAGAGATCTTGTATAACAAGCAAGAACCCCGATTTCCCTTTTCCCATTTAAAATCATCGCCCTCCTAAAAATGCTTCTCAAGATCTCCCATTTTCACCTCATGATCATATCTGTTTTTTTTTTGTTTGGATTAATTTTATGGTTTGCCTCATCAAATTCTCAGATTATGATGTAGTCTAATCTTTAAATTGTTATTTATAAATTATGTTTATGTTCATAATCGAGGAGATTTTTCTGAACCGGTATGGAGATATATCTAGATATATATAGTAGGAATAGTGATAAAATACTCATAGAATCGATCAAAGAGAAATATCTTTTTTATTATTAACAATACTGGGATTAAACAATTAAAATGAAATGTACAACAGGAGACAAATTTTATAAAAAAATTAAATAAAAATTAATTCCATAAAATGGCAGATTTAAATGTTATGATTTAAAATGTCTTTGGAGCAAAATGATAGTTAGACCACTGTCACGAGAAAAATGAGATCTTTTGTTATGTTTATTTACTATGAGTGAATTTTATAAAATTTTATAAATTATTTTTAAAATTTAAAATAGTATTTTTCGTTTAAATTAAAATTTTGTTAAATTTATTTTTAATTTTAATTTTTTAATTTTGTATAATTATATATAACTAAACTATAAATTCTAAAAGGTTATTGAAAAGTTCATATTCATTTAAAATAAATACGTATTTATTTATAAATAATATTTATTTAAAAATAAAATTATTTCTTTAATATGATTGAATCAATCTAAGAGTTAGTGAATGATACGTAATGTCTATGTTGTTTTTTTTCTTTTTTTAACAAATGTCCCAGTTCCACACCTATGCTATGTGTATCAAACACATGATATTGTATTTGTAAGTTGTAAGCATTTAATGTTTTTTTTTACATGTGTATCCTACATTAGATATACACAACTGTAGGTAATATAGTAATACCTTTTTGAGATTTATTTTAATTTATTAGTTTATTTCTACATTTTTAGAAGTTAATTATATACTTTTATATTTGATTTTATTAACTATTTTTTTCTACTAATTAAATACTCCTCGTGAGGTTTACCATAAAAATTATTAAATCTAAGGAGTATTTAATTAGCGAAAAAGAAAAAATAGCTAATTATGGATACCGTCAGTTTGATCGGCCCGCAACGAAAACCCAATGATAAGAAAGTTAGAGTTTTGAATGCAAGAGGAATCTGAGACTTCTCTAAAATCGACTCGGAAAGCCCAAACACTAAGTCAAGCCCACAAATACCATATCCAAGCCCAAACACTAGGCCAAACCCATAAATACCATATCCAAAACCAAAATAAAAGCCAAAGCCCAAGCTCATCGCCTCCTGACCTAGGGGCCCTGACTTGACCCAGATGAAGAGGTGATCGCCTCAACAAAGAGGTGTCGCCTCTTCACCCTAAGCATCGGTGAGGCGACGCCTCATCGAAGAGGCACTGCCTCTTCACACCCACTTTCTACAGTATTAAATGTCATTAATGACAGTGGTTGAAGGCTCACCTACTGAAGAGTTTGTCATTTTTTGATTTAAAAGAAAAGGAAAAGGTAGGAAAAAAGTTTGGGGAATGAAAAAAGGCAAAAGGAGAGGGTGAGAATGGGTTTTTAGGAAATTGAAAAAGGGAGAGGAGGAGAGGCTTTAAAAGACAGATGTAGAGGCATGAGAAAGGAGGTGTAATAACCCTAGTTTTTAAATTATTTTAATATTTAACAGGATATGCAGTATTAATAAAGTTTAAAAATAAAATTAATTATTTATTAGTTGATGATTATTACTATCATTATTTTATGTCAAATTAAGGTTTCTTGTGAATATTTATTTTGAGACTTAGTGTTTCGAATAATTTATTTATTTTATTCATATTTATTACTTGAACAACATTATTTTAACAGTATTTAACTTAGTGTAATTTATTTTATATTGTTATTATTTTATTAAGTGCATTATTTGCATGGATATATATTGTATATATATATATATATATATATATATATATATATATATATATATGCACATAAATATTAAGGTTAGTATTATTTTATTGTGTGTGTTATTATGTGTGTGTATATGTATATATATTGAAATATATGTGTGTGGTAGATATATGCACATTATTTTATTATTACATAAAGTTACTAACTATATTATATAATATTATATACATATAATATATACATATTATACATTATATACATAAAAAATCAAAACTTACCCATTTATTTCTTCTCCCTCCAATTGCTTATTGCTTATTTAAAGTTATATAGGAAGCATGATTGTATGAGATATTGAATATTGATTGTTGATAGTTGTATATTTACGTTTGTTTCTTATTTATTTGTATGATCGTTGAGTTTCTTAAGATCTAAGAAATGTAGTATATCTTTGTCCCTGTTAAAGAGGAGACGTCTCTTCATATAGATGTCGCCCCTTTATGATAAGGCGATGGTGTCATCGCCTCCTAGTCACTTTGACCAGCATTCTTCCTATTTCTGTCTTGATTTTCAGCTATTATCTTATATGTTTGGCATGATTTCCTTATCTAATTTGTTATATTTCTTGATTTTATACATGATTACCATGTTTTTCAATATTGTTTCCTTGTTATATTATTATGTTATTTAATGGACTATTTATGATTACCTATCTACGTTGCACAGACCCTTGAGTGGAGAGACGTAATGGATGTATTTAGCTGTGAGAGCCGAAGCTTATTACCTAAGACTCAGCTCATGTAATGACCTAGTAATTTCCACTAGGATTTTCTCCAAATGCATGTGTTTTATGCCATATGTTAATCCTTTAAATAAAACTCAAGCCCATTATAAGTAAACCTTGACAATATGGGCCTCTCATGCCTATTGTTATCCCATTTCAAAGGGATCTTGACAAGGTGGGCCTTTGATATCATTCTTTGCCTATTTATAATGGACTTTGGAATTATTTAAAGGAATTACCACTTGTTTGTATCGTCTTGAGAGTTATCTTGCATTTATTAGTTTTGTTATCCCCTATTGATAATCAAAATCCAGAACAAAAATCCTTGGACAAGAAACTCGCCATTGAATACGTGTGTGGGAGAAATAAGGGTGGAGATACCGTTAAAGAGCTTTTTATTCTTGTCTTGTGATACGTGCATATATGTTTTTTTTCTTTTTACCAATAGGTTTGCATCTCATGAATACACACCATGCATGCTTCTGACCCTCAATGGTTGTAGATATAGATTTACAACAATCTGCCAGTTGGAAGTGATCTAATACCGATCGCCTGGTTAGAATCTGTAAAGAGATCAAGATGGTAGAATTTGATGCTGAAGCCTTCAAGGAACAATTTAAAGTTGAAATGGCCGAATAAACCAGGATGATTATGAGAGAAATTATAGGGGAAATGATGGGTACAGCTAGAGGAGAACCACCAGTGCCCCAACTACCAGCACCTCTACCTTGACCTTTTGATTTGGATGCCGAGGTTCCAAAAAGGCAAGAGATAGAGGATGATCAGTAGACAGTATTGGCAGAACCTGTTATCCATCAGAAAGAGGATGCCCCAAGAAATGTAAAGAAGGCAGACTGGGCTAAAGACCTTGTCAAGTCTATGGCTCAAATGCAGTTAATGATGAAGGAAAAAGGGATCGATGCCCCAATGAGCTATTCCCAGTTGATCTTGGATAAGGATGATGATCCCTTACCATAGAATTTAAATTCCTTGACATAAAGAAGTTCACTGGCACAAAGGACCCCCACCTCCATTTAAAGCATTATGTGACCCATATAAAGATGACTGAACTGACTAAAGCATAGATTATGAAGCAATTCCCTCTATCTCTAGAAGGAGCACCCATCAGATGGTATTACGCTCTAGAATCTTATGTTCAAGTTGATTGGGAGGAATTATGCACTGTATTTATCAAGCATTATAGTCTCAATATTCAGATGGAGGCTTCCTTAAGAGACTTGCAGAATGTGAAGCAGAAGTTTAATGAATCTTTTGTGAATTATTTGGTCAGGTGGAGAGAAAAATTAGCACAAATGAAGTAACTACCCACAAAATCTGATCAATTGGTAATAGCCATGGAAGGATGTGTGCTTCATCTCTTTAAGAAGTTAAGGGATTTAGGGATTCAAAACTTTGAGGAGTTGTATAGGTTTGGAGTACATAAAGAATCAGACTTTTGTGCAAGAAAAGAAGTTCTTTAGTGAAATATCTATGAACAGAGAAGGGTTTAGACTTGGCAGTAGAGTCGGGTCAAGCAGTAATATACATATTAACACAGTTAGATAGTCCTGAAGTTTTTCTAATTTGGGAAGACCCCTCTCCAAAGTCCTGGAAAATTTGATTGAAAATAACCTTCTATAACCCTTACCTAAACGAACTCCTTTCCCAAATGCTAACCCAAAGCTATACTGCAAATACCACTAGAACATTGGGTATGATATAGAAAGTTGCACTCGCCTGAAACACGAGATTCAAGATTTGATCGATTCAAGCAAAATAACTGATTCGGAAACTAGAAAACCAAATACCCAAATAACCTTTTACCCAAATATCAAAATGTACCACTACTAAATCCTCGTATCCTGATGATCAACAAAAGTCTAACAGAGGAATAAGTCATTAATTCCTTTGTTGATGTCGTACCCACACTACCAAAACCACAACCAAAATACCTTAATATGAGATAGTAAGGCATTGAGTCTCGTGTAAATGTGCTTGATATTTAGAGTTATGACAATGAAGAGGTAGGAGCAGTTGATCTATGGAAGAACAATGAGAAGAAAGCAACATAATCCACTAAGAAATCGGAGGAGAGGGAGGAAGAGGTGAAAAAGGCTGAGGCAGAGAAATGGGGAAGTAGTTCAAAAGAAGGATCAAAGAAAAATGAGAAAATTGAGGAGATTATTAAGGCCAAAAGAGACGAGAAAACTCTTGCTAGTATTTGGGAGCTACTTATGAACTCCCGGGCCTATCGAGAACCACTGGTTTTGGCTCTTGATCACAAGAAGATATCTTCGACACACACTCCAGAGAAAATGGTGGATTCGCTAACTGAAAGCCCTCAAAGGGAAATTGTTTTCATAAATGGTGACTTGCCTTTAAAAGGAAGGGATCATTTCAAGTCCTTGTTCATTAAGGTTGAAGTAAAAGGCAAATTGACATGTTGTGTTATGGTCGATAATGGGTCAGTCATTAATGTATGTCCTCTTAAGATCCTACCAAAGCTGGGCTTGATAGTAGGTAATTTGAAGCCCTCCGATGTAGTTATAAAGGTTTATAATGATACGAAAAGGCTAGTTGAGGAAACTTTTTAGGCTTTAGTCAAGACTGGACTTATTGAAGTATGGGTTAACCTTCATGCAATAGATATTCCAGTCACCTTCATTATTCTTCTAGGGAGACCATGGTTCCATCCTTTAGGGGGAGCATTGTCTATCGTTCATCAAAAGATTAAATTTCCATCTGAAGGAAGGGTGGTTATTATAACGACAGAAATGGAAGATGTAGTTGCTGCATTAAGATTTGTTCCTAATAAAATCCTGAACAGTTCGAGTTTTAAAGTTTGCATGATTTATAAAGATGAGCTAAACCTAAAAATTTTTAGTATGATAAAGAGTATGCAGTTCATGTCTGGGATGGGATTAGGGAGGAATCAGTAGGGCCCACCGAAATTCATTGAACCTAAGTACTAATTTTAAAGCATAGGGTAGGATATCCAGGGGAAGATGAGTCTAATAAAGAGGAAGAGGCTGAGGGTAAGCCTAAGAAGAATAGAATTAAGGCTAAGCCAAAGGAGAAGATGCTCTAGGAAAAATTTATAGAGGAAAGTGCCAATTACCCCTACCAAGGAGCTTCTGAGCCTTTGAAGATCGTCGAAAAGTTAGTCCCCGGGTTTGAAATCTTCGCTGAATATGTGGATGGGATCAAAGAATCTATTATTGGAGAGTCTATAGTAGAAGAGCTGGTACCGACTTTGGAATCAAGGGGGAACATCCTGCAGTGGAGCTAAAGGACGATGCTCACTAGGAAGAGGAATTCAGCTTCAAAGCCTTTGTCCTTAATTCTATTATGGACATTTTCTATTATGACATTGAATTTTCTCTTTCTAATTTGTTTGAGACTAATGAAATTTTTCTTTATAAAGTTAATGTGATGAAGTCTGATTATACTTACTTATGTGATGTGTTTCCTAATGGTTATGTTGTATGTGATGATCATTTCATGCATATGTTTGATATTAATTCAGTGCAAACTAAATCATTTAATCTAGGTACAAGTGACAACCCTAGAAATATACTTATTGCATTTGACTTAACTTTTGATGAGAGAGAAAAAAATGAAAGAAACTCTTAAAAAAAAGATAAAAAATATTTACTTGGGGCTATAAGGATATGCCTGGGATTGATAGAGAGATTATGGAATACAGAATTCTCACATATTCTCATATCACACAGATAAAGCAGAAGAAGAGAATATTAAGGCCAGAATGGGCTCTCTTAATCAAAGAAGAAGTAGAAAAATAGCTGAAAGAAAAGTTCTTAGAAGTGGTAGATGGCACCTAATGGCTAGCTAACATAGTCCCAGTTCCCAAGAAAGATTGTAAAGTCAGGATGTGTGTGGACTATAAGGACTTGAACAAGGCTTGTCCAAAGGATGATTTTCCTCTACCACACATTAACACCTTAGTCGATAGTGCAGCTTCCAGCGCCACGTACTCCTTTATGGATGACTTCTCATGATACAATCAGATTATGATGGCAGTGGTTGACAAGTTGAAGACTTCTTTCATCACTAAGTGGGGTGTTTATTGTTACATAGTTATGCCATTTGGATTAAAAAATGCAGGGGCTACTTACCAAAGAATGGCTACTAAACTATTACATGACCTGATCCATAAAGAGATAGAAGTTCATGTAGATGACATGATGGTGAAATCTTTGACCAGAAAAGGGCATTTCGAAGCCTTAGACAAGTTCCTAGCAAGAGCTGAAAAGTACAACCTCAGATTGAATCCAAAGAAATGTGTTTTCAAGGTGACGTTTGGGAAACTATTGGGACACATTGTCACTTAGAAAGGCATAAAGGTGGATCCAGACAAAGTCAGAGCAATTAGAGAAATGCCTGTACCAAAGAATGAGAAAGAAGTCAGAGGGTTTATAGGAAGGCTACAATACATCAACAGGTTCATAGCCAAACTGACTACCATTTGTGAGCCGATCTTCAAGCTCTAAAAGAAGAATCAGCTAATCATTTGGGATGATAAGTGTCAGTAAGGCTTTGAAACTATTAAGAAATATTTGATGAATCCTCTAGTTTTGCAGTCACCAAGACCAGGGAAGCCCTTAATTCTGTACTTGGCTATAGAGAAAGATGTGATTGTTGCAATATTGGCTCAAGAATGAGAAGGGAGAGTCGAACATGCTGTATATTATCTGAGTAAGAAGCTTCTACCCTATGAAGCCAATTACAGTCTAGTATAAAGAAGTAGCTTGGCTATAATTTGGGCAACAAAGAAGTTACGACATTACTTCCAGTCCTACAAGATTCAAGCAGTTTCTAAGCACGATCCTTTTAGATATCTCTAGCAAACTCCGTCACTGACAGGGAAATTAGCCAGATGGCTAGTTCTACTTACTGAATTTGACATAGATTATATTACTAAAAAAGTGATAAAAGGAAGAGTTGTGGTAGACTTCTTAGCCTAGAATCTAGTAGACGATGGACAATAATAGGAGCTAGAATTTTTGGATGAACATATAGGGGCAATAGAGATCTAGACATGGTACTTTGATGGAGTAGTGAGTAGTAGAGGGGCAGACATTGGTGTAATTTTGGTCTTGCCAAAAGGAGAAGTAATTTTGATGGAAAAGAGGCTAGAATTCGAGGTCATTAATAATTAAGCTGAATATGAAGCCTGCATTTTCAGTTTGGAAGCACTCAGGAATGTGGGGGCAGAAAAGGTGACAATGTATGGGGATTCGATGCTGGTAGTGAAACAGATTGCCAAGGAGTGGGAAATAAGGGAAGATATGCTAAAGCCGTAGTGGGATTGTTCAGCCATGATCCTATTGTCCTTCACACAATATAGATTCATACACTTACCCCAGGAGGAGAATCAGATGGCAGATGCATTAGCCACTCTAGCGTCGATATAGGAAGGAGGCAAACGAGTATAAATGAAGCCTCTTATCTTAGTAAGGGCTCGGATTCCTTGCTATGAGGAGATCAGAATAATGTCGATCGACCCAATAGAGAAGCCTTGGTTTTATAATCTACAGCAGCATCTTGAGATAGGAAAATTCCCAGAGGAAGCTGATAGAAAAATAGAATGTCACTGAGGATGCTATCTCAGCAGTTCATTAGCCATAACAGGATGTTGTACAAAAGGATGCCAGCTGGAGTGCACTTGAGATGTGTTGATAAGGGGGAGGCATAGAAATTATGGAAGTAGTTCATGAGGGTGTATATGGGCTGCATATGAATGGGACAGTCCTTACTAAAAAGATAACTTGTCAAGGGTACTTCTAGTTAACCATGAAGGCAAATTGCATGAAGTCTGTAAAGAAATGCCACAACTGCCAAGTATATGGTGATGTGAGCCACCTACCTTATATAGAACTTCAAGGATTAACCTCTCCTTGGCTATTTTCAGTATGGGAAATTGATATTATCAGAGAGATAAAGTCGAAAGCATCCAACGGTCATCATTACATTATAGTGGCGATTGATTGTTTCTCTAAATGGGTAGAAGCTGAATCATTCATAACTGTAGGGGTGAAACAGATGGCTAGGTTCATAGAGACGAATATAATTTGCCGGTATGGGTTGCCTCATCATGTCATCACTGACAATGGTATTCAGTTTAGGGCAGAAATGACCATTCTGTTAAAAGAATACAAAATTGAGCATCATAGATCATCCTTTTACAGACCACAGGCGAACGGGGCCGAAGAAGCAACAAATAAGAATGTGAAAAGAATCTTGGCAAAGATACTGGAAAATTACAAAAACTGGGCAAGTTACCTACAATTTGCATATGGGGATACAGAACCACTGCCAGAACGTTAATAGGAGCCACTCTATATTCTCTAGTATATCGATATGAAGCTGTGATGCCAATTAAGGTTGAAATCCAGTCATTAAAGGTTCTCTTAGAATCTAAAATCCTTAAGTATCAGTGGGTAGAAAGCTGATTAACACAACTAACATTGTTGGATGAAAAGAGAATAAAGGCCATGTATCACTCTCAATTATACTAGAAAAGGATAGCTCGAGCTTATAACAAGAAGATTAAGCCAGATAAGATCAAAGAGGGTGACTTGGTCTTAAAGCTCACTAGACTAATCATGAATAATCCGCGGGGGAAATTCAAGCTGAACTTGGAAGTTCCCTACCAAGTAAAGAAGTTATTTTCCAAAAGGACTGTTATTCTATTTGACTTAGAGGGAAATGAATTCAGAGAGCCTATCAACATGGAAAAGCTCAAGAAATACTTTCTGTAAAAGTCTCGTTAGGGAGAAAACCTCAAAAGAGGTTGCTAAGGCAAAAGTCAGAGATAAAAAAAGGGAAAAAGAGAAAAGTCCTGCTGGATTAAAAACCTAAAAAGGTGGTCCATGCAAAAGGAAAGGACATGTAAAAGCAGAGAGAGAGGAAAAGAAAATATTTAGTTGGAAAACTTGCAAGGGCAAGCCAATTAACAACAGGAGATATGTAAGAAGCAAAATTGTATAGTCATGTTATGCTTAAATTAAATGGAATGGATTACCTTTATTATTGTAAATGGTGCATTAAATGCTTATTACACATTGTCTAACTCAAAAGGAAATCCCATCCAGTAAGAAAGTACATAAAAAGACTAAATTTTATAAACTAAACTAATATCGTTTACTTCTCTTATGACTCCCCTGGGCACTCAATGCCTGTAATGCCATTGTCCTTCTGTTTCTTGTAAATTTATCCTTTTCTACTTGTTATAGTTAAATCCATGCCTTGTACTGGTCATCAATAGATTGATCTCCACTGTAGTCAATGAACCTCTAGATGATTCTATGAGGCCAAGTAGCCACCAGGTTGTCTAGAAAGTTATGAGAAAGAGGCCCTGGTTTAAACTCATGCACTAGTTTCATAATTCGCTGTTTCTATCTATATTGCCTGCAAAGCTGAGCTGGATTATAAAAGGTGGCAAAATGGAGGCTAGCCAATGGAACACAGTAGGTATAAGATTGGAGGGTCATGTGCTGCAGTCTCCACCATGGTCACATCCTTTGAATCAGAGTATCAGGGAATGTAGAAAACCAACTGTGAGCATCTTCTGGGACAAGATGAAGTCTCCTAGTGCGATAATGTTTGGCCTTATAGTGAGCAATGTCTCTGGGTTGTTTGAGCAACCTCAATTTCTCTTACAACTAAGCATGTAGAAATGACAAATGGGTAAGAATGATGGAAAGCAAAAGATGGTAAGAGGAAGAAGAGACTCACCTCCAGCAGAAAAGGACTCCTAGAGAATCGCCTGGTCTCGAAGAAGTTGTCAAGCCCGATAATAGTCTTAGCTAGAATAAGAGGGAAAGGATTCAATCCACTCTCCACTTGGTCCAAAACATAAAGGATCTTTGGGTCACAATTGCTAGAGGGGGAAACTAATAAGAACTGAGCATAAAAGGAAAGTGTTATCATTCAAGGCCAGGGAACGTTGTTGTTATCTATAGCCACTATAGTTTCCATTAAAGGGCTCATTAGGATTTCATTACTGAAAATATGGTGAAGAGAGGATTGAGGGGACATATTGAATAACCTTGCCATTTGATATTGAATGGTATGCAAATCTAGGGTTGCGACTAAAGAAATGATAATTTGTCGAGTATAATCTATTTGGGAGCCCAAGATAGCTTCAAATTTCTCTGGCAGGAGGCAAATCTCCACTGTATTATATCAAAAAACATGTCTTTGAGGATCCCAAAATTGAGTAAGAATGTGGATAAATGAGAAGTTGATCTTCCTAGCATGCAAAGATCAAAAGGTAGATAGGTGACATGACTTTATTCTAGCTCATGATCCACCATCCAGACTTTTTAGAATCAATTATAGTTGTTTCAAGCTTCTCTCAGTTATGATTGGGGGTAGAATGTTGTTTAGGAGAGAAGAATAAAGGGAAGTGGTGAGATGAAGAAATTAGGGATTTTAAAGAAGATTTGGGGGTTTTTATAGTTGTCGGACAGACGTGTAGAGGCGATCACCTCTATGTTCAGGCGATGCCTTTATGAGAAGAGGCGAATTATCCATCGCCTCTTCACATAGAGGCAATGCCCCTATAACAAGCAGAGTAGATCTTTATATTGAGAAAAATTATTTGGATTGTACATGTAAAGTCAGAACATAATATTTTAGAAATAAAAAGGCCTCTATTCATTCAAAATTTTACCAAAAATTGAGTTTAAAAGCCATAATTCTCATCCATCTGGTGTAAAATATAAAGGTGTAAAAATAAAAAGAATCAATTCGGAAAATAAGAGGATGACAATGCAAAGCATCCAATGTTTCTAGACAGGACATCCCTATGCTACCAAAAATCTCCAAAGGGTCCTCTCTACTCATCACTCTCAGACTCATCGGCCTCCTCATTAGCTGGCTCATCCACAAGCTCATCAGCTAGCTCATTTGTAGAAGTATCAGCAGGGTCGGTCCCACCATCATCGCTACTATCCTCGAACTCTTTGTCGACTACCCCCTACTCCTCATCACCCTCGACCTGAAGAGTGGCAAGCTGGTGCTCAAGGGCATTGATCCTAGCCTGGTTGGCCTTATCTCGATCTTGTCAAAGTACGATTAAAGGTAATAAAATCATGAAAGCATGCATACATGTAAAAATAAAGCATATTTTGTGTTTACCTTCCACTATTGTGTCACCTGTATCAGGAAGTCCTTGTGGGTCTCGATCACTCGGTACATGTATGCCCCCTAATCTCGAGGTATCTTTTCCATTGATAATATTATAACTAACCATGTGTTATAAGACTTAAGAACATGGTTGCAAAAGAAGGACACTTACATGGGTAATGGCCTATAGGAAGAATGTTGGCTCTAAAGTCATATCCAATGTTAGACTAGAAGGCACCCAATAATGAGTCAGTAGATCAAGAGTAGTAGTGAGTCTGTCGGCCACTACCTAGGACCTAAAACTGGAAGGATCAGTCTAGAAGGGCGCCCTAGAAGAAGAGCCCTCACCATTAGGAATGAGGCGTGGGCACTGATGAGGATTCTCCTATGCAGAGGGCCTAGGGCAAGGAGCAGGTGCCCTAATAGCTGCCTAAAAGATGAAAGACAAGTAAGAAAAAAAATCTAAAAAAATTAAAGAAATTGGGTACTAACCTCTCAAGTGGCCAAGCTGTAGATATGGGATCGCAGAAGTTTGGGTGCTATATTAATGTTCTTTGAATTTGCATTTGTGCGTATGCTAAATGAATCTAATTGAATTGAATTTATATTAAACATGCAGATGCAATCAATATCATAATGTATAGTACCATTAGGATGTACATTACATAAGTAAGCATGATTAGAATTCATATCATCGATCATTAAAACGAAAAAAGTTCTAAAGAAACCAAAATTTTATTTAAAAAAGACAATAAGAAAATTTATTTCCTATTCTAAATGCTAGGGATGATGTGTCTCATAATGGTTGTCCTTCAGGCAGCTAACATAATAACTATTCTTGCATCTTCTTTCCAACTATCTTTATGACTTCATCTTTTTGTACCTCAACTGTGCATTTTTATTTCTTATTTAGTAGCTTCTCATCATCAAACTCATCACCCCATCCTATAGGCACAATTGACTCAAAGGTTATGTCAAAAGAAGGTGGTTTAGTGTAAAACACCTTATAGTCGAACTTGCCTGAAGGCTGACCCAGTAAGTCTTCTGCTCTTTCCATATCTTTATGGGAATTAGGAGATTTCTCATTGGTTTTAAGGTCTAGGTCCTTAAAGGCGCTTAACACTTCTTCTTTACTGACTCCTGAGTTGATCATCATGGTAGCTGGGGGTGGTACATTTCGATAGTTTAGGAAAGAATTATTTTTGGTACTTGGGTTTTTAGGGTTTGTGATCTTTCCAGAGTCTATAAGGTTTTGGATTTCATGTTTAAGGCAGATGTAATTATCTATGGATTGTTGGAGGTTTTAATGGAATTTGCAGTACTTGTTTGGGTTATAGCCTAGGATGTTTGAGTTTGGTGGGTTTGGATGCGGTAAAGGTTAAAGTAAGCCTTTGCATTAACACTTTAGGACTTTTGACAGTGGTTTATTGAAGTTGCAGAATCTCTTAGGCGGCTGAACTGCTACACCTCCATGGCTCAGCTAGTGCTTCCTTGTTGTGTGCCCCTAGTTGAATAATTTTAGGTTCCAGTGCCTCTAGAGCTTTTCTTCTTTTCATTCTTAATCTCTTCAGCTTATAAATCATCATTATACAATTTTACAAATGTCTTGGGATTCATCACTTGCAACCTCTCAACTAAATTAGGTGACACATTACGAACTATCATCCTAACCTGATATTTCTCAGCCAACTTCTTTTTCATTAATCCTGCCTTGTTTATAAATCTGGTCAAGAAATCATAAAAGGATTCATTTGATTTTTGCTTAGTCAGTTCCAAATCCCTGATGGACACTTCCAATCTAGTGTTATAATCATACTATTTCAAAAAAAAATAGTACAAAGTTCTTTTTAATAAGCCTTAACAGACTTTTCCAACCCATGGTACTAGTTTACAATCATTCCCTCTAAAGACAGTACAAATAACCTAGTGATCACTACTAATGGGGCCTTAGTAATGCTCATACTTGTTGTGTACTCACTGAGATGAATCCTAGGATCTCTAATTCCATCAAACTTCTACACCTAAGGCATTTTGAACTTCTCAGGTAGCTTATTACCCTCCATTAGCAGCATATCATCCAAGTTAAATGAATATCCCATGCCTTGTCCTTTAAGCAGCTCTTCCATCTTGGACATTTTCTTGGCCAGTGCTTGCATTTGCTTAGACTCATAGTCTTGTACCATTTCAAGTGATTCTCTCTTTGCCTTCTCTACCATGTAGTCTTCAAGCTTCACATCAACAACAAATGGATTTTTAAAAATAAGTTGCCCCCCAACATTATCGGCAGCAAGTAGAGCATCTGCAGTAAGTGGGATAGCTGCAGCATCATATGGTTGCTCAATTATAGGTGGTGGTATAACAACACCAGTAGGTTGTATCAATCTAGATAAAGTTTATCTCAATTCATCTTGAATTATAGCCCTCATATCATCCATCAAAGCTCCGTTGATGTCTTCTAAGGTCTAGTTATCTCCTTGTTATTGTTCCATATCTATATGCTCAATTGGAGTTAGTTTGGCTTCCAAGTAAAGCGGATTAATAGGACTCTTCTCCAGTTTGTGAAGGATCTCTTTTGTTATGGCTTTAGGATTTAATTTTGTTCTTTTTAGTCTACCACCTTTCCGTTCCCAAATACGAGAAGACCTAGATGAATCTACAATGGCTGTAAAACAAAGTGTTAGTGTGATGGATGAAATGCATGCATGCATGTATGCATGATGCACATGCTATACAGTAAGTATTAATCAAGTGTACAATATTCATCCTTCCAACCTTACTCCTCCCACACACGTGTTCAATGGTGAGTCTCTTTTCCTAGGATTTTTTGGTCTTGGCCTTAATATCAATAGGGGATATCAAGAACCGACATGCATGCCAAATTTCTCAAAGCAGTAAAGCATAGAAATAATATTTCTAGGTATAAAAGATTACCCAATCTTTATTAACCCAAATGGGCTTCTAAAGTATGGGCTTAGGCCTTTATAGATAGAAATACCTCATGGAAACATACACAAGCAATTTAGGTAAATCCTAAAGGAAGTAACTAACCCATTATATGTGGTTAGGGTTTGGTGAAAAGTTAAGGTTCCCTTAGCAAGATGCCCTCCTTTAAGACTTGAGTTACAGGACAAGGTCAGAGGGGCCCGACATCCTTTATAAACTTGAGAGAAGACTACCCCCCTTTAGGACTTGGGTTACAGACTCTAATCAGATGAGCCTTGTAATCTCTCTTGAACCGAGTTAAGGCTAAGAATGATAGTTAGGCAATTTACAACTCCATGAAGCTAGTGGAATCATAAACCAACACCATAGGTTATTAAGGACATGAAAAATGAATGCAAGAATAAAATAATTTTAAAGAACACAAGTAGAATCAATATCTTATATCCCTAATGGAGTTGTCACTGTAGACGATGGAGTTTAGCGCGCGTCTAAGATTTTAGCAACCACGACACCATTTGGGCTCAGGGCCCTAGGGAACACACTAATCAATATCATAAAGACATGGCATGAAAATGAGGAGTCGCCACCCAGGGTAATAACTAGGACAAATTATTTTAGTGGTACTCGATTCTCTAAAAGAAAGCTAACACCATAACTAGGAGAATTTGGGAACAGAATACTAACTTCTTTTAATCTTGTGTTTATTTAGATTTGTTTTTTGAATTATTATCTTATTCTCTAATTATATGCAATTTTATTTAAACCCTAATTAAACATCCATTTAACCTAAAGGCAATAAGTCATAAAATCATATGTAAAACTGCACACAAAAGGCAGCGTACATATGTATAAACTAGATTTTATTAATTAAAGTTAGCTAATTCTACATATTTTATTTACAAATAAATGAACTAAAGATGAGCCTACATTTTAATTGAATTAGTGATCCTAAATCTATTTGTTTTAATTAACTAAGAAAATGGGCCTATTGTCTAATTAATTTTAAAAAAGAAATAAAATACATTAGTGGGCTAAAGTCTAAGTTAATTTTATTAATTAAAAGTGGGCTTAAATCTAATTTAACCTAAATAGGCCTAAATTAATTTTAAATTAATTAAAATTGAAAAATCATTTTTAAGCCTATTTATTAAATGATTTTCATCCTAACGTGAGCTTGGGGCCCAAAGAGAATAAAAACATAAAAACAAGCTCAATCCAACAAACATACTAAAAAATAAATCAAAACAATAATTTTACATGATTTTTCTAAGAAACCCTAATTCAATTTCATACAACCCTAAAATTAGTCTACTATCATCATTAATTTTAATTGAATTTTACCAAATTGAGCCTAGATTACAAATTAATTTTTAGTGCAAAGAATTAAAATTTCATAAATTTCCCTCTATTGGGGCTATTATAAACTACAATGCAAGAAATTAAAGCAAATTAATTACAACCCAATAAAAGCCATGAAGAAAATACTGTAGAAGATAATAAATAATAAATCCTAAATTCTATGGGGATTTCACAAAACTCAGTCTATGGCATCTCATGGATTCTTCAATATTGCCAAAATCTCACATCACCAATCTCACATCCAAAGCACTATAGAACACTAATTAAAAAAAATGAAAAATTAATCTGTAACGAATCAATCAAGAAATAAAACAAATAAATCAAATCAAAATAAAAAAAAAAAGAAAAAGAAAAAAAGAATAGAAGATGTTATGCATATGCTATTTGAATGCCCTTATATTGGGATTATCACCATTTTGAGATTGACTCTATTATTTTTTCTTAATTCTTTGGACTTTAAAAGCAAAGAATGTATTTTTTGTTGATTTGAAACCTATAGTAGAAGGTCTATGTCTTTCAATTCACTCCCTTTTTACAATAGCTAATTAGGGTCTTTTATTCTCTCTATTTTTTTTTTGCAGCTCTTTTTATAGGGTTTTTTTTCAGACTCTCTTTTTCATCCCCTTCACAAACTCTATCTCTCAACTTTTAAAGCCTGGCCTAACAACCCCAGCTCCTGTGATCACGCAGGGAAGTTGCGCGATATTGGGAGCGAGATCAAGAGTCTGTCAGGAGTCTGCATTTTATTTTTTGAATTTTCAATATCAAGATAATAAAATCAAGAGTGATAGAGTTTTGAAAAAATTAAAGACTCACACGTAGGGACACGTGGTGTCCTAGACTAATAAAAAATTAAAAAATGATGAAAAAAATTATTTTTTAGTGAAAATTAATGTAAAAATCAAATTTTAGCAAAAATCAGCACTCTTAAATGTCGACCGACATCCGTAATGCTGGTCGGCATTAAATGCCGGTCGATCACCTTTTTTTTTAATTATAAAAAAGGTCCTCGAAAGTTTCTAATGTTTGCAATAAATCCCTAAAAAACCAATTTTTCAATTAAATCCACAAAAATGTAGCAATTTAGTCCATTAAATCACGAAACTTGACACCATAGATCAATTCTCGATTAGATTTTCATCATAGGGGCCTTCATCGCACCCATGCATAATTGCATCCTAAAATTGGGTGCTTACAGGTCACCATAGGCAAAGAGAGCTATAAGATGAGGAACCTATAAAGCAGGAGTTTGAGGAAGTTGTTATACCTCCAGCTGCACTGCAAATGCAACTTGGCTATTATAAGGGTATGTCTAACCCTGAGGCAATGCTGTTTTAATCCAGAGTTAGCAGGATAGCATTCAATGGGACTACAAACCCTTTAGACTTTCTGCATACCATAGAGACGAGGGTTCTGACTGCGCACACCGAGTATCAGAGGATCATGATGGCCGAACTGTTTGTCGAGGGACCAGCCCTAGATTAGTTTGTTGAGGTCATCCAGTTGCACATGATGACACTCACTTAGGCTTAGTTTCGAGAGAGATTCATAAAACATTTATGCCTAAAGCTATACAAATGAGCTACAGACTTCGGCTGACGAGTATTACCAGAGGTAACAGATCAGTAGAGGAGTACACTAGAGAGTTCCTCAGACTGGGTTGATATACAGAGGACTTAATGAGAGATCAGTACTTCATAGTTACTATATATGTCACTGGACTAGGTTCTGCATTCGTTGGGATTATTATTATTTATTTATTTATTTTCTATAGTTGCACCGAGACTGAGGCCTATCAGACCAGGCCAGTCTATCTCTTTTAGAGGAGAGCACAATTGTGAGTTATTATCTTATATATGCATTGCATGTAGAATACATATTTGTGAGCATCCATAATTGTTATAATGTATTTAAAAATGATTTATTTTATTAAATGATTATATATATCTTTGGTATATCTTTGTTATATATTCGATATATGTTTGATATATATTTGGTATATCTTTGGTATATATTTGGTAGATAATTGATATATTTCTATAAAATGGATTCTATCATCTTTAAATTATGCATGGTATTATTTTTAATAATTATAAGATTTATTTGAATGATAACAGTAGAACGTGCTACCTAGTGTGCTGCACTAGGACTATGTATGTACCAGTGCATTAGACCTTAGGGTTGATATTATGAAAGTATTTAATGTGAGACTTAATTAATTGATTATTGAGATTTACAATGAAAGAGTGGTGTGATTTCAGGAGCTCAATTGACCTAGTGTTTCAGGGCCAATCACACTGACAGTGAGACTACGGGAACTCAATTGACTTAGTGTCTCGAGGCCAGTCTACTCTCTAAAAATGGAAAAGAGAAAAATTTTGGAATTAAGTGAGCTTGTTGGCTAGTGAAATTCAATGATTGAGGTTGCGTAATATTTTAGGGTTCTGCTCCGATCCTTCACCCAAAATAAACTTTTCTATATCTATTATTATATAAAAGTTGATTTTAACATATGTGTGAAATGCTTGTATATATATATTATTATATTGATACTTGATTGTATATGACTTTAGGTTGAATGTATATGTATTATAATAATTCACTCGGTGAGATCTGACTACCCTCAATATTTTTTTCAGGATCAACTACTTCATACCTTCCTCATAGTACTTGTCACCGGACTTTTTCTTCTCCAGCTGATTTATGTAAATACTAAACTATCGTCTTCTTATATTTTAGTAATCACTGCAGTATTAGTATTATTGTATTAATAGTGTGTTGTATTATTAGAGATCTAGTGCTGAGTATTGTATGAAGATATTTTTATTATATTATAATATAAAGATTTATTTTTACATTAATTAAAGTTTTAATTATGGTGTATTTTTGTATTATATTTGCACGTATTTTTATTTTAAGGCTTATTACGGGTTTCAGATTCGAAAGAATTTACGGTCCCTAATGCCAATTATGACTTCTCGATTTAGATCATGATAAAAAAAAAAAGAATAGAAACAAGAAAAGAGAAAAAAATGGAAAAAACTAAAAAAGAAAAAAATGTACGGATGAAAATAAAAGGCTAGACATGTAATTAATGAAAAAAATAAAATTTTTATTTGTAAATCAAATCCAAAAGTGGTCTAACTTTACAATTCTCTCTAATTATAAATAGGGTAAATAAATAATTTTTTTCTTATTTTGATTTATTATACTATTTCCTATTTGATATTCTAATAATATAATTACTATTAGTCTTTATAATTTGGTTAAATTCGTTAAAAAAAAATCTTTTATACACTATTTCCATTAAATGAATGTTAAATGACTATGAAAAAAGTAAGATAACTCTTTTATCTTCCCTCAACTGCAACGTGGTTCTCTAAGAATAGCTTCTCCCAAAATCAAATTATCAAAACCCTAACAAGCTCAAAGTTGGAGACTCTGTTCTATGGAAAGCGATTCCATCTGAAAAATCGCCCCAAAAAAATTATCAAACTCCTAGACTTATCAAAACAATCTTCTCCTTCTCTAATCCGATCTAATTAAAAAAATCAAGCCATGGCATGGAAGCACCTCCTTTCTCTCGCCTGCCGCTCTCACCTGAGATCCTCCTCCGCTCTCTCCTCATCGCCCCTCCACTGCCTTCGAGAATTTCTAACGTGGGTTCTTCTCTGAGTGGTGTTACTCGCTCTACTACTTCTAATTCTTCAAGAATTACTACAATGGTGAAGTAATTACAATAGTGAAGCTAAGGAAAACAAGATTGATTTAGCTATAACTGATTATCAGATTGCAAAAGAGTGGGCTAAAAAAAGGAGCCAGAACATCTTTCGCCTTCCAATTGGTGTTACTATTAGCTTCTTAACTTTGCTGTCCTAAATTTTGCAAAATTCTCTATCTTTTTTTGTATTTTTTTATTTTCTTGATTACATACATGTAATTCATGTAAAAAACTATTGGGTTTATGTTTGTTTTCCCTTTTCGGCCATTTGAATCAACGAGCCCGAAAAGGTTCTGTGGCATCAGCTCGTTGTAAATTTTAGGGAAATTTATATCATGTTGCGTGGACATGCTATATTTTGCTAGGCAACATTATTGGGATTGCAAATGATTTGCAAATTTGCAAAAACCTCAAGCCCTTGGACCTCGAATCACAACTCGTAGTTTCGTATAATGTACAGGTCATGAATGAGAAAATACATGCCTTGAAGATTTCAGCTCCATGTTTGCAACTTCAGATATAGTTCACTGCATTTTTTGTGATTTTGTGTTGTAAATGGTAGTGCATTATTGGTCTAGTATTTATCCGAGTAAGTAAATTTGGCTTCAAGAATGTGGCCAATTGGTGCTTATTTAGTGTGCTTACTTCTTCTTTTAGTTGATATCATTTCGCATCATTTCACTTCATTTATATCCATTCTACCGTTAATCTTTTTTTTTTGGTTGCGAATTTGAAATTGAAGCTGCTCTTTCGATAATTTACAGCGATTATGGGCTGGAAGTGGCATCAATAAGAATAAAGCGATGATAGATGTTGGCTGGGTAGCTGGGTGGTTGAAATGCAGAAAAGTGGTTGATATTGGTGGGTAGCTGGGTCGTGCTCTTGTGCTTAATTTAAGTAGTCGACAATCAAATGGTACTTTTGAATTTTCCATTCATTTTTCCAATTTGACCTCTATTTTTTTTAATGACCGTCAAAAAACTCTTACCGAATAATAAACGAGTTTAACTGAATAAATTATAATGATAAATAAATATATTTTTAGAATGTTAAAGACGAATTAATATAGTAAGTCAAAATATAGAAGAAATACTAATTTACCATTATAAATACACCAAACCTTAAATGGCCTTAGATAGATGAAACTTTTATGATCATTGGTAATGGATTAATAATTTTTCATTCTAAAAAATTAAAAATTTATTCATGCCAAATATTAATTATTGTACTTAAGCATAAAAGTTTTTGAACAATTTCTTTATAATTTAAATTCATATTCTTGATTTGTGAAATCTCTATATGAATTTTACAGATTTGCATTATTTAATTTAAAATTATGAATATTAAATACTATAAATCATTAATAAATAGATATTCAATAATAAATTAAAAATTAAATCTTAGAATACAAATAAAATGTTAAAAATTACAAGATTGGATTTTTTTTATTCAAATATTAATTTAACGTTATTTGTTATATATATCCCAATTAGGTTTAATGTCACATCGAATGGGAGGTTAGAGCTTTAGGCATCCATCACTCCTAAGTAATCCTTTAGAATCACTTGTTAGGGGACCCACCAATCGGTGAGTGTAGTGGCCCATTAGGATTAAATATGTATCCCCTCCTCCTAATAACTATTGTAATTATTTCAAAGAAAAAAACTACTAGTAATTTCATGTCAAAAAATAAAAATAAAAACTAGTAATTTATTCTAAATATAATAAATTCCACCAAAATACTACTAATAATAATAACAATTTATGAGATGTAGTGAATCGGCATCCCTCAAGGTTAAAGGAAAGAAGTATTACAATTCCTCACGTAGCATCTATTAGATACTTGAAACCTTAGGTCCTTAACTTCAAGCCACTCTCCATATGAAAGTCTAGCTTGGAGGCTTATGCTGACACAACAAATAGATAAAGATTTGAACATCGATACTAGGGCACATGGGGGATGCTGATAATACTGTTTCTCTCGATGGCTTTTATTTGGTTTTTGTGACGGAATAGAAGCTCCCCCATTATCAAATGGCCTGTTGTTGGGATGTTTCCAAGGCTTTTGATCAATGTATATCATATCCATGATTTTGTGACCTTTGTTCTTGTACGAAGTGGTGGCACGTTTCTATTCCAAGGCATTTTCCAGGAGATGTCTTTTAACAAGTGATCCTATGATCGTTCACTACACTATGAGCAAGAACTTTATAAACTACCAAAAAGGAGCTGAGTTCAAAGAGATTTTTGAAGCTCTTGGAGAAGGGATTTTCAATGCCAACTCATATAGTTGGAGATTTCAAAGGAGAGCAATTCACTTTTTGTTGAAGCACAAGAGCTTTGAGATGGCTGTCAAGAGAACTATGGAGCTAAAGATCTTAAAAGGCCTGCTCTTGGTTTTAGAGAATGCCTCACATGTAGGACATGAAGTAAGCATGCAAGACGTGTTTCAACGATTCACTTTTGATAGCATTTGCATGTTGGTTTTAAGCTTCGATCTCGAGTGTCTTTTAGTCAAATTCTCAGAAGTTCCTTTTGAGAAGGCTTTTGATGCTATGGAGGAGGTGATATTTTACCGAAAAATTGTGCCCAACGACATTTAGCAGTTACAAAGATGGCTTCAAATTGGCCAAGAGAATAAGATGAAAGAAGCTTGGGAAACCTTCGACCATTTTATGGAGCAATGCATTTCAAGAAAGAGAGAGCAACTATCAGGCCAAAGAAAGAGCACAACACTAGAAGAAGAGAATTATGACTTACTAACATACTTCTTGCTAGCAGACGATACTATAGGAGGAGAAGAAATAGACGGTATTTTCACCAATTCAAACAAATTCCTCTTGTTAGCCGGGAGAGACACGGTTGGTGTCGGTCTTTGCTGGCTTGTTGCAACACACCCAGATGTAGAAAACAAGATTCTAGAGGAGATTAAGAAACATTTAGGTGAAAATTCAGGTGAAAAATGGAGGCTTTTCAATTTCAAGGAGCTAAGTAAACTAGTTTATCTGCATGCAGTTGTATGCGAGACGCTTAGGCTATATCCACAGGTTCCTTTTGAGATCAAATTGCCAGTTGAATCAGACATTCTCCCTGAGGGGCACCATGTAACTAAAGATATGAAGATTTCTACTAATTTTACTCAATGGGAAGGATGGAAGAGATTTGGGGTAAGGATTGTTTAGAATTCAAGCCAGAGAGGTGGATTTCACAAGGAGGGAGAATCAAACATGTACCTTCTTACATGTTCACAGCATTCAACGCTGGACCAAGGACTTGTTAAAGTAAGGATTTCGTGCTTCTGGAAATGAAATTAGTTTCTTCTGCTATTATATGGAATTATCGTGTCCATGTGGTTGAAGATCACCCTATGAGTCCAAGTTTGTCTTTGATACTTTATATGAAAAATGGTCTGAAGGTGAGAGTTTGTAAAAGCTTATATGCTTCTTGATGGATTCTTGAAGCCGAAGGCAAAGTTGGTGAACTTGGGTGAAATTCATTTCAAGAATCTATTGTTAATCTCATCTAGCTATTGATATACTTTTGTTATGTTCTCTCCAAATTAATTTGGAATCTGTGCAAAATAGTTATGCTTTAATTTTTTAGTTAACTTCGGACAGGAAAAAAAGAAAAAATTATTGTTATATCCTGAATTTTGAGTCAATTATCAATTAAATTCTACTTTTACAATTATTTCAATTCTCTTCTTCAACTTTATAAATTGTATTAATTTTATCCAATTTTATTTAAAGAATATAATTATAATTTTAAAAATTACTTTTAGATCCATGTAAAGGAACTAATTGTAATTTTAAAAATTCATTTTTAAGAAAAAAATTCATTTTTAAGAAAAATAAAATTTGAAAAATAATTTCACGTTTTAAAAATAAATTTCAACTTTTTTTGCATAAAATTTTAACTTTTTATATATCAATTAAAAATAATAAGAAAAAAGTAGTAACTTGTGAATTAATTTATTATTTAGACTAATATTAAAAAAAAAAAAAAAAATAAAGTAAGAATTTTTAACTATCACTATAAATAATAATAAATTTTTAATTTTTTCCATATTTTTCATAAAAACTAAGTATTTTTAAATTATTAACTAATATTTTTAGTGTCTCAAAATTATCTCTTTTTTTATCTAATATTTTTTGGTTTGATCTTTATTAGAAATTTTTCTAAATAATGTGTTGAAAGTTGAGAAGTAAAATTTAAAATAAAAATTTAAGGATTTAGTGAGAAGTTAAAAATTTATGAAAATATTTTAAACTTAATTTTTAAATTTATGTCAAGAGTAACAAAATCAAAGTTTAAAAACACCTTCCTACATTTTTTTTATCGGCAAAGAGGATAAAAAATTTAATAAGTGTCAAATTTATTTTATAGGAACCTAAAAGTAATGTTATAAAAATAATTAGTTCATTCACATAAAATTAGATAGAACTGGCAGAATTCATAAAGTTGAAGGAGTAAATTGAAATAACTTTCAAAGTATGACTCAATTGATAATTGACTTAAAGTTCATAATAGAACGGATGGTTTTTCCGGATACAAAGGTATTTAAGTATGTTTTTTCTTTTAATTTAATTCAGGGGTTCATTTGTTTCATTAAAAAAAAAAGGTGGGAATCGAAATTGGAATGTGTGATTTTGATTTATAATATTTGGTTCATTATAATTTTACATGAAAATGAGAATGAATTCTCCTATTAATGGAAATCACTCATTCTCCTTCTAGGGCTAAGGAATGATTTTTATTCTCATAAAATTAAGTCAAATTAATTATAAATTAGTCAAAATTTTAAATATTATCAAATGTTATTAAAATTTATGAAATATAATATTTTTTGAAGTAATAAAATAAAATATATAAATTCATAATAATTATTATGTAATATATTTTTATATATATTGATTATGATTCCGATTCTCTTATAAACTAAAAAATTTTAAAAATTTTTCATTTCATTTTTAATTCCCTTCCGAAGTATGAATCAAATGAACTTTGAAGATTTCGCTTCTAATTATTGAGATGCATTTATTAGTAGGTGAACCTATGATGCATGGCCACTTTAATTAATATGTGTTTCTTTATGTTCAAGTCCATGTTCATCATGCTACCTAAACACTTTAATTACAAAGTCATTTGTGTTTGAATTCCCATTTCTTGAGTTCCCATATCTATATCCATACTGCTTAGGTGTAAACCCTTTATCTGATAAATAAAATTTCATCAAGTAACTTATATTAATTTTTTTCAACAAACCTATATTAATCGATGGTGGTATAAAAACCAGTAAAAATTATCACTACAAAAAAAAAAAGGTTATAATTACATTGAACAAATGTTGTTTAAAATATGAAACATGTTATTATAAATCTATATCAATATTTTTGTTATAATGTTATTCAAATATAACTTTATTCGGTGTGGCTAGATATTAAAACAACATTTTTTTTATTTATGGGTATTCATTTATAATAACATTTATAATAATTTGTTGTGATATTTTTTTTTTTGATGTTGCAATAAATTTATTTACCTAATATTTAATAAATGTTATTAAAAGTATTTATTAAATGCCATAATACTACAATACATATAGCAACATTTTAAAAATATTGTTTAAAAATATTCGTACTACATTTATTAAATATTACTAAAACAATTATATTGCAACACTTTTATTGTATTGGTTAAATTAATATTATGTTACTATGCATATTTATATTTACATTTTATTATGCTGTTTTAATGTTTATTATTAGCAGTAAAACATCAAATTATATGTATTTAAAAGAAAAAATATTAGCAAAACAATGGTATTGAAAACAAAATTATTTAATGCTTATATAACAATAATTTTTAAATTAAATACAACTACCAGTTGGAAAATTGATACATTTTATAGTAAGTTTTTTTTTTAATAAAAAAGTAAATATAACTTCAAGGTAATTACATATTCAAAGTAATTACATAATTTTGACATTTAAATCTATACATTTTATTTCTCTAACTCCTGAAATTTCAGCAGTGTCTTGATAAAAATCTTCTATGGTCTTTCTTGACAAGAAGCTCATTTTCTATAAATTTACATTCAACTTTCAAACCTGCATGGAATTAAATAAAAATAATATTAAAAAAAAACAAATAGTTAGAAAAAGAATACAACAAGTCATATATCCATTTAAATCAAACCATAAAAAAGAAAATGAGTTACGTTCAAACACTTTAAAAAAAAAAAAAGAACCTCAAGCATTAAAAACATCTCCTTAGTATGTTAATTAGGTGGGAAGACTAATAACCCCAATTTTTAAATGATTTTAATTTAAATCGGAATATGCAGTGTTAATAATTTCATATAATATTTAAATATTTATCGAGTTTGAGTTGATTATCATTAAATTATGTTATTTAGGGTTTCGATATATATATATATATATATATAACAAAAACACTCTCCTCCCTCACTCATCTTCCCCGATCACCCTCCCCCTCCCTCGCTGTTCGTCCATTCATCGGCTGTCAGTGTGCCTCTCCACTTCTGCCACCTTTAGC
Source organism: Mallotus nudiflorus (assembly GCA_947683625.1). NCBI lineage: Eukaryota > Viridiplantae > Streptophyta > Magnoliopsida > Malpighiales > Euphorbiaceae > Mallotus > Mallotus nudiflorus. Next base: position 5,014,873 of record CANTUR010000283.1, on the reverse strand, counting down.
TTCCTTCTCCAGCGCCGGTGAAGTTAAGGAACCCGTTTTGACCGAGAGTTGGTTCTTCCACCATTCCTCATGATTCCAGCCACCAAACTCGGTGATTCTGGTGCCTTTGGACTCCTTAGGCTCCCTAGAGAATGATTCCAAGCTTCCTTTTACACAAAACTCGATTTGGTAAGGTTTTAAGCTAGTTTTCAATTTCGGCCATTTTTGGTTCTTGAATTTTTTTTAGCTTGATTCTTTGTGTTCCAAGCTTAATTCCTTCACAAATATTGTTCCCCTTAGCTTAATCTACCTCTGGAAATTTTTTTGTAATTTTTGGAATTTATTTTGATTTTTGTGAATTTTTTATTATTTTATTATTATTTTATAATTTTCGTAAATTAATTAAATTAATTGTGAAATTGTGATTTTTAGTGTTTTTTGTGGTTGAAATTAATTTTAGAATTTAATTTATAATTTTTGTGATTTTTGTGCAATTTTTATAATTTTATTTAGTTTATGTCAATTTTGGAAATATAGGTTATATATGTATTTTGTTAAAATTAATTGGTTAATTGAGTATATTTGTTGAATTTATTGAATTATATGTAGAGAAAATAATTTTAGAATATTTATATAATTTCTATTGAATTTTTGAATATTATTAGTATATCATGTGAATTTTTATATACTAGGGGTATTTTGATAATTTGGTAGTAATTTTGGTTAAATATTAAATTTAAATGGTTTTAATAATTATTTGAGGTATAAAAATAATTTTTATGAATTATTTACTATTTTTAATTAATTAAAACTATTTTTTGAAAATTATTTTCAAATTATATATAATATACTATTTTTGTAAATAAATGGATTTTTAGTGATTTTTAATATGTTTTTGACCTAATTAAGTAATTTGGATTCATAAAATGAATTTTAATAACATTGGTGTATTTATCAAGAAATAACGATTTTTTATATAATATTATATAAATATTAGGGTTTTTAAGTAATTATCGGTGAAATAATTATTTTTGATGTTTTAATGTTTAAATTTCTATATTTTGGTACTTAAAGGGCATTTTCAGTATTTATTGAATATTAATATATTTTGTGTATTTTATTGTGAATTGTGGGCGTCGGTCGGTGGAATTTGCAGTTTGGGATTCCGACCGAGGGTTGTGAGAATATTTTGTGAATTCTATTCGAAATGTGTTTTTCTTATAGGACCAGCTCTACTTTTAAAGTAGAGAGATGTCCATTTTACAGAGAAGGTTCTGTCGAATTTTTGGTAAAATTTTCGTAAAATGTGACATTCAGTCAATTCTTATTCTCTGTCTATGTTTAGAATTTTAGATCGAGTTTCTAGAAATTTAGTTAGATATTATTCTGATTTCATGTTATTATTATATTGTTAGTTGTGCCGAAACCGAGGCCTAGTGGACCAGGCCCGTAGGACTCGTCTCAAGGAGCGCACGACTGTAAGTTATTATATTATATATATATGTATTGTATTTAGGATGCATGACTTAAGATTTTTCATTTTCATTATATGTTTTTAAAAGTAATTTAATTTATAATATGATTAGGGTTATGTTTAGTATATTTTAGTGTATACACATGTTTTAAATGTATATTCATTCATAATTGTTTATTTAAATTATTAGTATATTTTAGGTTTATTTCTAAATAATTGCATGCCATATTATTGACTTACACTTAAGTTGCTTTTAAATATATTTTTGGTATATTTTTTATAGATTTCCAAATAAATGTATGTTTTATTATTGATTCAAATCTAACATATTAGTGGTATACTTAGGGTTTATTTGTGAGATATGCATGCTAGAAAATTAGGTTATTTTTTGTATATTTGTGAATATATGTCAAACCTAAATGCATGTTTTAGTAAATATACATATTTAAATGAATATTTATGCATAACTGTTTTATTAATTGATTTGTGTACTTAGGGTATATCTTTAGTATATCTAAGTGCATTTGTAAGCAAACGCATGTTATATTTTTAAAATGCACTTAAACTGTTTTTAATTATATTAATATTTTACCTTTAGTATATTTCATGTTTTATTTGACATATATATACCCGAAATATACTTGGTATATTTTAGGTATATTTCTGGTATATATATGGTTTATTTTACCATTATGAATGATTTAATGTAAATGAAGGATTTCAATAGAACGTGCTATCTAGTGGGCAGCAGTAGAACCATGTACGTACCGATGCGATAGATCAGGGTTGAGTGAGAATCAATTGTGGTGATTATAATTGATTTTATTAAGATCGATGGTGTGATTAATAGTGTGATTGCGGGGCCAATCACACTGACAGCCAGACTACGGGAGCTCAATTGACTTAGTATCTCGGGGCCAGTCTACTGTCCATAATGGAATAAATGATCTATTGATTTGATTGAGATGTGAGGTGATAAATAGTGTGATTGCTGGAGCTCGGTTGACCAAGTGCCTCGGGGTCAATCACATTAATAGCCAGACTGTGGGAGCTCGGTTGACTTAGTGTCTTGGGGCCAGTCTACTGTCCAAATTGGAATAAGTGTTCTATTTGGAATCAAGTGAGCCTGTATAGTTAGAATGATGATGTGGTTGATTGAGGTTGCGATTATTAGGGTTCTATGAATCCTTCATGAATTAAACTAAATGTTTTCTGTATTTGGTATATTTATATAAGCAGAGTTGGCATATGTGTGGAATGCATGAATATATATATATATATATATATATATATATATATATATATATAGATATATATGTGTGTGTGTGTGTGTGTGTGTGTGTGTGTGAATGCATGATTGGATATGTTTTAGATTGCATGTATGTATAGTATAATAATTCACTCGGTAAGGTCTGACTCTCCCTAAATTATTCTTTTTTTTTTAAGAAATCCTATATCGTCAGACCTTAGTAGTATAGTCTCTCATTGGTGTCCTTCCATCCCGACTATTTTATGTAAATGTATATTTTGAACTTTGATTTGTATTCTAGATACTGCAATAGTAGTGTTATTGTATCAGAAGAGTATTATTTTTATTTTGATATTAAATACTCTGAGAATTATATTTGAACACTATACGAATATATATTCATCTATGAAAGGAATTGGAGTATTTATTTTATATATTGATTCAGAAAATTTTTATTTTATCGTACTTTTTATTTATTTATTGCATGGTTTTATTTTCTAAGGCTTGCTATGGGTTCTAGATTTGAAAGAATTCCTATTTCCTAGCGCCGGTCATGGCCCTTGTTTTGGGTTGTGACATGCTCTATATGGTATCAAAGCAGCCTACTGAAATTATATCTCACCAATATTCTGAGAAATCTATTATCCTTTGCATTATGCTTTATATGGTATTAAAGCAGCCTACTGAAATTATATCTCACCAATATTCTGAGAAATCTATAACTATGGCTGAAAATACCTCTATTATTCCACATGAATCTCAAACTATTGTATAAACTTTACAAAATAATTCTCGCTTTCCAACAAGAATCATCCTAGATGATACAAATTTCATGTTATGGTCACAGCTTATAAAGATGTAAATTGCAACCCAAAACAAATATGGTTTTCTCTCTAAGGCAACTCTAAAATCATCTGTAAGGGATAAAGCCTTGGAGGCGTGGCTAATTAATAACAACTAAGTGAAGAGTTAGCTCATTGACTTAATGAGTCCAACCTTAATGTAGAGATTTATTAAATAGAAAATAAAATATAGGATGTTGTCTTAAAAACCATTTATAATCACTTGAACGAAACACAGTTGTTAAAATTAAATCATAGGTAGTTCACTACTCAACAAAATGGTAGGCCCCTGTGTATATACTATAATGAAATTGTTGGCATACTTCAGGATATTAATGCTCAGACTAAAACTTAAGAGGAGGGTGTTAATGGAGTTATATCACTACATAAGACCATGACTCAGCTTTGAACACATATTTTTATGGTCGATCTTAACTAGGAATTCAATTATGCTCGGAGTGAAATATTACGAAATGATCTATCTATATTATGCATATATACATAAGGATTATAACCAGCGATAAATAATGGAGCAACCAAAGCCTATGCCTGTAATCAAATGCTTTTAGCAATGTGAACTTGTCAACCATTAAAAAAAAGAACATCAAGTAAGACCAACACATATATATGTATACATTATGGTGAGAATGGACACTCTAAAAAATAATGCTATGAAATTTTTTGTTACCTAGATTGGTGAAAAGTTACTAAAAAAACCTCACAAGAAGTTTAGTAAGGTTGTTGTTGCTACTATTAACATTAACAATTCACCACCTACCTCAAATACTATTGCTACAGCCCATATTGAATTTGATGATAAACCAGGTATGACAAGCTCACATTTTACTCAAAATAGTATATGGATTATTGACAAAGGTGCTACCGATCATATGGCAAACTTTGTCCACCATATGATTGATGGAGCGATACATAATGGAAGAACCAAAGCCTATACCTGTAATTCAATGCTTTTAGCAATATGAACTTGTCAACCATTAAAAGAAAGAACATCAAGTAAAACCAACACATATATATGTACACATTATGGTGAGAATGGACACTCCAAAGAACAATGCTATGAAATTTTTTATTACCTGGAATGGTGAAAAGTTACTAAAAAAATCTCACAAGAAGATTAGTAAGGTTGTCATTGCTACTATTAACATTAACGAATCACCACCTACCTCAAATACTATTGTTATAGCCCATATTGACTTTGATGATAAACCAGGTATGACAAGTTCACATTTGACTTAAAATAGTATATGGATTATTGATAAAAGTGCTACCGATCATATGGCAAACTCTATCCACCATCTCATATCTATTCGACTATCAAACCAACGAAATATATTAACTGCTAATAGAGGAATTGCTCATGTTACTCATGAAAGATTAGTATCCATGCCTAACTCTCTTACTTTTGATATTGTACCTATTTTTCCATCTCTCTCTTGTAATCTTTTATCTGTTAGCTAAATTATTGATATTTTGAATTGTACTGTCAAATGTTAGCCTAACTACTATTTATTTTAGGACATTACAACACAATGGATTCTTGACTCTAGTATTAAATGGGGAAAGTAGTACTATTTTGACATGCATAGTGAGATGAGTCGACAACTAGGAAAGTAAGTAGTGTTGTAAGGATTAAAGCCAACAAGGCACAAATGAGGTTATGACATCGTCATCTTGGTCAGTTATCTTTTAGTTATCTTTGCAAAATAAAACCAAATATATTTTTGAATGTTAAAGACTCTAAACTCATGTGCGAAATTTATGAGCTAGCTAAATTCCATCATTTTTATTATTTGTTAAGTTATAATAAAAGCACTATTTTTATGACTATTAACTCTCATGTTTAGGGCCCTGATTATATTCTCACATTTTCTAGTGCTTGATACTTTGTAATATTTATTGATGAATTTACTCGCATGACCTAGATAGCTCTTCTTCATAATAAAGGAGATGTTTATTCTGTTTTCAAGACTTGTATCACATGGTTGCTACTCAGTATCAATGTAAAATATGAGTTATATAATTTGACAATGGTAAAGAATACATCAACTCAACTCTCCAAGTGTTTTGCTAAAAGTATGACATCTATCACTAAACTTCCTATGGCAGGACACTTTAACAAAATGGCCTTGCAAAGTGGAAATTGATAATTGTTAGAGGTTTTTCGAGCATCCTTATTTGACATGAATGTTTCTTAGGAATATTGGGGGACGCTTTCGATCAACTACATATCTTGTTGATAGAACTTTGTCTTAATTTCTTGATTTTTAAATCCCATATCAGATGCTTCAAGAACTTATCTAAGCACTAACTCTTCTAAATTTTAAACTAAAATATTTGCTTGTATGACATTTATTCATTAGTGCATGGGTAAACTAGATCCATAAGTAATGCAATGTATATCTATTGGATATGCGGATTTAAGAAAAGGAAATTATTGTTATAATCCCCATACTAAGAAGATATGTATAACTAAAGATGTAACATTCCATAAAAATATCCCATTTTATGCTAATCCTCAGTGCTCTTTTCAAAAGGAGAAAGCCTATAAGTGTTTTGAAGATAACACTCAGAATATTAGCTAGATTAGAATCTTCAATGATGCACAATCGAGTATCTCACTCGGACAGGAACCAATTATCTTACACAAACATAAATTGAGTGTCTTATTTGAACATAAAGTTGAATAAATGATTATACCTAATGTCTTTCATGAATAGTAATAGATCAAATGAGTAAACCACCATTAAAAGGTTTATATATATCCAAGAACCATAAAAATCAAAATAGTAAAGCTCCCCAATTAACACCAAAATCTATAGAAACTTCAAATGTGTTTCATGAGATAAATTCATCACCCTTAACATTGTCTAATATTGAACCAAGATACCCTACTAAAACAAATAGAGGAATACCTAAATGACAATATGATTCTTACTTAAATGTAAATACCAAATATCCTATAAAATTATATCTCATCTCATCATTTATCAAGATCACATGCATTTGTTGTAAATTAATTATCCATTGTATCTATTCCTAATAATGTGTAGGATGCTTTAAGAGACTCGAAGTGGAAGAAAGCTAGGAATGATGAAATGGTGGCATTACAAAAAAAACTTTATTTGGGAACTAGTGTCGTTGCCTAAAGGAATAAAAAAGTAGGATGCAGGTGGATTTTCACAGTCAAACTCAACTCTGATGGAAGTATTAATCACTATAAGGTAAAACTAGTTGCAAAAGGCTATACTCAAAAGTATGGGATTGATTATAAAGATGCATTTGCCCCTGTAGCAAAATTAAATACCATTTATATTCTTATATCTATAACAAAAAATCTTGATTGGCCATTATGATAGTTTAATGTTAAAAATGCATTTCTCAATGGAACTCTAAAAGAAGAAGTATATATGGATCCTCCCCTAGGAACAAATTATATTGACAAAATATGAAAATTTAAAAAGGTGTTACTTGACATAAAATAATCACCTTGAGTATGGTTTGAAAGATTCTCAACTTTCATAAAAAAATATTAGCTACAAACAGAGTGAGGCATATCATACTCTCTTCATTAAACAGAGATTGGATAAAGGCACTACCTTTATTATATATGTTGATGATATGGTAGTTATATGAAATGATTGGAGTGAGACAGTGGCACTTAGCAATAAAATATGAACTCAAAGATATTAGTCATTCGAAGTATTATATTTTTTTAGGCATTGAATTACAAGATTAGCTCAAGGCATCTCTCTATGTCAATGAAAAATATGTGGTGGACTTGTTGACTGAAACAGACGTGATAAATTATAAACCAGCTGAAACTCTAATAAAAGTGAACCATCAATTGTAAACCAACTGAAACTCTAATATATGTGAACCACATATTAGTAATTCGAGAATATCAAGTTCCAATAAGTAAAGTGAGATATTAAAGATCAATGAGAAGATTAATTTAATTGTCTCATACTGTACCTGACATTACATATGTAGTAAGCATTATAAGCCAATATATGCACATACCAAGTGAAGAGCATATAAAGACTGTGTACCAAATTCTGCGGTATTTGAAATCTTCTCTAGGAAAGGGATTATTTTTGGTAGAAATGGAGATTATAAAATTACTAGATATACTAATTCGAACTGAACTGGAGACCACACTAAGCATAAGTCAACCTCTGGTTACTTCATATTTATTGGGGTCACTTGGCCAGGTAAGAAATAAAAGGTGGTAGCAAGATCAAATAGTGAGGCAGAATTTCATGAATGACTCATGGAGTGTGTAAATTACTATGGATAAAGTACATTTTTCAAGACCTTGGTCTATGCCATTCAAAGCCTATGATGTTGTATTGCAATAATAAAGCAGTCATAGCAATTGCAAAATAATCCTATCCAATATGTCAAAACTAAACATGTGAAAATTGACTGCCACTTTAGATGACAAAGCAGTTAACAATTTTTTGGTCTTCAGTGCAGAGTGAATACAAAGCTCTTGTTAATGTTACTCAGGAGTTGTTATAGATTCGTTCTTTACTTTGTGAACTTGACTTTCTACCATAACCAACAATTCTTCATTGTGACAATATTGTCACTATTTGTCTTACATTAAATCTAGTGTTCCATGCCCATACGAAGCATATTGAATTGGATTTCCATTTTGTATAAGAACAGGTGATCAAAAGGACTATACAAGTTCAGTTTTTAACATTTCAAGATCAGTTGGCAAATTTTTTCACAAGCCCTTGTCCACTCGCTTTCAATTCCTCTTCATGATGGCCATGGACTTGTCGAGGGGTGTTAGGATGTATGATAACACTAATCTTTATCGGTTGTAAATATAGTTATATAATTGTACATTTATTATATGTTGTATATTTGTTACTTAGGTTCTATCTTTATCTTAAATGTACTATAAATACTTGTATTGTATCAACCCAAAGATAATAACAATACTTCTTAATTTTACAATGTGGAGTAATTCCATATATTGTCATTAATGATAACAATTGGCAAATTATGAATTACTATTTATTTATTTTTTAAAATTTAAATTTATAAATTTTTTTTATTAATTTCAAAATTAAATAATAATTAAAATAATTTCAAAATTAATAAGTTAAATTGCTGTGAAAATTTGAGAATAAATCTACAAAGTAATAATATATCAACTATATATAATCGAACTAAAAGAAATAAAAAAATACACTAGTTGGGGTTAGAAATTAGTTGTTAGAAATTAATTAACTCAGGATAAACCAGCTATTAAGCAACGTTAGTCAAGTTAATTTCTTTCTCTTCACCTTATCTCATGGAATCATCCACATAATATTCCACTCTTTTGTTTAGATGACTAACCGGTTAATTATATATAAAATGTCATATGTTTATATTTCTTTAATTTCATTACAATTGAGCCACCAAAATTTTTAACAAAAAAGAAAGATAGACTTCTATTATATTAAATATGATATTATAGTATTTTTAGATTAAATAGGAGAGAGAAAATAGTTTTATTGAAATAGAAGATAAATGTTTTAGATGAAATAGAAGGCAAAGTTTTTGGTGGAATAAAAAAGAATATTTCAAATGGAATATAATTATTGTATTTTTGAAAAGAGGTGTTTTAAATGGAACAGAAGGTAAGGAAATGTTACTGTTGAAGTAATGAATTTTTATAAATTTCGTAAGAAAAAATTAAAAAATTTAATGGTTTTGCCCATAAAATTTTAAGAATGAATAGTAAGATATGAGGTGGGACACTAGTAAAAATTTGGATTTCATAATTTTGGAGTTTAAAATTTAATAGATATATCTAGATTGGTGTTGGAGTTTAGAATTTAATAGATATATCTAGATTGGTGTTATTAAAAATTTAAATGTTTGAGAGTTTTTATAATTTTAAGAAAATATCACAATTTATATATATATATTAAATGTTGAGTTCTAAAGTTATCAAACAAAAAATTTAACAAGTGTCCACCTTCATATTTGAATATTCACTTGTAAAGCTAACATGTTAAACTATTAAAAATCCTAATTTTTTATTAAAAATAAAATATTTTTAATAGTTATTTAGTATTATTTTTTAACTAAAACATTATTATATATATATTTTAATATTACTCAAATTCTAAAATTATTTATATATTACGTATTTTTCTATCTTAAATCAGTCATAATATTTTTTCCTAAACCATTAAAATATTATAGTAGCTACTTAATATTATTTTTTAACTAAAATACTATTATACATACTTCAATACTAATCTAAATCAATCAAAATATTTTTTTCTAAACCATTAAAAAATTACAGTAGTTACTTAATATTATTTTTTAACTAAAATACTATTATACATTCTTCAATAGTAATCTAATAATTCTAAAAACAAATTTTATTAATCTAATAATTCCAAAAATAAATTTTATTATAACTAAAAATTTATGACAACAAAAATTAAAGAAAATAAAATTGATGTGATTTATTTCATTTTTAATTTATTTAGTTATTATTTCTTTTAAATTATTTTATTTCACAGTCCGCGAATGGAATCATGACTAGTTTAATTAATTTTTGACAATTTTAACACTTTATTTATTTAGTCAAAATTGAATAAAAAAACACATTTACTCATTTGGCCAAATACTTTACTTTAATCGTAAAAGATCACATTTACTCTTAATAAATAATCAAATTTATAAAAATATTGACATTGTAACAAAACCTAACCCTACAGAATTTAAGATCCCTTATTATCCTTTAATCAAGTTTTGTGCTTATACTTATTATTTGTTTTTGAGTGTTTTATTGAAGTTCTAACCGAAGACAATACTAAGGCACCCAAACTGATACAGATAAGTTAGAGATCCAATTGTAACCATTTTTAGCTACTACTATCATCTACCATTATGTCGTTACCAACATCCATTAGGCAAGTGTATAAGTTTGTCTTGCTCGGGTATAGTCTTGCGATTCTTTGCAAGTTTTAGTATTGTCTTTTATTAGTCTCTTTTGTCCTTTCTTTCTTTTTGGCTGGTTGTTTCCATTGTCGTTTTGCTGTTCTTTTATTTTTTACGTATTATGGCCACGGATCCTTCTAACTTTATTCATGAGGAACTAGTGGATCAATACACTCACTTAAACATTAATGATGTTGATGTTCATCCTGAATTGGAAATCACAGAAGAAGAGGTTGGGACTATGGAAGCTGTTAATGAGTTTTGTTTGGCTGGGAAATTTTTGTCGGACAAGGCTATCAATTTTATTGCTATGAGGAACACTTTTGCTTCCTTATGGCGGCTTGTTCGCGGGGTGCATATTTCTTATATGGGTGATTAAATTTTTTTCTTTCCAATTATTTCATAAACTGGATATGAATCGCATATTAGACTAAGGTCCTTGGTCTTTTGATCAACATATCCTAGTGCTTGTTCCGTTTGATGGATCCGTTGCTTTGGAGGATATTAATTTTCGGTTTGTTAATTTTTAGGTTCAGGTTCTTAAACTTTCAGTTGGTCTCCGATCTAACAACATTCTGTAGAAAATTGCAGGTACTATTGATTCTTACATTGCTTCGGATGAGAACAATTTTCATAGTCTCTAGAGAAATCATTTGTGGGTGAGCGTGATTATTGATGTTTCACATCCTTTGCATTCTAAGATGAAGATTAAACTGGCAGGGTCACAATGGGGTTAGATTGAATTTCGTTACGAAAGACTTACCACTTTCTGTTTTGTCTATGGTAGACTGGGACACTCAGAGAGGTTCTATGAATCTATTTTTTAAAATCCTTCCTTGTTAGTGAACAAGCAATATGGGAATTGGCTTCGAGCTCAATCTCTTCGGAGTCAAAATCCTGATGAATCGTTAGCTTCGGATGACAAGTAGAGACTACATGGCGAAAACGGTTATTGCTGATAAGAGAGTTGTTAACGGCATTGATGATGCTAGTGATTCCGCTAATTCTGCTCTGAAAAATAATAGTAATGGGCGTACTCATAGTTGGAAAGGAGGAAGTCATGGATTAACTAGGGCATGTGGAATGGTATATGCTTCCACTTATAATGCTCTAGGTTTTTAGGGATTTGTTGCTGATATAATTGAAGGTATTGTTGAGTATGATGGCAAATGACGTCGAAGTGATGAGTTGTTAGAGGATCAGGTTAGTGGTGCTTATGTTGACGAGACTGGGCATGGAGCTGTCGTTTTTGGGCCTATAAATGAGGCTCTGAATTGCAGCCCAAATTCTTCTTTAGCGATGGGTCTTGAATCCTAAGCCCACTGAGAATTATGAATTCCTAATCTTGGAATTGTCATGGGCTAGCCAACCCACGAGCAATTCATTATCTTAAGGACTTGGTGTTTAAAATCAGGCCTAACATTATTTTTCTTTGTGAAACATGGGCTAATGTGGATAGAGCTATGTGGTTAAAATCTTAATTGGGTTTAATTATTGAGAGTGTGGACCGAAGCAGTGGGCTTATTCTCCTTTGGGATCAAAATGTTGATGTCGAAGTGATTCAATCTAATTTAAATTTTATTCATGCTATGGTTCAAGTTGCAGGGTTTGTGAAGTGGAGATTTACTAGTTTTTACGGTATCCCTGACCGTAATCAAAGGTGTGATTCTTGGGCTATTCTTCATTCTCTTGCTCGATTTTCTTCTCTCCCTTGGTGTATTATGGGAGATTTTAATGACATTCTTTTTATTCTGAAAAGTTGGGTGGGGCTCCTTACCCTTCTCGGTTGTGGGATGGCTTTAGTGATGCTGTTAATGATAGCTGTTTATCAGACATTCCTTCGTATGGTTCGTTCTTTTTCTGGGAAAGATCGCGGGGTTCTTTGAACTAGATCCAAGAAAAGCTTGATAGGGGTATGGCTTCGGTGGCATGATTTCAATTTTTTCCTTCTACTGTTATTGAGGTTTTGGATGTATCTTCTTCAGACCATCTTCATCTTCTTCTTAAATTGAATGGGAATCATCGAAAGTCTTATCCTAAAGCTTTTCATTTTGAGAATTTGTGGATCAAATATGAAGAGTGTCGGAATATTATGGTCAAATGCTAGTTGGAGAATGGTGGTGTTTCTTCGCCGGAGAAGTTAGCTTTGTGTGGTTTGGCTCTTTCTAAATGGGGCAGTTCTTTAACTCATACTTTTCATAAAGAATTAGATCAGTGTCTTCGACAATTGCATCTTTTGCGTAACAGATAGGATTCTTGAGGTTTTCAGGAGTTTTTTTTTTTGTCCAGAGGCGCTATAATATCATCTTGGATGATCAAGAATTATTCTGGAGGTAACGTGCCAAGCAGTTCTGGCTGAAAGATGGTGATGCCAATACAAGATTTTTTCATTGTTTTGCCTCTTGTCTTAAGCGCAGTAGCTTTATTCATGCTTTAAGAGATTCTAATGGTGTTTGGCGGCATTCTTTTCCTCATCTTAAGCACGTGTTCATCAATTTAAGTCTAGTTGGAAATGATGGTACCCAACTTGTTAATTGCATTTCTCCTTCAGTATCTCCAGAATAGAATGCTCTTCTTCTTAGTCCGATATCTGCAGATGAAGTTAGGAAAGCTGCATTTAGTATGGACCTTGATAAATCTCTAGGACTTGATGAGCTGAATCCATGCTTCTATCAAAAGTTCTGGAATGAAGTTGGGGATGACATAGTTCAGTTGTGTAATTCTTTCTTGAAGTATAGGTTTTTTCCCACATAATTAAATTCCACAGCAATTGTTCTTATTCCAAAAAAGAAATAAGTGGAGCAAATGGCATATTTGCGCCCCATTGCGCTTTGCACTGTTCCTTATAAAATATTAGCTAAGGTATTAGCTAATCACCTAAAATTGCTGCTTCTTAGGTGTGTGTCAGAATTTCAAAGTGCTTTTATAGGGGGTGATTCCATCTTTGATAACTCTTTGTTGGCATGTGAGATTCTGCATTCTTTCAACAGTAAGCATCGGGCTCAGAATGGAATGGCTGCTTTGAAAAATGACATGTCTAAGGCTTATTACCGATTGGAATGGTCATTTTTGGAACAGGTAATGATCCGGATGGGTCCGATGAATTATGTTCTGTGTCTCTTCTATTAATTATTCAATTTGTTTAAATGGTGGTGTGATTGGTACAGTGATTCCACAATGTGGGTTGAGACAAGGAGATCCATTATCTCCTTATCTCTTTATTCTATGTGCAGAGGCGCTTAGTGCTCTATGGTGATCCCAAGAATCCCAAAACTTAATCCATGGCTGTCGCTTAGCAAGATTAGCTCCTCAGATAAGCCATTTATTTTTTTGCCAACGATAGTTATCTATTTTTCAAAGCATCTGTTCAAGAATGTTTAGAGGTTCGGTGGTGTTTGAATCTTTATGAAGCGGCTTCGGGTCAATCAATTAATTTGGCCAAGTCCTCCATTATATTTAGCCGTAATATTGCACCAGAAGTATAAAATAAACTTTCTTCTTTACTTAACGTTCCTATGGTTAGTAAACAAGGAACATATCTTGGCCTCCCTACTTTTATTGGTCAAAATAAGAGTTGTCTTTAATTATATAAAGGATCGAGTTAGAGCTTGGATCAATTCTTGGAGTTCTAAGCTGCTCTCTAAGGGTGGAAAGGAGATATTGCTGAAATCGATGGCTTAAGCTATTCCAAACTACATCATGAATGTTTTTCTTTTGCCAAAAGCCTTGTGTGAAGAGATTGAACATATGATGAATAGCTTTTGGTGGGGTTGTTATAAGGGTGCAAGGAAAGGTATTCATTGGTTAAATTGGGAGAAGCTCAATCATCTTAAGAAATTTGGTGGCCTTGGGTTTGGACATTTGCGTGAGTTTAATCTGGCCATGGTTGCTAAACTGGCTTGGGGATTGATTGAAAATCCTATGTCTTTGACAGCCCAATGTTTAAAAGCCAAGTATTATCGTTCTTCGGCCTTTCTTGAGGCTAAGTTGGGTAGCGATCCTAGTTATTTATGGAGAGGTTTATTGGAAATTCAAGAGGTTTTAAGGAGGTGAGATAATATTCGCATTGGTAATGGGTAGTTAACTTGTATTGGGGGAACTCCATGGCTTAATTCCATTGAGGATGGTGGTATTCGATCAGTGCTCCTTGTGGAAATTTAGCAAAGCACAGTTCAAAGTTTGTTTATGATGGGGATGAGATGTTGGGACGCTAATTTAGTTCAGGATTTATTTGATCATAGGGATTCTCGACTTATTTTACAGACCCCTTTAAGTTGAAGGGATATGTCAGACTTATAGTACTGGTTTGTGTCTTCGAATGGTCAGTTCTCGGTGTGAAGCTGTTATCAGCTTTTAAGAGGTGAATGTTCTGTTGATTCTCATCCTGTGTGGCAGTGCATTTGGAAGTTGAAAGTTTTGACGAAGATTCAGAACTTTTGGTGTAGGTGTGCATAGGATTGCCTTCTGACTCGTTCGGCTTTGGCTACGAAATGTGTCCTTGCAAGTGCTCTGTGTCCTTTGTGTGATTTTGGAACAGAGTTTATTTTTCATGTGTTGTTCGCTTATCCTATTGCATTGGATTTTTGGCATCTTGCGCAACTTCCTATGACTTCTCTGCTTCGAGATTCTGTCCAGGATTCTTTGCATCACATTCAATAAGGCTGTTTCATTTGCTTCTATTGGGTATAATATCTTATTTAATCTCAATTCGAAGGTATGGAAAGGCATCTCTCATCCAGCATCTAAAATCCTCAATATGGCAAGTCACTCCTTGTTTAGTTGGTAGAATATTCGGGGCAATGGTGTCAATTTGGTTTCGACAACAAATAACCTACAAGCTGCTGGTGATATTGTCTAGACTAAGCCTCCAACTAGTTTTACAAAAATTAATATTAATGCTGCAGTTTTTTCTCATACTGATATAATGGGTCTTGGCTATGTTATAAAGGACTCAACTGGTCAGTTTTTGAAAGCAAGAAGCTCTTCGATTCCCATCAGACTTGCTCCCAAGAAAGCAGAAGCTATCGGTCTCAAGGAAGCCTTAAGTTGGCTTAAATCTATGCTGATGGATAACTGTATTATCGAATATGATTCTCTTCAAGTGTTTCATGCCGTTCAGTATTCAAATTTTCGCTCACCTTTTGGTTTTATTATTGATGAATGTATTAGTTTGTTAAAGCAATTTAATCATGTGATTATTCGCTTTGTTCATCGCTCCGATGCAGCACATTCATGCACTCAGGCCGCTGCAAGTTTTAGTGGAGTTCAGGAGTGGGTTAGTCCTCCTGGTTTTCTTATTTCTGTATTAGCTCATGAGAGCTCTTTCATTTAATGAAGTTTCTGTTTGATTTAAAAAAAAAAAGTTAAGAGATCCAACTGAAAAAATGATTGTTTGATGCCGAAGTAATCAAGCAACAACTAATTTTTCAAAGCCAATCAAACAAATTATCGATGAAATTAATGATTGTACATGCTATTCAATAGCCTGAGATAATAACTTGGACATTACTATGAATTTAATGTTTCAGAAAGAATCAAGTAAACAGGTCTAATACAATAAAATTGTCATTACTTTTTAACTACATTGCCATTAGATTTAAGGCAATAGAAATAAGTGATGATCTTTACAACACATAAAATACAACATAATAAGAAACACTGCATAAAGAACAAATTTATGACTGCATTCCGCCTGCATCAAAAGGTTGTTAACTGTTGCACTGTCGTCCACTCTAAAGCAGGAACTCCTTTACTTCCTTTTTTTTCTAACCATTTTCATCTTTATCTTTATGCATTGAGTCCAGTACATCTTTAACTTGAAAACACATGCTGTCGAGCACAAGTCGAGTAATGTGAGACTTATTGGTATACCTTGTGATCCCGATGCAAACTCCACGAGCATAATCACATCACCATGGAGCAAGTAATCGATTAAAAGCAGGTCAATTGTATAGTTATCTACCTTTGCCAGTTCCTCAATCTCACTTGCACTACTAATTAGCCCAAGGCCACCCCTAAGCCATTGAACTGCACACTTTTGGACTCCCCAGATTTGGATAGATCATTGGTGGTTTGATCATGTGAAACTGTGAAATTATCGTCATAAAAAATAACCAAAATGGAGGTAAATTTGGCCAAACAATTTAAGAAAATGAGATCTGATTAGGCGGATTGAAGAAACGTAATGTCAATCCCTTGGTTGAAGAAAAAAAACCCATACAGATTATATTTATATAAAAGGAGAGGAAGAAACAAAATGCTGTGAAATTAGCAAATGTTCTCTATGAGGATCATCAGCTATGAGGTTAAGCTTGGTTCACTACATGTGATGAGACTGCGGTACTAGGGCGAAATGAGATAAAGATGAAGCACGGAAATTGCGTTGGATTAATTTAATTTTTAACAGGAAGAACTTATTTTCTCCTTAACCAGTAAAACACAAAAATTGAGAATTGACCTAATTAGTTCTATTAATTAGTCAATTAGTGGCAATCAAAATACATAAGAAGTAGCACATAAATTAGTGGTAAAATACAAAAATTAATGAAGATGTTAAAATTGTCAAGAACTTACTAAATTAGAACATATTTGTTAAAATTAAAAATAAAAAAATATAAGTTACAAATATTTGATTTTTTTTGTGCCAATAAGTTTATTTTTATTATAATTCCATAATACGATTTATTAAAACATATATATATATATATATATATATATAGTCAAATCATTAAAAAATATTAAAATTAAATAAAAAAAAGTAAACAATTACGTATATATATCTATTATGAAATATATTATTAACAACATTCATAGTAAATTAAGGAAGCATTATAATTTATCAGCTACTAACTATAAACTAACAGAAATTAATAATTATCCGCTATATATTAGCTACTAGCTACCAATAGTTACCAACTATCAACTATTAATAATGGATCAACCAAACTAGAATTGTTTATAATGACTAGTTATGACTCATGTATGAAAAACTAATATATTTTTTATTTAGTTATTTTATGATACAAATAAAATAAAATTAAATAATTCAAATAAATTAAATTCAAGTATTAACTAAAGTTTAATAAATTATTATAAACAATTATGTATATATTAACAACATAATAGGTGGAAATTTTCGTACTCTCACTTTATATCTAAACTCCACTCCATCATTATGTTGTTAACGTATGAATGACCCAAGTATCCTCAACTTCAATGTTTTACTTTTTATTGTAGTTTTTATAAATTTCTCTATTTTTAATTACCCAAAAAAATTATAATTCTTATGAAAATATATTATATTTAAATTTTACTTTTTAAAAATATTTCCAAATTAAAAAAATTGTTGTTAATAAATAAGTTGCATAATTACAAATTTTTCAAACTATATATTAATTTATAAAGTATTTCCTATTTTGATTAGCTTAACTTATATTTATATAATATAACTATCTAAATTATAAATTTAGTTCTAATTTAAATTAAATTATCCTTATTCTAGTTAGATGAACTTTTATTTGATCCAATATAAATTAAATAAGTAGCATAGCAAAGTCTAATAAAAAATATTTATAATATTAATTGAATTAATTTTTATTATTCAAATAATTAATTATAATCAATGTTTAAAAATAGTACGGATAATTTTTTAATAGATAGAAATACTAAATCAAAATTTACTAAAAAGCTAATATATAATTACTCAAAAAAGAGAAAATTAATTTTTATAAAATTATTGTCATAATATTTTTCAGAATAGAAAACATGAAGTTTAAAAATAATTAGGGTCGTAATATTTTTTATATGAAATTATTTTTAGAACATAGAAAAAATGTTAAATTTAGGGAAAATTACAATAAAATATTTTGTTTTTCACAGCTTTTTTACTTAGAGGGTTATGGTATTTTTCATAATATTTAAGGAAAAGATCCAAATATGACCCTAATGTTTTCCCCTATTCCCACATTGGCACTTAATGTTTTTCACAGGCCATTTATGCCTTTAATGTTGACAGATTGAGTGCATTTGAATAGAGGTCCTAAACATTGTTAACTTTCTTGTTACCACATCTGATGTGGCATATATGGGATCCAGTTCAGTCAAAAGAACAAAAAAAAAAAGGATCTGTTGATTTTGCCACCTAAAAACTGAATTGCCTCTCTTGGCTTAACAATTTATGAAAAACCAGTCCCCATAACAATCCATGCCACCATATTCTTCATGAGAAAATCATCAAACAACTCCCATGCAATTTTCATAATCTCATTTTTAGCATAAGCAACAATAACTTCCTTCTAAGAAATCAAATCCTTCTCAGGCATTTCATCAAATAACGTATGCCCACATTCCAAAATTCCACATTTTTTTCATATAAATTAATGTATTACTAACAAATAATTTAAAACTAAACCTACCAATCAGAATATAATATGCATGCATCTGCCATTCTAAGCTCAAATTAAGAGTACAACCCGTGAGGTTGTTACCTCCAATGCATCATTAAACTGTTGATTCTGTGCATACCTAACAACCATTGAATTCCAAGAAACAATATCTTTACGGGGCATTTCATCAAATACTTGTTGAGCCTCTTCCAAACACTTCAAAGATTCTGCACTTGGCATGGAAGAAGAGTTTAGTGTAGAATCTTGATTGAATGGATTGGAAGAAGAAGCTTGAAAGATTCTGCAGAGAAGAACGCAAAAAAGGGCAATTTGAGCATAACTAAGCAAAGGTAATCAACTCCTTGACTTCATCAACCTCCCTCCTTGACTCAATAATAATTAAAGGAATTGTATAAAGAATGCTGAGAAACTATCGAAGTGCCTCAATGAGTTTTCCAGCTATTGTGGCCTTATAGCCAGCCTTGAGCTTCTCTTCTAATTGAGAGAAATGGGACACCAGTGCGAGGGGGGGTGCCTTACATTAGGGCTAGTAGATTAGTTCCATCGTCGCTCAACAGCTAAAGATATCACTCGAATTGATGAAAATGCACGTAAATATGTATGGCTACATGTATAAAGGTCAACAAACATGGATCTCAATGGAGCAAAGTTTTCAAGGTCCCATCCTCTCTCTCTATTTACGTCAGCCTCTTCCCCTTCCTCCAAAGTTTCTAAAACATTCTCATTTTGTGAGCCATCTATATCATCCATATCTAGATTCCCACCCCAATTGCCTTCAGAAGTCTCTTCATTTTCATTAACACCTTTACCCATATCATCCAGTTGATTACCTCTGCTCAGTCGTAAATACCTCTCTCCCCAAGCATATATCAACACCGCTGTAATTATCCTGCTTAGTGGAGATGACAATGATGATGTGTGTAACTGGATCTTCATCTCATCATCCTTTTATGACTACAGGAGGAGATTCAATTTGATTTGATTCGATGATTAGAAGAAGAAGAAGAAGAAGAAGAAGAAGAAGAAAGTGAATTAAAAACCCTATAATTTGGTGATTTCGATTAAGTTTTTAATGATTTGATGATGAAAATTGCAATATTGAAACTGAGATTTGAATTTCAAAAAAAAAAAAAAGAAATTGAGATTTGGTTTTTTTTTTTTAAAGAAAACAAAAGGATTTTTTGGGGTTGTTTATGTAAGGCAGATTATATGTTTTCTTCCCTCCATTGGCAAAATCAACAGATCCTTTTTTTTTATTATTTTCTTTTGACTGAATTGGGTCCTATATATGCCACATCAGAGGTGGTAATGGGAAAGTTAACAACGTTTGGGAACTGTCAGCATTAAAGGCATAAATGGCCCATGAAAAATATTTAGTGCCAATGTGAGAATAAGGTAAAACATTAAGGCCATATTTGAACTTTTTTTCCTAACATTTAAGGGAATGTGATTTGATTTTACATGCATTTTAATACCCCACTCCGTAATAGTATTAAAAATATATGATATAAAATTAACATAGTATAAATTTTTAATAGTAAAATTATATACTAAGTATTATAGTATTCAACTAACTAAAATAAATTCACAGTAAATAAAAATAAGATGTATTTTTAATTTTATTATGAATAAAAAGAAATAATTGTTAAAATAAATTTGTAATATTTTTAAAAGTATCTAAATAGTTATATTGATGGTAAATCACAAGTAAAACATTTATAGTATTGAAAGGGAGTGTTATATTAAAATTTTATTACAAAATAATGATGATGTTAGTTGATAGAGTATTGAAGTGTTAAAAAATAAAACCACATACTTCTAAATGTCACCAAAAAAAACCACAAGTCTTAAAATGAAAATATGTCTAACTACATGATACTTTTTGTACTTATCCCATAATTTATAATTTTAATGGGAAATAAAATTAAAACTAATTAACTTTAAAAATTAATTAAAGTTTAAAACTTCTAAATTTATTTATTCTTGACATTTAAAATGAAAATACATTATCATACATCCCAACACTAATTTTAATTTTGTAAATAAAAATAAATAAATAATTTATTAAGAATTTATGTCTTTTTATGAACTTCAAAAAAATAAATTATTTTTTATATAAATATGGTTTGATATTTTATGAGTATATTTAATTTGTACTGTTTTTAAATTAATTTTTTAATTTTTTATGATTATTTTTGTGGTTGTTTTAAAAAAAAACCCTAAAAATGATCATAAAACAAAAAAATCAAAAAAAAAAAAAAACAATCATAAAAATTTTACAATCTAAGCATTGAAGTCCCATGTTATATTTTTAAGGCTTAGCTTCTCACCAAGAAAAATTTGGTATTTATACATACCGAATTATTGGATGATCCAAATACATTACTAATATCAATCAATTAGATACTTATCAATCACTCGGTGTTTAAGTGTTTTTTACTTAGAAATAAACCAAAACCAATATCTACTAGGTTGAGCAGTTGCCCCCTGTAATATCCCGTGTTTTTAAGTATTTTAACACTGTACTGGGATATGCAGTGTTAATAATTTTTGTATATATATTACGATATTTTTACGAGTTAATATGTATTTAAAACCTATTTTAATTATTGTGTATTATTTACAGTGCTTTACGTAAAATTTTCCTGGGACTTGTATTTTCGGGGAAATTTTCACGTAAATAATTTATTATTAATTATTTTAAATATATTTTCGGACTTGCATGAACTCATACGTATTTTTAAAATTACTAAACACCGTGTATGTGTGCGATATTTATTTAATTAGGGTTTAATATATATTACCCTAATATTTTATTATTTATTTATTGTTATTTAATTATTTTATTTATTATTAAATTATTAAATTATTAAATTATATGTGTGGATGTGAAATTTTTCAAATATTTTATTAAATTTTTTATTTTTTTTCTTTTTTCTTTTTCTTTTCTTTTCTTTTTCTTTCTTTTCTTTTTTCTTCTTCTTCTTCTTCTTCCTCTCCCTCCCGCGCCCGACCACCCTTCCCCTCACCACTACAAATCCCGACCACCTACCGTCGGTGTGCCTCCCGGCTTGCCATCGCCGTTCCTAGCCATCCCCCGCCGCCAGTAGCCTCCTTCCCCGGCGCCGGTAGCCTCTTTTCTTCCATTTTGGCCGAAATCCTTCTCCTCGCCGTCGACGACGATTCCGGCCACCATTTTTGACACCGCCGGTCTCTTTCTTCTCCTTGAGCTCCGGTGAGTGTAATTATAGCTTTGGTTTGAGCTTAAATGGTCTAGATTTGCTTAGGTTTCAAATTTTCCAATTCGGTCACATTAGAGTTTTCAATTTTTTTGAGCTTTGAATTGATTGATTAATGAAAAATCCCTTCACAAATGTTGATCCTAGTAGCTTAATATACATTTATGAATTTTTGTGGAATTTTTGGAGATTTTTTGGATTTTTAGGTATTTTTGAATATTTTAATATTATTTTCTAATTTTCAGAAATTAATTATTTAAATTATGAAATTGTGTTTTATGGTTAAATTAGGTGTTGAAATGAATTATAGGAATTTATTTGGAATTTTTATGAATTTCTATGTATTTATTTTGAATTATTGAAGTTTATGTAATTTTGGGAAATTAGGGTTAAATGTGTTTTTAATTAAAATTAATTGGTTAATTGAGTTTAATTATTGATATTATTGATAAATATGTTGAGAAAATTAATTTTGGATAATTGTATAATTTTTGGTGAATTTTTGAAGTAATTTAAGTATATTTATATATATAGGGGTATTTTGGTAATTTTACCCTAAATTGGCTAAAAATGTAATTTAATTGGTTTTAATAGTTATTTAAGGTATAAAAATGATTTCTACAAATTATTTGGTATTTTTAACTAATTAAAACTATTTTTCGTGAATTATTTTCAATTATATATATAATATACGGTTTTTCTAATAAAATGAGTTTTTATCGGTTTTTATAGTGTTTAAAGGTTAATTATGTAATTTCTACCTATAAAATGTATTTCTATGTTATAAGGATATTTTTGGTATTTCTGGAATTGTTCTGTGTTTGTGGACCCCGGTCGGTAGACTGTAGTTTGGAGTCCGACCGAGGGGTTGTGGTTGAGTGTTGAGCTTGTTTTTCGAAGTGTATTTCTTTGCAGCATCGGCTCTACTCTTTGAGTAGAGAAATGTCCATTTTATAGGGGAGGTTCTGTCGAATTTTTGATAGAATTCTCGTAAAACGTCATATCCGGTCGATCCCTAATTCTGTTTTTATGATTAATATTCTAGATCGAGTTCTAGGATTTTCTATTAGGTTTATTCTAATTTCTGTCGTTATTGTTTGTCTAGTTGCGCCGAGATCGAGGCCTAGTGGACCAGGCCCGTCGGACCCGTCTCGTGGAGCGCACTAATTTATGAGTTACTATATTATATATATATGCTTAGGGTGCATGATTTAGAAATATATGTTTTATTTTGATTAGAATGCATAAATAATGTGATTTGTATTTAAGTATATTTTTGGTATATATTAAATTATATGCATGTTTTGTTAATAAATTATATTTAAAATGTTTTTAAATATATTCTAGCTTAATTTATGATGTAATTGGATTCATTTGACGTATATATACTCGAAATATACCTGGTTTATTTTTGGTATATTTCTAGTATATATATGATTTATGTTGATATTTTATTGAACTTCATGCATCATTTATTTTTGTGAATGAATGTTTTATATTTATTAATGAAGGATATCGATAGAACGTGCTACCTATTGGGCTGCACTAGGACCGAGTACGTACCGGTACGCCTATAGTATTTAGGCTATATTACTAACCATTTGTGGATATTGGTTGATTATGATTATTGATATGTGTGATGTGATTTGGGTGTGATTGCTGGAGCTCGGTTGACCAAGTATCTCGGGGCCAATCATATTGGCAGTCAGACTGCTGGAGCTCGGTTGACTTAGTGTCTCGGGGCCAGTCTACTGTCCAAATGGATTAAGTGGATATATTTGGATTAAGTGAGCCTGTATGGCTCGAGTGTTGTCTAACACTGTTTGAGGTTGCGAAATTATAGGGTTCTATTAGATCCTTCATGAACTGTGATTTTTAATGAAAAATATATATATAATGATTTTATTGCATCTATGTATATTTGCCTGTATATATACATATTATATATATACTGTTGATTGTATGCATTGTCATTTAGTATGCATGTATATATATTATAGTAATTCACTCAGTGAGGTCTGACTCCCCTTCGTTGACAATTTTTTAGGAGAGTCAACATCTTCAGACCTCAGTAGTAGGCCTGTACGCCGGATTTCTTTCGCCCCGGCTTCTTTGTTTAAACTGCTTACTTGAGTCTTATTTTTTATAATCTAGACACTGCAGTAGTTGTAAATTAATTTTATGGGATTTTATGTATCTTATTTATGTGAGATATTGTATTATATTTGAAACTGGATTTGTATTAAAAGATTTATATATATGAGATGAGATTTGATTTAAATCCAGTTGGTGAAATGATATTGTAATATTTATGATTTTTATTTCCGCTGCATTTAATATTTTTATTATTATTGCATGTTTATTTTATTTTTTGCTTGCTACGGGTTCCGGATTCGAAAGAATTCCCGTTCCCTAGCACCGGTCATGGCCCCTGTTTTGGGTTGTGACAAAGTTGGTATCAGAGCGGAGTTCTGTGTCAGGGCTTAGTTATGTGAGTTGTGGCCCTAGTTTTCAAAGTTGTGTTTTCTATTGGACTACTGTAGTGAATTAGGTTCGAGTACGTCTTGATAAGTATTCCGTGCTTAGTTTTCTGTGTTATTCCTCTGTTGTCTATTTTGTCTGAATCTTTTCGTTTGTCTTTTCAGTATAAGGAGGCGAGCACGTGTCGCTCCACCGGTCGTTGAGGCCGAGGATGATGAGTCTTTTCAGGATGAGGTTTTACCTCCTAAGCAGCCAGTTAGACGTAGAGGTCGTGGCAGAGGTAGACCTTGAGGAGCGGCAGGTCACCGTAGGCAGAGAGAGTTACAGGACGAGGAGCCTGTAGAGCCTGAGTTTGATGTTCTTGTTCCTCCAGTTGTTCAGCCTGCCTATCAGCAGGGTATGTCTGACCCTGAGGCAGCTTTGTTCTATGCCCGAGTTGGCAGGATTGCGTTTGATAGGACTTCCAATCCGTTAGATTTTCTGCATGCGATTGAGACTCAGACTCGGACTGCTCATACCGAGTACCAACGGATCATGATCATCGAGTTGTCTGTCGAGGGACCAGCTCTAGATTGGTTCATTCAGATGATCCAGCCCTATATGATGACGATGACCTGGGCTCAGTTCCAAGAGCGGTTTATGAGGAGATTTTATCCAGAGCCTCTTCGTTTGAGCTATCATCTTTGTTTGACCAGTATTTCTCGTGGAGATCGATCTGTAGAGGAGTATACCCGAGAGTTTCTTCATCTGGGTAGATATGCTGAGGATTTGATGCGAGATCAGTATTTCGCAGTCACTACCTACGTTACTGGTTTGGGTTTTGCTTTTGCTAGTATGCCTACAGCAGGCCTTACTCTCGAGTCTGTGATTGAGTTGGCTAAGGAGATTGAGCTGAGGCTAGTTAGGCAAGGAGCGATGCCTGATTACTACCAGCTAGGAGTTCAGTCGAGTGGATTGCAGGCTACTCCGTATTCGAGTTTTCATGTTGTTTCTAGTAGTCAGCAATGAGGTTTGACTCAGCAGAGTCAGAGACAGCAGCAGCGAGTGCATCGGAGTAGTAGACATGGCCGTGGAGGTCAGTGTAGATCCTTCAGATTTGGGTCAGGTGCTTCGAGCAGCAGCAGTGGTCGTAGTTCTGGATCAGCGGCCAATGTTTGCTAGACTTGCGATAGAGTCCATCAGGGACCGTGTTATCTGACACCACTGACATGCTTCAGATGCGGGCAGACAGGATATTTTTCCAGATCGTGTCCTTATTTCGGGTATCAGCAGCCGTAGATTCCACGATTCCCACAGCAGTCGATTGCTAGTGTTGTACCCATGCCATTTCAGTTACCACCAGCTCAACATCAGAGTTCCACTCAATTTGTTCCACAGCAGAGTCGTGGTAGAGGTACTAGAGGAGGTACCAGAGGTGTTGGCCAGGCTTCTACCAATCAGTAGGGAGGTCGAGGTCAGGCCAGAGTCTTGCATCTCACTCTGCAGGATGCTCAGGCATCTAATGCAGTCGTGGCAGGTATTGTTTCTGTTTGTTACCTGGATGCTTGGGTTTTGTTTGATCCGGGTGCCACGCATTCATTCATTTCTCCTATTTTTGCTTCTAAATCTTGTTAGCAAGCTTTGAGGATGGCTTTTCCTTTATCCGTTGCCACTCCTTTGAGCGATTCCTTGGACACCGATATTGTTCTTTCTGGTTGTCCAGTTCTCATGGGAGATAGAGAATTACCCGCTGATTTGATTTTATTGGATGTGATGGAGTTTGATATCATTCTGGGAATGGATTGGTTATCTCAGCACTATGCCGTGGTAGATTGTAGGAATAAAGAGGTGACCTTCAGAATTCCTGGTGAAGAAGATTTTAAGTTTGTGGGTGATAGGAGTTCAGCACCTCAGAATCTTATTTCTGCTATTACGGCTAGGAAGTTGTTGAAGAAAGGTTATCAGGGATATTTGGCATTGGTCAGGGATACTTCAGTGGAGAAGTTGTCACTCACAGATGTTCCTGTTGCTTGTGAGTTTCCTAATGTTTTTCCCGAGGAGTTACCAGGTTTACCACCTCACAGAGAGATTGAGTTATGTATAGATGTGGTTCTAGGTACTACTCCTATATCTATGCCACCCTACAGAATGGCTCCTGCAAAGTTGAAAGAGTTGAAGGAACAGTTGCAAGAGTTGTTGGATAAAGGTTTCATTAGACCCAGTGTTTCTCCTTGGGGTGCACCAGTCCTGTTTGTGAAGAAGAAGGATGGTACCCTAAGACTGTGCATTGACTACAGAGAATTGAATAAGGTGACAGTGAAGAACAAGTATCCTCTCCCGAGGATTGATGATTTATTTGATCAGCTTCAGGGTGCACAGTTCTTTTCTAAGGTTGACTTGAGGTCGGGTTATCATCAGCTGCGTATTAGTGAAGCTGATATTCCTAAGACAGCGTTCCGTACTAGATATGGCCATTATGAGTTTCTGGTGATGTCTTTTGGTTTGACTAATGCACTAGCAGCTTTTATGGACTTGATGAACAGGGTATTCAGACCATATATGGATCAGTTTGTAATAGTCTTCATTGATGATATACTGGTATATTCAAGGAGTATGGAGGAGCATGTATATCACTTGAGGATTGTACTGCAGACACTGAGAGATCATCAGCTTTATGCTAAATTCTCGAAGTGTGATTTATGGATGGAGAGTGTTTCTTTTCTTGGACACGTAGTGTCTAAAGAAGGTATTCAGGTTGATCCACAGAAGATTGAGGCAGTATCTGAGTGGCCTAGACCTACTTCTATTACAGAGATTCGGAGTTTTCTGGGTTTAACCGGGTATTATAGGCGGTTTGTGCAGGATTTTTCCAGAATAACAACCCCTATGACTCACTTGACTCAGAAGAATGTTAGATTCGAGTGGTCAGAAGCTTGTGAGAATAGTTTTCAGTTGTTAAAGGAGAAGTTGACCACAGCACCAGTATTAGCTTTGCCTAATAGTGTGGATAAGTTCACAGTTTACTGTGATGCCTCTAGAATTGGTCTTGGTTATGTGTTGATACAGAATGGAAGGGTGATAGCCTATGCTTCGAGGCAGTTGAAGAAGCATGAGTAGAACTATCCTACACATGACCTTGAGATGGCTGCAGTGATCTTTGCTTTGAAGATTTGGAGACATTATTTGTACGGGGTGACTTGTGAGATATTTACTGATCACAAGAGCCTTAAGTACATTTTCCAATAGAGAGATTTGAATCTGAGGTAGAGGAGATGGTTGGAACTGTTGAAGGACTATGATTGCGAGATCTTATATCATCCGGGTAAAGTTAATGTTGTAGCAGATGCCTTGAGTAGGAAGTCCTCAGGCAGTCTTGCTCACATCAGTATTGAGAGGAGACCATTGATCCAGGAATTGCATCTGATGGTGGATCAAGGTCTGATGATGAAGCTTAGTAGATCAGATGGACTGCTAGCTCAGTTTAAAGTACGATTTGTACTGAGGGATAGGATTAAAGTAGCTCAAAGCCGAGATCCTATTCTGATAGAGCTTACAGAGAATGTTCGAGCAGGGAAGTTCACTGATTTCACACTCGATGATGATGGTGTGTTGTGGATCAGTATGTAGATTGTGTGTTCCTGATGTGGATGATTTGAGAGAAGAGATCCTAAAGGAAGCACATTCTACAGCTTATAGCGTACATCCGGGTGTTACTAAGATGTACCACAGTATCAGAGATTTATACTGGTGGGATGGATTGAAGAAGGATGTCGCTGATTATATTGCTAAGTGTCTAACGTGTCAGCAAGTGAAAGCCGAACATCAGAAGCCTTCTAGGAAGCTTTAGCCTCTTCCTATTCCCAAGTGGAAGTGGGAAAGGATAGCTATGGATTTTGTGGTCGGTTTACCTCGTTCGAAGGATGGATACGACTCCATCTGGGTGATTGTAGACAGGTTGACGAAGTCTGCACATTTCTTGCCAGTGAAAGCCACCTATTCAGTTGCTAGATTGGCGAAGTTGTACGTGAAGCATATCGTATGCCTTTATGGAGTACCTGTGTCCATTGTGTCAGATAGAGGTTCGGTGTTTACTTCTCATTTTTGGCAGAAGTTGCAGGAAGCGATGGGCACTAGGTTGGATTTCAGTACTGCTTTTCATCCTCAGACAGACGATCAGTCTGAGAGGACGATCCAGACACTAGAAGATATGTTGAGGATGTGTGTCTTGGATTTGGGAGGTAGCTGGGATGATCATTTGTCACTTGTTGAGTTTGCATATAATAACAGCTACCATAGCAGTATTGGTATGGCACCATATGAAGCATTGTATGGAAGGAAGTGTAGATCCCCTCTGAGTTGGGACGAGATTGGTGAGAGAGTTTTGACTGGACCTGAGATGGTTCAGGATGCTGCAGAGAAAGTTGCCTTGATTAAGCGCAGATTAGAGACCACAGTTAGTAAACAGAAGAGTTATGCGGATCCTAGGCGCAGAGATGTGGAGTTTCAGGTTGGAGATTTCATTTTTCTGAAGGTATCTCCGATGAAGGGTGTGATGAGATTTGGCAGGAAGGGTAAGTTAGCACCGAGATATATTGGACCGTTTGAGATTCTGGAGAGAGTTGGCACTGTTGCATATCAGTTGGATTTACCTCCGAGTATGTCACAAGTGCATCCAGTATTTCACATCTCGATGTTGAGGAAGTATATCTCAGACCCTTCACACGTGTTGCAGCCTGACAGTGTAGAAGTGAGTGAAGATCTGACGTTTGTGGAAGAACCTGTGGTGATCGTAGATTATCAAGTTCGACAGTTGCGATCGAAGCAGATTCCGATGGTCAAGGTTCTATGGTGTAGCAACAGAGTCGAGGAGCATACGTGGGAGACTGACGCTGAGATGCGAGCTTCTTACCCGTATCTCTTTCCTTCTTGATCCTGTTTTCTGGAATTCGGAGACGAATTCTTGTAAGGGGGGAAGACTGTAATATCCCGTGTTTTTAAGTATTTTAACATTGTACTGGGATATACAGTGTTAATAATTTTTTTTATATATATTACGATATTTTTACGAGTTAATATGTATTTAAAACCTATTTTAATTATTGTGTATTATTTACAGTGCTTTACGTAAAATTTTCCCGGGACTTTCATTTTTGGGGAAATTTTCACGTAAATAATTTATTATTAATTATTTTAAATATATTTTCGGACTTGCATGAACTCATACATATTTTTAAAATTACTAAACACCGTGTATGTGTGCGATATTTATTTAATTAGGGTTTAATATATATTACCCTAATATTTTATTATTTATTTATTAATTTATTGTTATTTAATTATTTTATTTATTATTAAATTAAATTATTAAATTATATGTGTGGATATGAAATTTTTCAAATATTTTATTAAAATTTTTATTTTTTTTCTTTTTTCTTTTTTCTTTTTCTTTTTCTTTTCTTTTCTTTTTTTTTTCTTTTCTTTTCTTTTTTTTTCTTCTTCTTCTTCTTCCTCTCCCTCCCGCGCCCGACCACCCTTCCCCTCACCGCTGCAAATCTCAACCACCTACCGTCGGTGTGCCTCCCGGCTTGCCATCGCCGTTCCCAGCCGTCCCCCGTCGCCAGCAGCCTCCTTCCCCGGCGCCGACAGCCTCTTTTCTTCCATTTTGACCGAAATCCTTCTCCTCGCCGTCAACGACGATTCCGACCACCATTTTCGACACCGCCAGTCTCTTTCTTCTCCTTGAGCTCCGGTGAGTGTAATTCTAGCTTTGGTTTGAGCATAAATGGTCTAGATTTGCTTCGGTTTCGAATATTCCAATTCGGTCACATTAGGGTTTTCGATTTTTTTGAGCTTCGAATTGATTGATTAATGAAAACTCTCTTCATAAATGTTGATCCTAGTAGCTTAATATACATGTATGAATTTTTGTGGAATTTTTAGAGATTTTTTGGATTTTTAGGTATTTTTGAATATTTTAATATTATTTTCTAATTTTCAGAAATTAATTATTTAAATTATGAAATTGTGTTTTATGGTTAAATTAGGTGTTGAAATGAATTATAGGAATTTATTTGGAATTTTTATGAATTTCTATGTATTTATTTTGAATTATTGAAGTTTATGTAATTTTGGGAAATTAGGGTTAAATGTGTTTTTAATTAAAATTAATTGGTTAATTGAGTTTAATTATTGATATTATTGATAAATATGTTGAGAAAATTAATTTTGGATAATTGTATAATTTTTGGTGAATTTTTGAAGTAATTTAAGTATATTTATATATATAGGGGTATTTTGGTAATTTTATCCTAAATTGGCTAAAAATGTAATTTAATTGGTTTTAATAGTTATTTAAGGTATAAAAATGATTTCTACAAATTATTTGGTATTTTTAACTAATTAAAACTATTTTTCGTGAATTATTTTCAATTATATATATAATATACGGTTTTTCT
Source organism: Mallotus nudiflorus (assembly GCA_947683625.1). NCBI lineage: Eukaryota > Viridiplantae > Streptophyta > Magnoliopsida > Malpighiales > Euphorbiaceae > Mallotus > Mallotus nudiflorus. The sequence continues at coordinate 4,983,792 of CANTUR010000283.1, read as the reverse complement.
AATAAAATGAGTTTTTATCGGTTTTTATAGTGTTTAAAGGTTAATTATGTAATTTCTACCTATAAAATGTATTTCTATGTTATAAGGATATTTTTGGTATTTCTGGAATTATTCTGTGTTTGTGGATCCCGGTCGGTAGACTGTAGTCTGGAGTCCGATCGAGGGGTTGTGGTTGAGTGTTGAGCTTGTTTTTCGAAGTGTATTTCTTTGCAGCGTCGGCTCTACTCTTTGAGTAGAGAAATGTCCATTTTATAGGGGAGGTTCTGTCGAATTTTTGATAGAATTCTCGTAAAACGTGATATCCGGTCGATCCCTAATTCTGTTTTTATGATTAATATTCTAGATCGAGTTCTAGGATTTTCTATTAGGTTTATTCTGATTTCTGTCGTTATTGTTTGTCTAGTTGCGCCGAGACCGAGGCCTAGTGGACCAGGCCCGTCGGACCCGTCTCGTGGAGCGCACTAATTTGTGAGTTACTATATTATATATATATGCTTAGGGTGCATGATTTAGAAATATATGTTTTATTTTGATTAGAATGCATAAATAATGTGATTTGTATTTAAGCATATTTTTGGTATATATTAAATTATATGCATGTTTTGTTAATAAATTATATTTAAAATGTTTTTAAATATATTCTAGCTTAATTTATGATGTAATTGGATTCATTTGACATATATATACTCGAAATATACCTGGTTTATTTTTGGTATATTTCTAGTATATATATGATTTATGTTGATATTTTATTGAACTTCATGCATCATTTATTTTTGTGAATGAATGTTTTATATTTATTAATGAAGGATATCGATAGAACGTGCTACCTAGTGGGCAGCACTAGGACCGAGTACGTATCGGTACACCTATAGTATTTAGGCTATATTACTAACCATTTGTGGATATTGGTTGATTATGATTATTGATATGTGTGATGTGATTTGGGTGTGATTGCTGGAGCTCGGTTGACCAAGTGTCTCGGGGCTAATCACACTGGCAGTCAGACTGTTGGAGCTCGATTGACTTAGTGTCTCGGGGCCAGTCTACTGTCCAAATGGATTAAGTGGATATATTTGGATTAAGTGAGCCTGTATAGCTCGAGTGTTGTCTAAAACTGTTTGAGGTTGCGAAATTATAGGGTTCTATTAGATCCTTCATGAACTGTGATTTTTAATGAAAAATATATATATAATGATTTTATTGCATCTGTGTGTATTTGCCTGTATATATACATATTATATATATACTGTTGATTGTATGCATTGTCATTTAGTATGCATGTATATATATTATAGTAATTCACTCAGTGAGGTCTGACTCCCCTTCGTTGATAATTTTTTAGGAGAGTCAACATCTTCAGACCTCAGTAGCAGGCCTGTACGCCGGATTTCTTTCGCCCCGGCTTCTTTGTTTAAACTGCTTACTTGAGTCTTATTTTTTATAATCTAGACACTGCAGTAGTTGTAAATTAATTTTGTGGGATTTTATGTATCTTATTTATGTGAGATATTGTATTATATTTGAAACTGGATTTGTATTAAAAGATTTATATATATGAGATGAGATTTGATTTAAATCCAGTTGGTGAAATGATATTGTAATATTTATGATTTTTATTTCCGCTGCATTTAATATTATTATTATTATTGCATGTTTATTTTATTTTTAGGCTTGCTACGGGTTCCGGATTCGAAAGAATTCCCGTTCCCTAGCGCTGGTCATGGCCCCTGTTTTGGGTCGTGACACCCCCTTTCCGTTTCAATTCAAGAAATAAAGGAAAAGATTAGGCTAGAGTAAGAGTAAAGGCTATATGAGTGTAGATAAAAAGAGGGAAGAGGTGTCCAATGGGGCAATCTAGATCACCTCTCAACCCAACAACAATCATCTTCTTCAAAATAATTCCACTGCTTTACTGAGTCATAAAAACCATTTTTTATCCCTTCAAATTAAAAAATTCAAAATGCTAAGTATGACTCGGATTCTATATTCCATGGCATTTTTGGTAAGTTGTACATGATATATATGATTGGGAGAAAACAATTTACTAGTCTGCTTCTTCTTGATTTAATGGTCCACCAAACATCTTATGTTGGCACTTCTCAACAGAATGGTATAGTTGAACGAAAGAACCGACAGTTATTGGAATTCGTCCAAGTATTATTATTTGACATGAATGTTCCTCGAGAATACTGGGGAGAGGCTGTTCGATCCGCTGTGTAACTTATAAACCGAATACCATCATAAGTACTCGATTTTAAAACTACTCTTCAGAAACTTCAGGAACTTGTCATATCTCCACCCCTCAATAATCTCAAAACCCGAGTTTTTGGATGCTCGGCATATGTTCATCGGACACTTGGCAAATTAGATCCTCGAGCTATCCGATGTATCTTTGTTGGCTATACGGATTTACAAAAGGGATATCGGTGTTATGATCCAAATACAAAGAAGATGTATGTTACTCGGAATGTTCAGTTTCATGAAAATTATCCTTTCTTCTCCCACTCTGAGTGCTCTCTTCAAGGGGAGAAAAATTTGAACCTCTTTGAGCTTGAAGATAGCATTATGAGTGTTCCGAATTCAAATTTGAGTCTCCTAAATGTTTCGAGCATCCCACCCGGACAGACATCTAGTGTTCTGAGTATGAGCATCCCACCCGGACAGAAATCTGGTGTTCCTAGTATGAGCATCTCACCTGGACAAACATCTGATGTTCCGTGTCCGAGCATCTCACCCGGATAGATCATCGAAGAAAATCTGAGTAATCAAGATAATACATCTTCCCAACCCACACCAGAAGCTGAAGAAACTCCATATGCGATGCATAATAAGGTAAACTTGCCTCCTTTAATTCCAAATATTGAGCCTCGTTATCCTTCTAAGATCAATAGAGGGGTTCCGAAAAAACAATATGATTCGGACCTTCATACCAAAGCTAAATACCCTATCAATAACTTCATATTAACCAACCATTTGTCTAACTCACATGCACTTGCTGTAAATCAATTATCTACTATATCTATTCTGAGTAATGTGCAGGAAGTCTTAGATGATCCAAATTGGAAGAAAGTTATGAATAATGAAATGGAGGCATTGCAGAAGAACCAGACTCATCTCGTTCCTCTTCTGGAAGGAAAGAAAACGGTGGAGTGCAGGTGGATATTCACTGTTAAGCTCAATCTAGATGGAAACATAAATTGATATAAAGCTCGGTTGGTAGCAAAGGGGTACACTCAGAAGTATGGAATTGACTATAAAGATACATTTGCCCTAGTAGCAAAAACGAACACCATCTGAGTCCTTATTTCAGTAGCTGCCAACCTAGACTGGCCGCTGTGAAAATTTGATGTAAAGAATGCATTTTTGAATGGAACCATAGATGAAGAAGTATATATAGATCCACCACCCGGAACTATATGTACTAACCGAATATGCAAACTAAAGAGAGCATTGTATGGACTCAAACAATCGCTTCGAGCATGGTTTGGATGACTCTCAACCTTCATGAGGAAGCTCGATATAAGCAAAGTGATGATGATCACACACTATTCATTAAACAGAAGTTAGGTAAAGTCACCGCGTTGATTGTATATGTTGATGATATGGTGGTCACTGGAAATGATCCGAGTGAGACAACAATCTTGTAAAGATAGTTAGCATCCGAGTTTGCAATTAAGGATTTGGGTAACTTGAAGTATTTTTTAGGAATTAAAGTTGCAATATCAGCTCAAGGAAATTCTCTTTGCCAATAAAAGTACGTAATGGATCTACTAACAGAGACGAGGATGCTTGATTGTAAGCCAGCCGAGACTCCCATTGAAGTCAACCATGGACTTTCAGTCCTAGAAGATCAAGTTCCAACTGATAGAGATCAGTATCAAAGGTTGGTGGGAAGGTTAATTTACCTGTCTCATACTCGATCATACATTGCTTATGCAGTAAGTGTTGTGAGTCAGTTCATGCATTCTCCGAGTAAAGAACATATGAATGCAGTATACCGAGTATTAAGATATCTAAAGTCTTCTTTGGGTAAAGGTTTATTCTTTAGGAGGAATAAGGATTATGAAATTACTGGCTATACTGATGTTGATTGGGCTGGAGATCAAATTGATCGAAAATCAACATCCGGGTACTTTACATTTGTTGGAAATAATTTAGTTACTTGAAGAAGCAAGAAGCAGAAAGTTATAGCGAGATCAAGTGTTGAAGTTGAATTTAGAGGAATGACTCATGGAGTATGTGAGTTGCTCTGGGTAAAGCGAATTGTTCAGGATTTGGGATTAAAGTATCCGAAGCCTATATTGTTACATTGTGATAATAAGGCCGCTATAGCAATTGCAAACAATCCGGTTCAACATAATCGAACTAAGCATATAGAGGTTGACAGACATTTCATAAAAGATCATCTGAATCGAGGGACAATTGATCTTCCATATGTTTCATCTCAGACTCAACTAGCTGACATTCTCACGAAAGCTGTATCCAGAAAAGCATTCTACAACTCACTTGGCAAGTTAGGAATGATTGACATACATTCACCAACTTGAGAGGGAGTGTTGAGGAAGTAAATATTTTTATTGTATATATTAGGAAGTAAATATTTGTATACAATTAGGAATAAAGTTCTATTCTATTTAGGATGTTATTCTATTCCTAATTAGGTTGTGATTAGGATTCCTGTGTATATATATAAGGGGTGTAACTCTTCTTTGAATATGAGTAAGTGTCGAAGTATGACCTTTTATGCTACTTGAATAACCTGCTTCGTGCATTGCCTATTTAAATGTTACTTTCAATTGATACTTTAATTATGCTGACTCATTGTCTTAATCTTCATAGAATCTGGCCAATCTAACATCAGGATGTTGTGTTGTTGGCATTCCTCTTCTCTATTTTATCACAATATTGACCTTGTTGCATTGTGGGATAATGGTGCAGAGAAGATAAATAGAAAATCAAAGCAAACAGAGTAACTGATAGTCAGAGTCCATTTTTATGAAAGTCTCACAATCTTTTTACTGAGAACTCGTGTAATTTCTTCCTGTGGAAATGTAAATAGTTTGTAGATGAAATAAATCTTTTGTATTTTTTATTTATGTTTTGAGTAGGTTGCAGGTTCCAAGTATATGATTTCTACTTTTTTTTCTTTTAATAAAAAAAGAAGAAAAAAAGAAACTGTCATCAAAAGATGATATAATTTGAGATAAATATGGCAGCTTGAAGCATCTTAACTCATAAGTTTATATTGAGCTTGAAATCCCTTATGTGAAGAGAAGCAAATGTCTATACTGCAAGTTGCAGTGGCTACTTGATCCGAATTTATTTTAACAATTCTTCTTTTATTGCAAGAAAAATTTGAGAGAAACAAAAAGGATATGTATTGCATTTGTTTGTTTATTGTTGTACAGTTCAATGCAATGTAGAAGCATGAATATGCTTGCCAGTAAAAGGCATTGTCTAGAAATGGATTATATGCCAATTTGCCCTCTGAACTTTTCAATGTCAGTTAACCAGATGGTAAAATGTTTAAATAAATAGATCAAGAAGTTAATACTTGAACTTGGATTTATTTCACCGAGTACAAAATCAGCAATTGAAGATTTAATAGACCAAGTTGTTAAATTAAGCACATGAAGCAAAAATCAAAATGAACTTCTAATTAATGGTTAATGAATTATTGAGCACTGAGCTGCGCCATGAAAATCAGCAATTACGCAAATCTTCCAGCTTCTCACACTACTGAGCAAATTTAAGTGGATATAGCATTTCTGATAACATGTCCATAGTCAATTTCAGAATTGATAAGTAAAAGTCAAGCGTGCGTGCGTGCTTGCACGTGTGAGTGCATATATATATATAACAGGAAATGGATAACAAACAACATGAATTCAAACTTTAGATTTACTGAACATTGTAATTTACAAGCTAAACTGTAAAGAATCTGACAGAATTTATATAGAAACAGAGGAAGAAAAACAAAAGGAATTACAAAAGGCATGGGTGCAAAATTAGATGAGCACTAGCTGAACTTCTAAATTCTGATTTCATTATTATGTAAAGAAATGAAAAAAAAATGATCTTTAATATACAAAAATAAGACTTAAAGCAGATAGAATGCGAAAATCTGTATCAGTTGTAGCAGTGACTTTTTAAGCATTCCTGAACTTCATGTTTATTTGAGAAAAAACTTTGATATATATCCCTCAGCCATCTCCTTGACTAAATGAGCTCCAAAAATGCCCTCTTCATCTACCAGACTCTTTAAGTATGCTCCATTATCGAAACCAACATAATTTCTCTTAGTTGCCAAGTATAAGAATTTATATCTAACAGCTGTTATATTTGATGACACGGTGTCATCATAATACCGGAGTAAACAATGAATGATTAAATTCAAATTGAGAGCAGCTATATATATACATACCTGGCAAGAAATTATTTTGTCTGTTGATGATGCTGTTATTGCATAATTTGTGGTGTGTTTTTGTACTGTGTCAAGGCTATGATAATAATTTTTTTTATAAATTTATATATTGGATTAAAAATAAACACAAGTCACCTTAAAATGATTTCATATTCTTTTTATTTGTGAACTTCTATAAACCAAAGATAAAATTTTTCATTAAGAAGCTATATAGAATAATAAAAAACAAGCTTAATGTTTTCCAGAAGAAATCCTCATGCAAACATGATGTTTAGGACACTTGATTACAGGCATAATGTGAGACTTACAAGGGAAGAGAAATCCAACCTCAAGTGCCTTGCAGACTTTATCAACCTCAGGTGCAAAGTTACTCTTTTGTGAAGTCATTATGAGCTCAAGCACACCAACACAGGACTGCCACTGTGGTTACACTCATTAATTTGCTAGGTTCAACAAATTGAATATGATATTTTAAAAACCGATCCACTGTGGTTACACTTATTAATTTGCTAGGTTCAATTTTCCCAAGTCTTTCAATATAAACAGGCCGACCCTCTTTGTCTACACCATGGTAACCGTGAGGATAATATCGCTGAACTTCTTTGTACTCCTCGTACTTAAAATCCTAAGCAAGAAACATGTTAGATCATCAGTTACAAACTTGTAAAATATAAGCAAGCATCTGAAACCAAAAAAAAAAAGAAGAGTGTAGTATAAGACACCATCACAGAATGATCACGCTATATAATTCAATTTAATAAGACTTCAATTGTTTCGTTACCTGTATGATCGAATCAACTCCATTATCTTTCCTCCAGTTGAGCCATCAAGAGAGTTTTATCCAGGTCAAACTTTCGAGCTCGTAAAAACCTGCAATAATAGAGATCCAATTCCTCTGAAATTGCCAGAGACAATAAAAAGCTCCCTGAACAATAACTAACTCCATTAAATCATTCAAAAACGTCAGCTACATTACCTCAAGAGAGTATGGTAATCATTGTGGCGAGGCGGAATCATGTCTTTTAGAATCAATGCCCAGCAAAACGCATTAACAGCAGCTTCCTCCTTAGCATCCCCAACATCATTAACTGAAATCACAGCAAATCTGCAATTGGCGACACGCCTTCCTTGTTTCCTGAGAATAAGCGTAAGCTTAGTGGATGCACTTCAGAGATCTAGATTTCCTTCTCCTCCTCTCAACTTCAGAAAGTTCTAAGTACATACCTTTCGCTCTCTCACTGCTTTCCTGAATCAAAATCACCTCACCTACCATCATCATCAAAACAGAACGTTAAATCCACATGCAAATTGCATTTTTTCCTGGCATTAAAATGTTAAAAAATGACAATAGGTTTTTTTTTTTTTTTTTTTTTTACAAGATTAGAATGTTATTGGTTTGTCGTATCTGCCATAGACGGTGACTAACCTATTATTGGAGGTGAAATGACCGTTTGTATGGATACAAACGTTTCCACTGTAGCAAGAGCCTATTAATAAAAAGGATTACAGCTTATCAAGAGAGACCACGGATAACAAAAACCCAGGTACCTCTGATGAATCCCAACCATGACTAAAAGAAAAAGAAGCTTTAGGTAGAAAATGCGCAACCACAGTTGCTTATCTTTTAATAAAAGACACAGAAACATTCCTGCAATCATGAAGGAGTTTACTACAAGCAGCAACAACAACGCCAAACTCTGAGATATCACAAGGAAGACCATGAACAGCATAGATCAAAACTTTAGCATCAATCTCGACCTGAATGTTTGAAAGACCATGGTCAAGAATCCAACTAAGCGCCTCTTTTAAACAGATTGCTTCTGCAAGGCGAGCTTCAAACATACCAGTTAAACTCTTTGCATAATAGTGAAGAACATCACCATTTTGATCTCGTAAAACCATACCGAAACCAATTTTCTCTTCTTTTTTTTTTTTTTATTACTTAAACTTACTATATTCATTGAGGAAAATATAAAAATAAATGAAAATGCAAGAATCAAATAATCAGTGCCCTTAGCTCAAAAAAATAAATAAATAAATGCCTTTTTTTTTCTTTACCATCTTCATGACTTCATCGCTCAAAAAAAATTATCTGTAAGGCATTCCAATAATAGGCAAATGCAGAATTTATCACTTCAAAATTGAAATATTTCTATTGATCCAAACACTGAAAAACTTCCCTTTCAAAAAAAAAATCTTGTCAAGTGTTTTCTAACTTCTCAACACCAAACAAAGCATGAGAAGAACACACAGCTTTCGTTATCTCATCTGCAATTTCTGCATAAGCCCACCCACTCACCCACTTCAAAAAAATTTTAACAAAAAAACACACAACAGAAAATGCATTCTTGAAATACATATCAACCCACTTCAAAAAATTAAATCAACCAAAGAGTCCCAATGTAACTCTACTACAAAAAGAAAAACGATGATGAAAAAGGTCAAAAAAAGAAAAATCAGAGGCTTCAAAACTCACGCACACTGCCGTCCCGTCTGCCGCCCACCGCCATCACCCCTGCCTGCTCGCCACCATCACCATCTCCACAATTCCTTCTCTCAGTTGGATCTGTTGATGTCCTTTCATTTTCTTGCATTAAAAATGACGAGATCGACACAAAAACAAGATCTGAGTCGAGAAAAGAAAAGAAAGTAAAGTACATTACCAGTGGAAAGCCTTCATGGGTTCAATGAGGTTGACGAGATTGGCAAAGCCTTTGATGAGTGTCTCGATTCCTGCAGGTGCGACTTCATCTTTCAACTTTGCGAGCAGTACACGCTTAACTACTCCCTTCGCTTCCTCCATTGGATTTGATTGCTTAAAAGATCGCTCTTTACTCCTCCGTCATCTTAGAAATTGGGCATAAACAAAGAAAGAAGCAAAATATGAAAAGAAAAAAAAATTCTGTAGTTTTTTTTTTACAAAGAATTGTGCAGTTTTAGAAGTAGAAGAGTTAAATTATTATTTTAAAAATTAATAAAAATACAAAATCACTTAAAAAGAGAAAAAAAAATAGATAAATGTATATTTATTATTGTTAAATTATTCAACTCACAACACTCTCTTATTTGGAGTTCGTTGAGCTAAAAAGCAAAAATTTTGGACTAATTTGTTGAAAAAATTAAAATTCGATTTATTTGTAATTTCGCTACAAGTTCAGAGAGGTAATTTGACCTTTAGCTCTTCTATATATTGCATCTATTAGGGTTTAATCCCAATCATGTTGTGCGACTGCGTCTCCTGTTAAAGCTGAAAGCAATCAATGAAGCATTATCTCTACCAATTGAGCAACCATCTTGGTTTGTTCGGTTTTAAGATTTATCTGCTAACTGTTAGATGGATCTCAAGGTTTCTCCAATTGTTACTTATACTTCAAACTCTGCTTATTGCCCTAATCTGTGGTTATCTCCGCAAACATTGTGCCCTCAACGATGATGGTGATGCTAAAGATAAGATGCAAGCTTATTGGCTTCAACTTCCTAATGAAGTGATGAATCTGATCATTCAGCGATTAGATTTAGGTGATCGTGTAAGGATGCTTAGCGTTTGCAAGTCATGGAAATTCTTAACTATGCAAAAGGATATTCCAGTTCCTCCTCAATTGCCGTGGTTGATGATCTTTAAACACAGTAGGAGCAAGCAATTTGGATTTCTATGGCCTTTTGGATGCCCAAACACAAACGTAAAATTAAGCTTCTATGATCTATCTCTTAGTAAAATGCACAATTTCACTCTTCCAAAGTCTGTTCAAGGAGGTCGCTGCTTTGGCACTTCAAAAGGTTGGCTTTGGATTGCTAAGGGTAGTCAACATAACCCACAAATTTTTCTTCTAAATCCACTTTCAACAAAAATTATGCAGCTTCCATCCATCACCACCGTCCCAAAATACTTTAAATATGTTGCAAAACTTAAATACCCATGTAGTTTTACATATTTTTTTAGTCGAATTGACTTGTCTTTCGGCGAGATTGAGGATGAGATTTATCCAAGTTGTACAATTTTAGCCATCTTAGCCAACGGTCGAGTATTGGCGACTTGCAAACCAGGTGATTACAAATGGACCACTCTTTCTCAAGTTCATGAACAAGACAATCATGGTTTCCTTGACATATCATTTTATAAGGGAATGCTTTATGTCCTTTGCACAAAAACTTCACCTGATACCAGCATCAATGTTTCCAATATCCCATTGGATTTATCAAACTCTGTGATCCCCATTAACCTAATTCCTGATCTTATAATAGCCAATCTTGATGTGGAGCAAGTTCAAGAAGAAAAAGGGTACACTATTTTAAAAAATGCTATCAGAGACTCTGCTTTGGTGGAATCACGTGGTGAGCTGTTGATACTTCATAAGTATTACGACCTTCTGTGCAGCGAGGAAGATGAGGGCGTTTTCGAATACCATCAAGTAAAGAAATTTGAGCTGTATAACATCGATCACAGTGGTGCTAGCCTGAATAATGACCAAGTGTTGTTTGTTGGAAAAAAAGGATCACCGCTATCACTTTCAGCCAAAAATTTCAATGGATTCCAAGGAAATTGCATACACTTTGTCGATGATGTGACTCCTGATGATATTTGCGATTTTGATCCAATTGTTGTTCGTGAATCTGGAATATTCTGCTTTGAGGATGGGAGGATTATACGTTGTTATCCTAGTCTGAACTACCCTTCAACAGTGTTTTGGTTTACACCACTTATGAATTTCACTTGTATTTCTTGAGTCACGCCCCCACAGCTTTTATTTCCCTTAACATAGTGATTGTGATTAAGTTTTAGTTAACAAGCCTTTTGTAGCTAAATTATGCTTCGTTCAGAAACTCTATTTAAATGGTAATAATAATTAAGTTATTTGCAGTCTTTCTCTAAATTTTTTAATGCATTACTGATTTGTTTTCTGAAATTGTCATTATTGGCGAATTGTTTTGGTGGTGACTATATTACTTGCAAAATTTCACAAGCATATTTAGTTGCCTTCAAGTTAAAGATTCTGCAATTACTGGTAAACATAGGGCACTTGTGGCCTTCATTCTGTATTATTGACATGGTGCTTTTGTTTGTTGGACTTTTTCCCTTATGATGATTCGATACATGACACTATAGCATGAGCTTATTGGATCAGCATCCAGCATAGTATTAGGACTCATGAAATGGTTATTTGGCTTGTTACATGACCCTACATAAATTCGTGCAGATGTCTTTAATTATAGCTGCAGCACGCACATCATCTCACTTGTATGAACCATACACCGCTTGTGAAATGGAGAAATCACTTGCAAAAATTGCTTTTTTAATTCATTCATTTTTAATTGTGGAGAATCAAAGACAAGCATTGAACATATCGGATCAACTCAACTCAGCAGATTCATCTTGCAAAATATATCCTTGGAGAAACTATATCCTTCATGATTCCTGTTCTTACTGAGGGTGCTCTCTATCAGCCACTCGGCTTTGCTCCCTCATTTGAAAGCCTACAATAATAAAAGCGTAACTAAAGAATTTTAGTTGTTCCTGAAAGCCAACAAGCCCTTATGTCACCTGTTTAGCTTTACAATCTCCAAGTCCTCATTGGTTTCGATGCTTCAGTCTCAAGATTATGAAGCCATTGAAGCTGCTCTCTATGCTTTGCTTAGCCTTGCATTTGGCATTGAACGGTATAGAGTACTTTTCTTGTGCCATTCACAATTAACAAAGAATCTTTATTAATGTTTTGCCAGAACAAGATTGCGATGGTGAAATCAAGAATTGTAAGTGTGTTGTTAGAGCTCCTGCACTGCCAAAATGAGGCGCTGATTGAGCTTGTAATAGCTGCTCAATCGTCTCTTCTTGTGCAGCAAACAGGATAGCAATTTCGTCTTTCAGTGCTATCCCACTAATTGTTGGGATCCTAAATGAAGACTATGCAGCTGATGATATCCCCACAAGCTGCATTAGCATGCAAGCCAAGCTCGATGCTATTGCAACTCTCCACAACCTCTCAACCTGCCAGCAGATTGTTCCATCAGTTGTCTCCTCTGGAACAGTGTTTACTTTGCTGCAAATGATTCACGGCTGCAAAAAATCATCGCCGTTAGTTGAGAAAGCAATGGCACTGCTCGAAAGCATCATTATTAGTTGATGTTAAAAGAATATGCAACGATTGCTGTGTTCTATAAAGTGCGCCCTTCACAATTGCAATTGGCAAGGAGACAGACATTCACTTCTTGACAAAAAAAAAAAAAAATAATAATAATAATAATACAACAGGCAGAGAAACAGAGGAGATTTTAATATAGTTGGGAAATAATATTAAGATAAAGGCTCAACTCCAAATGCAAAAAAAAGATGTCTCCATCAGATGTAATATATTCTGAGACATTACGAATCCAACCAAGATGCTAGATAGCTAAAAATTTCAACTAGATTATTTCATTAAAGCATTATTTTGTCACAAACACATAATTCTTTCATAATGTCATTCCAATTAAATTAAAAGTTTACTGGCAAAATTAAAAACTTAAAACCAGAATAAATACAATTCAGATCTACCAACCTAGATATTATAGCTTACTGAAATCATATTCATGCACATTAAAACAAAAGTCATTACTCTTAAGGGACATTACCAACAACCTTGATCATCTTCCATTATTATGCGAAAACAATGCCTCTAAATCAGTAGTGCAAATCTCAGATGTAAATTCATTCCAAAATAGGTATGTGAGTGGCTTTGGTTTGCTGTTCCTCAATTCCTACTACAAGACCACACTTTTATATTCATTCCTTTAAACAAATATTCATTCTATTTATCAAAATATGTAAGTGGCCTTTGTTTGCTGTTTCATCAGTTGTCTCTTTCTGGAACAGTGCAAATGATTCACTGCTACAAAAAATCATCGCAGTTAGTTGAGAAAGCAATGGCACTGCTCGAAAGCATCATTGTGTTATCAGACGACGCACTTGTTCAAACAACCACCACAGGAGGGGCAATTCGAGCATTGTTTGAGAGAATATTGAAAAGGGTTCTCTGCAATGCAAAGAGCACGGAGACTGGAATATAAAAGGTAAGAATATGAGAATCATCCTGACTGGAATATAAATTCCAAAGGCATGAAACTTGAAATACTTTATGTTTATTTCTGTTTTATTGTCCTTATATTTTTAGTTTATTTTCCGTATATGAAAAGAATAACATATTATATATATATATATATATATATAATGTTATTGGAGAAACTATATCCTTCATGATTCCTGTTCTTACTGAGGGTGCTCTCTATCAGCCACTCGGCTTTGCTCCCTCATTTGAAAAGCCTACAATAATAAAAGCGTAACTAAAGAATTTTAGTTGTTCCCGAAAGCCAACAAGCCCTTGTGTCACCTGTTTAACTGTACAATCTCCAAGTCCTCATTGGCTTCGATGCTTCAGTCTCAAGATTATGAAGCCATTGAAGCTGCTCTCTATGCTTTGCTTAGCCTTGCATTTGGCGGTGAACGGTACAGAGTACTTTTCTCGTGCCATTCACAATTAACAAAGAATCTTTATTAATGTTTTGCAGGAACAAGAGTGTGATGGTGAAATCAGGAATTGTACCTGTGTTGTTAGAGCTCCCGCACTGCCAAAATGAGATGCTGATTGAGCTCGTAATAGCTGCTCTATTAATCCTCTCTTCTTGTGCGGCAAACAAACCAGCAATTTCTTCTTTCGGTGCTATCCCACTAATTGTTGGGATCCAAAATGAAGACTCTGATGATGATGATATCCCCACAAGCTGTATTGGCATGCAAGCCAAGCTCGATGCTATTGCAATTCTCCACAACCTCTCAACCTGCCAGCAGATTGTTCCATCAGTTGCCTCCTCTGGAACAGCGTTTACATTGCTGCAAATAATTCACGGCTACGAGAAATCGAAGCAGTTGTTTGAGAAAGCAATGGCACTGCTCGAAAGCATCATTATTTTATCAGACAACGCACTTCTTCAAACCGCCACCACTGGAGAGGCAATTCGAGCATTGGTTGAGAATATTGAAGAGGGTTCTACGCAATGCAAAGAGCATGCAGTGGTAATTCTCCTTCTAATATGCCAGAGTAGCAGAGATAAATACAGAGGATTGATTTTGAGGGAAGGTGTAATGCCAGGACTGCTTGAGTTGATCGTGGATGGAACATGGAGGGCTAAAGATACAGGTCAAGAACTGCTACTGCTCTTGAGAGACTATTCAGATTATGGCTCAAGAGGAAAAAAAAAATCAAAGCATGAATTTGTAGAGCAGAATCTGCAGGAAAATGATGCAGAAAGAGAGACGGTCATGGCAACAGCACTAAAAAAAAAAATTGGAAACTATATGCATTTTCTTCTTATATATATATATATATAACTGACTTGCCTTGATTTGTTTAGAAAAGAAAGAAAGACTTTTCAAAGAAGGTTCAGTCAATGAATTAATTCTCGTATAACTGATCTCAAACTATAGCAAGTGGAAAAGAAAGGTGGAAGGGCTTACATTACGGGCAATTTACCTATTTATGGTAAAAAAAATTAAACTATTTTGTGGTAATTTTCAAAGTATTTTTTTTTTATGATGAATTTTGAAATATTTTTTTAATTTTTGATACTTTTTATTGAAGTGAAAGAAAAAAAATGAACTGCAGTCCAAATCGCCAATGGCACTAGCGAAATGTCCATTTCGCCCATGGCACTAGCAAAATGAATGTAATATTTTTTTTTTCACCATTTCATATGTGGAAATGGCTAAATGATGCTAAATTTTATCCCCTGATTTAACACTTGATTTGACCATTATCTAATAATGATTTAATTATTATGTTAACTTTCCTAATATTATAATTAGTAAATAATTATTTGGCTATACCTGCATGTTTTTTTAACAGTAGTTAGTTAGTATCTAATTATTGTTTAATGATTGATAATATAATAATAATATTGAATTTTTTAGTCTATTTCATTTAAATGTTTGATATAATGTAGATAATTGTAAATAAACATTAAAAAATAACATATATAGGTGAAAAAATTTTAAAATTATATAAAAGTTATTATTAATATTTATGAATAATAACAAGAGTGTAGAATGTGTGGAGGTTGTAAATTTAAAATTTAATTATTAGTAAATAATGAATTAAAATTAGTTTATTGAAAGTGTTATTTTCCACTGACAATCAATATAGCAATTTTATTTTATATCTTTCATATAATTGAATTTTAGATGATTTTTTTTAATTGAAATCTACTATAGAAAATAATAAGGTAAACAAATCAATTAAAAAACTATGAGTATTTTATTCATAGTAGTCCCTCCATTAAATTTTTATGTTGAAATTTGAAAAAAAAAATGTCTATTCTAAAAATTGGTTTGTATATATTTATTAAAATTAAGTATTAATTTTATTTACTTATTTTGTGTTATTTTGTATAATAAGTTATGTTCTAAAAAGTTAACACATAAGTTATTTTGTGTTATTTTGTATAATAAGTTATGTTCTAAAAAGTTAACACATAATAATTTATGTTATATATTTTTAGTTTAAATTATCCTTCTTGGTAATTATATTTATATGTGTATATTACTAATATTAAAGAAAAATAAATAATATAAAAAAATTAGGCAAAATGGCTTGGGCACTTGCCACAGGCATTGCACCTTTGGTTTGGGCATTTCACCTTTCTCTTGGGCATTTCGCCTTTGCCACAGGCGAAACAATGCACCGCTAAACTTTTCCTGTGAGTAATAAATTTTTCTTTTGGCTTAGGTATTTTGCCTTGCCACAGGCGAAATGCTTATCTCGCTTGGACATATTGCCTTTGCTACAAGCGAAATGATGCAGTGCTCCCACATTGTGTGTTCAACGCTCCAACTTTCATTTATTTCAATTTTTTTGTCAATATTTCTATTTCTTTTTAATAATATTTGGACTAAAGCAACTAATGCATGCAAAATCATCAAAAAGAATTTTTTTTTTTACAAAGTTCATCAATCTGTCTTTTATATAATATAGATAATTGTAAATAAACATTAAAAATTTTATTATAGTCAATGTAATTTTAAAATTATATAAAAGTTATTATTAATATTTATGAATAATAATAAGAGTGCAGAATATGTGGATGTTGTAAATTTTAAATTTTAAATATTAATTATTAGCATTTAATTTATTAAAAATAGTTTATTTTGTAAAATATTTGTGTTATTTCGTATAATAATTTAATCAATTACAAAAATTTTAGAATAAACTTAATGATATTATAATTATTTGAACATTTACTTGTAGTCTTTACCTTGTCCAATGCATAAATTATTATTTTCAATTTTGTCAAATTGTTTTTTTATTTATTTTGGTTAATTAGCTCAAATTTGAACTAAAAACGTAATGAAAAACCCATAATTTTGTAAAGAATATAGAAAGATAAATACTCAAATCAAGAATGTGTTTGCTAATCCAGATTATAAACAAAATAAGTAGAAATATAAGAACAAATTATAAGTGAAAAATAATAATAATAATAAATCTTGAACAAATCTTGTGTATATATGGTAAGCGTTATCAAATCATTTAAGTCAAATATCAACAGTCAGGTAATATTTATGGGAATCAAGTTGCAAAATGAGGCATTACAAATTTTCAAGTGTCACAATGTCTATGCACTCAAACTCTAGAGTATAACCCTAAATTTCGACAGTTAGCAACTCGTCCACTACTCATATCCATGAATTGAAACCCCCCACTCTAAGAATCACCACCATTATCATCATTGTCATCATCGCCATCATCATCATCAACATTTGTCTCATGAGGCGCAAACAGATTTGGATCAGCTGGAGGTGTGATATGTAAGGGAGTAGGCACTATATGAGGTTGAGGGGTGTTAAATGTGGAAAGAAAATTTTGGGCGAAAGAAGAAGGAATTGATGGAAATTTAGGAGATTGCAAATCCGAAGCCATTTATGATAAATTCAAAATAAAAGTAAATGGAAGTTGAGTGACATGGAACTCTGAGATTTACGAGGTGGGATAGGGAGTCTAGTGTGATTAAGAGGGAAAGGATGAAAAAGAAAAAGGTAATTGGGCAGGAGGAGTGGCATTTGATGCATGAAAAATGGATCGAATGGATAAGTGAAGGCATAATGAGGCTGAGGAATGAATGAAGTGCCTGATGGAGCAGCTGATGACTCTAATGTAGATGATATATTGATGTATTGGGTGGAAGTTGAAAAGGTGGAGTCACTATGAACAGAGCGTACTTGAGGAATGCGAATACATACATTACTTATAGGATGGAGTTTTAAAGTGGTAGCTCATCAAGGTGCACACCGCTGATGACTCAGCAATGTCTCTGCATCAATAGGCCCAACATTGATCAAGTGTTGTAGAAGTGGGGCAGGTTCTACTACAAGGTTAGGACGTGACATATCATCGGTAACTTGTCACCTATAATCAATAATTGCAAATTAGGCACTATTTGCAATTCAATTAGCTTTAGATAAATCGTGAGTCAACGTAATATGCTTAACAAAATCATCCTATATATTAAAAAAATAGTGTAAAAAAACAAATGACTATACAATATAATTGAAACAGAAAATTAATTTGAAATTCTTACAATTACTCACAAGTGCGCACTAATATGTGAGATCTATCGACATGTCACTAAATGGAACCAATATAAATATTGGGAATGGTAATTTATAGATCCATGTGACAATTGCCCAACCACAAAACTATGCACTCGACCCCCCAAAGTAAGATCCAATGGGCATGTTTGTCCACCCAATCTATGTCATGATCTCATAAGTTATTGTGATGCAACGCATCAAGGAGGTATGGAGGATGAGGAATGGGTTGAATACATCTAAATTGCCATAGCACCTTATTAGGATAGTGCCATTCAACTATGTGGATGCATATGAGGGGTGCTAATACCTACCATATGTCTCGCCTTTGTAAGCAATAAATGGGTAGCTATTGAATAACGTCCTCGTTGTATGGCTTACAAATAATCTGTAGAAACAATTAATTTTTTACACAAAGAATTTATGCTTAAATTACGTTAATAGTAATAAAAATAAATAAATCTTTATTTTTCTAGATAATTTTTTTAATTGAAGGCATACTATTTAAACTAACTCCTTATTATTTTTCTAGATAATAATACGTAATGAATAAAAAATTTCCTATTAATGTAGTGAAATTTTTACCTCATCCTGACATACATTGTCTAGTTTGAGCTAAATCCTATAATGACATTTATGGGAATCAATATAATCCCACATGGTCTGCTCCATCTAAAATAATTCGATATAGGCATTAGTAACATAATATCAAAAGTTTAATTAAAAAATTATGCCTATATACTTGTGTCCTAATGGTGCATCTGAAAGAATCGAACCAATCATGCAGTGTAGGAGCAAGAAAAGGAAAACACTTCCAAGCCCATATTTAAAGGATCCATAGTGGGCTGCACATTTGTACCACTGCTAGTAGCCTCGATGCACGACAAAGCTCCCTATATAGTAAAGCCAAACATGTAGATCCTTAACTATAATGTCCTATTAAGTTAATATTTTCCAAATATTAAAGGAACTGCAAGCTAACATTGTCCGTGGCTATAGTGGGAAACAAAAACAACAAACATAACTGTAAAATGTAGGCACGTGTATGCCTATGCAATGTCGTCCGATTAACTTGTTGAGGAAATTTAGTGAAGTGCTCCTTAAACTAAGAACTGTAAACGAATGAATAATGAATGCCTGGTGGTTCAAGTGAAGTTCCTAGAAGTGATTCACATAACTCTAGGTAATCAGAATGAACTTTGGCAGTAAGAGGACAACCATCGATTGGCAGTCCCGAATATATAGCAATATCTTGGAGTGTAATTATGCACTCTCCATCAGGAAGATAGAAAGTATGTGTTTTCGGTTGGCATCACTTTACCAGAGTAGAAATAAGGTGATGATAGAGTTTAATCGCCTCAAGACTTATATTTGCATATAAGTTCTTTGTATTAGGGCTCCATCAATATATTATGAATGGATCTTCCAACTACACTGGACATTTTGTAAATAAATAATGATAATTTATTTTGATTATAATCTAATCCTTTGCTCCATTTTGAAAACAATGTATCCTTAATTGTTACCGCATCATGCCATATAGCCTATTATCTATGCTTATTTTGTAGATAAAGCAATGATTGCTCATAAGGCCCAATTTGAATGTTATCACATGGCAATAAATTTTGCTCCATACCAACAAAAAAATTAGAAAAATTATTTATTTGTCAAAATATTAACCAAATAAAAAAATTTTGGGTATATAAACTAGTCGCAATTACAATACATTCATATCTTATATGACATTGACGTATCATAAATATGAATTGAAAAATTATTTTTCAACACCTAAATGACTCACATGTGAATGTAGTGACAACAAAAATTTCAGGCGTCACATGACATATAAGTATAAAAAATTATATTAATTTGACAACATTGAACTGTAGCATCACATGTCTATGAGCTGTCATTCAACTATTGTTTAGTTCTATAAATATGTTGGACGTGTTTGCATTATAATGGAACCACATCCACATACACATACATAAACTTTTTCGTCTATAGATGGCAGGGGGTTCTGCATATGGTGGTGGAGGTCAAATATGGCAATTACCAATATATGATGATGGTTATCGCCAATTGAGAGTGTCGAATCCAAAATAATATTATGTAGGACTATGACAAGAATGGGCATTTCATGTTAATGAAGCTGAGATTGTAGTTGAATAACTACATAAATTAGGAGCACCTATTGTCAGGCATTTGGCATTATCAATGTAGCAAAGAAACCAAACATAATATAAAGTTGCATTTAAAAGAATTAGAAAGGAGAAAAATCATATGTTTATAAGATGATTAAGGTATTATATGTTGAGACTTACTACCAATCAAGTAACTATAATGGGCAGGACACTTACACAAACATAAGTGAATAATGTTCTCAATAATCTCACATATATTTCTGACTATAAAATGTCTGATAAAGATTAAATGGTTTAATGTCATTTATTATGTTATGATTCCTTATCTGATATTTCAATATCGAATGTACATTTAATGGAGTGTACTACTGAATTATACATTCTAGCTTGTACTACATCACCGTCTTCTAATAACTCTCGAGTTCATCGTTTAAAGAATTCTCTATTAATACATATTTTTAAATGATTATTCTCCTCTTTAATATGATATAAAGCATTTCATATTGAATCCATATCACATCATCTTATTCCAATTACCCATGAATTGAGTACATGTAAAGTAAGTTCTATAGATTGAAGTGCTTTAGATTGTTGTAAACAATATTCCCACTATTCCATCATTTTTACCAAAACTGATTGACTAGTACGTTGACTTGGATCTGTTAGGTATGAAAAATCATCATAAAGAGCAATGATGTCTAGTGGCACTGAAAATATCTCTTGGAGAATAAATTGTAAACATTGTACCTATAAAATACATTTGTAATTTCAAGTAACATCGGCAATTATGTCATGACATTCATTTCATAAATAATTTCACATTTGAATACATATTAACAACATTTTAGTAAACATGAAGGAAGGTATTTTACAAAGTCAATGTTAATGTCACTATAATCTTTTATACCTTTAGTATTAATTACATTAACACTATATTTTGGTTCATCCAAACGCAATTGTCTAAATGTGTCATTAGACATATGATATTTTTTAGATGATTATTCATTACAGTAATCTACTTCTTTAATTGGTCAACTACATAATCAACTTCTTCATTTCTGTGTCTTGATAGAGTTACTAAAATTGCTTTTAGTGTTGGTTACTCATGGTACCCATAATAAGCTTCAAATTCACATTTTATCTCCTATAAATGACCTTATTTAGGATTTGATCTAATAATAATGTTACAAGACTATCCAAAATCATCTAAGTTTTTTGTATGATACCCAACAAATATATGATTTGCACATCCTGGTTCAAGACATGAATATGTTGGATGATTTTCTAATGGCCTTGTAGTTCCATACCAAATTTCACTATTCGGATCTTCATATTTATCTACAATTTCCATGTTCTTTTTACCACATGCTCCTTTTGATGAACTTGACGATTCAACTTTTTTATTTTCCTTTTTATTCATTCTTGATAAGTATAAAATTTATCCCATTTTTAAACATAAATATATGAGCATGAGTATAAATAAAATAATAAGATATAGATGATAATGCTAAATTTTCATTACAAAAAGTTTCAAGAAAAAGGTATAATAAATAAAAATAATACATAACCATTTTTTCTTAATGTTGTCCATAAGTCCTAACATTATGCCTTGTCACCACATTTCCTATAAAAGTTCGATGCATCATTAGCATTTCATTCATCCATTTCATTTCTGATACACATTAATCTGGGTCTTCCTTTTTTCCATTTCTAAGCTGGATTTGGTATACAAGGCAATTCTTTTGACTTTAACCAATAATCTAGATGACCCAAAGGAATGAAACAAGTTGACCAATGATGGGTTTCCGTAAGTATACGGATTCATACAAATAGTAATTGAATATCGATCCCACAGAGATTGCAGATTGACTACAGTGATACTAGTTGTGTTTGTTTGTTTAAATAATGAATAAGGGTATTTTGAATTAAACTAAAAATTAAACTAAGACAAAACACACAAAATCACAATGAAATAATAATCACTTTAGAGAGCTAGGGTTCTTATTACCAATTCAACCTTTATTTAAGATCAATTAACTGCTAAGCCATACCTAACCTTAATCCAATATGAGGGTTTCTTAAGAATCATAGGCTTTCCTCCTAAGACAACCCTATGATTAACTAAGTAAATTAACATTCTTAGATTTAAAGCTCTCGCCTAATAAGTGTTCGGTTAACCCAGTTTAGGCACCAACCCTTAATCAATATTAGTTGCTTAAGTGTTTCTCAACTAAGAAAGCATTTAACAGGTTATTGTTTAAATCCAATACAACCCATCTCTTGATCAAGTTTTATTATGTATATTCAATCAAAGGGTGAGCAATCGTAAGAAGACATTAAGTTTAACAACAACCAAAGGATCTAGATTAATGGCTTAGGTTTAATTGTGATTAGCCCATGGTTGAATTGCAACAAGAACCCTAACTAAGAATTTAGCTACTCATGTTAATTATAAGAGACAAAGAAGAAGAATAACAGAAAATAGGCATCATCATTAAATCAAAATTAAGAATGAATAAACACAATTGAATAGAAGAAACCCCATGTTCAATAAGAAGCTTGATGTTCTTCAATTCTTATTCTCAAATCTCTAAAACTAACATAAGTAAGAAAAATCCTTATTCTCTCCAAAACTGCTCTAAGAAAATGTATATAAAAAATTGATGAAAATATCCTCTCCCTTATTTCTGGTGGCTACCCTCTTATAAAACCCTAATTACCAGCCTTAGGGTTTCAGCCATGCAAAATCTCCATCTTATCCCTCATGAGTTAGCAATTAAATTTGACTCCGAATTTCCCAATCACCAAGTCGCACGGCCATGTGCATTTTGCGCATGGCCGTGCACCTCACTTCTTTAGAATTTTAGCATATCGACCTCCATTACTTTTTCGGCCCACTTCAAGTGCCCACGGCTCCCATGTAACCTTCCTCTACTATTCTTTGACTTCCTTAAATATATAAAAATCAACAAAAAATAAACCAACTAATACATAAAAATAAATAAACACACAAGACATGCATTAAGTACTCAACTAAATAAAAATTACATAAAAGAAACACAACTTAACTAAAATTGCATATAATCCTAACACAAAGACTACTTAAAATAATGCATTTTTCACACTCATCAAATTCCTCCACACTTGAATATTTGCTTGTCCTCAAGAAAAGCCTAAAAACATATATCTACATAAAGAATCATACTCATTAACTAGCTTTAACTTGACTAACTACCATAATCTTCCTTTAATAAAAAGTTTAAAAACTCAAAATTTAAAATAGCAACTAAGGTCAAGAATATATTATTACCGTGTGAAGAGCATACTTTGCTAGTGAAAATATGAAAATAAATGATTGACACTCAAGAAAAATAGAAATAAGTAGGAATCGTGCCAACAATAAAGAGGCTAAGAAGTTAATCAATCAATGTCTTACCAATCTCAGCATCCCCCACCTTTCTTGTGTTACTCAGTGTGGAAACCTCCAAAATGGATCCTTTGGATACTCTTACTCTTAAAGAGCATTAGAGTAGAAGGAGCATTTAAATGATTTTTTTTAATAACCACTATAAAGCAACCTCAAATTCCTACTCACAAACACTTTTCTCAAATATCAATCATCTAGATTCACTTATCAAATAGAAAAGTAAGCATTAATGTTCATTAAAATTTAAAAATTCCTAACCACAAGTTGCTCTTCTAATTTAAAAAATTTAAAATGATCCATTAAAGGAAGATTAAGGTATTTCTTCAAGAAAACTAAGATTAATGAATAAGGCTCTAAATGTATATATGTTGTAAAATTCAAGTGTAAGGGCAAGGCATAAACACACAAAAGGGTAAAAAAAATAAAGCATGTAGACTCTTAAAGTAAAATAAACACACAAGCATATAGTCATGAAAAGAAAATAAATAAAAGAAAACTAAAGAACAGTATACTCCCTTTATTTTGGTGAAACTAGAAGGGGAATATATGGTGTGACCATAATGCACTTTACAGCTTCATTTATAACTTTAGATCTTTTGCTTTGAGGAAGGATGAAAAAGATTTCATCAATTTGAAGTTGCAACCTTTTAGCTTTGGATTCACATCGCCTCTCAAACTTCTTTATCTAGTTGGACAAATCCATAACCATATTCCCAATCCTATTGTTAGAGATATCCATCCACTCTTTGATTTTTTCCATGATACTATCACTCCATTTTTGGTGTTCCCTCGCTTCCTTGATTGAGCTTCACTCCCATTATCTCCTTTTTCAATTGCATTAGGAGGTAAAGGTATTTCACCATGTTGCATTGCCATTTAGCGGATCATGTAGTTATCTTTTACTCGTTACATCATGAAACTCATTGAATTCGGTGATAATTTCAGTTTGCACTAGGTAATCTTCATCAAGGGACTCAGCTTCTAAAAGCTCTAATTTATGTTTGGAAAATTTGAATGAAGAAAAATACAATGCTAATCCAATGACAATATGCCCCATTGAGATCAATGCCTTTCTAGTCTAAACAACACGCCAAATAAAACACAAAATAAAGTATGTACTGCAAACTTTTTTATTAGTCTTCTAGCACCATAACATGAATAGTTCATCAGGAGAAACCCTAGTACTATCTTTTCTTCTAAAGAATGTATATGCCATGAATTTATGCATGATTAAATATGAGTGATCTTTGATCAAACCACTAGTCATTATTTGACTCTCACAAACTTTATCACCTCTAGTGATTTCATGCCATACTTATATTATAATCCATAGGAGGTTGACAAATACCTCCTTAAGGAAAACCAAAGATTTGAGACATGATTTCATAGTCAAATAAGTATTCTTTCCCAAATAACCTACATGAAAAGATCCCTAGAGGTGCATCTAGAATCTTAAATGTGGTGTAAAATTCTATTGTGAGTTTAAAGAATACATCATATTGGGCTGTAGCCAATTTAAACCACCCCAATTTATTGGAAAACACATCTATGGTTCCCTTAATACCCATATTCAACAATGTCTCATCATCAAAGTATTTTGGCTTGTTGAAATTTCTCTTGACTAAGGAGTAGAATCTCCTCCCTTCCTCTTTAGAATAAATGGCAAAGAAAGCTTCATAATCGTCCCTCATGTCCTTAGGCTTGCCCTTGCCATCACTTAGCTTCTTTCCTTGAAATTGTGTCTTTGTTCTAGCCATCATAACAATGTTAGTACTAAAATAAAATAATAAAAGAGAATGAAATTAATAAGGAAAAAAAACAAAAGTCAGCAAAGTTTAAATAAAAAAAAGAGTTACGAGAAATAAAGAATCCTAACCCTAATAAAAAAGTAAAAGAGATAAATTCTAACTGTATATATAAAGGAAATAAAATTAACACTCCAATAAAATAAAAATTGCTCACCCATTAATTCGGGAAGTTTAGCTTACTTAGGAAACTAAAATCAACTAAACTCCCAATGGAATAAGGAAACAACATAAAAACAAATAAAATCACAACTAACAAGCTCATAAAATAAAAAAATTTTAATTCCTCCCCCACACTTAAAATGTACAATGTCCTCATTGCAACATCTATAACAGGAAAAATTTAAGGAATTTGAATTGTCCTGTGCATTAGGTCGCATGGCCGTGTGCAAAATGCGCACTGCCATGCTACGTGCTAGCATAGATTGAATTTTTTTTTTAGGCATCATATTGGTAGGACAAGCCTCACATATATATTGCACAATTAGAAGAAAAAATGAGTGGAAAATAAGAAAAAGTAACATTCCTAAAATAAAAATCCTTAACAAAAACATACTTCAATTCAAAGCATGAAACATAACACATAATGTTCCACAAAACATCACAATTAAAAGGACTGAAAACACATAAAATAAAAATTTTTCAAGCTAGACCTAAACACCATTCAAAATAAGGTCTTCATTCCTCCCCTTCATCCTCAAAGGAGTACTCTTGTGCTGCCATATCTTCATCATGCGAGAATGGTGGCAGGATAAAATTCTGAGAGATGAAATAGGCATTAAGATTATGGTTAATCATCTGCAATGTGCAATTCATTATCCTATAAGTACAACCCATGCCTACTACTTCAGAATTCAACTCACCTACGTTGCAATCTATGACTCCAATTTGCAACTCCAAGCTGTCCAGCCTTTCTATCATATTATTCAGAGAAACATCTTCCTCTTCCTCTTCATCTTGCTCTACAAGTGCAAGCGGGATAATAAAAGCTCTCCTAGTATGGTCAACTCTAATCATTCCCATGGATTCCATCATGCCAGTGTCAATGAAGTGACGACCTGGGACCTTTTCAAAAGGCATGTTCTCTATGTCAAAGTTTAATTACTTGGCTATAGTTGTTACTAGTCCTCCTACCTTAATAGCCCCAGTTGCTTTTATAGCAACATCTCTCAATTTCCCAGCTAAAGCATGATAGACATCAAGGTTTCTATCATTCACCATACAATATAAAATCTTTAGCTCAGTGGTGGTAATCACAGAGTCACCCTCTTTCCTTAGAAATAAAAAATGTGCCATCAGCCTATGAAGGTACTTGAGTGCAGGCAATCGAATCCTTGATTCTTTTGCTGATCGAACCTTATAGAAAACTCCCCTTTCCCCAGTTAATTCTCTCCAAAACTCATTCCTATCATATGCAACATTAGCATCCTACTTTTTAGGAAAATGGAATACATCATTAAGTTCAAACAAGCTTAGAGTATGCTCCTCATTCCCCAAATGAAAAGTAAGCATAAGGGTATGATAATTAAACTCAAAAGAAGAGAGAAATTCACAAGTGGGGATGGCATAAGAAGGATTCTGCATCAAAATAAAATAATTTCACCTCATCCTATGAATATAAAAATTAATCTTATCCAATAACCTAATTTCAATCAAGGATGAGGCACTTAAATATCTATTTTGCATAATCTTCCTACTCATAATTGCTTGAAACTTATTCCTATGCTCACCATGCCTAAATTGAATTTGAGAGAGGAAAGGTTTTACCATTTTCTCCTCATTAGCACTACTCGGATTATTAGAAGTTCTACCTTGTCTTGCTCTTTTGGTAGGATTAGTTTTCTTCCTTGCTATACCCTTCCTCCTTTGATCTTTCTCCATGAGACTTCCTTAAAAAGAATTGAGAGAATATGTAGAGTGGAGAATGGTATAGAAAATGATTTTGTAGAGAGGAGGTGAGTCTTTATATATAGAGTGAGATGATAGGGAATTGTGTTACATTTAATGAGAAATTGAAAAGGTGGTCAAAGGTTAGTTTTTCTAGGGTTTGGGAAATGGAAAAGTGGTCAAAATTGGAGTCCCTAGGGTTTTGGGGAATTATGAAGTGTTAGGAAGTGGAAAAATCCATTTAAAACAAAATTTCATGTTTTTTTTTTAAAAAGTGGGTCTGTCTCGTCGCACGGCCATGCACGAAATGTGCACAATCATGTGTCTAGTTTTGGCATCGTAAGGCGCACGGCTGTGTGCATTTTCAACATGGCCGTGCAACCTGTACATGCATACTTCAGAAAATTCGCTAAATTTAACACACATAGACAAGCATTGCATCACAAATTTGACTTATAAGTCACTCAAAACAACATTCCACTAAACATTTAACTCACAAGACCTCTTTTAAAGCTCCAACATTTCTTTCATTCCCTAAAATGCACAAGAAATGATCATAAAAAATAGAATAAACTTGCAAAAACATAAAAGAAATAACCAAACAATAAAAACAAAAAATAAATAAATACAAATACAAATACAAATAAAAATAGTCTTGGTTGAGCCCCCAAGAAGCGCTCTTTTAATGGTCCATGAGCTAGACCATCAAATTGATCATCCAGTTGATTCCTTCAAGTATGAAACTTAATGGAACTCCTTAAATGTGCTTCCATGGTATAGCTTTAACCTTTGCCCATTCACTTTGAATGTGTCTCCTCTTATGTTACTCAATTCCACAGCTCCATGAGGATATGAATGAGTCACTATATATGGTCCTATCCATCTACTTTTCAACTTTCCAGGAAATAATTTGAGTTGTGAGTTAAACAACAAAACTTGATCACCTTCCTTAAACTCCTTGATTCTTACTCTTGCATCATGCCATCTCTTCTTTTATCTCTTCAAGTTCATTCAACTGTAACATTCTTTTTTTAGCTGCCTTCCTGAAGTCAAAATTCAAGGCTTTCACCACCAGTAGGCCTTGTGTTCAAGCTCAACGGGAAGATGACATGCTTTGCCATAAACCACCCTAAAGGGAGATAACCCAAGAGGTGTTTTATAAGCTGTTCTATATGCCCACAAAGCATCATCAAGCTTCCTTGCCCATTCTTTCCTTGACTTACTTACTGTTCTCTCCAAAATCTTCTTCAACTCCTTATTACTTGGCCACTGGTTTATAGGTGATAAGGTGTAGCTAGCCTATGCTTCATACCATAGCGAGCTAATAAAGCTTCCATATTCTTATTGCAAAAGTGTGTTCCCCCATCACTTATGATGACTCGAGGCATTCTAAATTAAGAGAATACCTTCTTTAAGAACTTGCAAACAACCCTTGCATCATTGACTATGCACGTCTGAGCTTCCACCCATTTGGAAACATAATCCACATAAACAAGAATATACTTGTTACCATCCGACACCAGAAATGGTCCCATGAAATCAATACACCAAATATAAAAAATTTCCTCCTCTAGAATTCCAGATTGGAGCATTTCATCCTTCTTTGAAATGTTTCCACTCCTTTGGCATGCATCAATGCATCATAAAATCTCTAGCATTTTGAAAAATTGACGGCCAATAAAACCCTATTTCAAGAACCTTAGCAACTGTTCTTTATGGTCTATAAAGTCCACCATTGACCCTCCCATGATAGTGTTGTAAGATTTCTCCTACTTCCTCATTTGTTACACATCTCCTCACCATGCCATCGTTGCATAATTTCCATAAAAATTGCTCATCCCAAATGTAGAACTTAGCATCACGAATCAAATTTTTGTTTTGTTGAGGAGTGAACTCTTTTAGAATTTCACCCACTGACAAAAAATTTACTACATCAGCAAACTAAGGAGCACCCATAAATCCTATAGAAAAAAGCATTTTATCAGGGAATATCTCCTTGATAGGCTCTTGCTTATCACTTTCCTCTTGCTCCAACTCCAACCTTGAAAGATGATCAGCTACTACATTTTTAGCTCCTTTCTTATCTCTGATCTCAATATCAAACTCTTGCAACAGAAGTACCCATCTTATGAGCCTTGGTTTTGAATCCTTTTTGTTCATTAAATACTTAAATGCTGCATGATCTGTGTATATAATTGCCTTAAATCCAAGGAGGTACGATTTGAACTTATCAAAAGAAAATATAACAGCCAGTTTCTCCTTTTCTATAGTAGCATAATTCAACTGAGTATTTGTCAATATTCGACTTGCATAATAGATCACATGCAACCTATTCTCCTTTCTTTGGCAAAGAATGACTCCTATTGCATGATCATTGGCATCACACATCAGCTCGAATGGTAGACTCCAATCTGGTGCCATCACTATAGGAGTAAAAACAAGTGCTTGTTTCAACCTGTCAAAAGCTAATTTGCATTCATCAGTAAAATTAAAAGGTGAACTTTTTCAAGTAACTTACAAAGTGGTTTTGAGATTTTTGAGAAATCCTTGATAAATCGCCTATAGAAGCCTGTATGACCAAGTAAACTCCTAACTCCTTTAACATTTGTGGGGTATTGCAGCTTCTCAATTGCCTCCACCTTTGCTTTATCAACCTAAATGCCTTGAGCTGAAATCTTATGTCCAAGTACAATACTTTTATTTACCATGAAATAGCACTTTTCTTAATTTAGCACCAAATTTGTTTCCTCACAATGTGCTAAAACTTGCTCCAAATTTCTCAGAGATCCTTCAAATGAGTTTCCATAGATAGAAAAATCATCCATGAAAACATCCATGATCTCCTCTACTAAATATGCAAATATAGCCATCATACATCTCTAAAAATTTGTAGGAGCATTACATAACCCAAATGGCATCCTCTTGTATGCAAATGTGCCATAAGGACATGTAAAGGTGGTCTTCTCTTGATCTTCTAGAGCTATTGCAATTTGATTATAGCCTGAGTAACCATCCAGGAAGCAATAAAAAGCATGTTATGCTATCCGCTCCAACATTTGATCAATAAAGGGTAATGGGAAATGGTCTTTCCTTATGGATGAATTCAGTTTCCTATAATCAATACACACTCTCCATCCATTCACAACTCTTATAGTAACGAACTCTCCTTTCGTATTTTGCACAATTTTTATTCCCCCCTTCTTTGGCACACACTGAATTGGGCCAACCCAAGAACTATCAGAGATTGGATAAATAATTCTTGCATCAAGTAGTTTGACCACTTCTTTCTTCACCACCTCTTGCATGTTTGGGTTGGGCCTCCTCTGTCTTTCAATGGTTGGCTTGTGTCCATCCTCCATTAAAATCTTATGCATACAATAAGAGGGACTTATACCTCTTATATCCAAAATTTGCCAACTGATTGCCTTTATTTTTCTCTTCAACATGTTCACCAACAAATCCTCTTGCTCCTTGCTAAGTTTAGAAGATATAATCACAGGTAAAGTTTAGTCATCACTAAGAAAGTGTAACTTGAATATTGAGGTAACGACTTCAAGTCTAGTTTTGGTGGTTTTATGATTGAGGGTGGTATGGGTTCAATGTTTAGTAGTTGTATGTGTGGTTGGTGCGGGTTTTTGAGAGTCACTTCTTCTTGAGAAGATTGTACTTGTAAGCACTTCTCAATATTCTCAACTTTTAAAGACCATGCCAACCTTTGTCATTGGATTTCATTCACACATTCATCAATGACTTCAACTCGCATGCAAAAATCTTCATTATGGGGATATTTCATAATTTCATAGATATTAAACTTATAACTCTCATCGCCCGCTCTTAATATGAGAGTTCCATTATAGACATCAATTATTGCTCTAGTAGTGTAAAGGAATGGCATACCAAGGATTAGTGGAACCTCCTCGTCTTCTTCAAAGTCAAGGACTACAAAATCTATTGGAAAAATAAATTTTCCAACCCTTACTAACACATCCTCCACTATCCTTTCTGGTTCCTTCACTGTCCTATCTGCAAGTTGCAATTGAATGCTTGTAGGTTTTGCTTCTCCTAATCCTAATTTCCTGTAAAAAGACAAAGACATAAGATTAATTGAAGCTCCAGAATCACATAAAGCTCTTTGAAAAATTAAATTTCTCACAGAATAAGGAATAGTGAGACTCCTTGGATGCTTCCTTTTTAAAGGAAGTTTCTTTGAGATGATAGCACTACACTCTTTTATGAGTGTGATGGTCTCACATTCTTGCAACTTCTTTTTATTGGAAATCAGTTCCTTGAGAAATTTAGCATACTTAGGCATTTATGAAAGACATTTATGAAAGACATTCCACTGAAGGCATGTTGATATGGAGTGCTTTAAACCTCTCTAAAAATTTAGCAAATTGTTGATCATGTTCCGTATTTTTGTTATCACTTTGCAACTTCTTCTCTGTTTACACTTCAACCCATTCATCCTCTTGCCCTTTCTCCTTTTCCTTCTTCTTTTCTTGCTTATATTCTATTGTTGCTTTTGGGATTTAGATCTTTGTTCCACTTCTCAAGGTGATAGCCTTCAATTATTTTTTTGGATTCTACTCAGTGTTGCTTGGCAAAGAACCTTGATTCCTCATTGACAAAGAATTTTCCAACTGCCCTATTTGCACCTCTAAATTATGAATAGAGGAAGAGTGGTTCTTGAACATCAGCTGAGTGTCTTAATACATTTGCTCAAATATACCTTTGTAGATGGCAGGGTTTAGCGCGAGTCTAAGATTTTAGCAACCGCGATACTATTTGAGTTCAGAGCTCTAGAGAACACACTAACCATTGTCACAAAGACATGGTATGGAGATGAGGAGTTGCCACCCAGGGTAATAACTGGGACAAATCGAAAAGGTGGTACTCGATTCCTTAAAAGAAAGCTAGCACCACAACTAGGAGATTCTGGATACGGAATACCAACTTCTTTCAGTCTTGTGTTCATTTAGAATTACTTTATGAATTATTATCTTATTCTCTATTTGCATTCAATTCATATAAACCCTAAAGCCAATTAACTCCAATGAAAACTAGTCATGAAATATACAAGTAAATAATGCATTCAATAAATCACATAATCCCTAAGTTAGTCTAATCTACATAGATTTTAAATAAATGAGTTAAATCTACATATTTTAATTCTAAATATGAGCTTAAATCTATAAATTATGGAATATTTAAATTAGTGGGCCTAATTCTACATGTTTTTAATTAAATAGTGATCTTAAATCTACAAATTATGAAAAAAGCTTAAATTAAGTGGGCTAATTTTAAATTAATTAAATTAAATTAGATGGGCCTATGTCTAATTAACTAAATGGGTTTAAGGATATTTTTAACCTAAAATTTAATTAATTATAGACCTAAAAATATTTTTTAATTAATTAAACCAAATTAATTATTAAGTGAGATGGGCTAAAAGAATTACCTAAACTTAAATAAATAAATCAAAGCCTAAAATGGACTTAAGGCCCCAAAAGCACACAAAAATAATAAATAAGCCCAAAAATAAATAAAAACAATTAAATAAGATCAAACAAATAATTAAATTAATCCCTTATAAAAAAACCCTGGTTTTATTAATATGCAACCTAAATTAATCTGCTTCCTTCATTGATTTTAAATAATTACTTAATTAAAAACCTAATTTTACTAACCAATTTAATCAAAATAAACATGCAACCACATGCATAATTTCATTACTCCCACTATTGAGACTATTACATTAATTCATAAAATAATTATTAAAATAAAAAATAAAGCAATAAATAAAAAAAACCCTAGAAACTAAGTCTCTACAAAACTTTATCCATGGACTTCTCATGAATTCATCCTTCCAACATGATCACCATGCGTTCTCCTCCATAATCACCACAAAAAAAATAAAATAAAATTATGATTAATGAATAAATTATGATAATAACTCGAAAGAATAAAAATAATTAATAATAAAGAAAATAAAAATAGAATAAGAAGAGGATGATGATGATTATGAGCGATTTGGGGTACTCCTCAGATTTGTAATTCACCGTTCTTGATAAATCTTTGAATCTTGCTCTTAAAAAATTCTCCACGAATCTTAAATTAATTATTAAATTAAAAGGAAATTTTTGTAAAAAATAACTCAAAAGAAATAAAATCACGTTTTCTTCTTCTTCTTTCTCTTCTTTTCCTTCTTTTTTTCTTCCTTCTCTCTTTTTTTCTCTTCACCATCCCCTTTCTTTTCCTGTTATTCTCTCTTTATATAGTGGAACTAGGAAGTCTAGCCCCAATCCTAATGTGATTCTAATTCCTAAAATATAAAAATTAATACTTAGAATTATATTTAGGAATTTTAAACCAGTTAAGATTGAGTTAATTAGGAATTTTAAACCAATAAAAACTTAATTAAAAATAGGAAAACAAAGACGGAATAATTCAATTCTGATCAAGATTATGTAATTCCACAATCCCGATCGGAATTATGGAATTCCAACATGTATTCTTTTTTTTAACATTTAATTACAAAAAGACCCCTAGAAGAATTTATGTTTTGCAATTAGGTCCTAAAAAACATTGTAATTTAGTCCTAAAAAACACTAAATCCTTCCTTTAAAAGATGCATTTAAATCCTTAGAATTTTAAAGATTAAAATTTGAAGACCTATTCATGATATTTTCATCATTGGAGTCCTTTGGCGTATCCACAACACATCATCCCAAATTGGGGTGTCTACAGTTGCCCCCCTTTGTTGTTGTTTGCTTAACAAATTGTGGCCAAGTAAAATAGCACCCAATTTCCAAATTGAAAGTTAGGATACTTACATGCACTACTTAAAGCTTCTGCTTATGAATTTGCTATACTCGAACGTACAACATTTCAAATGACATATTATACTCGGTCATATGATATTAATTATACTCAGTCGTATAACCTTGGGTGAATGAAACACATTATAGTCAGTTGTACAATATTGACTACACTCAGACGTATAGTATTAAAAAATTACATCATAGTTGGTCATATGATGTCGATTATACTCAATCGTATAATCAATTGAGGATACATTGCACTTGGTCATACAATACCAACTACACTCAGTTGTATAGTCTATTTTGAAAAGGAACATCACACTCGGTCGTATGATACTGATTATACTTGGTCATATAATCGATTGAAGATACATTGCACTCGGTCGTACAATGCTTACTACACTCGGTTGTATAGTTTGTTTTGAAAAAAAAACATCATACTCGGTTGTATGATGCTAATTATACTTGGTCGTATAATTGATTGAACATACAATGCTGACTACACTCGGTCGTATAGCATGTTTTGAAAAGAAACATCATACTAGGTCTTATGATGCTGATTGATTATGCTGCAATCCATAATTGCTCATGATTAGCTGCAACCCTTCCATTGCTCACTTTCGATGCTATAGTCCATAATTGCTTGGACGATTAGCTACAACCCTTTCATTGCTCACTGATGATGCTACAGTCCAAAACTGCTCGCGATTAGCTGCAACCCTTTCGTTGCTCATTGATGATGCTACAATCCAAAACTACTCGTGATTAGCTGTAACCCTTTCGTTGCTCACTGATTATACTACAGTCCAAAACTGATCGTGATTAGCTGCAATCCTTTCATTGCTCATTGATGATGTTGCAATCCAAAACTACTCGTGATTAGCTGCAACCGTTTCATTGCTCACTGATGATGCTGTAATCCATAATTTCTTGCAAATTGACTGCAATCCTTTCATTACTCACCTTTAATGATGCTACAATCAATAACTATTCATTAATTTTTATCTTTAGTTGTTTGAGTTGAATGCTTTGGATTCTTTGTGCTGACTAATTAGCACTTTTGTTAACTGACTTTGAATTTTGCTATGTTGATTAACTTTGCAAGTTGAGTATACCCCCTTCTAGTTTTAAAATTCCTATAGAATTATTGAAGTTAGTTTTAACAAAATGAATGTACAAAAGTACATTATTATTTTGAAAATTTATAAGAAAACTCATCACTTTGCACGAGATAACATGTACTTAACCAATCTCCTTAATTTTGATCCTCATGACTATCATTTATTTATCATTCGCAAAGGGCAAAGGCATCGTTAACCATTTTATGCTGAGAGCATATTTTTTACCAAGTGAAGAGTTTACTTTCACACCCAAATTTAGAAAGAATCTACTAGAAAAAACTTATGGTATTTAAGCATAAATGGATCAAATTCTAAGTATCAAAATAGTCTTTGAATTATTTTTATGCTTTCCTTCCTTATCCGAGTATTCCCCCGCCTTTCTCATATTACTCAGTGTGGATACTGTTGGAAAGGTCCTTTGGATACTCATACTCATATAGAGCATTGGAGTAAATAGAGCAATTTTTGGCATGGTCCTCTTTTAGTATTGCCCTGCCTTTCTTGTATTACTCAGCATAAATACCGCCAGAGGTTTTATGTTAATACTTTTACTCATTTCTGAGCATTGGAGTAAATTATGCTGGCTCTTTTTTCTATTCTCCTCTTAGTATGCCCCTGCCTTTCTTACATTACTCAGCGTGGATACCATCAAGGGATTTTGTACTCATACT
The DNA here is from genome assembly GCA_947683625.1 of Mallotus nudiflorus. Classification (NCBI taxonomy): domain Eukaryota; kingdom Viridiplantae; phylum Streptophyta; class Magnoliopsida; order Malpighiales; family Euphorbiaceae; genus Mallotus; species Mallotus nudiflorus. The sequence continues at coordinate 4,947,878 of CANTUR010000283.1, read as the reverse complement.
CATTTCTAAGCATTAGAGTAGATTACATGCATATTTATCATTCACAAGACTGAAATAATACCCTAAAATTTAATCAATTTATACCATAAGTCCACAGATTTTGCCTTTGCATATTCTTCCCCTCGTTTGGGTGCAAAGCAAGCATTAAATTGATTAGAGTTTAAAAATTCTCAGTAACAAGACATCTAAATTCTACGAGGCTAATAAAAAAAAGCCACTAAAATCAAAGGTCATGAGATAAATTTTCGCATATGATCTCATGAAGTGGATGAATTTCTTTTCAATTTATGAAATTTCTTATTAAGGATTTATTTTATTACAAGATCAAAGGAGATAGAGTTGTACTACTTCCCTTTGGTATTTGCACAGGGTGAGGTTTTGACGAGTGATTGGAATTTGCTATCTTGCCCATTCCTATTGATGTATCATTTCCTTTTCCCTTCTTCGTTCTGTTTTATTTTCCCTGCACAAAATACCATAAGTTAGTATGGCCTATTTGCTAGTAAAAAAATTATCAGAATGCAATGCTATTCTTTTGCATTCTTCCTTTTCATTGTAGTGATAATGTCTCTAATCATAGGGTCATGATGCTCGACCATCGAAGTTATGGCTTTATCCCATTAATGCTATAGTAGAGGGTTTCATTTCTCTTCCTAACATTTCCTACAAAAGAAAATATTTAGGAGTTAAAGGTTTTTATTTCATAATCAAAGAAGTTTTTAGAGTGCATTCATCTCAAGTTTTGAGTGCATTCTTCCGTAGTATATTGAATCTAAGGAGCTTGAGCATCCTATCTAGCCTCTTGAAGTTTCCAGGATAATGCTTCTTGGTAGTGTCTCTCCTCTTATTTTCATTCTTTCATATGTTTTACATGCGAATACTCTGACTACTTTCTTATTCTTCCAACACTAATTTCAAATGTTAGTAGCAGAGTATTTGCACAATCTTATCTAGGCTCAAAGACTTTTATTATACAAAACAAGTATTTCCTAAAAATGTATGCAAGTGTATGCATGCTATGTATGATGTGCATGATCCTAGTGGGTCTCTTATTTGGAATAGAGCCACTTATCAATAGCATGTCAGTTTGAGCACTAAATGATTTGTTGTTAGTACTTCTGATGTTAAAGCTTCTGATACGATTCATCAGACTTATTACTAGGCTAACAAGTAGGGTCCATGACTTTACAATAGAGCTTGTGATTGACTGATGCACTGTTGAAATTTTTTTTATTACTATTTTTGCTATATAATGATTGAGGTATTAGCTCTTACACTTCAGCATCCATCTTCGATCTTTAAATGCAGACACAATTTGCCCCCTGAGTTATATTTTGTCCCCAGTTCCATTTTGGATTCATTTATGCTATTCTAGCAATCTTTTTTCATTTTTATGTGCAAGAGACCCAGTTCGTTCACTGTTGTTGTTGATCCTTTAACTTATTAACCCTATTAGTTGCAATTTCATGCATTAGAGATGTAGAGGAATGGGCAAACTGACTGAAGTGATTTCTTAATAATGAAATCAACTGGACTTGCACTTTAAAGAACTCTTGAGTAGAATATGAAGCTTGATATTGATGCAATGATTGATGATAGTTGTAGGACAAGACTTGCAATGCAAGTTATTGAGCCATTCAAATTCTCAAGGTATAAGGGGACCCTATGCTTATAAAGAAAATTACAAAGGAAACATAACTAAAATAGTGATCTCATAGCTCCGATTTAGTTTTCATTATATAATGTCTTTCCATTCAGATACTTATGCAATATGATAAAGATGAATATGCGATATTTGACAAAAATCTCCAATTCAATTTTACTCATTCATTAGGGCAAAAATGAGAACATTCATTACATCACATGACACAACTCCTATAATCAATTAATCCTGAATTTTTCTCTCTAATTTTTCACCTTACTGTTCTTTTTCTTTTTCTCTCTCTTTGTTTTTCTTCTTTTTTTTTATCATTCTTCTTATTTTTCCTCAGATTTTGTTCTCTTTACAAGTTATGTCATGTGATATAAAACTATTTTTTACATTTGTACCTATACTGAATGAATCTAATTGAATTAAATTTTGTCAAACATGCAGATGCGATCAATATCATAATGCATAGTACCATCATGATGCATTTTACATAAGTAAGCATTATCATAATTTATATCATCGATCACAAGTTCTAAGGAAACTAAAAAATTTTCAAAGAAGACAATGAGAAAATTTATTTCCTATTCTAGATGCTAAGGATACTAAGTCTTATGGTGGTTGTCCTTTAGGTGGCTAATATAATAGTTATTCTTGCATTTCCTCATCCTTATTGTCTTGCACCAGGTTCTTAACAATCCATTCCTTGTAGATCCTACTCCCATTCACATCGGCCATATTGACAGGTTCCTTTGCACTAAAGTAATACTTTCCATATCCTTCTTTGATGAAACTCTAATTTAGTGGTTTTGCTTTCTTTCCATCCTTCCATACTTCCACTTTATGTGTTTTTTTATCTTGTATCTTCTCATCATCAAAGTCCTTACCCCATCCTGTAGGTATAATTGACTTGAAGGGTATGTCAAAAGAAGGTGGTTTAGTGTAAAACACTTTATAGTCAAACTTGCCTGAGGGTTGACCCACCAAATCTTCAACTCACTCCACATATTTAGGGGCATCAAGAGATTTCTCATTGGTTTTAAGGTCTAGGTCCTCAAAGGAGTTTAGCACTTCTTTCTCGCTTACTCTTAAGTTTATCATCATAGTTATTGAAGATGGCATGTTTTGGTAGTTTAGGAAAGGATTGCTTCTAGTGCTTGGGTTTTCAGGATCTGTGATTTTTCCAGAGTCAATGAGGTTTTGGATTTCATGTTTGAGGCAAATGCAATTATCTGTGGAGTGTTGGAGGTTTTGGTGGAATTTACAATGTTTATTCAGGTTATAGCCTAGGATATTTAGATTTGGTGGGTTTGGAGTAGGTAAAGGTTGAAGTAAGCCCTTTTCCATTAGGCACTCTAGGACTTTTGACAAAGGTTGTTTAAAATTTAAGAAGCTCCTTGGTTGTTGAATAGCATGGACTCCTATAACACGACTAGTGCTTCTTTGCTGTATGCCCCTAGTTGGGTAGCTTCTTGCTCTGGTGTTCCTAGTAGCCTTCTTATTCTCATTTTCAATCTCTTCAGCCTGTAACCCATCATCATAAAGGTCTACGAATGTCTTGAGGTTCATCATTTGCAACATCTCTATTAGGTTAAGTGACATATTTCAAACAATCATTCTAACTTGATCCTTCTCTGCCAATTTGTTCTTTATCATTCCTGCCTTATTCATGAACCTAGTCAGAAAATCTAAAAATGATTCATTGGGCTTCTACTTGGTTAGTTCTAGATCTTTTATGGAAACCTCAAGCCTAGTATTATAGTCATATTGCTTTAGAAAAGCAATGCACAACTCCCTTCAATATGCTCAGATATACTTCTCTAACCCATGATACTAATTAACAGTCATACCCTCCAAGGATAGTACAAACAACTTGGTAACCGCAGACAAGGGAGCCTTAGTGTTACTCATATAGTTGTGTATTGACTAAGATGAATCCTTAGGTCCCCAGTACCATAAAACTTTTGTAGCTATGACATCTTGAATTTGTCAAGTAGCCTGTCTTCCTTAAATTACATCACATCATCAAAGTCAAATAAGTACCCTAGTCCTTGTCCCCTCATCAACTCCTCCACCTTAGACATCTTCTAAGTTAATGCCTTCATCTGTCTGGATTCCAGCTCTTAAACTTGCTCAAGTGATTCCTTTTTCGCTTGTTCAATTATATAACTCTCAAAATCATCCAGCTTCATTTCCACAAATTGTCATTGTTAATAGGTAGTGGACCCATAGCATGTGGGTTGGCCGCAGTGGGTGGTGCAATAGCAGTAGGTAGTGGCATCATCCCGTTAGAGCTTGTCTTAACTCGTCTTGCATCATTGCTCTCATATCATCCGTCAGTGCTCCTTTAACATCTTCTAGGGTCCAGTTTGCCCCCTCTTATTGTTCCATTCTTTTGATTTATTCAGGTTGCGTAGCTTCTAAATAGAGCAGATTAATGGGGCTTTTTTTCCACTCTGCTATGGATCTCTTTTATGATTAATTAGGGGCTTGAATCAGTTCTCACCAATTTGCCACCTTTTTTACTCTAAACACAAGAAGACCCGGATGAATCTATGATGGCTGAAAGAAAAATTGTTAGCATGTATGCATGATGCACGTGCTATGCAACAATTAGTAAGTAACAAGTTAGGTATACATACATCCTTCCAACCTTATTCCTCCCGCTCATATATTTAATGGCAAGTCTCTTTTTCTAGGATTTTTGGTCTTGGTCTTAATATCAATAGGGGATATCAGGGACCAACACACATGCCAAATCTCTTAAAGCAATAGAAGCACAAAAATAGCATTTTTAGGTGTAAAAGATTAGCCCAATCTTTATTAACCTAAACAGGCTTCTAAAGTATGGGCTTAGGCCTTTATAGATAGGAATACCTCATGGCAACATTCATAATCCATTTGGGTAGATCTTAGGGGAAATAACTAAGCCATTATATGTGGTTAGGGTCCAGTAAAAAGGTCAAGGTTGCCTTAACAAGATGCTCTCCATTATGGACTTTGAGTTACAGGCTAAGGTCAAAGGGGCCCAGCATCCTTTGCAAACTCGAGAGAAGACTACCCCCCCTTAAGGACTTGGGTTATAGGCTTTTGTCATATGAGCCCAATAATCTCCCTTGGATCTAAGGCTAAGAGTGATGGTTAGCCAATTTACAACCCCATGAAGCTAGTGGAATCATGAAATCATAAACCAACGCCATTGGTTAATAGGGACATGCAGAATGAATGCAAGAATAAAATAATAATTAATAAAATAATTCTAAAGAACACAAGTAGAATCAGTATCTCTTATCTCGAGTGGAGTCACCACTGTAGACGGTGGGGTTTAGCGCGTGTCCAAGATTTTAGCAACCGCGACACTGTTTGAGCTCAGGGCTCTAGAGAACACACTAACCATTGTCATAAAGACATGGTATGGAGATGATGAGTCGCCATCCAGGGTAATAACTGGGACAAATAAAAAAGGTGGTACTCGATTCCCTAAAAGAAAGCTAGCACCATAACCAAGAGATTCTTGATACGGAATACCAACTTCTTTTAGTTTTGTGTTCATTTAGAATTACTTTATGAATTATTATCTTATTCTCTATTTACATGCAATTCATATAAACCCTAAAACCAATCAACTCTAAGGAAAACTAGTCATGAAATATACAAGTAAATAATGCATTCAATAAATCACATAATCCCTAAGTTAGTCTAATCTACATGGATTTTAAATAAATGAGTTAAATCTACATATTCTAATTCTAAATATGAGCTTAAATCTATAAATTATGGAATAATTAAATTAGTGGGTCTAATTCTACATGTTTTAATTAAATAGTGATCTTAAATCTACAAATTATGAAAAAAGCTTAAATTAAGTGGGCTAAGTCTAAATTAATTAAATTAAATTGGGTGGGCATATGTCTAATTAACTAAATGGGCTTAAGGATATTTCTAACCTGAAATTTAATTAATTATAGACCTAAAAATACATTTTAATTAATTAAACCAAATTAATTATTAAGTGAGATGAGCTAAAAGAATTACCTAAACTTAAATAAATAAATCAAAGCCTAAAATGGGCTTAAGGCCCCAAAAGCACACAAAAATAATAAATAAGCCAAAAATAAATAAAAACTTTAAAAAATAATGAAATAAGATCAAACATATAATTAAATTAATCCCTTATAAAAAAAAACCCTAGTTTTATTAATATGAAACCTAAATTAATCTACTTCCTCCATTGATTTTAAGTAATTACTTAATTAAAAACCTAATTTTACTAACCAATTTAATCAAAATAAACATGCAACCACACACATAATTTCATTACTCCCACTATTGAGGCTATTACATTAATTCATAAAATAATTATTAAAATAAAAAATAAAGCAATAAATAAATAAAATAAAAAACTCTAGAAACTAAGTCTCTACAAAACTTTATCCATGGACTTCTCATGAATTCATCCTTCCAACATGATCATCATGCGTTCTCCTCCATAATCACCATAAAAAAAGTAAAATAAAATTATGATTAATGAATAAATTATGATAATAACTCAAAAGAATAAAAATAATTAATAATAAAGAAAATAAAAATAGAATAAGAAGAGGATGATGATGATTATGAGTAATTTGGGGTACTCCTCAGATTTGTAATTCACTGTTCTTGATAAATCTTTGAATCTTGCTCTTCAAAAATTCTCCACGAATCTTGAATTAATTATTAAATTAAAAGGAAATTTTTGTAAAAAATAACTCAAAAGAAATAAAATCACATTTTCTTCTTCTTCTTTCTCTTCTTTTCCTTCTTTTTTTCTTCCTTCTCTCTTTTTTTCTCTTCACCGTCCCCTTTCTTTTCCTGCTATTCTCTCTTTATATAGTGGAACTAGGAAGCCTAGCCCCAATCCTAATGTGATTCTAATTCCTAAAATATAAAAATGTATACTTAAAATTATATTTAGGAATTTTAAACCAGTTAGGATTGAGTTAATTAGAAATTTTAAACCAATTAGAACTAAATTAAAAATAAGAAAGCAGAGATGGAAGAATTCAGTTCTGACTGGGATTGTGTAATTCCACAATCCCAATCAGAATTGGTGTAATTCCAATCGGAATTATGGAATTCCTACATGTATTCTTTTTTTAACATTTAATTATAAATAGACCCTTGGAAGAATTTATATTTTACAATTAAGTCCTAAAAAAATATTGCAGTTTAGTCCTTAAAAACACTAAATCCTTCCTTTAAAAGATGCATTTAAACCTTTAGAATTTTAAAGATTAAATTTTGAAGACCTATTCATGATATTTTCATCATTAGAGTCCTTTGGCGCATTCATAACGCATCATCTCGAAATTGGGTGTCTACAGCCTTCCAACCTCTTTGTAGCTTCCTCTTGTTGATTCATTTTTGTGGGCATCACATCCATGAACTTCTCCAACTTTCCCTCTAGAGAACTCCTAGAAGATGAATTTTTTCTTGATGGTAATTTGATTGTTAGTGTTGCACATTATGCCTTACAAAACCAGGTGGTGCTTGTGGCCTCCATTGGTTGTTCCCTTGATTGCTGTAAGAGAAATTAGGATGATTTCTCCAACTTGGATTATAGGTGTTGCCATGCACTTGGTTCTGTTGTCCTTTAAAGTTGTTCACAAAATTTACATTCTCCATGGACAAGCTTTGCATCATTTAACACTCTATAGTTGGATGACTACCCTGACATAATTCACAAGAGGAAGACAAGTTAGATATGACATTGATATTCATTTTATCCATTCTTTTAGATAAAGCATCCATCTTTGTGTTTAACATCGTCAAACTGTCAACTTCAATTGCTCCCCCTCTCTTTGGAATAGCTCTCTCACTGGACCAGAGGCTTTGGGTATTAGCCATTTCTTCAAAAAGCTCTAAGGCATCTTCTAGTGTCTTAGACATGATAGTTCCTCTTCCCGATGCATCTATGTTTGCTCTCACTGCAGGATTGACACCCTTGTAAAAGACTATGCCAAATCCCATAAAGGAATCAGCTATGGTGGACATTGTCGCTGAAGATCCTTAAATCTATCCCAGTACTTATAAAAAATTTCATCATCTCTTTGATGGAAAGAGTTGATTTCATTTATAATTTTGAGTACTTTAGCTGGTGGAAAGTACTTATTGAAAAAGGCTATATAAAGATCCTGCCATGTGTTTATGGAGTTAGGTGCCAAACTAGTAAACCATCTTTTTGCTCTATCCATCAATGAAAAGGGAAAAAGGATGAGCCTGATTACTTTTGGTTGTACTCCTTTCATCTTGAAGTTTGAACAATACTCCAAAAATCTTATCGTGTGACCAATTGGATCCTCATGTGGTATGCCACTAAACTGTGAGTTTTAAATTATTTGGATCATGGCGGGTTTGATTTTAAAGTTGTTTGTAGCAACCGCCAACCTCACAATTGGAGTTTGGTCACCTTGAACATTGGGACTCAAAAAGTCCCTCATTGTTCTGTGGCCAACCTTCCCATTTTGGCCATCTTGTCCATTGTGTGCTTCCCTACCCCTCAGAGGCGAGTTTATTTCATCTTCCCCTCCGTTCATCTTATCTCTATTATGTCTTCTCCTTTTATGAATAGTTCTTTCAATCTCTAAATCAAGTGGTATTAACTGGGCTCTTTGTCTGCTTGCGCCACGCATTGTGTGCATGTAACAACAAGAGTTCCTATAAAATAAAATAAAAAACAAAAACAAAAGTAAAAAATAACGTCTAAATCAAACAACACAAAATTCTCAACAATATCAATTTGGCAATCCCCGGTAACTACGCCAAAAACTTGATGGGTTTCTGTAAGTATACGGATTCGTACAAGTAGTAATTAAATATCGATCCCACAAAGATTTCATATTGACTACAATGATACTAATTGTGTTTGTTTGTTTAAACAACGAAAAAGGGTATTTTGAATTAAACTAAAAATTAAACTAAGACAAAACATAAAAAATCACAATGAAATAATAATCACTTTAGAGAGCTAGGGTTCTTACTACCAATTCAACCTTTATTTAAGATCAATTAACTACTAAGCCATACCTAACCTTAATCCAATTTGAGGGTTTCTTAGAAATCATAGGCTTTCCTCATAAGATAACCCTATGATTAACCAAGTAAATTGACATTCTTAGATTTAAAGCTCTCGCCTACTAAGTGTTCGGTTAACCCAGTTTAAGCACCAACCCTTAATCAATATTAGTTGCTTAAGTGTTTCTCAACTAAGAAAGCATCTAACAGGTTATTATTTAAATCCAATACAACTCATCTCTCGATCAAGTTTTATTGTGTATATTTAATCAAAGGTGATCAATCCTAAGAAGACATTAAGTTCAACAATAACCAAAGGATCTAGATCAATGGCTTAGGTTTAATTGTGATTAGCCCATAGTTGAATTATAATAAGAACCCTAACTAAGAATTTAGCTACTCATTTTAATTGTAAGAGACAAAGAAGAAGAATAAAAGAAAATAGACATCATCATTAAATCAAAATTAAGAATGAATAAACACAATTGAATAGAAGAAACCCCCTGTTCAATAGGAAGTTTGATGTTCTTCAATTCTTATTCTCAAATCTCCAAAACTAACATAAGCAAGAAAAATCCTTGTTCTCTCCAAAACTGCTCTAAGAAAATGTATATAAAAAATTGATGAAAATATCCTCTAGCTTATTTTTGGTGGCTACCCTCTTATAAAACCCTAATTACCAGCCCTAGGGTTTCAGCCATGCAAAATCTCCATCTTATCCCTCATGAGTTAGCAATTAAATTCGACTCCAAATTTCCCAATCACCAGGTCGCACGACCGTGTGCATTTTGCGCATGGCCATGCACCTTACTTCTTCAGCATTTTAGCATATCGACCTCCATTGCTTTTTTGGCCCACTTCAAGTGCCCACGGCTCCCATGTAATCTTCCTCTATTGCTATTTAACTTCCCTAAATATATAAAAATCAACCAAAAATAAACCAACTAATACATAAAAATAAATAAACACACAATACATGCATTAAGTACTCAACTAAATAAAAACTGAACAAAAGAAACATAAACTTAACTGAAATTACATCTAATCTAACACAAAGACTACTTAAAATAATGCATTTTTCACACTCATCAACCAACATTTTAAGTTTTAGTTGATTGAGTGAAAGGAAGCAATAAATTCTCTATAATTAATTACAAAGTCCAAACACACGACAATAGCATAGGAACATGGATTTTTGCTTTGTTGGAACTTCCGATAGGTGCAACAATTTTTTTTTAGATTGACAACATGTTTATGACCACCTTTCCTGCAAGCATTGTTAAAAGCAGTCATTATTTCAAATATCATATTCTCTGCATCATATCTTTTAATGACATGCCCATTTGCCTTATCAAGTTAATGCTTAAGTATGCCTACACATTTTGGTGTCCATAAAAAGATGTCATCCAATAATTAAGAATATTCAGTTTGATGCTAATCAAACATATTAACCAACTTCAGAAATATTTACTATATCATTGTAGTCATAGGAATCAACTAAATACTCTTGAACATGGCGTTCATTGATTCAGAATAGTCATAACACCATGATAGTGGCCAACATCTTAATATAAAGTCCATTTCTCCTTTGGAATTTTATCCATCCATTTTACTGACTCCAAATGTAGGACCTCAGCTTTCTTCATCCATCTTTTGTACTTTCTTTTCTAGAAATCTCAGGCAACTTTATCAAGAATGTTCTTTATGAGAGCATTTTTAAACTTTGTGTTGTAATTACTAAGCATATAATGCAAATAGTATCGATGTGGATTAGCACGCCAATTGTATTGCTTCATTATATGCTTAATTCCAATATGACAATCATAAATGATACAAATATCATCTCTCCATTCACAGTAACAATACCGTAACATCATTATAAAGTACTCCCAATTCTCTTTGTTCCCTTTTTCGACTAAAGCAAATGCTAATGGTAATATAGCATTTTTCCCATTAACTGCTTTAGTAGCCAATAGTATACTTATATATTTACCATATAGAATGTGTCATCCATATATATAACAGGTTTACAATGATTGAACCCATCAATACATGGCTTGTATGCACAAAATCATTCGTTTGAATTGTCGAACCTATCAATAAGAACTCCATTTTTCAAATATGCCTCCTCTGAATGATGCCAAAAAGTACCAGGATTAAGTGTCAAAGTAGCATGTATGAAGTTACAAAGCATTGCATAAGAGCTATCCCAATTCCCCTATAAATTTGCAATTGCCTTCTGATTAGCTTTCTAAACCTTTTTATATGAAGGTGTGATAGAAAATTGCTCAACTAACCTAGCACTCAATGCTTTAACCTTAATCCTAGGCTACTCCTATAATATTGCTTGTATGTATACAACTATCAGATTAGAGTCAAAATTCTTATTATCTTGACTGAGTCCAAGAGTACTACAAGTGTGAGGACCATTATACCTTATTATTTACCAAAGCCCATTTTTTTCATCTCAATGGTTCTAACTCTCCATGCACAGCCCAACTTGTAAACTAATGTTATAGTACTAAACCTAGTTTTAGCACTTTTAAATTGGCACCCAACTCTTAAAGAATATAACTTGCATGTTGTTTTGACTACCTCTCTAGATTTAAATAACATACCTTTCAATAGTTCTTTTAAGGGATCCCAAAATATATCATCTACATTTAAGGGATTGCTATTAACATACATATCCTTAAGATTTACATGCTCAAATTGCAGTGGAATTTCTGTATTTAATCCTTCAAAAATTCCACCATCTGAGCATGATTATTAACTTCGACATCACCATCTACATTACAATCATCAACATCATCATTATTATTATCATCTTCATCAAAATAATGCTCATCATCATCATCATCCCCTCAAAATCCTTATCGTTTCCTTAAAGTTCATCCTCATCTTCCTCATTCAAACATTCATCCTCTTCCTCCTCAACTTCAACTTCAGTCATATTATATCTTGATGAACTAGCTTCTACACATGGTTCATGTCTAATTCTGAAGTTGTTAACTTCAATAGACAATTAATTGTGAGCCAACTCGTACACTACTTAACCATTTCAAACATCCACCTAATATCAAATTCATTTGCAATCTACATAAAACTAAACACCGCATTTTGACCAAATCCCATTACTAGATGTCTAAATAAAATGTTGTTAATAATTCAATCAGCTCTTATTCCCACTGCATTTTTAATTATATTATGTATCCCTTGAGATCAAAATCATCAATAAAATTGACAATCTCTAAAATGCGCTTAATATGTTTGAACCAAACTCAGTTTAAATCATTTTACCACCCTAATATACGATAACAGATCGTGCATTCGACATTTTGGCCTAATAGAAATTCTAATCGCAATAAGTTTTTCATTATATATAGTAAGAAAAAAGAATTTTTTTAAATGATTAGCAGTACAAAGTAAAATAAATTAAAATTTACAAATATGATACACAATTATCACTTTCCAAATGTGTAACCAACAAGTATATCTCACAAATAAATGAACTAATAATCTTAACTAATAATATATTCACATATATGGAACTAACAAGTAAGTTTAAGAAATGTTAACAATTTTTACAAATAATCAACTTATTAAATAAAATAACAATTAATTAAATAAACAAATTTGTTCATGGCGTTCAAATGGAAAATGGAAAATTGATAAGTATGATACACAGTTACAAAAGAACATACCTCTAATAATGTTCAATTTCATCTTCCAATATTCACCTTGCCTCCTAATAACCTATAACACCATATTAACATTTAATTAAGTATTTTGGACTAAATTTTCAATTGTGTGCAATTAAATTCTCACTTAACATAATATGCATAAATGATTAGCATCATTTAATATTTTATATTACCTTCATATATATATAGCATAAATATTTTCATATAAGCTATTATTGATAAAAGTTTAAATAGTATGGAAAAAATTTGCACCCAATTAAAGCAAGTACTTCACATTTAATAAATTTGAAATATTTATATAATATTTGAAACATTCATATCATATTAAACAAATAACCTAATTTGAAATGAACATGAATAGAATAATGAACTTAGCATAAAGTTCTTATGGTAACTTGTATTTGTCAATAGGTGTTAATGTAAAATTTGACCTTATTCGCCTCCCACTACGAAGTTTATAACCATTAGTGTATCCCTTTATACTACCTAAGTCACAGTATAAATATTCAAGTACAAATTTTTTTTACAACTGATTTGTACTTTTTTATGCCTAGTTCCGTCTCCTATAGATAATCAAGAATTTATTTATGATGAAATTTAGGTAAAACCAAACGCATAGCTTTGTATTTATCCTACTTCCACATTAAACCACCTTTCCAAATGGTTTGTTGGATTCTTGAATGCACTTCAATTATGTAAAGTATCAAATCATCAAAATTACAAAGACTACAATTAACATCCATTTTCATTTTCTTAAAATTTGCAATCATTCTGTCGACTTTTTCTTAGTGTGCAGGAGTTCTAATCACATAAATTTTTTTTATAACAAGCCATGTTATGCTGTAACACAAAAAAAAAATTCAATTAACATAAAACATAAATTATTACTTTCAATTTTGTCTAATTGTTTTTTTATTTTGGTTAATTATCTCAAATTTGAACGTACATATGTAATGAAAAAATATTACGATTTGAATTCATTGAAAACCTTTAATAATCTAATAAAGAATCTACAAAGATATATTTCAAATCAAGAATGTTTTTGCTAATCCAGATTATAAATGAAATTGACAAAAATATAAAAACAAATATGTAGTGAAATATATATATTCTAAAACAAGCTATTTTTTTTACATAAAAAGTAATTTATTTCTTACATATCAAATTTATTTAAGAAGTATAATTATTTAACAACATAAATGATAAAATCTTTTAAATTTATTTCTTGCATATCAAATTTTTGTAAGAAATGTAATAATTTAACTACATAAATGATAAAATCTTTTTAACTAACTAAATTTGACTAACTATGTTTGTTCACTAATTACATTCGTAAACATTTCAACCAACAAGTATATCTAACAAAATATAACATTTTTTTTTGAATAATCAAAATATTAAATACTTTTACCAATAATCAACATATTAAATAAAATAAAAAATTAAGTAAATAAACAAATTTTTCCTTAACTAATTACCTTTTTTTACTAACTACCTACAAATTTTTCACAACCTAAATTAAAAAAAAAAAGTTTCACTGTAAAATAATTGTATAAATTTTTGAACATAAATAAAAAATTTAGTTAAAAACTAAGACATGATATAAATCGTCAACATATTATAAGCAATGATTTTTATACAAATTACCTTTTTAGCTAACAAAGTCACTGTCTCCTCAAAATCACCTTCAACAAAGTAAAATGAAAAACATATAAGATAGTATATAGAAATATTCACTAACCATATTTTCACTAACATATTTATTTAAAAATATAAATTTTTAAGATACATGCTATAAAAATATAAATATGAAGGTTATTTAATATATAACAAAACTTGTATAAATAACACATGATATAAATTATTCTTACTAACTAATTATTTAAACAAAAAATCAAAAATAAAAAACAATATTTTAACAATGATTATAGCTAAAAAAATATCCATAACTATTTTAACAACAATTATATCTAACCAAATATAACAATTTTTTCAACTAATAAACAAAATAAATAATATTATTTTTATCACAACATACCTTTCTAGCTTTAAATTTTCACCTCCTCAATATCACCTAAAAACAAAAAATAAAAATATATAACACAATAAAAAAAATATTCACTAACTATATATAAAAAAAATTATGTAACTAATAAATAAAAACTTTAAACCCTAAATAATTACATTATTTTTTAACTAACCATCTAATCATTTTTTATACCTAACTAAGTAAAAAAGTTTACATTTCAACAAAAAATAATAATTTTTTTTAACTAAAGAAAAACAAGTCAACTAAATCATAACTAAAGTTTTACAAATTCTCATATAACAATACATTACCTTTTTTTTTTTTTTTGTTCAGTATACCCTTACATCAAAAACAAAAGAACAAATGTTTTTACCTAAAAAAAAATTGCAGGAACAAAAAGAAGAAGAATAAGAACAGAAAACTTTGTTTTGAAAGCAACAACTGAGTGAGAGAGACTAAGAGTTATCCAGATTACGGTGAATATTTGTCAACCCCCTTTCCCTTAAAATACTTAAGAATCTCTACATGGCTTTGCATGATGGGACTCAACGGGAGCACATAGGAAGACCACTATTTCGCCTATACCATAGGCTAAATGCCTAAGCCTTTTCACCACTCAGCTTGGCAAAATGGCAAATGCTGCAATCTGGTCTTGTATTGCCCTTGTGTGGCAATTATTTTAGTTTTCTATGCATGCATTTCGTTAAGTTCAATGGCACCTTGAATAAAAAAAAATATTTTCTCATCTGCCAACATCATTTCACCATTGTGAATGGTGAAATGCATAAAAAAATTCTCATTTCACTATTAACACTGGAGAAAAGATTTTGGTCAATTTTGTCCACAAGCAATTTCACCATTTTAGGCAGTGAAATGAATTTTTTTTAACAAAAAAAAAGTACCATAAAAATGGAAATATTTTGAAAAGTACCACAATTTTGGAAATAGTTTAATTTGTTACCATAAATTGGTAAATTGCCCCCTTACATTACACTACACACAACACATGCACATGACTTGCCAAGGTATCATAAGTATTCCTTCCTTTTATCTTTTTTATTATTATTATTTTGATTTTATATGCATAGTGGGTGCACTTCCATTGAATTTTTTTTTTGGAAATTTAGTTTCATTAAACAAAGACAACACTGATACAAGCTAAACTCCAAGACAGTATAACAACAAAAGTAAGGCTGCCTAGAGAGGAAGCTAACTGAGCAACACTATAAAACACTAATCATAAGCAACAAGGCTAGATAAAAAAAAACTAATAATAGGCAAAATAGAAATACATCAACACATAAGTGCATCAGCACTGGACAAAACAAAACACTAAACATGTAGGGCAGTATACTAACCCCAGACGCTCGCATCACTAAGACAATAAAATTAAAGAGATTAGACAATTAAAATTTTTTTTAGGGGAAAGTACAATTTTCTACCTTGAGGTTTCATGTTTTGACAATGATGGTCCTAAGTTTTGTTTTTTATGACATTATACTACCCTGAGACCCTGTCTGTTAAAAAATAATAGAAAAATCTAATAACTCTATTTTCTGTGCATACGTGGCATCCATAGTGGCCAATAGTGTGGAAAGAGAAAAAACCACTTTAATGAATAGAACGACATCGTCCTTTGTATGGGATTATAACCCCAACATCCCTAAAATTTAAAAACCCATACTAAACCATCACAAACCCCTCTATAGATCTACTCTTCAATCCACTAATTATTGATGGACCTCACAAATCATTCTTGCTATTCTAGAAATTCTCATTTGCCTAAACCTTAAAATGAAGAATCTACATTCAGGAAAAAATAAGAAACCTTAAATTGATTTAAAGAATCAAATAGAGAAATTTGCCAAATAAAGCTAAAGAGGGAGGACTTTATTACTTCAGCTATAAGATATGTAAAAACACCCATGGAGTTGTCATTTTGCATATTTATTTAAATTATAGGGTTTGGGTTATCGAGTTTCTATAGTGGGTACCGCTAAGGGTTTAATGAGTACTGTGTATGGTAAAGAAATTAAGTTGTCTAGGGAGGGGGTTATGGAAAATGTTGGCTTTATTTTTTCTTAATTAATATCTTAAACATTGATCTAGAAATGGTGTATACTAGGGGGACAGTAGAAGATATGGATGACTTCAACGTAGATTGTCTATCATACTTTGAATTGTAATAGTACTGTAAATCATTGTGCTACAAACGAGGTTGCAAGATGTGGCATCAACTTTGGGGTTTAAATGGGAATGAGGCTTTTAAAGAGATTTTGGAAGATAAAGATTTGAATTACATAATGGATTATAATAAGGGATACCCGTATTTTGAAATTTATATGATTGAATATCCAGACCCATTAAACATAGGGATTCCTATGAATGATAATGATTAGTCATTTGTGTACATGCCCTTTACCCTTGTTGAAAATGAACCAGCACCTAATCATAGAGGGGATAATTACTATGAGATCGTGGATGATGAAGAAAATGATTATGTTAATTTGGGGTTGAATGACTCTTTGAACTTTGAGGTTGATATTGAAGATGATTTTGATGGTGTTTATATGGGAAGTGAAAATCAAAGTGTGGAGAAAGCATGTGACTTCACAACAGATATATGGAATGATGAAGCTTATAAAGGGAGTGAAAATGTAAGTGTTGATTCTATTGAGGGAAGTGGTAGGGTTGGAGTTTATAAGCTTAATGTTTTTTGGGGAATTATGGGATAATGACTCACTTAGAAGTGATTATTTACCAAGTGATGAAGAAAGTATATCAATTGAAGTAGAATCTAGCAAGGTGAGCAGCATGTATGATGACTTAGAAGGGAGTGATATGATATATTTTTAGCAGCAGGTGGTGTTGATACAATAGGAGCTGGGGCACATGGTGTTCATTCAATAGTAGTAGGAGCACATGCTGAACAAAATGAAAGGAAAGCTACTATTGAGCATCATCCAAATGCTACATACTCTAACCAACACCTAGATGCTAGTGCTACAGCTAGTAACAATAAAGGGGAACCTCGAGATGAGACAAAAACTATAGGAATAACAATATACCAAAATGATTTAAATAAGAATGATTTTGTTAAGTTCAATGAACCTAATATAGATGAAAATGAATGTGGTAGTTTGAATAGGTCAAATGATGAAGGCCTTGAGACATTTCCATATTTCAATGAAGCAACAGGTTTGAAGGATCCAAAGTTATGCAAGGGCATGAGATTTTTTGACCAAGAAGTATTTAAAAAGAATTAAAGGAATGGGCTATAAGAAATGGGTTTAGCTATGTTCTTAACAACTGTATAAGAGAAAGGGTCACAACTTCAAAAAATCGTTGATTGACTGGATTAGAAAGAAATTGATGAAAATACATCATGTGAAGTACACTACAATGTTGAGATATATGGGTCATATATGTCCTAATGTGCAAGATAAATTAGAGAACTTGAAGATGGACAACATAAATTGCTTTTGTAAACCTGTAGGGGATTCAAAATACCAAGTTGAGTATTATAACGCACAAACTTGTGTCAACCTAGCTAATCGGTGTTGCACATGTAGGCATTGGGACCTCTTTGGGCTACCTTGTAAGCATGCCATTTCTAAAATTTATGCTAATTAACAGAGACCTAAAGAATTTGTGCATAAGTTCTTTTTAAAGGAAACTTACTTGGCTATGTACTGCCATATAATTAACCTAGTGATAAGCAAAGAAGAGTAGGAGAAAACTACTTATCCTAATATTGTGCTTAAAATTCCAAGAAAACCTGCTGGGAGGCCAAATAAAAAGAGAATTTGATCCATTGGAGAGCCAACCAACCCTTACAGAGTCTCTCGAGTTGGCACAATTGTATTCTATGGAAATTATGAGAAATCAGGTTGTAATGTAAGAGGTTACAAAGCAAGAGTTATGGGCGAAATGGCCTAGCAAAAGAGAATGAAATCGAAGAAATAAAAGGCAAGCATCTATAAGAAATCCATATTTTATTATGTTATTTATGCTTGCTTTAATATATATAATTTTTTTTAGGAATCAGTCAACACAAGACGAAGTAAAATAAGGGTGTTACATACTACACCATTGTTATAACCCCATATTTTATAAATTATTAAATTAAATTTGGGATTTGCAGTGTCAATAAGTATTTTATTAAATTGTTATATTATGGTTATTTTGTGATTTTTAATTAAATTTAAGTGCTATTAATTATTTAATCTTATTGTGGTTATTAAATTGAGTTTTAAAACTTAAATTTGTGGTTATATATTACTATTATTATTATTATTATTATTATTATTATTATTATTATTATTATTATTATTATTATTATTATTATTATTATTATTATTTATGAATAGTATTAATTTAGTGTATTTTATATAATTTAATATTTTGTGGTGAATTTAATTAGAAAAGTAAATATCTAAACCAAAAATATTATTTTTGTACTATTTTGTCTTTTTTTTCATTTTTAATAATAAAAATATATATATACATATAAAAACTAAAATTTTCCCTTCCCTCTTCTTCTTTCTTCTTCCTCTACGTTTCTACAGAATGCAGCTCGCCACCAGCAGCACTAGTGTTACCATTGCCACTATCACTCCTTAGCTCGCCATCGCCACCACCTGTCCTTCCTCCTCCTACCGCTATTCTTCTTCCTCCCTCTCCTCTTGGTTTCTTCGATGACCAACAGCCTCTAAGTCACGCCAATGATGTTTTTGGTGACGTTAAGGGCCAACACCAGTCTCATTTGAAAACCTGTTCCTTGGGCTTTATTTTCCCAAGGTAATTCTTTCAATTAACCTTCAATTCAACTTCAATTTTATTAATTTCATTCTTTCAATTGTTGATTTTGTGTTCAATTGATTTGATTTTTGTTAAATTGACTTTAGATTAGTCAAACTGAAGTTGTAAGCTTTCCAAAAATGTGTTTAAATTTGATTTTAGAGATAGTTAAATTTTGAGCACTATTCCGAGCTCGGTTACAGTTCACAAGGAATGTCCTGACTCAAAAAATGTATTTTATTTTCAATAAATTCTACAGACTATTTTAAGCATGTTTCATTAAGAAATTTAATTGAAATTATGTTCTGATTATTTATTATAAATTTTTTAATGTTTATGCAAAAATTGAATTTTTGGAAAAATTAGTATAAATTAGTAAATTTTGTATTTTAATTGAAATTTTTGTTAATTAATATGTTTTGGATAATTTTTTAGCAATAAATAGTATTAAAATAATTTTTATGAATTATTTACTATTTTTAGCTAATTAATAATAATTTTCAAAAATATATTCGAATAATAGTTTTATCAATTATTTTTATGATTAAATGGATTTGTAGCTATTTTAACATATATTTGGGCAATTTAAATAATTATCGGTAATTTATGCCATTTAATTTTGAATTATTTGAAAAATGGATTTTTATTAATATTATTTAATTATATTGAGATTTTATTAATTATTTTGAAAATAAATATCTTTGTTTTTTATTATTTAAAGAAGTTGAATTGTGGTATTTTATTGATTTTTATGGATTTTAATGATTTTTAATATTTATTACTATATGATTGATTTTTGTATATATTGGTTCTCGGTTGGACAATTTATATAGTTCGAGGGCCCAACCCAAGAAGTTGAACATTTTGTGTATATTTGAAGTGTGTTTGTATGCAGAATCGACTCTACTTTTAGTAGAGAGACATCCGTTTTATAGAAGAAACTGTCGAATTTTTTATAGAATTCTTGTAAAATGTAACATCGGATCGGTCCTAAATTTTGAGTTTAGTTTAGACGAGTCATGTCCTAGATCAAGTTGTTCCTTAGATATTCTAGATGTATAAAATTAGGAATTTAATTCTAATATTATTATTATTTATTTTTCTATAGTTACGCCAAGACTGAGGCCTACAAAACTAGAACAGTCTAATCATTTTAGAGGAGCACATAATTGTGAGTTATTATCATATGTATACATTGCATGTAGATTAATATTATGAGCATTCATATATTTTAATAAATATGAATTTAATTATGCTCATTTCATTAAATCATATTTATTATTGTTAATGTTCATATATATGATTTTCCATAGAAATATTGAGAATCTTTATTTTTAATAATATATGTTGTCATATTTTTATATTGAATTTTCATTATTTGATTATGAAAAAATATTTTGGAGAATAGCAGTAGAACATGCTACCTAGTGAGCTACACTTGAACTAGAACTGTGTGCGCACCAATATGTTAAAATGTTAGGGTTAATGCTATGAAATTTATTAAAGTGAGATTTGAATAATTGATTATTGAGATTTGTTGTGAGTGAGTGGTATGATTGCGGATGCTTGGTTGACCTAGTGTATTTTAGTAAACACTGCAGTAGTAGTGTATCTATATTGTACTAGATAGTGTTCCTATATTTAAATATCGTATGAAGATATTTTTATTATGTTATGGTATAAGGATTTATTTTATATTAATGAAAGTTTTAATTCTGATATATTTTTGTGTTATGTTTACATGTGTTTTTATTTTAAAGCTTGCTACGGGTTTCGAATTTGAAAGAATTCTCATTCTTTAACGTCGGTCATGCCTACCCGGTTTAAGTCATAACAAACTTGGAATCAGAGCCTAGGTTTTAGTGTTATGGACCTAGGTTATTAGAGTTGTGTTTTCTTTAAAATTACCGCAATAAATTAGGTTTGATTATGTTTTCGATAAGTTTTCCTTCTAGTATTTTTCTGTGAAATCATTAGGATGTTTGTTTGTCATTTTTTTATTGTCTATTTTTTTTAATTTCATTGGTTTCTATCTTTTTAGAATGAAGAGGCGAGCGTGTGTCGCTCTGCCTGTCGTTAAGGTTGAGGATGATGAGTCTTTTCAAGATAAGGTTTTACCTCATGAGTTGCCAATTTGGCATAGAGGTAAAAGTAGAGGTAGACCTCGAGGAGCAGTAAGTTGCCATAGGTAGAGAGAGCTACAGGATGAGGAACCTATAGAGCAGGAGTATGAGGAAGCTGTTATACCTCTAGCCATGCCGCAGATGCAGCCTATTTATCAGTAGGGCATGTCTAACCCTAAGGCAACTTTATTTTATGCTAAAGTTGGCAGGATATCATTCGATAGGACTACATATCCTCTAGACTTTATATATGCTATTGAGACAAGGACTTAGACTGCTCACATCGAGTACCAAAGGATCATGATCATCGAGTTGTCTATTAAGGGACCAGCCCTAGATTGGTTTGTTTAGGTCATCTAACCACACATGATGACTGACACTTGGGCTCAGTTTCAAAAGAGATTCATGAGACGTTTCTACCCAAGGCATATGCAGATGAGCTACAGACTCTGGCTGATGGGTATTACTAGAGGTGACAGGTCGGTAGAGGAGTATACTAGAGAGTTCCTCAGACTGGGTCAGTATGCAGAGGACCTGATAAGAGATCAATACTTTATAGTTATTAATATGTCACTAGACTGGGTTTTGCATTCACTAGGATGCCTATTGCAGACCTAACTCTTGAGTCTGTAATAGAGCTAGCCAAGGAGATAAAGCTTAAATTGGTCAAGTAGGGAGTTATGCCTGATTATTATCAATTATGAGGTGTCCAGGTAGGAGGATCTCAGAGCACCCAGTACACCACATTTCATATTAGCTCTAGCAGTCGATAGAGAGGATCTTATTAGCAGGGCCAGAGACCTCAGCAAAGAGTCCATAGGAGTAGTAGACATGGTCGTAGTGGACCACGTAAACATGTTAGATTCGATTCACGTGCTACCAGCAGTAGCAGCGGCTAGAGTTTTGGTTATGGCAGCATGGGATTAGCAGCCAGTGCTTGTCAGACTTATGAGAGAGTCCATCAGGGACCATGCTACATGGCTCTTAGAGTATGTTTTAGATGTTGACATATAGGGTACTTTGCCACAACGTGTCCTTATTTTGGTTATCAACAACAGGTTCTGCAATAGTTTATTGCCAATTCAGCTCCAACTCCTTATCAGTTGCCCCTAGCTCAGTATCCGAGTACATCGTAGTTTGTAGCCCAACAAGGGCTTGGGAAAGGTAGTGCAAGAGGCTTTGGTTAGGCTTCCACCAGCCAATAAGGAGGCCAAGGTCATACCAGATTTTTCACCCTCACCCAATAGGATGCTCAAGCATCCAACACCATTATTACAGGTATACTTCTAATTTGTTACTTGGATGCTAGAGTCTTGATTAATCCGGGTACCATACATCCTTTCGTGTCCCCCATTTTTGGTTCAAAGTCATATTGGCAAGCTTCGAGGATGACATTTCCTTTATCTATCACCACTCCTTTAAGTGATTCGTTAGACATTAATGTTGTTCTTTCTTAATGTTCGGTGTTAGTAGGAGGCAGAGAATTGTCAGTGGAATTGGTGTTGTTGGATGTGATGGAGTTTGATGTAATTCTTAGTATGGATTAGTTATATCAACACTATGTCATTATTGATTATCGGAGTAAAGAGGTGATTTTTAGAATTTCGGATGAAGAAGAGTTTAAGTTTATAGGTGACAAGAGTTCTATACCTTAGAATCTTATCTTCGCTATCACGGTTAGGAAGATGTTGAGGAAAAGTTATCAAGGATACTTAGCATTAGTGAGGGATACTTCTGTGGATAAGATGTCTATCATAGATGTTCCAATAGCTTGTGAGTTTTATGATGTCTTTCCTGATGAGTTGACATGTTTACCACCTCATAGAGAGATTAAAATCTGTATAGATGTGGTCCTAGGCACAACTCTTATTTCAATACCGCCTTACAAAATGGCTTTTACAAAATTGAAGGAATTGAAGAAGTAGTTACAAGATTTGCTGGACAAGGGTTTTATTGGACCCAGTGTTTCTTCTTAGGGTGTACCAATCCTATTTATGAAGAAGAAAGATAGTACATTGAGACTATGCATTGATTATAGAGAGTTAAATAAGGTGACAGTGAAGAACAAGTATCCTCTTTCGAGGATAGATAATTTGTTTGATCAACTTCAGGGTGCATAGTTCTTTTCCAAGATTGATTTGAGGTTGGGCTATCATTAGTTGCAAATCAGTGAAGTCGATGTTCCTAAAATGGCATTCCACACTTGATATGGCCATTATGAGTTTCTGGTGATGTCCATCGGGTTAACTAATGCACCAGCTGCTTTTATGCATCTAATGAATAGGGTATTCAAATTGTTTATGGATTAGTTTATAGTAGTCTTCATTGATGATATACTAGTATATTCAAAGAGTATAGAGGATCACGTATATCACTTAAGGACAGTACAACAGACATTAAGAGAACATCAGCTTTATGCTAAATTCTTGAAGTGTGATTTCTAAATAGAGAGTGTTGCATTCCTTGGACATATGGTGCCTAAAGATGGTTTTCAGGTTAATTCATAGAAGATTAAAGCAGTGTCAGAATGGCCCAGACCAACATCAGTCACTAAGATTTGAAGTTTCCTAGGTTTAGCTAGGTACTTTAAGAGATTTGTACAAGATTTCTAAAAAATTGCAACACCTATAACTTGCCTAAATCAAAAGAATGTGAAGTTTGTGTGGTCAGATGCTTGTGAAACTAGTTTTCAATTATTGAAGGAGAAGTTAACCATAGCTCCAGTTCTTACTTTTCCAAATAAAGAAGACAAGTTCACTGTGTATTATGATGCCTCCAGAGTCGGCTAAGGCTGTGTGTTAATGTAGAATGGTAAGGTGATAGCTTATAGTTCGAGGCAGTTGAAGAAGCATGAATAGAATTATCCTACTCACAAACTAGAGATGGTTGTAGTGGTCTTTGCTCTCAAGATTTAAAGACATTATTTATATGGAGTGACTTGTGAGATTTTCACAGATCATTAGAGTTTGAAGTACATTTTCCAATAGAGAGATCTAAAATTGAGGTAAAGGAGATGGTTAGAATTACTAAAGGATTATGATTGTGATATTTTATACCATCTAGGCAAGGTTAATATGGTAGCAGATGCTTTGAGTAGAAAGTCCTCGGATAGTCTTACTCACATTAGTGTGGAGAGGAGACCTTTAATCCAAGAGTTACAAGGGTTAGTGGATCAAGGTTTGATGATGAAAATAAGCATATCAGGAGGACTTCTAGCTCAGTTCAGAGTCAGATCAATATTAAGGGATAGGATTAAGGCAGCTTAGGACTGAGATCCTATTTTAACAAAGCTTGAGGAGAATGTTCATGAAGGGAAGTTCACTGATTTTATACTTAATGATAAAGGTGTTTTATGGATCAGAGGTAGATTATGCATTCCTGATGCGGATAATTTAAGAGAAAAGATTCTAGAAGAAGTACATTCTACAGCTTATAGTGTACATCTAAGTGTTACTAAGATGTACCACATCATTAAGGATTTGAACTGGTGGGATGGATTAAAGATGGATGTAGCTAATTATGTTTTTAAATGCTTGACGTGTCAACAGGTGAAAGTTGAGCATCATAAGCCTTTTGGGAAGCTTCAACCTCTTCCTATTCCTGAGTGGAAATAGGAGAGAATTGCCATGGATTTTATGATAGGGTTACCTCATTCAAAGGATGGATACGATTCCATCTAGGTGATTGTGGAAAAGTTAACCAAATCAACTCACTTCTTACCAATTAAAGCTACTTATTTTATAGCCAAGTTGGCTAAGTTGTATGTTAAGCATATTGTGTGCCTTCATAGAGTGCCTGTTTCCATTGTATCTAATAGAGGTTCAATGTTTACCTCTCGATTTTAGTAGAAGTTATAAGAAGTAAGTAGCACCAAGCTTGATTTCAGTATTGCTTTTCACCCTCAGACAGATGGTCAATCTGAGAGGATGATCCAAACACTTGAGGATATGTTAAGAATGTATGTAATGGATCTTAGAGGCAGTTGGGATGATCATTTGCCACCAATAGAGTTTGCTTACAATAAAAGCTACCATAAAAATATTGAAATGACACTGTATGAAGTTCTATAAGCTCTATATAGAAGGAAGTGTGGATCTCCTTTGTGTTAGGATAAGATATGAGAGAGAGTTGAATAGACTTGAGATTATCCAAGATGCAGCTGAGAAGGTTGTTTTGATCATAAAAAAATTAGAAATTGCAGCTAGCAAACAAAAAAGCTTTACAGATTTAAAGCATAAGGATGTGGAGTTTCAGGTTGGAGATTATGTGTTTCTGAAAGTGTCACCATTGAAAGGTGTGATGAGATTTGGCAAGAAGGGGAAATTAGCACCGAGATACATTGGACCATTCGAGATTCTAGAGAGAGTGGGCATGGTTGCTTATCGATTAGCTTTACCTCTGAACTTTTCTCAGGTGCATCCAGTGTTCCATGTCTCAATGCTAAGGAAGTACATTTCAGATCCTTCGCACGTGTTGCAGCCCTAAAATTTGGAAGTGAATGAAGATTTGAAGTACATGGAAGAGCCAGTTGTGATAGTGGATTATCAAGTTTCTCAGTTACGTTCGAAGATAATCTTGATGGTCAAGGTGTTGTGGAGGAGCAACAACGTGGA
The DNA here is from genome assembly GCA_947683625.1 of Mallotus nudiflorus. Classification (NCBI taxonomy): domain Eukaryota; kingdom Viridiplantae; phylum Streptophyta; class Magnoliopsida; order Malpighiales; family Euphorbiaceae; genus Mallotus; species Mallotus nudiflorus. Next base: position 4,921,908 of record CANTUR010000283.1, on the reverse strand, counting down.
GGAGCACATGTGGGAGTCTGAGGCTGATATGCAAGTGGCCTACCCTTACCTTTTTCCTCAATGAATTCTTGTATTCTGTTCTTTTTATTTGAAATTCGAGGATGCATTTTTATAAAGGGAGAAGATTGTTATAACCCGATATTTATAAATTATTAAATTAATTTTGGGATTTGCAATGTTAATAAATATTTTATTAAATTGTTATATTATGGTTATTTTGTGCAATTTAATTAAATTCAACTGCTATTAATTATTTTATCTTATTGTGGTATTAATATTAAATTAACTTTTAAAACTTAAATTTGTGGTTATATATTATTTCATAACAATAATAATAATAATAATAATAATAATAATAATAATAATAATAATAATAATATTATTATTATTATTATTATTATTATTATTATTATTATTATTATTATTATTTGTGAATAGTGTTAATTTAGTGTATTTTATATAATTTAATATTTTGTAGTGAATTTAATTAGAAAAGTAAATATCTAAATCAAAAATATTATTTTTATACTATTTTGTCTTTTTCTCATTTTTAATAATAAAAAATATACATTTAAAACCAAAATTTTCCCTTCCTTCCTCTCTTCTCTTTCCTTCCCCCTTTCCTTTCCTTTCCTTCCTTCTTCTTTTTTCTTCTTCCTTTCTGCATTTCTACAGAACACAATGCTCCACCAGCAACACCAGCACTGCCATCACTCCCCAACTCGCCATCGCCACCAGTCCTTCCTCCTCCTGCCGTCGTTCTTCTTTCTCCCTCTCCTCACCGACAGCCTCTAAGTCACACCAGTGACGTTTCTAGCAACATCAGGGGCCAACACCAGTCTCGTTTGAAAGCTTGTTCCTTGAGCTTCGTTTCCCCTAAGGTAATTCATTCAATTAACCTTGAATTTAGCTTTAATTTTAATAATTTCATTATAGGGTTCATAATTTCAATTGTTGATTTTGTGTTCAATTGGGTTGATTTTTGTTAAATTGACTTTAGATTAGTTAAATTAAAGTTGTAAGCTTTCCAAAAATGTGTTTAAATTCAATTTTAGAGATAGTTGAATTTTAAGCACTTTTCCAAGCTCGATTACTATTCACAAGGATTTTCCTAGCTCAAAAAATGTGTTTTATTTTTAATAAATTCTACGGAGTATTTTAAGCATGTTTCATTAAGAAAGTTTATTGAAATTATGTTTCAATTATTTATTATAAATTTTTTAATGTTTATGTAAAAATTGAATTTTTGGAAAAAAAACTAGTATAAATTAGTATATTTTGTATTTTAATTGAAATTATTGTTAATTAATATGTTTTGAATAATTTTTGAGTAATAAATAGTATTAAAATATTTTTTATGAATTATTTACTATTTTTAGCTAATTAATAATAATTTTCAAAAATATATTTGAATAATAGTTTTATCAATTATTTTTATGATTAAATGGATTTTTAGCTATTTTAATATATATTTGTGCAATTTAAATAATTATTGGTAATTTATGCTATTTAATTTCAAATATTTGAAAAATAGATTTTTATTAATATTATTTAATTATATTGAGATTTTATTAATTATTTTGAAAATAAATATCTTTGATGTTTTTATTATTTAAATAAGTTGAATTGTGGTATTTTATTGATTTTTATGGATTTTTAATGATTTTTAATATTTATTACTATATGATTGATTTTTGTGTATATTGGTTCTCAATTGGGCAATTTATGTAGTTCGGGGGCCTAACCCAAGAAATTGAGCATTTGTGTATATTTGAAGTGTGTTTGCGTGCAGGATCAGCTTTATTTTTATTAGAGAGACGTCCATTTTACAGAGGAGACTCTGTCGAATTTTGATAGAATTCTCGTAAAACGTGATATCGAGTTGGTCCTAAGTTTTGAGTTTTAGACGATTCGTGTTCTAGATCGAGCTATTCTTTAGAAATTCTAGATGTATAAATTAGGAATTTAATTCTAATACTATTATTATTATTTATTTTTCTATAGTTACCTCAAGACCGAGGACTACAAGACTAAGCTAGTCTAGTCATTTAGAGGAGCGCATGACTATGAGTTATTATCATATATATACATTGCATTTAGATTTATATTATGAGCATTCATATATTTTAATAAATATGAATTTAATTATACTTATTTCATTAAATAATATTTATTATTGTTAATGTTCATATATATGATTTTCCATAGAAATATTGAGAATATTTACTTTTGATAATATATGTTGTCATAATTTTATATTGAATTTTCATTATTTGAATATGAAAAAATATTTTAGAAGATAGCAGTAGAATGTGCTACCTGGTGGGCTACACTAGAACTTTGTGTCCACCAGTACGTTAAAATGTTAGGGTTGATGCTATGAAATTTATTAAAGTGACATTTGAATAATTGATTATTGAGATTTGTGATGAGTGAGTGGTGTGATTGCAAAAGCTTAGTTAACCTAGTGTCTCGGAGCTAATCATGTCGTTATGCGGGAGCTCGGTTGACTTAATGTCTTAGGGCCAGTCCATTGTCCAAAAATTAAGAAGAGAACTATTTTTTAATTAAGTGAGACTGTTGGCTAGTGAGTTTCAATGATTGAGGTTGCAGAATATTTTAGGGTTCTATTTCAATCCTTCACCCAATTTTTTTTTGCATTTATTATTATAAAAAGTGGATTTTTGGCATCTATATGAAATGCATTTATATATATAAATATATATATTATTATATTGATACTTGACTGTATATGACTTTAGGTTGCATGTATATATTTTATATTAATTCACTCAGTGAGCTCTGACTCCCCTTAATATTTTTTTTAGGATCTTTTACTTCAGACCTCCCTCATAGAACTCAATTTCCTCTCTGACTGAATTATGTAAATATCAAACTGTCACTTCTCTTGTATTTTAGTAAACGCTGCATTAGTAGTGTATCTATATTGTACTAGACAGTGTTCCTATATTTAAATATTGTATGAAAATATTTTTATTATGTTATGATATAACAATTTATTTTATATTAATGAAAAATTTAATTATGATGTATTTTTGTGTTATGTCTACATGTATTTTTATTTTAAGGCTTGCTACGAGTTTCAGATTCAAAAGAATTCTCGTTCCCTAGTGTCGGTCATGACTCCTCAGTTTGGGTCGTGACAACCATCAAGTTCACAGCCTTATTCACAGGCTAATGATCAAGTCCAGTACATAAGAAGGAGTTGTTCCTAACCAACTTCATCTTCGTTCATATAGGTAAAGTTTTTTTTTAATAATGTATTGTATGTTGATATTTGACTGATTATGCAAATGATTATTATGGAATGGAGGATGCTAGGAGAACTAGTCCTAGCTTATTATAAGATTATTCAAGAGGAATAAATTCAAGGGCTACAATAGGTGTACCTACCAATCGACCATGTAAAGGCATAAATGTACCAAGGCTTGATTCATAAAAGAAATGACAACTACTTTGAGTTATTTTAGTGTAGTTATGCAAATATTTTGTTAACCAAGATGTTATAACTAAACTTGGTTATGCTAATAAGTGCTTTTAGTGTATTAAAGGCACTAATTATGCAAATTTTTTGGACAAATGGGATTTGATATTACTGGAGTTATATATGATGTGAATTGTTGTAAATGCTATAGTTAGCACTTTTTGGACATCAGTTTGGTCCTGTTTATGGACTTGATTTAATATAGTGATTATAATGGTTGTTGCCATTTTTCGTTCAATGGTAATTGGCACTTTGAGTTCAATTTTCTTATACTTGTCTATTTATGCACTTTTTAATAGGTCAAATCTTTGTAACTCTGCATTCTGAGAACCATCCTTTTTACTTATTTAGATATATAAGTTAGTCTCCACTTGCACATTTCAATAAACACCTAATAAGCACTTTAACATTTACTAACCAATTTTACTTGTACATTACAATACACACTTAATATGCAGTTCGTTCATTCCTATCTAACACCTATAATTTAACTCAAACACAGCTTCTTACACTTCATATTAGTTACATTCTCATGGTAAATATAGATTTCCATGAGATTTTCTTAAATTAAATGTATAAAAATTCCAAAAATTTACAAATACCCACATAATTATCAACCCCACAACACAATTTTTTAACCATGCACAAGAATCCTTTTCACCTAACCATATTTTCTTTTTTAAGACTTGCAATTGCACCTGATGAATTTCTTCATTCACTTTCTTCATTTTACCTTCAAATCGTTAAACTTGCTATTTCAAACCCGTTATTTCTACTTCTCTCACCTTACTTTCCATCTATTCATCCTCACATAATTAAACTTTATCTATCAATTGGGAGATGAATTTAGGAGATGTTGGGGGATCAAGCCACTCAAAAAAATCACATCTTTAGGTTGAATCATACCTTACACAACCACGAAATCTACTCCAAGAATACATTTGTTATGTTTATACTACAAATTTTCAATATACTATCATAATTAAATATGATTAAAAGGAATATATATGTTAGAAATAGAATATGATGATATATTATAGTGATGACATATGAAAGCACTATATCTGCACAGAGGTAGTTTAGTTTACTGTGGTCATCTAAACTACATATGCTCAAAGGTATTTATTATGCCATTACAAAATACATTTGTTACGTTTAATTTAAAAATTACTAATATAATATGATAATATATTCTACATCATTAATATAATATCATAATATATAATCATAATTTATATTGTCTTTATAATATAATTGGAAGTGTGGTGGAATAACTACATCCGCACAGAGGTAGTGAGGTCTTTTAGGATGATGTCGCCTACCTCTGTGTAGATGTTGTTATTATGTAATTTTGAAAATACATTTGTTATGTTTATACTAAAAATTTTCAATATACTATTATAATTGAATATTATTAAGACGAATCTATCTATCAGAAATAGAATATGATGATATATTATAATGATGATGTATGAAAGCACTACATCTGCACAGAGGTAGTTTAGCCTGTTGTGGTCATCTAAACTACATCTACTTAGAGGTAGTTTAGTCTGTTATGGTCATCTAAACTACATCTACTCAAAGGTAGTTATTATGCCATTACAAAATACATTTGTTATGTTTATTATAAATATTATTAATATAATATGATAATATATTGCACATCACTAATATAATATCATAATATATCATTATAATTTATGTTGTCTTTATAATATATTTATAAGTGTAGTGGAATAACTACATATACACAGAGGTAGTAAGGTTTTTTGGGCTAATGTCACCTACCTCTATGCAAATGTAGTTGTTATGCAGTTCTAAGAATACATTTGTTATGTTTATACTAAAAATTTTTAATATATTATCATAATTGATTATGATTGTGACGAATCTATCTATCAGAAATAGAATATGATGATATATTATAATGATGACATATGAAAGCCCTACCTCTTCACAGAGGTAGTTTAGCCTACTGGGGTCATCTAGACTACATCTACTTATAGGTAGTTATTATGCCATTACAAAATACATTTGTTACATTTATTACAAGCATTACTAATATAACATGATAATATATTCTAAATCACTAATATAATATCATAATATATCATCATAATTTATGTTGCCTTTATAATATATTTAGAAGTGTGGTGGAATAACTACATCTGCACAGAGGTAGTGAGGTCTTCTCGGTTGATGTCACCTACCTTTGTGCAAATGTTTAAAGCTAAACTTTACTCACTTAATTCAAACTTTTGGAATGATATCACTCAGATTATTCTTTAAAATAATTTAAGTTATTCCTTGGAGTAGATTGAGTTACGTCTTTTCAAGATTTTGAATTAAGTAAATTTCTATTCTAAACTTAGTTCTAGGATGCTCATTATATAGGCTCAAGATTCTTAACACTTTATAACATTAAATCATGAATAATAATCAAAAAAATTAAAAATTGAGTAATAGGAAGAAGATCAAATATAAAATTTGGGAAGTGATATTAATTTTCTAAAGATGAGTTATAAAGGACGATCGTCTAACCATACTTCATTATATATAAGCTTAAGATCACCAACCTTTAAGTTGTTATGACCAAACCAAACATACTAACACGTTCATAACAATTAATATAACACATTTATAGCCTCAAACACAATTAATTTCTTTAGGATTTAACCATATCGAAATGACTATTAACAAAAAAATATGTTTGCTACATCTACCAGTTTATTACTTCTTTAAGTTTTATGCCTTAACTGAAACTACATTTATTTATGGTCTTAAACTAGGTTTTTCCATGTATTCCTACATTTATTTCTTATTCTTTTCAATTATAGATAAACTACAAATGAGGCTAAGGAAGGAAGGAGGGATAAAAGCCTTCTTGGGAATGATGAGGTGTGGACATCCTGATGTTCTGTCCCAGGTTTGGTGAGGAATCGCAAACTTTACAAAGTGTAAGTCTCGTGCAATCCCTTGTCTCATGCCTGTAATCCCTGAATTTAACTCGTATATATTTACTATATTGTTTGCCTATAACATAGTTTCTCCATGAACATTCCAAAAATTATTTCTCATAACTCATAAGGAATTAGACCAAACTTCAATTATGAAAATTGATCACCATAATTAATAATATTTATTAAAAATAGTTTTATAATTTTTTGGGTTTGTACTATTTTCTCATTGGAATTCAGTCTAGGACCCACCAAATTTCTTACCGAAAATGTATCATCCGACCAAACTAAACATACCAACATGTTCACAACAATAATAGAACACATTTATAGCATCAAACACAATAAAATATGCATGTAATTAAGAAAACATATTATTAAAGAGAATTTACCAGAAAATTTGTAAACAATTCAATTGACTGAGTTTGGATGCAAGATTGGTGGCTATGAACTCTAATAATCTTATATTGTTTCAGTATGTGTCTGATATGCTATGTGTTGTCATTGAAGATTTTAACCTTAGTTGGAGACAACTAGTTTCTTAGTTTTCTATATCCTTTTTCATCTTGCATGTTATAATATTTCTTAATTATTATTATGTTATATGCTATCTAATATTTTTTTTTAAATAAATTTTGTATTTTATAAACAACCTTAACTATCTTGACATTAACAGTTAGTCCTTTTGAAGGTTTAGAATGATAAATGTATTATAACTTGAGAAAGTAATGTGGTAACACATTGTGGTGGAAAGTTAAACTTGAAAATTTATATCAATAGCTTCACTTATAATATGTTATAACATTTGAAAATGAAGAAGCTAATAATTTGTGACATTACAATACTTTGAGTGACTACTTCCTTGTGATGAATTAAAGCAAGTTTTGCCAGAATTTAATGCACTATTTTTTGTTTTAAAAATTATATCAATAGATTAACCATAGAAGACAAATTTATAACATATTTGGATTTTCTTTTCTAGTAATTGGCCAAAGACAACATTTCATTCTAAGAATCTTAATGCCCTTTTAAGTTATAATAGGTTTCTAAAGGAGTTCTTTTTGGACATACTAAAAAATACTTTGAGAGATACACAGGGTGCTCTCACAAATAAGCATGTGGCTCTGAGTGGTAGTTTTATAATAATACATGTTAGTCCTTATGTAATTTTGTTTCAAGTTAAATTATTCTGTTTTACTATTTTTTAGTGATTGGCTTTCATTATAAAAAAAATCGCAAACTTTGCAAAGTATGATTACAATTTAATCCTTTGTCTCATGCTTGCAACACCTGAATTTAACTTGTATATATTCACTATGTTATTTGCCTATAACATAGTTTTTTCATGAACATTCTAAAAATTATTTCTCACAATTCATAAGGAATTAGACCAAACTCCAGTTATGAAAGTTGATCACCATAATTTATAATATTTATTAAAAATATTTTTATAATTTTTTGGGTTTGTACTATTTTCTCATCGGAATTTGGTATGGGACCTGCCAAATTTCTCACAAAAAATGTGTCATCTGACCAAACCAAACATACCAACATATTTAAAACAATTAATAGAACATGTTTATAGCCTCAAAGATAATAAAACATGCACATAATTAAGAAATTATAACATTAAAGAGAATTTACCAAAAAATTCGTAGAAAATTCAAACGACCAAGTTTGGATACAATACCGGTGACTATGAACTCATTACATTTTTAATGAGTTTCTCCAACATGCATATCACCATATTAAAGGTTCTTCATTATTAATTTGAAAGAGTTATATGAATAAGTACGAGACGAAGTCAAGAGTTCATCATCATAATATCATCCATTAAAAAACTCAATTCTACTTAATCATTGTGTAAGCCTTAAAAGCATATACTATAGTCATATGCATGTTGGAGAGACTAATAAAAAAAGAAGATAATGAAGCAAAAAAAATGACAAAGATGTAGCTGCATACATCTTCCTAATGAAAAAAACAAAGAAGACAATGTAGCAAAAAAAAATGACAAAGAAAACAACATTGGCAAGTTTATTATGAAATCTTCCTAACAATACATTTTACTACAAATTATTTTGCAAACTAACAATCTTTTTACAAATAATTCATAAATTCTAGGAGTACTATAGATAAAACTTTCATTTAAGAACTCAATTCTACTTCATTATTCTGTAAGCCTAAAGAATATATAAATACAAACTAAAACTCAATTCTCTTAACAGCACCAGCAATAGCACTAAACACAAGATAAATAATCAAAACTACAAGCAACACAAATGTTAACAATACGCAAACGTCCTCTATCCAACTATTCTGTCCCAATTGCAACGGCACAAATCTCCTCATTGCGGTTTTGGCCCTTCTTCGAGCTTGGTCACTTTCAGTCAGTTGGAAAAACTTAGATGTAGCTGCATACATTGCTCTTCTTGCCAAAAAAATTTTCCAAACAGGTTTTGCCTTTGTGACATAATGTGGGAAGTATTTATACTTGAAATTTTAAATAGCATGCGTGGTTATTATTGTTTTCTTCTTCTTTTTTTTAAGAGTATTATTTTGAAAAAGCCCTAAAGGGGGATGAATAGGGCTATTAAATAAAAATCAGAATAAAAAAATAATTCTTTGCAAGAATTAAAAGAATATTGAGAAGAAAAAATGAAGAATACAATGATTTAAGGAGTTCGAATTCAACAACAATCCTACGTCTTTACCTAACTTATCCCCAAGTTAGGATTTTTAATCATCCATAATCTTATTTACAAGATTAAGGTTATACGAGAGTTTTATGGCTCACTTTTACAACCTTACAACATGAGTTTTCAAGGCTCACTCAAAAAACCAAATCCTAAGTGTTTCAATGGACAACACTTAAACCAATTCCTTTAGAAATAAATCTCACTCCCCTACTAATCTATCCCAAGATTTAAGATTAAGAGAAATTCTATTTCTAACACACAACCAACTCTAACAAGAGTCATAAATAAGGAGTGAATATTTGAGAATTTAAGAGTTTTAATGAATGTTAAAATAGAGAATGATAATAAGCAAAAATATCTTAACTTTCATTCAGCTCTAGAGGTGTTTATATAGATGAACACTAAAAAATATAGCTATTGGAGGTGCAAATAATATGCCAATGTCTATATTTTGAATTCAACATTTATAATTTTTAATTATTGAAAGTAATGATATTAGACTGCTATGCACATATTTAAACCATGATTGGATACTGGAGATGTTCAAATTTTCCCACACTTTCTTCATAAAAGTTTTAGATATTTGACATAAATTTCTACATCATTTTGAATCACCTTAATTGGACTTATGTAGCTCAAAATATGTCCAAACTACTAAGAGCTATATAATCTAAAATGCAAACTTTTGTTAGAAAACTGTGCACAAGTTGAAACCGTGATTGAATAGTGTAGATGTTAGAATTTGCCCATTATTTCTTTACAAAAGTTGTAGATATTTCACTTATATTTCCATTTCATTTTGAATCACCTTAATTGGAATTTTTTATCTCAAGATATGTCTAAAATACTAAGAGCTATGCAATCTAAAATGCAGACTACTATCAGACAGTTGAGCACAAGTTAAAACCGTGATTGGATACTATATATGTTCGAATTTTCCCATTATTTCTTCATAAAAATTGTAGATATTTGACTTATCTTTCCATTTCATTTTCAATTACCTTAATTGGACTTTTTTAGCTCAAGATATGTCTAAAATACTAAGATTTGTGTAATCTAAATTGCAGACTACTGTCAGACAACTTTGCACAAGTTGAAACCGTGATTGGATACTGTAGATGTTTGAATTTGCCCATTCTTTCTTCATAAAAGTTGTAGATATTTGAATTATATTTCCATATCATTTTTTAATCACCTTAATTGGACTTCTTTATTTTAAGATATGTCCAAAATACTAAGAGCTATGCAATCTAAAATGCAAACTACTGTTACACAACTATACACGAGTTGAAATAATGAATTTCTATTGGAAACATTCGAATTTTCCTATAATTTCTTCATTAAAGTTTTAGATATTTGACTTAGCTTTTCATATCATTTTGAATCACCTCAATTGGACTTCTGTAGCTTAAGATATATCCAAAATACTAAGAGTTGTGCAATCTAAAATGGCCGCTGCATATGTTGATTTAGACTCAATATTTACATACCCAAATGAACTCAGATTTTGACAAGTAAGCTCAATTCAGAAAGCTCAAGATGTCTACTTCAAATTTTAAGAAGATAATTTTCTCATTATAAAGATTTAAGGATGTCAAAAGCCTCTTTGAATCTCAAAGGTCGAATCAGCCCAAAATATTCATACTTCATTTTAACTTCCAATAGAGTCCTAACTTATACACATTTAAACAAACAAATTAAATGCTCAAAATTAAGTTTGTTAAGATCAAAAATTAAGATTGATTATTGCTAAGGTCAACAATTGTTAATTTCTTATTACTAGTTGTCTTTTTATATAGATACACAAAGATATTAATTTTACTAAAATAAATCAAATTTTTATAAAAATTTAAATAAACCCAAAAAAATTCTTTGGCACTAAGTAAAAAATAATTTTTAACTTATTACAATTTATTTTCTGAAAATAATTGAAGTTTCTTAGTTAGTTACATGCAGAATATCCAAATAAAAATACTATGAAATAAATTCTTCTTTTTATAACTTTAGCTTATTATTTATATGTAATATAGATTGTGTAAAATTATATAAATAATAAAAATATTAATTATTTATTAATTATAACTCCTATATATATATAGAGCATATAGTACATTGTAAATAAAATTATTTCTCACAATTCGTAAGGAATTAGACCAAACTCCAATTATGAAAATTGATCACCATAATTTATAATATTTATTAAAAATAGTTTTATAATTTTTCAGGTTTGTACTATTTTCTCATCGAAATTTGGTATGGGACTTGCCGAATTTCTCACAAAAAATGTGTCATCTGATCAAACCAAATATACCAACATGTTTAAAAAAATTAATAGAACATATTTATAGCCTCAAAGATAATAAAACATGCACATAATTAAGAAATTATAACATTAAAGAGAATTTACCAAAAAAGTTGTAGAAAATTCAAACGACCAAGTTTGATTGCAATACCGGTGACTATGAACTCATTACATTTTTAATGAGTTTCTCCAACATGCATATCAACATATTAAAGGTTCTTCATTATTAATTTGAAAGAGTTATATGAATAAGTACGAGAAGAAGTCAAGAGTTAATCATCATAATATCGTCCATTTAAAAACTCAATTCTACTTAATCATTGTGTAAGCCTAAAAAGCATATACTATAGTCATATGCATGTTGGAGAGACTAATAAAGAAAGAAGATAATAAAGCAAAGGAAGATAATGAAAAAACAAAGAAGACAATGTAGCAAAAAAAATGACAAAGAAAACAACGTTAGTAAGTTTATTATGAAATCTTCCTAACAATACATTTTACTACAAATTATTTTGCAAACTAACAATCATTTTACAAATAATTCATAAATTCTAGGAGTACCATGGATAAAACTTTCATTTAAGAACTCAATTCTACTTCATTATTCTATAAGCCTAAAGAATATATAAATACAAACTAAAGCTCAATTCTCTTAACAGCACTAGCAATAGCACTAAACACAAGATAAAGAATCAAAACTACAAGCAACACAAATGTTAACAATATACAAATGTCCTCTATCCAATTGTTTTGTCCCAATTGCAACGGCACAAATCTCCTTATTACGGTTTTGGCCCTTCTTCAAGCTTGGTCATTTTCAGTCAGTTTGAAAAACTTAGATGTAGCTGCATACATCGCTCTTCTTGCCAAAAAAATTTTCCAAACAGGTTTTGCCTTTGTGACATAATGTTGGAAGTATTTATACTTGAAATTTTAAATAGCATGCGTGGTTATTATTGTTTCTTCTTCTTTTTTTTAAGAGTATTATTTTTGAAAAAGCCCTAAAAGGGGATGAATAGGGCTATTAAATAAAAATCAGAATGAAAAAATAATTCTTTGCAAGAATTAAAAGAATATTGAGAAGAAAAAATGAAGAATACAATGATTTAAGGAGTTCGAATTCAACAACAATCCTACGTCTTTACCTAACTTATCCCCAAGTTAGGATTTTTAATCATCCATAATCTTATTTACAAGATTAAGGTTATACAAGAGTTTTATGGCTCACTTTTACAACCCTACAACATGAGTTTTCAAGGCTCACTCAAAAAACCAAATCCTAAGTGTTTCAATGGACAACACTTAAATCAATTCCTTTAGAAATAAATCTCACTCCCCTACTAATCTATCCCAAGATTTAAGATTAAGAGAAATTCTATTTCTAACACACAACCAACTCTAACAAGAGTCATAAATAAGGAGTGAATATTTGAGAATTTAAGAGTTTTAATGAATGTTAAAATAGAGAATGATAATAAGCAAAAATATCTTAACTTTCATTCAGCTCTAGAGGTGTTTATATAGATGAACACTAAAAAATATAGCTATTGGAGGTGCAAATAATGTGCCAATGTCTATATTTTGAATTCAACATTTATAATTTTTAATTATTGAAAGTAATGATATTAGACTGCTATGCACATATTTAAACTATGATTGGATATTGGAGATGTTCAAATTTTCCCACACTTTCTTCATAAAAGTTTTAGATATTTGATATAAATTTCTACATCATTTTGAATCACCTTAATTGGACTTATGTAGCTCAAGATATGTCCAAACTACTAAGAGCTATATAATCTAAAATGCAAACTTTTGTTAGAAAACTGTGCACAAGTTGAAACCGTGATTGAATAGTGTAGATGTTAGAATTTGCCCATTATTTCTTATAAAAGTTGTAGATATTTCACTTATATTTCCATTTCATTTTGAATCACCTTAATTGGACTTCTGTAGCTCAAGATATGTTCAAAATACTAAGAGCTATGCAATCTAAAATGCAGACTACTATCAGATAGCTGAGCACAAGTTGAAACCGTGATTGGATACTGTATATGTTCGAATTTTCCTATACTTTCTTCATAAAAGTTGTATATATTTGACTTATCTTTCCATTTCATTTTGAATTACCTTAATTGGACTTCTGTAGCTCAAGATATGTCTAAAATACTAAGAGCTATGCAATCTAAATTACAGACTACTGTCAGACAACTTTGCACGAGTTGAAATCATGATTGGATACTATAGATGTTCGAATTTGCCCATTCTTTCTTCATAAAAGTTGTATATATTTGACTTATATTTTTATATCATTTTTAATCACATTAATTGGACTTCTTTAGTTTAAGATATGTCCAAAATAGTAAGAGCTATGCAATCTAAAATGTAGACTACTATTACACAACTATACACGAGTTGAAATAATGATTTTCTATTGGATACATTTGAATTTTCCTATACCTTTTTCTTTAATTGTAGATATTTGACTTAACTTTTCGTATCATTTTGAATCACCTCAATTGGACTTCTGTAGCTTAAGATATGTCCAAAATACTAAGAGTTGTGCAATTTAAAATGGCCGCTGCATATGTTGATTTAGACCCAATATTTGATTACCCAAATGAACTCAGATTTTGACAAGTAAGCTATATTTAGAAAGCTCAAGATGTCTACTTTAAATTTTAAGAAGATAATTTTCTCATTATAAAGATTTAAAGATGTCAAAAGCCTCATTGAATCTCAAAGGTTGAATCAGCCCAAGATATTCATATTTCATTTTAACTTCCAATAGAGTCCTAACTTATACACATTTAAACAAACAAATTAAATGCTCAAAATTAAGTTTGTTAAGATAAAAAAATTAAGATTGATTATTGCTAAGGTCAACAATTGTTAATTTCTTATTACTAGTTGTCTTCTTATATAGATACACAAAGATATTAATTTTACTAAAATAAATCAAATTTTTATAAAAAATTAAATAAACCCAAAAAAATATTTTGGCACCAACTAAAAAAATAATTTTTAACTGATTACAATTTATTTTCTGAAAATAATTGAAGTTTCTTAGTTAGTTACGTGCAGAATATCCAAATAAAAATACTATGAAATAAATTCTTGTTTTTATAACTTTAGCTTACTTTTTATATGTAATATAGATTGTGTAAAATTATATAAATAATAAAAATATTAATTATTTATTAATTATAACTCATTTATATGTAGAGCACATCGTACGTTGTAAATAAAAATTCTTATAAAATATTTATACATATACGTTATAAGTATTTAATAATTTATGTACTTTATTTAAATTTAATGTTAAATATTGTATCTCTCAAAAATGACCAATGTAGTAAGCATTGTTTTTTTTTAAGCCTATCTAATTGATAAATATATAAAAAAAAAATCAACGTTTAAATTTTAAAATATAAAATAAAACAATCATCATCAATTTAAAAAGTTCTAAAAATAAATTAAAATTGATTTTTCAATATAAAAAAAATATTTATATTTTCTTAGTAACATACACGAAAAAATTATATCTATACTATATATAAATCTTGTGAAATAAGTCCTTATTTATCGGTTCATAAATATTTTTTATTTTTTATAATTTTCTAATTACTTTTAAATGTATTATAAATTGTGTACAAATATATAAATTAAACTAATAATAGAAATATTAATTTTAACTATTAATCAGAATGCAAAATTTATTTCATTATAAATAAATAAAAATTTGTAAAGTTTGTGCATATGAATTTGTAAATCTTTATTTATGTATTTATTTAAATTTGATTATAAATATAAATCTATCTTAACTTTTAAATATAAACTTTTTAAATTCTAAATACAAATTAAAACTATTTTCATCAATTTTAATTTTTTTTAAAACTAAATTAATGCTATTTTTGTTAATATATAAAAATATGTTTGTCCTTTTGCATTCAAAAATAGTTTTACTCTATTTGTACTTTTATATATAGTATAAAGGAAAATTTTACGGTGTCATCATGACACCATGTCATTTAGTAATTTTAGCTATAATAATAGGCAAAAAAATGTGATGATGTAAGAATTTTTTAAATCTATTTTTTAAGATAAAATCTTCTTTTATGTACAAAAAATTAATAAAATAATTTATTTTTACCCAAACTAAATATAATAATAAATAATTGACTAATATAATTTTTTTGTTATATAATTTTATTTCTATACTAAATTCAATCTATACAAAATTAAATTATAGTAAAAATAAGATATAAATATGTATGTATTTAATTTAAAGTTTTAATAGTTCATATTTATATTTATTTTTTTGTTGGATTTTGTATTCCTTTATCTTACTTGGCTACTAATAATGAAATTGTTGTTTGATATAAAAAGCATTCTATTTTCAATAATTACATTTTTGTATATATGATATTTTTTATTTTTATTAAATTTATTTAAAAAAATATTTATGTTTACTTGATATTATAAATTTATATTTATATTGCTTACAATTTTTTTAATCAAACATATATTAAGGTTTGGTTTTTCACTGTAAAAAGTAAAGTGCTTATAAATATTAAGATGATCTCCAACCCACTGTTTATTTAACTTAAACTCTTTTTTATATAGAATGATTGTAAAAAATAGAGCTCCAGTTAACTCTTTAAATCTAAATTATAGATTAGAAAGTGAATAGAAACTCAAAATTCACCCTCTATATAAAACGTTAATTAATACAAATTTGTTTTTTAATACATATCCTTATTTTCTATTGGCTTCTTTTCTTAAAAAAAATTAAAATTAAATGTTTTTGGGATAAAGCAAAATGAAAAGTAAAATATAAAGAGTGCATTGGATTTAAATAAAATTATTTACTTTTTATATTTAAAAATTTCTTAATATACTCTTTATTACCTAATTTATGATATTTATTTTAAAGAGCATCTCCAATACACTCTTTATTTAACATAAACTCTTTATTATAAAGTGTCACTACCTGAACCGTAAGGTAAGTGATCGGCACTAAAAAATAAAAATACATAAATTACCCGAAACCCATAATAAGCTTAAAAAAATTTTCACGAAATAGACACAATATACTTAACAATATACCAATAATAAATGCACAATATTAAATACATATAATAATATTATTCCTCAAATACAATAACATTTTAATACAGGATACAAATAACACAAGTTCATAGATAACTACTATGGTGTCTAGAATTTAATTATACAATATATATATCAGTCTAACATACTTAATGCAGCCGGTGAAGAATGAAACCAGCGCAAACAGGGAATA
The DNA here is from genome assembly GCA_947683625.1 of Mallotus nudiflorus. NCBI lineage: Eukaryota > Viridiplantae > Streptophyta > Magnoliopsida > Malpighiales > Euphorbiaceae > Mallotus > Mallotus nudiflorus. Next base: position 4,905,140 of record CANTUR010000283.1, on the reverse strand, counting down.
CTAAGGTGCTAACTGTAAGGTCCTAAAAAAAATAAGTTGAAAGAAATCATACCTCACTGAGTGAAATAATTCTATAAAATACATGTTGGTTTATAAAAACATTTATTAAAACCTCTTTTCAAAATAAATGTAAATAAAGTAATCATAATTCTTAAATTCATTTATTTTTCACAATAATATTTAAATAAAAATCTATTTAAATTCTTAAATCAATTTAATATAAAATTCCTGTAAAAAAATATAAAATAATTATTTTGATGGAAAGTCTGGTAGAACACCTAAACCAATATTTTAATAGTCTTTCGACTCTCTTTAATCCAAGTGATTGTCGTCCTGAGAGTAAGTTCAATCGAGTTACTGCCACAGTCATTTCACTTATTCTATATTGATGTCCTGAGAGCAAGCCCAACCGAGTTACATCTCTTTTTTTCGGCCCGAGAGTACTAGCTCCACCAAGCTCTAACCATTTACACTTGCCTAAGAGCACACGCTCCACTGAGCCTATTTCACAATTTAAACACATACTGAGATCTTATTGGTACGCACGTGGGCCTAGTGACACCCACTAGGCAGCACGCTCTACAACTATCTCCAAATTAATTTAAATTGTAAATAATAAAATAAATAATGAATTATTAAATAATTAAATAATAATCAAATAAAACATCACCAAATAAATTTCCTTTAAACATGCTTTCAATTTCTACTCGCAAATATAGAAGAAATGATCATACATATGACAATAATAATATATATTCATAAATTAATCATGTAATCATTTTTTTATTATATTTAATTATTTGAAAATATAATAAAAACATGCATAACACACATTTCATAAAATGAACTCATAGGTTGAGCATGACGAGTGACGTGTTCTATGTTGCCTTGGTGCTACAGCTCATATCTCGGAGTTCTCTAAAATAAGTAATATTTATTTAAAATATACTCATAAAATAAATTTATGAAAATTTTTAGAAATTAAAAAAACTATGGAATTGACAAAATTGATTCGACCAAAAACAAAAAGTTAACTAAAAACTAGAAATTTGACACAGGTCGATATCACGTTTTACAAAAAATTTATCAAAAATTCGGCAGAGTCTCCTCTGTAAAACGGATATCTCTTTACTAAAAGTAGAGCCGTTTTTGCATGAAAATACACTTTGAATATTCATACAATCATCCAATCTCAGGTTGGGCCCCCAAATTGCTTTAAATGCCCAACCGAAAACTACAATTCACAAAAATAATAAAATAATATAATTTTCTTTAAAATTGCCAAAAATTATTAAAATCTCATTTAAATACCACAAATTCATTTATTTTCATAATGAAATATAAAACAATTTATTTTCCAATAAATAATAAAATTTTAGTTTATTTTTAAATTTTCATCAATAAACATACTTAATTCAAATTTTACAATTAAATAACATTAATTGCAAATAACTATTTAAATTACTTAAAATATATCACAAAATTAACAAATAACTTATTTCAGCTCAAAATCAATAAATAAATTTATTTCTCTTATTATTTCCAAAAATTAATATAAATTAGTTAAAAATAGGAAATGAATTATAAAAATTATTTTAATACTATATTTACTCAAAATCTACCTAAAACATCATAATTATCAATAATTTACTTAAATTAATAAAAATTTATAATTTATAATTATTTTTCCAAAAATTTCATTTTGGCATAAACATTCAAAAATTTATAATAAAAATTCAGTGCATAATTTCAATAAACTTCCTTAACAAAGATTAATCTAAATAATTAATAAAATTTAATAAAAATATAAAAATTAATATTTAAAAATTAAAATATCTCTTACACCAATTATACATACTCAATTAAATATACACTTTTATACATATAAATACATAAACTATGCTTTTAAAAACAAAAATTTTAATTGAAATTTTGTTAACAATATACTTTTAACACTAATTTAATAAAATAATTAAGCATAATAATCCATATTAATATTAATAAAAAAATCACACTTAAATTCCCAAATTTAGTTTTATAATAAGATTGAAATTCAGGTCTTTACATAAAGAGTGATTGTAAAAATAGAACTTCAACTCACTCTATAAATCTAAATTATAGATTAGATAGTGAGTTTGGCTTTCTATAATTCACTCTTTATACAAAAGTTAATTAATACATATGTACTTTACATACATATTTTTATTTTCTATTGGCTTCTTTTGTTATCTAAATTTTTTTCTCTTTCTTTCCACAATATTTAAAAATTAAAATTAAATATTTTTAAAATAAAACAAAATAAAGACTAAAATATAAAAAGTGCTTTGAACTTAAATAAAATTGTATACTCTTTATATTAAAAATTATTTAAGATTGTCTTTATTAGTTAGAATATACTTTTTATTTTAAAGAATATCATTAGAGGTATTTTAATTGCTAGTTGTTAGAACTTTTTGAATTGGTATATTCTTTATATTTTAGAATGATGTAAACAGTTTTTATACTACAATAAATACTAATTCTACTATAATAAATACTAATTCTACTAGCTGATCAATCCATTTAATTATGTTATAGTTTTGGGTTGGTACGAACATGATGGAGATTGCCTTGGCAAATAGCTTTCTGAATCATTGCTGACAAACCCTCAACACAAAAGAGGAAAAGATAGGGAGACAAAGGACTCCCTGTCTAAGGCCTGTACTAGGTTGCAATAAACCATTAATATTGAAAGAAAAGGAGACTGTAGATAGACAAGTGAGAACTAACTGAATAAAATGAGCAAGAAGAATTGCCCCATTCAACTCTATTATATGCCTTGCTGATATTAAGAGTGATGAGAGTGTGATTCAAACCAGGTGGCATGACTGCAGTATGAAGAAAATCCAAAACACATTTTTTAATATCTCTACCAACAATGTTTCAGAATTTTTGACAAAATAACGCAGATGAATTCCATCAGGCCAAAGCGCTTTATTAGGATGCATTTGTTTCAGTTGCATCAATAGAACCTGAAAATGACATGGGTTTATTACTAGTAAGAAGGCGGGAATAATAATCAATAATCAGCCCTCCAATGGCATCCACACCCTCATAAGCCAGCCCATTCTCATGTCTTAGCTGAGAAATGAATTATGCCTTCTCCACCCAGATGCTTCCCTGTGAAAAAATTGATTATTTTGATAACCTGATTCCAACAGTAACACCCTAGACCTTTGCTTCCAGTAATCATCATCTTTGGCTAAAAGATCATGAATCTCTCCATGAAGCTTGCACTGATCCGAAACTGTGCTTCCATCGGTGTCATTCGATTTAAGAGCATGCAATATGGCCATCTTCTCTTTTATGGATTACCGTAATGAACCAGAGCTACCCCAACTCTATTGTTTGAGAGAATACACGCACTTGTTGATTTTTGAAATGATATCCAAATGCGATGAACCAGACCCATTCGGCAACCAAGCTTTACAGATTACCTGCTGACAAGTAAGATCCTGAACCCACATAAAAATTCAAATTTATATGAAAGAGCAATTGTCTTTCTATATTGTCATAAACAATACAAACAAAATATTGTTTTTTCCATTCAATAAATTATAAAAGGAACAATAATAAATTTTTTCTTTATTGAAAAAAAAATTCACTCTTTCTTCTTCTTCTTCTTCATCTTCATATTCTTCTTGTTTTTGTACGTGCTCATAGCCTCTCACACACACACGCATCCATCTCTTTACCCTTTACGCGCACAATAATAATAATATCCCTTCATTTCTCTTCCTCCTCTGATATTTCAACATCGTCTCAGCTCGTCTCTTTGTAAAAAATAAAAATAAATCAAATCAGAACCGTGCCAGAATCTGAGAAAATTGCGGAGTCTGCTACTCCAGCAGTTGTTGTGGGGTCAGCTGTGCATCCAGCGTCTGAAGGTGGGAAGAGAGTGGTGGCGTCGCCTTTTGCGATTTTAATCTTTTACACTTAATATGAACCTTGATTTTACACTTTCATAATGACGGTTCTTTTAATATTTTACACTTGATATGACCCTGATTTTAATTCTTGATTGATTTGTTTATAATTATTTGATACCATCTAGAATGTTCCCTCCTAATTAAGGGTCATTTATCCCCTAAAAAGGAACACTTGGATCAGAAAGAAGACAGATCTGTCCAGAATAGGAACTACCCAAAGAGGAATCCTAATAAAAAAATTAACACTCTCCTATTAATATTATGATTCACTATCCCACACAGAATCCAACTCCATCCAGGTTTGAGTATTACTATATATATAGTCCTACATCCCTCACAAGTGGACATCTCATTCTCACACATTCAAGCTATCTTACATTCTCCTTGCTTTTATTCTCTAACTTAGGCATCGGAGTGTTTGTGGGGATCATCCCCACCTCTCACCTTGCCCTCTGTTCGTGCTTTGCAGGACGCTTAGCCCAAAAGTTTTGGAAATCAGTTATCAAGTGGCGCCGTCTATGGGAACTCCTTGGGAAAAGCCATTCATTTACTTGCTAAGCTAAAGACACCTTCACTATGACTTATAGCCCACCTCTAGCCCAGATTCCTGAAGCCAGCACCAATCCTTCTGCATATATCCTTTCGACCAACCTTTCAGACCCTCTCCCAATAATAATACTACCGCCCACCTTGTAGCATGCTGGAGCCTCATCCAGACATGTACCCTCACTTTTGGAGAACACCCCAAGATACCCATCCTTGGGCACAGATCTCCCATACTACGCTCTGCTACAGCACCATCAATCAATACCTTTAATACTTTTTCCAAGTCTACTAGAAATGCCAGTAATAATCACCCCAAACCTAAACACTGTAACCCAAACACTCAGTCTTGATCAAATGAGTAGGGAAGCCATGATAAAAAATATTCAGGCGCAGATAGCTTTGATGCAACAATAGTTAAATGCAGAGCAAGCACACTGAACCGGCTCCAAATGATGATAATACAGCACCCTGACAAGCCCCAAGGAAGAGCATAAGGAAGGGTAAAGCGCCATAAAGGGAGTGTAGTTCAACCATTCCGGCCCTTAATGATTCAAAATTAGCGTAGAAGGTTGAGGAAGCAATGTGCAAAGCCCGGATTAAACCTAGAAAGGAAGAAGAATGGGTTATAGATATCAAAACTTCGTTTGTCAATAGAATAATTCAAACAGAGATTCTTAGTAAGTTCAAAATCTCGCAACTTGATCAGTACAATGGGACAGGAGACCCCATCAATCATATATCGACGTTCTAGACAAAGATGCTATTCCAAAATATAAATGATGGAATCATGTGCAGAGTCTTCCCAAGCACACTCATAAAGAGCGATCAAAAATGGCTTTATCGACTCCCAGAGAATTCAGTCACTTCTTTTGAGGACCTAGTGGAGCAGTTCCGTATCAGATTCATCACCAATATTCCCCCTGTAAAAAACATTAATGACCTGCGGATGTGTCGACAGGAAGCTGATGAATCTCTATGAAGTTACCTTGATCATTTCAATAAAACAGCCATGCAGATTGAGCACCTTATTGATGAAGTTGTCATAGAAGCTTTGAAAAATGGCACTAGACTCGGAAAGCTAAAAGACAAAATAATGACTAAGGAGTCGAGTACCTTTGCAGAGGCAATGGTGATAACGGTCCGAATGATAAAAATGGACGAAGACAGGAGGATGCGTCAAGAAGAAGACAGGCCATTGATCAAGGATGAACGGCCAAAACAGAGATGAGCAAGCTTCCCAAAAATGAATTTCATCTGACAGATAAGTTTTACAGGGAAGCAGACAGATATACACCCCTAAACACCTCTCAATCCAAGATCCTCATATGGGTTAGGCAAAATAGAGTAGGGATCACACCGGCCAAGAGAATCAGCCCAAGCCGGAGATTTACTCATGATAGAGGCTAGTATTGCGAGTACCACCGAGAATACGGACGTGACATAGATGGTTGCAGAGAACTGAAGAGTGCCATAGAAAGACTGGTGCAGCGGGGAAAGCTTGATAATTTCACGGAGACATTGAGGAGAAGTAGAAACTCAAAAATTAGGAACGGGACAGAGCTGAAGCAAAAAAAGCTAGGAAAGAGTCGATTGGGACGATCAACATGATTATAGAGGGAGAAAACACCGAGAAAAGATTAAAGTACAACAGAGGAGAAAAATTAATGCATGGGAGAAGCGACATTATTTTCAACTCAGAAGATGGTTTGCATATACATCACCCTCATAGTAATGCCCTAGTGATAACTGCATGCATAAATAAGTATCGGGTTAAAAGGCTATTAGTGGATAATGGGAGTGTTATCAATGTTTTATCTTGGAATGCGTACAAAGCTATGGGTGGCTCCATCACCAATATGAAGGCCATCCAGAACCCTATCACTAGTTTTTGTGGGGGAACGGTGCAACCAATGGGGATTGTCAATCTGGACCTAGAATTTGAAAGCCAAGATGATGAGGAAACAAAAGTTGTCCGGACTCCATTCAACGTGGTAGACATACCACTAGCCTATAATGGGATTATAGGATGGCTGGCACTTTACGAAGCAGATGCAGTCACCAACATTCAGTGCTTAACCATGAAAATTATGGTTAAGAAGGGGACCCTTACTATTAGGGGGGATCAACATATGGCCAGACAATGCTATCAGATGGCCATGAAGCCTCTAGTAGAGGCTTTTCCTTTAGAGGCATGGGAAGTTGAAAAGCAAGGCACTGACCCACAACCGGTGGAAGACACAGAGACATTATAAATCATGGAAGGAAAGACCGTGAAAATTGGCAACGCCCTCAACCAAAACATCAGAGATAAAATAAAGGAAGTCCTTCCCAGACACTCCGAGGATTTCACTTCTCAAGCCTCTGAAATCATCGGCGTGGACCCATGGGTTGCCTATCACTACCTAAACATCAAACCAGGAGCCAAGCCAGTAGCATAGAAGAAAAGAACCTTTGCCTATGAAAGACATAAAATCATTGCTGAGGAAACAGCAAAGCTGTTAGTAGTCGGGTTCATTAAAGAGGTTACTCACCCGAAATGGGTAGCCAATGTGGTATTCGTTAAGAAAGCAAACAAGAAGTACAGAATGTGTGTAGACTACACCGACCTCAACCGAGCATGCCCTAAGGACAGCTACCCATTGCCCACGATTAATCAGCTCGTCGATTCCATCGCTAGTCACGGCTTATACAGTTTTATTGATGCTGCACAAGGTTATTACCAAATTTTGATGAAGAAAGAGGATCAGGAAAAAATGTCCTTCATCATTAATGAAGGGTTGTATTATTACAAGGTGATGCCCTTCGAACTGAAAAATATTGGAGCCACGTACCAAAGAATGATGAACCAAGTCCTCCAAGGCCAGATTGGAATAAGCATATAAGTATACATGGATGATATCATCATCAAGACAAGCACCTGGAGCATTACCCAGCAGACGTGGATAGGGTTCTCCAGCTACTGAGCAAATCCAGGATCAAGTTGAATCCTGATAAATGCGTCTTCGAAGTCCAGGCAGGCAAGTTCCTAGGGTTCATGATATCTCACCGGGGCATTGAAGCCAACCCAAAAAAAATAGAAGCCATACTCATCATGGAGGCACCGAAGAACATCCATGATAGTCAAAGGTTAAATGGTAGAATCACCACATTGGGGCATTTTATTTCTTGCTCGGCTAGGCAATGTCTACCATTGTTCCGAGCTCTTAAAAATTTTAGGAAGTTTCAATGGTCCACTGATTGCCAGGCAGCATTTGAAGAAATTAAAAGATTCTTATCTTCACCACCATTACTCAGTCGACTGATACCGAATGAGACCTTGTATTTTTACCTCTCTATCGGCCGAGAATGCATCACTTCAGTACTAGTAAGGGAAGAAGGAAGCCAGTAAAGCCCTGTCTATTATGTCAGTAAGATGCTCTGAGGACCTGAAGTTCGGTACCCCATGCTGGACAAGTTAGCCATGGTCATGGTCCACACTTCTCGAAAGCTTCAGCATTACTTCCAAGCTCACCATATTATGGTCCAATCCTGCTTCCCGTTGTAGAAAATATTACAAAGACTAGAGACTTCAGGCAAGCTAGTGCAATGGTCGATCTTACTCGGTGAATTCGATATTGACTACAAGCCCCGGCAGTAGATGAAAGCCCAAGAGTTAGTAGATTTTGTGCCAGAAATGGCTCCGAAAGATATAGCCTTGACCAAAGCACTGGAATGCAAGCTCTATATTAATGGAGCATCCTCAGCTTAGGGTTCCAGCACAGGAATAATCCTCAAAGGGCCGTATAAGGTTCATATGTAGTACACAGTTTGTATAGAGTATAATGCCATTAACAATGCAATCGAGTACAAAGCGCTCATCACAAGTTTGAAGTTGGCCACTGAAGTCAGGGCCGAACACCTCATTATACACTCGGATGCCCAACTAGTAGTCAACCAAGTCAGCAGAGCATTTTAAGTCAAAGACACATGCATTGCTAAGTATGTAGATAAAGCCAAGTGACTTTTGCAACACATCGAACGGGATGGAGGCCAGTGGAAGATCGTCTAGATTCCTAAGGAAAACAATAGTAAGGTCGACTACCTTGCCAAATCCACAGTCGAGAACAGTAAAGCATTTAGGGATATGAATTTCACCGGGTCACTAACCAGTCCCAGCACAATAGACACTAAAGTTTTTAAAATATAAGTAGTCTCAGAATGGATGCAATCCATAATCCAATATCTTGAGCACAACACACTCCCAGAAGACAAACTGTAAGCTTAGAAGCTCAAGACCAAAGCAGCCCACTATTCCATCCATCGAGGGGAGCTCTACCAAAAATCCCGCTCGCACCCATGGTCGAAGTGCATTTCCCCAGAGGAGGGAAATTACATACTCCAATAAATCCATGAAGGAATCTATGGAGCATATGAGTCCCACTATTCGCTCACTAAAAAGGCACTACTCCAAAGGTATTACTGGCCCACCATGTCCAAGGATGCCCAGCAACTAACACAATCATGTCCCCAGTGCCAGCACTATGCCCGACTTAGTCATAAATCTTCTCGGCCTCTGCATCCCATCGGCAGCCCTTGCTCATTCGCCATATAGGGGATGGACATCCTTGGTCCTTTCCCTCTATCTATCTCACAAAAAAAGTTTTTAATTGTGACCATTGACCATTTCACCAAATAGGTAGAAGCAGAAGCGGTCCCAACCATCACAGAAACCCGGATACAGCACTTTTTCTGGAAGGAGATCATTTACAGGTTCAGTATCCCCCATACTTTAATTACGGATAATGACAAACAGTTCGACAATCACAAATTTAAAAGTTTCTGCTTGGACCTTGGTATAAAGCTGCACTTCACCTCAGTAGCTCACCAACAGATGAACGGACAAATCGAGGTCACAAATAAAATCCTCATGCAAGGGTTGAAGAAAAGACTTAATGACAAAAAAAGGAATTGGGTTGAATAGCTTAACAACGTAATCTGGGCCTACAATTGCACACCCCGATCATCCACTGGCGAAATGCCATTCAGACTGACTTATAGCATGGACACAGTAATTCCCATGGAGGTTGGGTCCCCAAGTTACCGGGTAAGCCAAGACCTCGATCACACCATCAACAACGCTGACGCTCGAATATGCCTTGACTTACTAGAAGAACAAAGAGAACAAGCGATAACCACAACTAAGGCACATCGATAAAGAATAACTCGGTACCACCATTGACAACATTGAACAAAGCAATTCAAGATGGGTGACTGGGTACTCAGAAGAGCAGATATTGGCAAAGGCACCTTAAGAACCGGCAAGTTAGGTCTAAACTGGGAAGGTCCATACCAGATCTCATAATGCACAATGAAGGGGGCGTACAAACTAAGAGAAAGAGGAGGCAAATAACTACTGAGTTTTTAGAACTCAAACTCTCTCAGGAAATATTATCAGTAAACTTGTACTTGAACACCCGATATGATTCAATAATAAAATATCTTCATTGATAAGAATGTCTTTACATGTGATCGGCTATAAAAAAATAAATAAATAAACCTATACATATCTACTCTACTATTTGTACATCTGGGCACCCAGGCCCAAAAACTGAGGGGGAAGTAGCATCAGCAGTCTCTGGACGCTCGGCGGACCCAGCAGCAACAGCAGTCTCTTCAGACTCCCTCATAGGAATGGAACTGGCCTTTCGACGGGCGTCCTCCTCCGTTATAAGCTTGGCAAGGTCTACTAGAGTTATCCGGTCTAATGCCCCCAAGTCCAATCCTGAGTCTTAGGAGAGTAGGATCCTCTTTCACTCATCCCGGTACGCCTTGAGAAACCCCTCTACCATGCTTTGATATGCCTTTTTATCATTTGTGCGAGATTTCTCAAGCTCCACGAGCCTCCCTTAGAGCTCAGCAATCTGAAGATCCTGCTCCTCGATCCTCCTCGTCAACTGGGCCTGGCTATGTTCAAGCTCAGAAACCTTCTTCTGATTCGCCTCAGTATTACATTTGGCCTTAGCGTATCTTGTCTGGTAATGCTCCAGAGTTGCCTTCGCGCTATCCAGCTTTTTCTCAAAATCTATTACTATTGTCCCCACCTCAGTTTCCTTTAAGTTGTTATGTTCTGTGCTTGTTGATTTGCATATGTTGTTTTTGTTGTAAGGAAGCCTTTTAATCCTATTTCATCTACTAAATCCCATCTCACATTGCACTCAAGATGTTTGATTTTATGCCTGAATGACTCTCAACATTGTGTAGTTAAGATATACATCTATAGGCTACTTCTTGGTGGTATTTAGCAAATCATTTATTTATCACATTTTATTTAGGGTATATAAATTATTATGCATGTGGAATTAGAATTGTGTAAATTATTTGGTTGATTAGCTATGCAATGCCCAATGATGCACAACATAAACTGTATTGAACAATTGCAAATAATTGATATATATATATATGTTGAGTTAGCAAATGATGTATATATGAATTTGTATAATTAGCGATGTAGAGTATGTTGATTAGTCCATGCGAAAGAGCGACTTTTTTTAGCATAATAGTGCATGGATGCATAGGTAGGCAAGTTCTCAATCCCTCATCCAAAAATCCATGAATTGGCATGATAACACTATTATTGTTGTTGTTTGCCGCCTTCTTCTCCTCTTCCTCCTTACACTTTGTTTGTGCTACAACATTAAATCAAGAAATCCTAAATCCTAAATCTCCAATTTTTACTTCAATAGTAAATCTTAAATCATTTCATTACATACAGAGTATACCAATTAAATTAAGTAATTAGATCAGCTTCTTGAAGTTAAAACGATCATCAATCAATACAACTTTACAGCTAATAAGCTAAGCAAGAGAGAATCAACACGAAACAAAATAAATGCAACAACCCAGATCGATTAGTGGGTTGCATCTAACCAGCAAGTAACGAGCTCTATGATCTTTTTTGCATCTATAATCGTACATTTATGTATATAGTTACGTTTATAAATAAAATGTAAGAAAAGGCAATGAAATGAAGAAGTCAAGTAGTGGCGATGGTGGACATGGAACTTTATCGAAAACCAACCATGTGAGTGGTGGTTCGCCATAGCTTCTGGCTGTGTGGTTGTCATTCTAACAATGGTGGCTGCCCATTTTGTGTACTTGCTACTGCACACCATTTTAGAAAAGAGAGAGGCAGGATTTTAGGGTAACTCACATGTGTCTCTTTATTTTTATTATTTTTTACACATGTAAAGGAGGTGTAATGGGCTCACTTGTCAGTCTAATTAACATCATTACTGGCTATGGCACACTTTTGCTAATGAAAAAAATTCATGGAACTAATTTTGTCAGTGAAAATATCATGGCATCAATTTTGTAAAACGCTTAAATTACAGAGTATAAAATTGCACTTTCTCCTTTTAAATATTATCTATATATTTTTAAAATTTAATTTTATTCGTATATGTTGAAGATAAAAATAGCATAAAAATATATGATATGAATATAATAAGTATTTGAAACACAAAAATAATATATATCAGCCTCTTATATATATAGAGAGAGAGAGAGAGGATATTTGAAACTTTAATTATTTATTAAAACAAACATGAATTGTATAATTTAAATATTTTAATTATAATTTCTGAAATTGAGCACAACACTTATATATATATATACACACACACATATCCAAAACAAAAACATAAAATAAAAATTTTAAAATTTTAAAATAAAGATAATAGAAAATAAGTAAAAAATAAAAATAAATAAAAAAGAGAGAAAATTCAAAATAAATATAAGGATAAAAGAAAAAAAAGAAAAAAAAAAGACAAAGAATAAGAAAAAATAAATAATAAGTAAAAATAAAAAAGAGAAAAAATAAGCAAAAAAAATAGATAAAATAAAATAAAGAAAAAACTAATAAATAAAAATTAAAAAAATAAGTTAACAGAGAAAAATAACAAAAAGAATAAAGAATAAAAATAAGGATAACAGAGAAAAAGAAAAAAGAGGTGAGACAAAATGAAAATAAAAAATTTTAAAAATAAGGATGATAGAGAAAAAAAAAGAATAAAAATAAGGATAAAAGAAAAAATGAAAAAAATAAGGATAATAAAGAATAAAAATAATAATAAAGAAAATTTAAAAAAATAGAAAAAAACAAACAAAAATATATAAATTAAAATAAATAAATAAATAATTAAAAAACAGAGAAAATTAAAAATAAGAAAAATAAAATTAATAAAAAATAAGAATAAAATAAAAAGAAAAAAAATGAGAGAAAATAAAAAATAATAAAGGAATAAAAAGAATATAAATAGAGGTAAAAAAAAAAAAGGTACTCGTAAAAATAAAATAAGTACTCATTTAATTAATAAAAAATAAGGTATTTTAGTGAAAATTTAAACCTAAAAGTAATATATTTAAGTAAATTTCTCAAAATCTGTAAAGCTAAGCCAAATCTATTAATATATTTAAAATATTTTAAAATTTTTAGTTTTGGGCCAAATTTTTATGGGTCATAATAAACTGAACTCATCCAAGTAATCTGAACCCATCCAAGTAATCTAAACCGAACACATATATTCTGTTCGGTTCGGCCTACAATTTGAAAGTTCTTAATTTGATCAATCAATTTCCCACATTCGGACCGACCCGATCCGCTCGAAATTCAGTCCTAACTGAAGTCCATAATATTCTTATCTTTGCTCTGCACATTATTCCTATTCTCTTGCGGACGAAATAGCCTATCTTTATGTGATTTGATACATTTTTGTAGCACATATGCATGTCCAAGGCCGGACTTTATTAACTTTTTTCCAATAGCCCATTTGACTAATTTAACTTTTTTATTGCTTTTTTATGTGTCGCATCAATTTTCTATGAATCATCCAAAGAAACATCACCAATTGCATCCATATGTATTGGTCTCCAGTTAATATTAATATTATAAAAATTAAAATTAAAATCAATTATATTAATAATATAATATATTAATATTAAATAAAAATAAATATTAATTTTATATAAAAATAATTAATAATAAATATAAATTTATTAAATAGATATATAAATAAAAATTAATATTAAATAATACAGGTTTATTACTTAACTAGTATATATTTATTAAATAAAACATATATATTCATTATTTAAATAATGAAGATTTAGTATGAATAAACAGTAAATTCATTAGCATTTACTATTAATATTTATTTACATGTACATTAAAAACGAATGGTAAATTCATTTGTTAAATGCTCAAATTCATTGTTTTGTAATAGGTTCATTAGTCAAATTGTATATGTCCATTATCTAAATAATGAAGGTTCGTGCTTATCAACTGGAAGTTCATCACTTTTAATAATTAATTCCATTACTCTATAATAGATTCATTAGTTATATAGTATATGCTCACTAGTTGAATTATAAAAGTTCATTAGTTATCATCTATAGGTTTATTACTTTTAATGAAATAATTATGCAAACAAAAACATAATTAATAAACCTACATGTTATAATCCAATAAAGCCGTGGAATATAATCTCCGACATCAAAACTCCCAGAAGTTCAAGAAATTCCTCCAACAACTCCTTACTTGCAATGTCATGCATAACAAACTTATCAAAGTAAGGCACCCTTCAAAATGCAAATTAATTCCATGTTCATATATATCAGAGAACAAAAATGATTAAAACAAGCTGACATGTGTACCAAAGCGTTCATATTTCTTAAATCTTTAGTTACTGGATCCATTAATCGACTACAAACATGATGATAATAATTCCATCAGCTCAAGTAAAAAGAAAAAAAGAAAAAAGAAATCAGGTCAAGTAAAAAGGAAAAAAAAAAAGACACTGTCAAATGGAAAATAAGAAATGAAAAAGATTCTGATCCAGGTTCCAACAAATCAAATCTTGCCGGCTTGTATGCAATCTACATTGTGGAAGAAACCATGAAATAATTACAAAACTCTGCCGGCTTACAAAAGGAATGTTAGCAATTTCTGGTTAGAAAGTCACATAAAGCTCCAAATTCATTCAGACTCTGCTCACAGATATGGTCCTTGATCAAACCAGTAAAGATTGCCTCTTCGTTTATTTATCAAAGCTATCAAACATCCTCACTAGGTTTATGGGCATTGCTCAAAGATTAATTCTATAATACCAGGTTTGATTGTGCAATTTAAGGTTATTGGTCATCAGGACCTGTATCATACTTATTTTCAGAATCTCGCGTGCCATACTAGCTGATGAGATAACAAGAACTGGGTTGCTCCATAAGTGAAGCAACATGATAGGACCATGTGTGTTGAGCCATGAATCGAACAGAGCGATGAGGGCGGTAATGACGCAGTGATTTACTCAGGAAAAAAAAAAGGAAAAAGAAAAAATGCTTATTTTGTTTTTCCATTTAGTTCCGATAACTAAATGTATTACTAGGTCTCCTTGTTTGAAATGTGCAATTGCCAATTGGGTGCATGAAGTTTTTATATTGTTCGATTGGATAAAAACTTTTACTTCTAGACCAATTGCATCCTTCCAAGAAATAAATATTTTATTTGTTTTCTACTGCATAAAATGTTATTGTTTTATTCTTTTTACACATTTTTTTGTTTGATAAATGTTCAAATTTTAAATTTATTAATGACGTAAGTATTAGATGAAAAATTCCTAGTAGTTTCTCTCATAAAACCATTCGGATATATAGCATGGCAAACAATCTCTCCTTGCAAAGCTGCTACCTGAAAATTACCTTCAAAATTTTGGTTATTGGAACATATAAAAACCAAATATTCACAAAAAAATTATCAGAAAAAAAATGTTGACACTCCTGCCCAATTATCTGTGATGATCAAAGCTGTGACTAAAGTTTGCTTTGATGGTCTTCATTTCTAGTGGTGACATCTGGGAATTGTCCGATTGACTGGACTGAAGGTGAAAAGGCTTAGAATTGCAGTTTTCAATCAATTTCTCCTTGGAGGGTCAAAATCTTAACTTTTTTCATTTCTCTCACTTCCTCTTTTTCTTTTTATCTCTTATTCAATCACTTGGAATGTTCTCTTTTCTTCCCTTCTTTACACTTTCATTCTTCAATGTATGCACAAATGACTTCAAAAGTAGGTCATTTAGTAGCTATAGTTTCAGAAATCCAGCTATTTCTGTTTACATTTTTCCTTGAGCTCATCAATGTTAATTAATAACTCACTTTAAGGTTTTTTATTAAGATTTTTTTGCTGTTATTCTTAAATAAATAAAAGAAATTTCTACAATAGCAAAAGGGAAAAGTAAAAAAAAATCAGCAAAAAATATATTAATTTATTTATGCGGACTTAGTTGGTCAAAAAACACAAATTTTGTAATCACTCGATAAAAAATGTTCAGCAACTCAATTGCATATAAGATTTATCAAAAAAGCACATGATCAGGGGGCTATATTTGGCCTAGGTTCATATGAATCTGATGGTCCCTCAGCTCTCCCAATATTTTGTGTATCTTTCTCTTTAATAATAATAATAATAATAATAATAATAATAATAATAATGGCTAATTCTCCATTAATTAAAAGAAGAAGAAAAGAAAAAAAATAAAAAAAATGAAAAAATAAAGAGAAAATAAAAATTAAAAAATAGATAAAAAAATAAAATAAAAAATAAGGATAAAATAAAAATTAAAAGGGAGAAAGGAAAAAAATTAAAAATAAAAATAAAATAAAAAGAAAAAAAAGGAGAAAAATCAGTATCCAACTACTATTAAATATGAAAAAATTGAAGAGATTAACAAAATAAAAATAAAAATAAAAATAAAAATTATCGAAAAAATAATGAAATAAAAAATAATAATAATAATATTGTCTAAATTTTCATTCATTAAATAGAAGGAAATATAGGAGAATGAGAAAAAAAATTAAAAAAAAAACTATGAAATAAAAATAAAGATAAAATAAAAATAACAAAGAAAAAAGAAAAAAGATGAAAAGAAGAACAAAATTTAAAAAAAAGAAAATATGAGAAAATAATAAGAGGCAAAATAAGGAGTATGGAAGTAAAAAATGTTAAGATAAAAATCTAATAAATGAAAATTGAATATATTTTTGTAAATAAGTCTAAAAATAAGACATTTTTAATAAATTTGTAAAAAAAAAAAAAAACTAAAAAACAGCCTAGAGGGCCAAGGCCTAAGAATACAACTCAAACAAAAGAGGACTCAGGTTGATGGCCCTCCTGCTAAAAGCCTCAGTTAAAGTGGCCGTTGGAAGCACCATTCCCGGGAGGTGGGCAGCTTGACAATTGTCTTAGGTAATGATTGACCAATTTTGAGTCTGATGAGCAGAATCTGAAGCCAATTTCAGTATCCATTTTTCACTTGCTCTTTTGGTTTGGAAATGAGAAAGAACACAACGAAGATAACAAGATCAAGAGCTGTGTAATGTGATATGTCGCTGCCGTTTATTTGGACACATCATTGTCTTTATCTAAAGACTGATTCTGTTCTTGGAACATAAGCATCAACCTTTGTTCTTCAAAAAAAAAAAAAAAAAAAAAAAAGAGCATTAGCCTTTGAAATACGGTTCACTTTCAAACAGAACTGTTGAAATGGGAGGGTTATTAACAATATGCTAATATTTTAGACTGCATTTAAAATCAAACGAGACAATGGCACAATAATTGGAAACATTTCAAAGCTTATTCCACTCATAACAGACACTAAACTACATAACCAAAGAAGCTAACTGGTTCACGATGGCCTTGTGCATTCCTCCTTACTTGGTGCTTCCCCCAAACTGTGTTATGAGATAATTCACAACATTCTTGTTCAGTTGGAAAGCCTTGGCGAGAACATCAGGATTAATAGGTGGATTAGATCCAAATGTTGCATTCGCTATAGTGATTATACCAGGATTCTGACTGTTCAAACTAGCAAATTGTGCAAAAGAATCAACCCAATTCAAATCCACGTATAAATTTATCGAACTTCACCTGCTAATTTATTGGTTTTCACCTACAGATTTGTTGGTTTTTTTGAATCTATAAATTTAATAATCTTTACCTGCATGTTTACTGATATTTACTTATCTGTTCACTAACTTGTACATGTATATTTGTTAATATTTTTCTTTTATTTTTAATAGAAATGAAAAAAATATATTTTTTATTTATCAAAAAATTATTTTTTTCTTTTTATTTTATTAATTAAGGTCTTTGAATTTAATTTTTTATTCATGCTTTTAGTCAAAATAAAATTTTTATTCATTAAAAAATTATTTAATTTTTAATTATAATAAATAGAGTTTTACTTGTATTTTATTTTAGTTAACTATTATACTTCATTATTTAAATAATGTAGATTTATAAGATAAAATATGCAGTGAGTTTGCATATCTCATCTCATGGGCTTGAATTAAAAAAATTAATTGATATTATTTTTGTCTATCAATAAGTTAAATTTATTGACCTTTATAGGTAGGTTCATTAGTGTTCACCTCAAATTTGTTGGCTTTTTTGAACCTGCAGATTCAATTATTTTTATCTGTATATTTATTAATTTTCACTTGTATGTTCACTAACATTCACCTGCATATTTATTAATATTTTCCTTTTATTTTTAATAGAAATGGAAAAAAAATATTTTTTATTTATCAAAAAAATATATTTTCTTTTTATTTAATTAATTATAGTGGTTGAATTTAATTTTTATTCATGATTTTAGTTAAATAAAATTGGTATTCATTAAAAAATTATTTTATTTTTTATTTTTTTAATTATAATAAATAAACTTTTACTTTTTTTTTTATTTTAGTTAAATAATGTAAGTACATTACTTAAATAATGTAAGTTTATATAATAAAATATATAGTTTCTTTATGTAAATAATGCAAATTCATTAATTTTCACCTACATGTTTATTGACATTCACCTGTAAGTTTTTTTTATTTTTATATGCAAATTCATTAGTTAAATACTATAGCTTCATTACTTAGATCATAAAGGTTAATTAGTTATTCACTATAGATTCAGGGTTTTTTTTCTTGATATACATAACTTATAATTATAATTATTTATTTTTGTATGGAAAGAGATCCTGTATAACAAGTAAGAACCCAGATTTCTCTTTTCCCATTTGAATTCATCGCCCTCCTAAAAAAGCTTTCAAGTTCTCCCATTTTCACCTCATGATCATATATATATATATATATATATATATATATAACATGCATGATCATGTCCATGAAGTTAAATTAGCAAGTCCAAGCTACCCAATCTTTTTTTTTGTTTCCATGTTCAAATAGTACGCGCTGTCTAAATAGACTTGCTCGCATATATTTGGATTAATTTTATGGTTTGCCTCATCAAATTCTTATATAATAATGTAGTTTAATCTTTAAAGTTATTTATAAATTATATGTTTATCTTGATAGTCGAAAATTTTTCTGAACCGTTATGAAGCTATATTTATATTAGGAATGACGATAAAATAATCATGAGATCAAACAAAGAGAAATATCTTTTTTGTCTCAACTAATATTGGGGTCAAACAATTAAAATAAAATGTATAACAACAGGTAATATTTTAAAAAAATAAAATAAAAATTAATTTCATAAAATGGCACATTTAAATTCTATAATTTAAAATGTCAGTTGAAGCAAAATTATGGTTTGACTAAAAGAGAATAGGAAGTAGCTTCAATCTAAAACAATGGATGCTCAATAAAGATTATTAACAAGCAACCACCAATATTACCATCACCATCACACTCACCAACATCAACATCAACTCCATTGCTACTACTGCTACCTCCCAACAATAAGATATCTTATTTTCATAGCAAAGAGGGAGGCTGTGTGACCGTGGCATGGAGGAATTTGTGGTGCATAATCTTTTCAATGGCTGTAGAGAAGTACAGATTCAGGCTGCTGGCGAGGTTGCTAAGTTTAGCAGCAGTAAGCAAAAGCACAAGTTGGTCGAAATAGGAATTGTTTCGCCTTTAGTTTCGCTGCTTTAGTCTCAAGATTATGAAGCCATTTCATCTACTCTCTATGCTTTGCTTAGCCTTGCATTTGGCAGTGAACGGTATAGAGTACTTTTCTTGTATGATTACTAGGGAATAAAGATGTTCACAATTGATGAAGTATCTTTATAAATGTTTTGCAGGAACAAGAGTGTGATGGTGAAATCAGGAATTGTACCTGTGTTGTTAGAGCTCCTGCACTGCCAAAATGAGACGCTGATTCTTGAGCTCGTAATAGCTGCTCTGTTAATCCCATCTTCGTGTGCGGCAAACAAACTAGCAATTTCTTCTTTCGGTGCTATCGCACTAATTGTTGGGATCCTAAATGAAGACTCTAAAGATGATGATATCCCCACAAGCTGCATTGGCATGCAAGCCCAGCTCGATGCTATTGCAACTCTCCACAACCTCACAACCTGCCAGCAGATTGTTCCATCAGTTGTCTCCTTTGGAACAGTGTTTACATTGCTGCATAATTCACGGCTACGAGAAATCAAAGCAGTTGGTTCAGAAAGCAATGGCACTGCTTGAAAGCATCATTATTTTATCAGACATCGCACTTCTTCAAACCGCCACCACAGGAGGGGCAATTCGAGCATTGGTTGACAATATTGAAGAGGGTTCTACGCAATGTGAAGAGCTCGCAGCGGTAATTCTCCTTCTAATATGCCAGAGTAGCAGAGATAAATACAGAGGATTGATTTTGAGGGAAGGTGTAATGCCAGGACTAAAGCAATTTTATTTTATATCTTCCATATAATTGAATTGTAGATGATTTTTTTTAATTGAAATCTGTTACAGAAAATAATAAGGTAAACAAATAAAATTGAAAAACTATGAGTAATTTATTCATAGTAGTCCCTCCATTAAATTTTTATGTTGAAACTTAAAAAAAAAATGTCTATTCTAAAAATTGGTTTGTATGTATTTATTAAAATTAAGTATTAATTTTATTTACTTATTTTGTGTTATTTTGTATAATAATTTATGTTCTAAAAAGTTAACACACAATAATTTATGTTATATATTTTTAGTTTAAATTATCCTTTTTGGTAATTATATTTATATGTGTATATTACTAATATAAAAGAAAAATAAATAATATAAAAAAATTAGGCAAAATGGCTTGGGCACTTGCCACAAGCATTGCGCCTTTCGTTTGGGCATTTCACCTTTCCTTTGGGCATTTCGCCTTTGCCATGGGCGAAATAATGCACCGCTAAACTTTTCCCGTTAGTAATAAATTTTTCTTTTGGCTTAGGTATTTTGCCCTTGCCACAGGCGAAATGCTCATTTCGCTTGGACATTTTACCTTTGCTACAAGTGAAATGATGCAGCGCTGCGACACTATTTGCACAGCGCTCTCACGTTGTGTGTTCAGCGCTCCAACTTTCATTTATTTCAATTTTTGTGTCAATATTTCTATTTCTTTTTAATAATGTTTGGACTAAAACAACTAATGCGTGCAAACATAGTTCATCAAAAAAGAAATTTTTTTTTACAAAGTTCAACAATCTATGTTTTATATAATACAGATAATTGTAAATAAACATTAAAAAGTTTATTATAGTTAATGTAATTTTAAAATTATATAAAAGTTATTATTAATATTTATGAATAATAATAAGAGTGCAAAATATGTAGATGTTATAAATTTTAAATTTTAAATTTTAAATATTAATTATTAGTATTTAATTTATTAAAAATAGTTTATTTTGTATAATATTTGTGTTATTTTGTATAATAATTTAATCAATTACAAAAATTTAGAATGAACTTAATGATATTATAATTATTTGAACATTTACTTGTAGTCTTTACCTTGTCCAATGCATAAATTATTACTTTCAATTTTGTCAAATTGTTTTTTTATTTATTTTGGTTAATTAGCTCAAATTTGAACTAAAAACATAATGAAAAACCCGTAATTTTGTAAAGAATATAGAAAGATAAATACTCAAATCAGGAATGTGTTTGCTAATCCAGATTATAAACAAAATAAGTAAAAACATAAGAATAAATCATAAGTGAAAAATAATAATAATAATAAATCTTGAACAAATCTTGTGTATATATATGGTAGGCGTTATCAAATCATTTAAGTCAAATATCAACAATTAGGCAATATTTATGGGAATCAAGTTGCAAAATGAGGCATTACAAATTTTCAGGTGTCACAATGTCTACGCACTCGAACTCTAGAGCGTAACCCCAAATTTCGACAGTTAGCAACCCGTCCACTGCTCATATCCATGAGTTGAAACCCCCCATTCTGAGAATCACCACTATTATTTAAGTGGTGATTCCCATTGTCATCATCGTCATCATCATCATCAACATTTATCCCATAAGGCGTGAACAGATTTGGATCAGCTGGAGGTGTGAAATGTAAGGGAGTAGGTACTATATGAGGTTGAGGGGTGTTAAATGTGGAAAGAAAATTTTGGGCGAAAGAAGAAGGAATTGATGGAAATTTAGGAGATTGCATATCTGGAGCCATTTATGATAAATTCAAAATAGAAGTAAATGGAAGTTGAGTGACATGGAAGTCTGAGATTTGTGAGGTGGGATAGAGAGTCTAGTGTGATTAAGAGGGAAAGGATGAAAAAGAAAAAGGTAATTGGGCAGGAGGAGTGGCATCTGAAGCATGAAAAAATGGACCGAATGGATAAGTGAAGGCATAATAAGGCTGAGGAATGAATGAAGTGCCTGATGGAGCAGCTGATAGCACTAATGTAAATGATATATTGACGTATTGGGTGGAAGCTGAAAAGGTGGAGTTAGTATGAACAGAGCGTACCTGAGGAATGCGAATACATACATTACTTGTAGGATGGAGTTTTGGAGTGGTAGCTTATCGGCGTGCACACCACTGATGACTCAACAATGTCTCTACATCAATAGGCCCAACATTGATAAAGTATTTTAGAAGTGGGGCAGGTTCTACTGTAGGGTTGGGACGTGACATATCATCGATAACTTGTCGCTTATAATCAATAATTGCAAATTGGGTACTATTTATAATTCGATTAGCTTTAGATAAATCGTGAGTCAATGCAATATGCTCAATAGAATCATCCTAAATATTGAAAAAAAATAGTGTAAAAAAAATAAATGACTATACAATATAATTGAAACAGAAAATTAATTTGAAATTCTTACAACTACTCCCAAGTGCACACTAATGGGTGAGATCCATCAACGTGTCACTAAATGGAACCAACATAAATATTGGGAATGGTAATTTATGGATCCATGTGACGGTTGCCCAACCATAATACTATGCACTCGACCCCTCAAAGTGAGATCCAATGGGCATGTTTGTCCACCCAATCTATGTCATGATCTCGCAAGTTATTGTAATGCAACGCATCAAGGAGGTATGGAGGATGAGGAATAGGTTGAATGCATCTAAATTGTTGTAGCACCTTGTTAGGATAGTGCCATTCAACTATGTGGATGCATATGAGGGGTGCTAATACCTGCCATATGTCTCGCCTTTGTAAGCAATAAATGGGTAGCTGTTGAATAATGTCCTCGTTGTATGGCTCATAAATAATCTGTAGAAATAATTAATTTTTTACATAATGAATTTATGCTTAAATTACGTTAACAGTAATAAAAATAAATAAACCTTTATTTTTCTAGATAATTTTTTTAATTGAAGGCGTACTATTTAAACTAACCCCTTATTATTTTTCTAGATAATAATATGTAATGAATAAAAGTTTCTTATTAATGTAGTGAAAGTTTTACCTCATCCTGACATACATTGCCTAGTCTGAGTCGAATGCCTGTAATGACATTTATGGGAATTAATGTAATCCCACATGGTCTGCTCCATCTAAAATAATTCGATATAGGCATTAGTAACATAATATCGAAAGTTTAATTAAAAAATTATGCCTATATACTTATGTCCCAATGGTGCATCTGAAAGAATCAAACCAGTCATGCAGTGTAAGAGCGAGAAAGGGAAAGCACTTCCAAGCCCATATTTAAAAGATCCATAGTGGGCCACACATTTGTGCCACTGCTGGTAGTCTCGATGCAGGATAAAGCTCCCTATATAGGAAAGCCAAACATGCAGATCCTTAACTATAATGTCTTATTAAGTTAATATTTTCCAAATATTGAAGGAAATGCAAGCTAACGTTGCCCGTGGCTGCAGTGGGAAACAAAAATGACAAACATAGCTGTAAAATATAGGCACGTGTATGCTTATGTAATGTCATCTAGTTAGCTTGTTGAGGAAATTCAGTGAAGTGCTCCTTAAACTAAGAACTGTAAACCAATGAATAATGAATGTCTAGTGGTTCAAGTGAAGTTCCTAGAAGTGATTCACATAACTCTAGGTAATCAGAATGAACTCTGGCAGTAAGAGGACGACCATCGATTAGCAGTCCCATTAATACAGCAACATCTTAGAGTGTAATTGTGCACTCTCCATCAGGAAGATAGAAAGTATGTGTCTTTGGTTGGCATCACTTTACCAGAGAAAAAATAAGGTGATTGTAGAGTTTAATCTGGCGCATTCGGCAACTTTGTGAAATCTAGTGTCTTATACTAAACCCTCCATTTCAAGACTTATATTTGCATATAAGTACTTTGTATTAGGGCTCCATCTATATATTATGACTAGATCTTCCAACTACACTAGGCATTCTGTAATAAATAATGATAATTTATTTTGATTATAATCTAATCCCTTGCTCCATTTGAAAACAATGTATCCTTAATTATTACCTTATCATATCATATAGCCTATGATCTATGCTTATTGTAATATCCCAAGTTTTTAAATAATTTTTAAACTGCATCGGGATATGCAGTGTTAATAATTTTTGTACATATTTATGATATTTTATGAGTTTGTTATCTGTTTAAAGTTAATTTTAATTGTTTTATATGATTTTAAGATATTTACATAAAAATTTTTGGGGAATTATATTTTCGGGGAAATTAAAACATAAATAATTTAATATTAATTAATTTGACTAATTTTATGAATTTGCATGAACTCATATAAAATTTTAAAGTTCTAAATAAAATGCATATATGTGTATTTATTTAAATTAAATTAGGGTTTAATTGATTAAATTAATTTGTATTATTTAGTTTTAAAATTAATTAAATTAATTAAATTAATTATAAGTGTATAATTATTAAATATGTGTGTGGTGTGTATTTATTGTCTATGTGATATTATATAATATTATAATATAAAGTATAGTTATATATATATTTATATTTATATATATTTATTTATCAAAAACATAAAGTTACCAATATTTACGGTTTTACCATTGAACCTTCTCCTTCCCTCCCGATCACTTCCCTTCCTCCTCCGGTCACTGTCACATCGTTTCTTCACCATCGACGTGCCACCATCATCCCCAGCCAGCCTCGCCGCCTTCTCCAGCGCCGTTTGAAGCTCGAATTGACCGAAAAATTGAAACTTCTTCTCACCGTCGATCACAACGATTTCAGCCACCGTTTTCGACACCACCAATCTCTATCTTCTTCTTGAGCTCCGGTGAGTGTGATTCCAAGCTTTCTTTCACTTAAAATCATCTAGATTTCCCTAGGCTTCGATTTTGCAATTTCGGCCATTTAGGGTTCATAAATTTTTTGAGCTTCAATTTGATTGATTCAAGAAAACTCCCTTCACAAAATTTGATCCTTGTAGCTTAATATTCATGCTGGAATTTTTCTAGAATTTTTGGAATTTATTTTGATTTTTGTGAATTTTTTATTATTTTATTATTATTTTCTAATTTTCGAAAATTAATTAATTAAATTATGAAATTGTGTTTTATGGTAATAATAGGTGTTAAAATGCATTTTAGAAATTTATTTGTAATTTTTTTTGAATTTTATGTATTTATTTTGAAATTTATTAAGTTTATGTAATTTTGGAAAATTAGGTTAATTATGTGTTTATTTGAAATTAATTGGTTAATTGAGTATAATTATTGATATTATTGAATTATATGTTGAGAAAATTAATTTTTGAGTAATTATACTATTTTTGGTGAATTTTTTTTATTAATTTTAGTAAATTTATATATGTAGGGGTATTTTCATAATTTAACACTAAATTGGTTAAAAATGTAATTAAATTGGTATTACTAGTTATTTAAGGTATAAAAATGATTTCTACAAATTATTTAGTATTTTTAACTAATTAAAACTATTTTTGTAAGTTATTTTCAAATTATATATAATATACGATTTTTCTAAATAAATAAGTTTTTATCGGTTTTTATCATGTTTTAGGGTTAATTATGTAATTTGGATTTATAAAATGTATTTTTATTATAAAAGGGCATTTTCGATATTTTGTAATTGTTTTGTGAATTGTGAACCTCGGTTAATAAATTGTAGTTTGGAGTCCGACCGAGGGATTGTAGTTGTGAATTCTGTGTCTAATTTCGAAGTGTGTTTCTTTGCAGGATTGGCTCTACTCTTTGAGTAGAGAGATGTCCATTTTATGGGGGAGGTTTTGCCAGATTTTCGGTAGAATTCTCATAAAATGTGATGTTCGGTCGAACTCTGATTCTAATTCTGTGTCTAGTATTCTAGATCGAGTTTATAGGAATTTCTGTTAGATTTATTCTGATTTTTTGTTGTTATTTGTTTGTTTAGATGCACTGAAACCGAGGCCTAGTGGACCAGGCCCGTCAGACCCATCTCGAGGAGCGCAATAACAGTGAGTTGTTATTTTATATATATATATTTTAGGGTGCATGTTTTAGAAATGTATGGTTTATTTTGATAAAATATGCATAAATGATTTAATTAGTATTTAGGTTTATTTTTAGTTTATTTTCAGTATATTTTTGGTATATTTTCAACTATATGCATGTTTTATTAATAAATTATTCTTAAAATGTTTTTATGTATCTTCATGGTATATTTTTAGTTATTTTGTAATTTAATTGGATTTATTTGACCTATATATACTCAAAATATACCTGGTGGTATATTTCTAGTATATATATGGTCTATGTTGCTATTTATTTCAAATTCATGCATCATTTATTTATGAATGTATGTTTTATTTATTAATGAAGGATATCAATCGAACGTGTTACCTACTGGGCAGCACTAGGACCGAGTACGTATCGGTACGCCAATAATATTTAGACTATATTACTAACCTATTTATGGATATTGATTGGATTGAATTTGATTTGATGTGAGATATGATTTGGGAGTGTGATTACTGGAGCTCGGTTAACCAAGTGTCTCGCGGCCAATCACACTGGCAGTCAAACTGCTGGAGCTCGATTGACTTAGTGTCTCAGGGCCAGTCTACTGTCCAAATGGAATAAGTAAATTTATTTGGAGTAAGTGAGCCTGTATGGCTAGAGTGTTGTCTAACACTGTTTGAGGTTGCGATTTGCTAGGGTTCTATTTTATCCTTCATAAACAGTGATTTTCAAAAAATATATAAAAATGAATTTGCTGCATTTGTGTGAATTTGCTTGTATATGTATTTATTATATATACTATTGATTGTGTGCATTGTCATTTAGTATGCATGTATATATATTATACCAATTCACTCGGTGAGGTCTGACTCCCCTCCATTGACTATTTTTCAGGAGAGTCATCATCTTCAGACCTCAGGAGCAGACCCTTACATTGGATTTCTTCCGCCCCGGCTTCATTATGTAAACTGCTCATCTGAGTTTTATTTTATAATCTAGACACTGCAGTAATTGTATACAATTATGGAGTTTATGTATTATATTTGTGTGAGTTATGTATTTCAAATATTTGAACTGGATTTGTATTAAAAGTTCATTTATATATAAGATGAGTTTTTTATTTAAACCCATTTGTGGATATTTACTTTATCTTATTTATGATTTCATTTCCATTGCAAAATATTTTAATTATGTTATTATGATTATTGCATGCTTTTATTTTATTTTAAGGCTTGCTACGGATTCTGGATTTGAAAGAATTCTCGTTCCCTAGCGTCGGTCATGGCCTCTGTTTTAGGTTGCGACACTTATTTTGTAAATAGAGCAATGATTGCTTGTAAGACCCAGCTTGAATGTTATCACATGGCAATAAATTTTTCTCCATACCGACAAAAAAATTAGAGAAATTATTTATTTATCAAAATATTAACCAAATAAAAACAAATTTGGGTTTTGGGTATATAAACTAGTTGCAATTACAATACATTCATATTTTATATGACATTGATGTGTCATAAATATGAATTGAAAAATTATTTTCTGACACACAAATGACTCACATATGAATGTAATGACAACAAAAATTTCAAGCATCACATGACATATAAGTACAAAAAATTATATTAATTTAACAACATTGAACTGTAGCATCACATGTCTATGAGTTGTTATTCAACTATTATTTAGTTCTATAAATATGTTGGACGTGTTTGCATCATAATGGAACCACATCCACATACACATACATAAACATTTTCGTCTATAAATGGCAAGGGGTTCTACATATGGTGGTAGAGGTCAAATATGGCAATTACTAATATATGATGATGGTTATCGCTAATTGAGAATGTCGAATCCAAAATAATATTATGCAGGACTATGACAAGAATGGGCATTTCAAGTTAATGAAGCTGAGATTGTAGTTGAACAACTACATGAATTAGAAACACCTATTGTCAGGCGTTTGGCATTATCAATATAGCAAAGAAACCAAACATAATATAAAGTTACAGTTAAAACAATTAGAGAGGAGAACAATCATATGTTTATAAGATGATTAAGGTATTATATGTTGAGGCTTACTACTAATCAAGTAACTATAATGGGCAGGACACTTACACAGACATAAGTGAACAATATTCTCAATAATCTCGCATATATTTCTGACTACAAAATGTCTGATGAAGATTAAATGGTTTAATGTCATTTATTATATTATGATTCCTCATCTGATATTTCAATATCAAATGTACATTTAATGGAGTGTACTATTGAATTATACATTCTAGCTTGTACTACATCACCATCTCCTAATAACTCTCGAGTTCACCGTTTAAAGGTTTCTCTATTAATACATATTTTTATATGATTATTCTCCTCTTTAATATGATATAAAGCATTTCATATTGAATCCATATCACATCATCTCATTCCAATTGCATGTGCATTGAGTACATGTAAAGTAAGTTCTATAGCTTCTTCTCGAAGCGCTTTAGATTCTTGTAAACAATATTCCCATTCATCTATCATTTTTACTAGAACTGAATGACTAGTACGTTGACTTGGATCCGTTAGGTATGAAAAATCATCATCAAGAGCAATAATGTCCAATGGCACTGAAAATATCTCTTGGAGAATAAATTATAGGTGTTGTACCTATAAAATACATTTTTAATTTCAAGTAACATCGGCAATTATGTCATGACATTCATTTCATAAATAATTTCACATTTGAATACATATTAATAACATTTTGATAAATATGAAGGAAGGAATTTTACAAAGTCAATGTCAGTGTCACTATAATCTTCGATACCCTTAGTATCAATTACATTAACACTACATTTTTTTTCATCCAAATGTTGTTGTCTAAATGTGTCATTGGACATATGATATTTTTTAGATCATTATTCATTACAACAATTTACTTATTTAATTAGTCAATTACATAATCAACTTCTTCATTTCTGTGTCTTGATAGAGTTGCTAAAATTGCTTTTAGTGTTGGTTACTCATGGTACCCATAATAAGCTTCCAATTCACATTTTATCTCCAATAAATGACCCTATTTGGGATTTGCTCTAACAATAATGTTACAAGACTATCCAAAATCACCTAAATTTTTTGTATGATACCCAACAAATATATGATTTGCACATCCTGGTTCAAGACATGAATATGTTGGATGATTTTCTAATGGCCTTATAGTTCCATACGAAATTTCACTATTCGGATCTTCATATTTATCTACAATTTTCAAGTTCTTTTTACCACATGCTCCTTTTGATGAATTTGACAATACAACTTTTTTATTTTCCTTTTTATTCATTCCTGATAAGTATAAAATTTATCCTATTTTTAAACATAAATATATGAGCATGATTATAAATAAAATAATAAGATATAGATGATAATGCTAAATTGTCATTATAAAAAGTTTCAAGAAAAAGGCATAATAAATGAAAATAATACATAACTAATTTTTCTTTTTGTCCATAAGTCCTAGCATTATGCCTTGTCAAACCACATTTCCTTTAAAAGTTTGATGCAGCATTAGCATTTCATTCATCCATTTCATTTTTGATACGCATTGATCCGGGTCTTCCTTTTTTCCATTTCTAAGCTGGATTTGGTATAAAAGGCAATTCTTTTTACTTTTACCAATAATCTGGATGACCTAAAGGAAGGAAACAAGTTAACCAACATTTTAAGTTTTAGCTGATTGAGTGAAAGGAAGCAATAAATTCTCTGTAATCAATTGCAAAGGCTAAACACCCGACAATAGCTTGGGAACATGGATTTTTGCTTTGTTGGAACTTCCCGTAGGTGTAATAATTTTTTTTAGATCGACAACATGTTTATAACCACCTTTCTTGGAAGCATTGTTAAAAGTAGTCATTATTTCAAATATCATATTCTCTACATCATATCTTTTAATAACTTGCCCATTTGCAAGTTGATGCTTAAGTATGCCTACACATTTTAGTGTCCATAAAAAGATGCCATCCAACAATTGAGAATATTCAGTTTGATGCTAATCAAACATATCAACTAACTTCATAAATATTTACTACATCATTGTAGTCATAAGAGTCGACTAAATACTCTTGAACATGGCATTCATTGATTCAGAATAGTCATAACACCATGATGATGGCCAACATCATAATATAAAGTCCATTTCTCCTTTGGAATTTTATCCATCCATTTTATTGACTCCAGATGTAGGGCCTCAACTTTCTTCATCCATCTTTTGTACTTTCTTTTCTAGAAATCTCAGGCAACTTTATCAAGAATGTTCTTTATGAGAGCATTTTCAAACTTTGTGTTGTAACTACTAAGCACATGATGCAAACAGTATCGATATGGATTAGCACGCTAATTATATTGCTTCATTACATGCTTAATTCTAATATGACAATCATAAATGATACGAATATCATCTCTCCCTTCACAGTAATAATACTGTAACATCATCATGAAGCAAATGCTAATCGTAATTCTCTTTGTTCCCTTTTTTGACTAAAGCAAATGCTAATCGTAATATAGCATTATTCCCATTAACTACTTCAGTAGCCAATATTATACTTATATACTTACCATATAGAAATGTGTCATCCATATATATAACAAGTTTGCAATGGTTGACCCCATCAATACATGGCTTATATGCATAAAACATTGTTTTGAATTGTCGAACCCTATCAATAAGAACTCCATTTTTCAAATATTCCTCCCCTGAATAATGCCAAAAAGTACCAGGATTAAGTGTTATAGTAGCATGTATAAAGTTACAAAGCATTGCATAAGAGTCATCCCAATCCCCCCATAAATTTGCAATTGCCTTCTGATTAACTTTCTAAACCTTTTTATAGGAAAGTGTGATAGAAAATTGCTCAACTAACCTAGCACTCAATGCTTTAACCTTAATCCTAGGCTACTCCTCTAACATTTCTTGTATGTATACAACTATCATATTAGAGTCAAAATTCCTATTATCTTGACTCAGTCCAAGAGTACTACAAGTCTGAGGACCTTTATACCTTGTTATTTGCCAAAGCCCACTTTTTTTCATCTCAGTGGTTCTAACTCTCCATGCGCAACCCAGCTTGTAAACTAATGTTATAGTACTAAACCTAGTTTTAGCACTTTTCAATTGGAACCCAACTCTTAAAGAATATAACTTGCATGTTGTTTTGACTGCCTCTCTGGATTGAAATAACATACCTTTTGATAGTTCTTTTAAGGGATCCCAAAATATATCATCTACATTTTAGGGATTTCTATTAACATACATATCCTTAAGATTTACATGCTCAAATTGTAGTGGAATTTCTCTATTTAATCCTTTAAAACTTCCACCATCTTAGTATGATTATTAACTTCGACATCACCATCTACATTACAATTGTCAACATCATCATTATTATCATCATCTTTATTAAAATAATGCTCATCATCATCATCCTCAAAATCCTTATCATTTTCTTAAAGTTCATCCTCATGTTCCTCATTGAAACATTCATCCTCTTCCTCCTCAACTTCAACTTCAGTCGGATTATATCTTGATGAACTAGCTTCTACACATGGTTCATATCTAATTCTGAAGTTGTTAACTTCAATAGACAATTCAATTGTGAGCCAACCCATATACTACCTAACCATTTCAAACATCCGCCTAACATTAAATTCATTTGCAATCTACATAAAACCAAACATCGCATTTTGACCAAATCTCATTACTAGATGTCTAAATAAAATGTTGTTAATAATTCAATCAGCACTTATTCCCATTGCATTTTTAATTATATTATGTATCTCTTGAGATCAAAATCATCAATAAAATTGACCAATCTCTAAGATGCACCTAATATGTTTGAACCAAACGCAGTTTAAATCATTTTACCACCCTAATATACGATAATAGCTTGTGCATTTGACATTTTGGCCTAATATAAACACTAATCGCAATAAGTTTTTCATTATTTATAGCAAGAAACAATAATTTGTTTAAATGCTTAGCAATACAAAGTAAAATAAGTTAAAATTTACAAATATGATACACAATTATCACTTTCCAAATGTGCAACCAATAAGTATATCTCACAAATAAATGAACTAAAAATCTTAACTAATAATATATTCACATATATGGAACGAACAAGTAAGTTTAAGAAATGTTAATAATTTTTACAAATAATCAACATATTAAATAAAATAACAATTGATTAAATAAATAAATTTGTTTCCTAAATAATTACCTAATCGTAATAAGTTTTTCATTATATGTAGCACAAAATAATTATTTTATTTAAGTATCATAGCGTACAAATGGAAAATGGAAAATTGATAAGCATGATACACAGTTACAAAAGAACATACCTCTAATAATGTTCAATTTCATCTTCCAATAGTCACCTTGCCTCTTAATAACCTATAACACTATATTAACATTTAATTAAATATTTTGGACTTAATTTTCAATTGTGTGCAATTAAATTCTCACTTAACATAATATGTATTAATGATTAGCATCATTTAATAGTTTATATTACCTTCAATATATATATATAGCATAAATATTTTCACATAAGCTATTATTGATAAACGTTTAAATAGTATGGAAAAAACAATCACCCAATTAAAGCAAGTACTTCACATTTAATAAATTTGAAATATTTACATAATATTTCAAACATTCATATCATATTAAACTAATAACCCAATGTAAAATGAACATGAATAGAACAATGAACTTAGCATAAAGTTCTTATGGTAACTTGTATTTTTCAATAGGTGTTAATGTAAAATTTGACCTTATTCACCTCCCACTACGAAGTTTATAACCATTAATGTATCCCTTTATACTATCTAAGCCACAATATAAATTTTCAAGTACAAATTTTTTTTATAACTAATTTGTACCTTTTTATGCCTAGTTTCGTCTCCTATAGATAATCAAGAATTTGTTTATGATGAAATTCAGGCAAAATCAAACGCATAGCTTTGTATTTATCCTACTCCCGTATTAAACAACCTTTCCAAATGGTTTATTGGATTCTTGAATGCACTTCAATTATGTAAAGTATTGAATCATCAAAATTATAAAGACTACGATTAACATCTATTTTTATTTTCTTAAAATTTGCAATCATTCTATCAACTTTTTCTTGGTGTGCAGGAGTTCTGATCACACAAAATTTTTTTATAACAAGCCATGTTATACTGTAACAAAAAAAAATTTAATTAGCATAAAACATAAATTATTACTTTCAATTTTGTCTAATTGTTTTTTTTTATTTTTATATATATATATAGATATATATATATATATATATATATTGAAAAGTACCACAATTTTGGAAATAGTTTAATTTGTTACCATAAATTGGTAAATTGCCCCCTTACATTATACTACACACAATACATGTACATGACTTGCCAAGATATCATAAGTATTCCTTCCTTTTATCATTTTATTATTATTATTTTGATTTTATAGTGGGTGCACTTCCACTTTCACTTCCATTGAATTTTTTTTTTTTTTGGAAATTTAGTTTCATTGAACAAAAACAACACTGATACAAGCCAAAATCCAGGATAGTATAACAACAAAAGCAAGGCTACCTAGAGAGGAAGCTAACTAAGCAACACTATAAAACACTAATCATAAGCAATAAGGCCAGATCAAAACAAACTAATAATAGGCAAAATAGAAATACATCAACACATAAGTGCATCAGCACTGGACAAAATAAAACACTAAACATGTAGGGCAGTATACTAACCCCAGACGCTCACATCACTAAGATAATACAATTAGAGAGATTAGACAACTGAAATTTTTTTAGGGGAAAGTACAATGTTCTACCTTGAGGTTTCATGTTTTGATAATGATGGCCCTAAGTTTTATTTTTTGTGACATCATACTACCTTGAGACTCTGTCGGTTAAAAAATAATAGAAAAATCTAGTAACTTTGTTTTCTATGCATACGTGGCATCCAGAGTGACCAATAGTGTGGAAAGAGAAAAAACCATGTTAATGAATAGAACGACGTCGTCCTTTGTATGGGATTATAACCTTAATATCCCTAAAATTTAAAAATCCACACTAAACCATGACAAACCCCTCTATAGATCTACTTTTTAATCCACTAATTATTGATGGACCTCACAAATCATTCTTGCTATTCTAGAAATTCTCATTTGCCTAAACCTTAAAATGAAGAATCTACATTCAGGAAAAAAGAAGAAACCTTAGATTGATTTAAAGAATCAAATACAGAAATTTGCCAAATAAAACTAAAGAGGGAGGACTTTATTACTTCAACTATAAGGTATGTAAAAACACCCATGGAGTTGTCATTTTACATATTTATTTAAGTTATAGGGTTTGGGTTATCGAGTTTCTATAGTGGGTACCGCTAAGGGTTAAATGAGTACTGTGTATGGTGGAGAAACTAAGTTGTCTAGGGAGGTGGTTATGGTAAATGTTGGCTTTATTTTTTCTTAATTAATATCTTAAACATTGATCTAGAAATGGTGTATACTGGTGGGACAGTAGAAGAACTGGATGACTTTAACATAGATTGTCTATCATTTTTTGAATTGTAGTGGTACTGCAAATCATAGGGTTACAAAACAGGTTGCAAGATGTGGTATCAACTTTGGGGTTTTAATGGGAATGAGGCGTTTCAAGAGATTTTGGAAGATAAAGATTTGAATTACATAATGGATTATAATAAGGGATACCCGTATTTTGAAATTATATAGTTGAATATCCAGACCCATTAAATATAGGGATTCCTATGAATGATAATGATTAGTCATTTATGTACATGCCCTTTACCCTTATTGAAAATGAACCAGCACCTAATCATGGAGGGGATAATTACTACGAGATTGTGGATGATGAAGAAAATGATGATGTTAATTTGGGGTTGAATGACTCTTTGAACTTTGAGGTTGATATTGAAGATGATTTTGATGGTGTTTATATGGGAAGTGAAAATTAAAGTGTGGAGAAAGCATCTGACTTCACAATAGATGTATGGAATGTTGAAGCTCATAAAGAGAGTGAAAATGCAGGTGTTGATTCTATTGAGGGAAGTGATAGGGCTGGAGTTTATAATAAGCTTAATGTTTTTTGGGGAATTGTGGGATAATGACTCACTTAGATGTGATTATGTGCCAAGTGATGAAGAAAGTATATCAACTGAAGTAGAATCTAGCGAGGTGAGCAGCATGTATTATGACTTAAAAGGAAGTGATGATGATATATTTTTAGCAACAGGTGGTGTTGATACAATAAGAGCTGGGGCACATGATGTTCATTCAATAGTAGTAGGAGCACATACTGAATAAAATAAAAGGAAAGCTACTATTGAGCATCATCCAAATGCTATATACTCTTACCAACACCTAAATGTTGGTGCTACAGCTAGTAACAATAAAAGGGAACCTCGAGATGAGATAGAAATTATAGGAATAACAATATACCAAAATGATTTAAATAAGAATGATTTTGTTAAGTTCAATGAACCTAATATAGATGAAAATGAATGTGGTAGTTTGAATAGGTCAAATGATGAAGGCCTTGAGACATTTCCAGATTTCAATAAAGCAACAGGTTTGAAGGATCCAAAGTTATACAAGGGCATGAGATTTTTTGATCAAGAAGTATTTAAAAAGCATTGAAGGAATGGGCTATAAGAAACGAGTTTAGCTATGTTCTTAACAACTGTATAAGAGAAATGGTCACAACTTTAAAAAACCATTGATTGAGTGGATTAGAAAGAAGTTGATGAAAAGACATCATGTGAAGTACACTATAATGTTGAGATATATGGGTCATATATGTCCTAATGTGCAAGATAAATTGCAGCACTTGAAGCTGGACAACATAAATTACTTTTGTACACCTGTAAGGGATTCAAAATACCAAGTTGAGTATTATGACACACAAACTTGTGTCAACCTTACTAATAAGTGTTGCGCATATAGGCATTAGGACCTCTTTGGGCCGCCTTGTAAGCATGCCATTTTTGAAATTTATGCTAATTGACAGAGACCTGAAGAATTTGTGCATAAGTTCTTTTTAAAAGAAACTTACTTGGCTATGTACTGCCATATAATTAACCTAGTGATAAGTAAGGAAGAGTGGGAGAAGACGGCTTATCCTGATATTGTGCTTAAAATTCCAAGAAAACCTGCTGGGAGGCCAAACAAAAAGAGAATTCAATCCACTAAAGAGCTAACCAACCCTTACAGAGTCTCTCGAGTTGGCACAATCGTATTCTATAGAAATTGTGAGAAATCAGGTTATAATGTAAGAGGTTACAAAGCAAGAGTTATGGGTGAAATGGCCTGGCAGAAGAGAATGAAATTGAAGAAATAAAAGGCAAGCATCTGTAAGAAATCCATATTTTATTATGTTATTTATGCTTGCTTTAATAGATATAATATTTTTTTAGGAATAAGTCAACACAAGACGAAGTAAAAGAAGGGTGTTATCTACTACATCATTATTATAACCCCATATTTTATAAATTATTAAATTAATTTTAGGATTTGCAGTGTTAATAAGTATTTTATTAAATTATTATATTATGGTTATTTTGTGAAATTTAATTAAATTTAAGTGCTATTAATTATTTAATCTTATTGTGTTATTAACATTAAATTGATTTTAAAACTTAAATTTGTGGTTATTATTATTATTATTATTATTATTATTATTATTATTATTATTATTATTATTATTATTATTATTATTTGTTAATAGTATTAATTTAGTGTATTTTATATAATTTAATATTTTATGGTGAATTTAATTAGAAAAGTAAATATCTAAACCAAACATATTATTTTTGTACTATTTTGTCTTTTTCTCATTTTTAATAATAAAAATATATATATACATATAAAAATCAAAATTTTCCCTTCCCTCTTTTTCTTTCTTCTTCCTCTCTGTGTTTTTGCAGAATGCAGCGCGCCACTAACAGCACCATCGCAGCCGTCACTCCCTAGCTCGCCATCGCCACCACTTGTCCTTCCTCCTCCTACCGTTATTCTTCTCCCTGCTTCTCCTCTCAGTTTCCTCGATGATCAACAGCCTCCAAGTCACGCCAATGATGTTTTCGA
Organism: Mallotus nudiflorus; assembly: GCA_947683625.1. Classification (NCBI taxonomy): domain Eukaryota; kingdom Viridiplantae; phylum Streptophyta; class Magnoliopsida; order Malpighiales; family Euphorbiaceae; genus Mallotus; species Mallotus nudiflorus. The sequence continues at coordinate 4,867,782 of CANTUR010000283.1, read as the reverse complement.
TGACGTTAAAGGCCAACACCGGTCTCGTTTGAAAGCTTGTTCCTTCGGCTTTGTTTCCCCAAGGTAATTCTTTCAATTAACCTTTAATTCAACTTCAATTTTGTTAATTTCATTCTAGGGTTCATAATTTCAATTATTGATTTTGTATTCAATTGATTTGATTTTTGTTAAATTGACTTTAGATTAGTTAAATTGAAGTTGTAAGCTTTCAAAAAATGTGTTTAAATTCGATTTTGGAGATAGTTGAATTTTGAGCACTATTCCAAGCTCAGTTACTATTCACGAGGAATGTCCCGACTCAAAAAATGCATTTTATTTTCAATAAATTCTATGGACTATTTTAAGCATTAATTGAAATTATGTTCCGATTATTTATTATAATTTTTTTTTAATGTTTATGCAAAAATTAAATTTTTGGAAAAATTAGTATAAATTAGTAAATTTTGTATTTTAATTGAAATTATTATTAATTAATATGTTTTGGATAATTTTTGAGTAATAAATAGTATTAAAATAATTTTTATGAATTATTTACTATTTTTAGCTAATTAATAATAATTTTCAAAAATATATTCGAATAATAGTTTTATCAATTATTTTTATGATTAAATGGATTTTTAGCTATTTGAACATATATTTGGACAATTTAAATAATTATCGGTAATTTATGCCATTTAATTTTGAATTATTTGAAAAATGGATTTTTATTAATATTATTTAATTCTATTGAGATTTTATTAATTATTTTGAAAATAAATATGTTTGATTTTTTATTATTTAAAGAAGTGGAATTGTGTTGTTTTATTGATTTGTATGGATTTTAATGATTTTTAATATTTATTACTATATGATTGATTTTTTTGTATATTGGTTCTTAGTTGGACAATTTATGTAGTTCGGGGGCCCAAACCAAGAAGTTGAGCATTTGTGTATATTTGAAGTGTGTTTGCGTGCAGGATTAGCTCTATTTTTAGTAGAGAGACATCCGTTTTATAGAGGAGACTGCTGACTTTTCGATAGAATTCTTGTAAAATGTGACATCAAATCGGTCCTAAATTTTGAGTTTTAGACGAGTCATATCCTAGATCGAGTTGTTCCTTAGAAATTTTAGATGTATAAAATTAGAAATTTAATTCTAATATTATTATTATTATTATTATTTATCTTTCTATAGTTATGCTAAGACTGAGGCCTACAGAACCAGACCAGTCTAATCATTTTAAAAGAGCACATAATTGTGAGTTATTATCATATGTATACATTGCATGTAGAATATATTATGAGCATTCATATATTTTAATAAATGTGAATTTAATTATGCTCATTTTGTTAAATCATATTTATTATTGTTAATGTTCATATATATGATTTTCCATAGAAATATTGAGAATGTTTACTTTTGATAATATATGGTGTCATATTTTTATATTGAATTTTTATTTTGAGGTTTGCTACGAGTTTCGGATTTGAAAGAATTCTCATTCCTTAACGTCAGTCATGACTACCCAGTTTAAGTCGTGAAAAACTTGGAATCAGAACCTAGGTTTTAGTGTTATGGACCTAGGTTATTAGAGTTGTGTTTTCTTTGAAATTACTACCGTAAATTAGGTTTGATTATGTCTTTGATAAGTTTTCCTTCTAGTATTTTTCTGTATAATCATTAGGATGTTTGTTTGTCATTTTTTATTATCTATTTTGTTTGAATTTCATTGGTTTCTATCTTTTTAGAATAAAGAGGCGAGCGTGTATCGCTCCACCTGTCGTTGAGGCCGAGGATGATGAGTTTTTCAAGATGAGGTTTTAGCTCATGAGCCGCCAATTAGGCATAGAGGTAAAGGTAGAGGTAGACCTCGAGGAGTGGCAAGTTGCCATAGGTAGAGAGAGCTACAGGACGAGGAACCTATAGAGCAGGAGTATGAGGAAGCTATTATACCTCTAGTCGTGCCACAGATGTAGCCTATTTATCAATAGGGCATGTCTAACCCTGAGGTAGCTTTTTTTTATGTTAGAGTCAGCAGGATATCATTCAATAGGACTACAGATCCTCTAGACTTTCTATATGCAATTGAGACGAGGACTCGAACTGCTCACACCGAGTACCAAAGGATCATGATCATCGAGTTGTCTACTAAGGGACCAGCCTTGGATTAGTTTGTTTAAGTCATCTAACTGCACATGATGACTTACACTTAGGCTCAGTTTCAAGAGAGATTCATAGGACATTTCTGCCCAGGGCATATATAGATGAGCTATAAACTTTGGCTAATGGGTATTACTAGAGGTGACAAGTCGATAAAGGAGTATACCAGAGAGTTCCTCAGACTGGGTCAGTATGCAGAGGACCTGATTAGAGATCAGTACTTCATAATTATTATATACGTCACTGGACTGGGTTCTGCATTCACTGGGATGCCTACTACAGGCCTAACTCTTGAGTTTGTAATAGAGCTAGCCAAGGAGATAAAGCTTATATTGGTCAAGTAGGGAATTATGCCTGATTATTATCAATTATGAGGTGTCTAGGCAGGAGGATCTCAGAGCACCCAGTACACCATATTTCATATTAGCTCTAGCAATCGATAGAGAGGATCTTATTAGCAAGGCTAGAGACCTCAGTAGAGAGTCCATAGGAGTAGTAAACATGGCCATAGTGGACCACATAAACCTGTTAGATTTGGTTCACGTGCTACCAGTAGTAGTAGCGGCCAGAGTTTTGGCTATGGCAGCATGGATTAGTAGCCAGTGCTTGTTAGATGTATAAGAGAGTCCATTAGGGACTATGCTACATGGCTCTTGGAGTATGTTTTAGATTCTGACATATGGGGTACTTTGCCAGAGCGTGTCCTTATTCTGGGTATCAGTAGCAAGTTCTACAATAGTTTATTGCCAGTTCAGCTCCAACTCCTTATTAGTTTCCCCTAGCTCAGTATCTGAGTACATTACAGTTTGTAACCCAGCAGGGGCTTAGCAGAGGTAGTGCGAGAGGCTTTGGTTAGGTTTCCACCAGCTAACAAGGAGGCCAAGGTCAGGCTAGATTTTTCACCCTCGCCCAACAGGATGTTCAGACATCCAATGCCATTGTTGCATGAATACTTCTAATTTGTTACTTAGATGCTAAAGTCTTGATTAATTCGGGTGCCACACATTCTTTCATGTCCCCCATTTTTGCTTCGAAGTCATATTGACAAGCTTCGAGGATCACATTTCCTTTATCTGTCACCACTCCTCTAAGTGATTCATTAGACACTAACATTGTTCTTTCTTAATGTTCGGTGTTAGTAAGAGGCAAAGAATTGTCAGTGGAATTGGTGTTGTTGGATGTGATGGAGTTTGATGTGATTCTTAGTATGGATTAGTTATCTCAGCACTATGTCATTGTTGATTATCCGAGTAAAGAGGTGATTTTTAAAATTCCGAATGAAGAAGAGTTTAAGTTTATAGGTGACAAGATTTCTACACCTTATAATCTTATCTTCGCTATCACAGCTAGGAAGATGTTAAGGAAAAGTTATCAAGGATACTTAACACTAGTCAGGGATACTTTAGTGGAGAAGTTATCTATCACAGATGTTCCAGTAGCTTGTGAGTTTTATAATGTCTTTCATGATGAGTTGACATATTTACCACCTCATAGAGAGATTGAAACATGTATAGATGTGGTCCTAGGCACAACTTTTATTTCGATGCCGCCTTAAATAATGGCTTTTACATAATTGAAGGAATTGAAGGAGTAGTTGCAAGATTTGATGGACAAGGGTTTTATTAGACACGGTGTTTCTTCATAGGGTACACCAATCCTGTTTGTGAAGAAGAAAGATAGTAAACTGAGACTGTGCATTGATTATAGAGAGTTGAATATGGTGACAATGAAAAACAAGTATCCTCTTTCGAGGATAAATAATTTGTTTGATCAACTTTAAGGTGCATAGTTCTTTTCCAAGATTGATTTGAGGTTAGGCTATCATTAGTTGCGGATCAATGAAGTCGATGTTCCTAAAATGGCATTCCGCACTTAATATGGTCATTATGAGTTTCTGGTGATGTCCATCAGGTTGACTAATGCACCAGCTGCTTTTATGCATCTAATGAATATGGTATTTAGACTATTTATGGATCAGTTTATCGTAGTCTTCATTAATGATATACTGGTATATTCGAAGAGTATAAAGGAGCACGTATATCACTTGAGGACAGTACTACAGACACTGAGAGAATATCAGCTTTATGCTAAATTCTTAAATTGTGATTTCTAGATAGAGAGTGTTGCATTCCTTGGACATATAGTGTCTAAAGATGGTATTCAAGTTAATTAATAGAAGATTGAAGTAGTGTCAGAATGGCCCAAACCAACATTAGTCATTGAGATTTGAAGTTTCCTACATTTGGTTGGGTACTATAGGAGATTTGTACAAGATTTCTAAAAAATTGCAACACCTATGACTTGCCTAAATCAAAAGAATGTGAAGTTCATATTGTCAGATGCTTGTGAGACCAGTTTTCAATTACTGAAGGAGAAGTTAACCATAGCTCCAGTTTTGACTTTGCCAAATGGAGAAGACAAGTTCACTACGTATTGTGATGCCTCCAGAGTCGGCCAAGGTTGTGTGTTAATACAGAATGGTAAGGTAATAGCTTATAGTTTGAGGCAGTTGAAGAAGCACGAATAGAATTATCCTACTCACGACCTAGAGATGGTTGTAGTGATCTTTGCTCTTAAGATTTAAAAACATTATTTGTACGGAGTGACTTGTGAGATTTTCACAGATCATTAAAGTTTGATGTATATATATATATTTGATTATTTAATTAGCTTGTTATTTATTAAATTCATTTTTAATTACTTTTAATTATTTTAAGTTCTTTACGTAAAATTTTTCAGGGAATTTTATTTTCGGGGAAATTAAAACGTAAATAATTTAATATTAATTATTTAAAATAGTTTTATGAATTTGCATGAGTTCATGCATAATTTTAAAGTGTTAAATAAAATGCAAATACGTACATTTATTTAAATTAAAATTAGGGTTTATTTTATAAATGAATTATATAATATAGTTTTTATATTAATTAATTAATTAAGTATATATATGAATATATGTGTATATATTATTAAAATGTGTGTGTGGTGTATATTTATTGTGTGTGTGATATTATATATTATTATAATATAAATTATAGTTATATATATACATATATATACATAATTATTTATCAAAAACTAAAAGTTTGCAATATTTACCGTTTTGCCATTCTGCCATCCCTCTCCCTATTGATCAGTTTTCCTCCATTTTCGTCGCTTTTCATCCCATTTTCAGGCCGTCGGTGTGCTTTCCGGCTTGCCACCACTACCTCCACCATTCCCGCCTCCTGCTACCTCCTTTTCCGGCGTGTTTTGGCCGGAATACCCAAGAGAAGCCGAAAAATTCTTCATCGCCGATCATCATCTTTTCAGCCACCAAACTCAACACCATCGGTCTCTATCTTCTCCTTGAGCTCCGATGAGTCCATTTCCGAGCTTTGTTTCACATGAAATGGTCTAGATTTCCCTAGGTTTCAATTTTGCATTTTCAGCCTATTAGGGTTTTTGATTTTTTTTGAGCTTCAATTTGGTTTATTCATGAAATCTTCCTTCACAAACATTTATCCTTGTAGCTTAATCTAGCTCTTTGAATTTTTTTAGAATTTTTGGGAATTATTTTTATTTTTGTGAATTTTTTATTATTTTATTAATATTTTCTAATTTCCCAAATTAATTAAATAAATTACGAAATTTTATTTTATGGTGTTTATAGGTGTTGAAATGAATTTTAGAAATTTATTTTTAATTTTTGTGAATTTTATATAATTATTTGGAATTTATTTAGTTTATGTAATTTTTGGAAAATTAGGTTAATTATATGTTTATTTGAAATTAATTGGTTAATTAAGTATATTTATTAATATTATTGGATTATATGTTGAGAAATTAATTTTTGAGTAATTATATTATTTTTAGTGAATTTTTTATTAATTTTAGGGAATTTCGTAACTAGGGGTATTTTGGTAATTTGACACTAAATTGGCCAAAAATATAATTAAATTAGTTTCCCTAGTTATTTGAGGTATAAAAATGATTTCTACAAATTATTTAGTATTTTTAACTAATTAAAATTATTTTTCGTAAATTATTTTCAAATTATATATAATATACGATTTTTCTAAATAAATGAGTTTGTATTGATTTTTAATATGTTTTAGGGTTAATTATGTAATTTGGATTTATAAAATGTATTTTGGTCAATATTTATGAATTTATTGAGAATTACCAATTTTTAATAATATTTTATTAAAATTAGGGTTTTTATGTATTTATCGGTTAAATAAATATTTAGCGTTTGAATATCTAAATTTGCTATATTTTGAGTATTGAACGGCATTTTTGGTATTTTTGGAATTTTTCATGTGTTCTGTATTATTCGGTGAATTGTGGACCTTAGTCGGTGAATTGTAGTTTAAAGTCCGACCGAGGGGTTGTGAATTGTGTTATTTTAAAGTGTATTTCCTTGCAGGACCAGCTCTACTCTTTGAGTAGATAGATGTCCATTTTACAAAGGAGGTTCTGCCAGATTTTTGATAGAATTCTCGTAAAATGTGATGTCTGGTCAAATTCTTATTCTGATTCTGTGTCTTAGATTCTAGATCGAGTCTTTAGAATTTTCTCTAGATTTATTCTGATTTCCTATTATCATTTGTTTGTTTAGTTGCGTCGAGACCGAGACCTAGTGGACCAGGCCCGTTGGATCTGTCTCGAGGAGCGCAATAACAGTGAGTTGTTATTATATATATATATATGTTTTAGGGTGCATGTTTTAGAAATGTATAGTTTATTTTAGTAAAGTATGCATAAATGATTTAAGTATTACTTAGGTATATTTTTGGTATATTTTGGTATATTTTAAACTATATGCATGTTTTATTAATGATTTATACTTAAAATGTTTTTATGTATATTTCTAGTTCATTTTGTAATTAAATTGAATTTATTTGACTTATATATACTCGGAATATATCTGGTTTATTTTTGGTATATTTCTAGTATATATATGGTTTATGTTGCTATTTTATTTAATATCATGCATTATTGATTTTATGAATGTATGTTTTATTTATTAATGAAGGATATCAATAGAACGTGTTACATAGTGGGCAGCACTAAGATCGAGTACGAACCGGTATGCCAATAGCATTTAGGCTATATTACTAACCTATTTGTCGATATTGATTATATTGATTTATTTTATCTGAGATGTGATTTGGGAGTGTGATTGCTGGAGCTCGGTTGACCAAGTGTCTCGGGGCCAATCACATATACAGTCAGATTGCTGGAGCTCGATTGACTTAGTGTCTCGGAGTCAGTCTACTGTCCAAATGGAACAAGTGATTATATTTGGAATAAGTGAGCCTGTATGGCTAGAGTGTTGTCTAACATTGTTTGAGGTTGCGGTTTTCTAGGGTTCCATTTGATCCTTCATAAACAGTGATTTTCAGTAAATGTATATAAAATGATTTTGTTACATCTGTGTGTATTTTCTTGTATATATATTTATTATATATACTATTGACTATGTGCATTGTCATTTAGTTATGCATGTATATATACTATAACAATTCACTCAGTGAGGTCTGACTCCCTTCCGTTGACTATTTTTCAAGAAAGTCATCGTCTGCAGACCTCAGCAGTAGACCTATACGCCAGATTTCTTCCACCCCGACTTCGCTATGTAAACTGCTTATCTGACCTTTATTTTATAATCTAGACACTGCAGTAGTTGTAAACAGTTGTGAGATTTATGTATTACATTATGTTAGTAAGAAATATGTATTTTAAAGATTTGAATTGGATTAGTATAAAAAGATTATTTATATATGAGATGAGGATGTATAATTAATTTTATTGGCAGATTATTATTTTATTTATGTTATTATGATTATTGCATGTTTTATTTTATTTTAAGGTTTGTTACGGGTTCCGGATTCGAAAGAATTCTCATTCCCTAGCGCCGGTCATGGCCCCTGTTTTGGGTCGTGACATGGCCTACCCTTACCTTTTTCCTCTATGAATTCTTGTATTTCGTTCTTTTTATTTGAAATTCAAGGATAAATTTTTGTAAAGGGAGAAAATTGTTATAATCTGATATTTTATAAATTATTAAATTAATTCTGGAATTTACAGTGTTAATAAATATTTTATTAAATTGTTATACTATGGTTATTTTGTGCAATTTAATTAAATTCAACTGCTATTAATTATTTTGTCTTATTGTGATATTAATATTAAATTAACTTTTAAAACTTAAATTTGTGGTTATTTATTATTTAATAATAATAATAATAGTATTATTATTATTATTATTATTATTATTATTATTTGTGAATATTGTTAATTTAGTGTATTTTATATAATTTAATATTTTGCAGTGAATTTAATTAGAAAAGTAAATTTCTAAATCAAAAATATTATTTTTATACTATTTTGTCTTTTTCTCATTTTTAATAATAAAAAAAATATACATTTAAAACCAAAATTTTCCCTTCCCTCATCTCTTCTCTTTCCTTCCCTCTTCTTCTTTCTTCTTCCTTTCTGCGTTTCTGCAGAACGCAATGCTCCACCAGCAACACTAGCACTGCCGTCACTCCCCAATTTGCCAACGCCACCGCCTATACTTCCTCCTTCTGCCGTCGTTCTTCTTTCTCCCTTTCCTCCCGATTTCTTTAAGGACCGATAGCCTCTAAGTCACACCAATGACATTTCCAGCAACATCAGGGGCCAACACTAGTCTCGTTTAAAAGCTTGTTCCTTGAACTTCGTTTCCCCTAAGGTAATTCATTCAATTAACCTTGAATTTAGCTTTAATTTTATTAATTTAATTCTATGGTTCATAATTTCAATTGTTGATTTTGTGTTCAATTGGGTTGATATTTGTTAAATTGACTTTAGATTAGTTAAATTGAAGTTGTAAGCTTTCCAAAAAAGTGTTTAAATTCGATTTTGGAGATAGTTGAATTTTAAATACTATTCTGAGCTCGATTACTGTTCATGGGGATTGTCCCGGCTCAAAAAATGTGTCTTATTTTTAATAAATTCTATGGACTATTTTAAGCATGTTTCATTAAGAAAGTTTATTGAAATTATGTTTTGATTATTTATTATAAATTTTTTAATGTTTATGTAAAAATTGAATTTTTGAAAAAATTAGTATAAATTAGTATATTTTGTATTTTAATTGAAATTATTGTTAATTAATATGTTTTGAATAATTTTTGATTAATAAATAGTATTAAAATAATTTTTATGAATTATTTACTATTTTTAGCTAATTAAAAATAATTTTTGAAAATATATTTGAATAATAGTTTTATCAATTATTTTTATGATTAAATGGATTTTTAGCTATTTTAATATATATTTGGGCAATTTAAATAATTATCGGTAATTTATGCTATTTAATTTTGAATATTTGAAAAATAGATTTTTATTAATATTATTTAATTATATTGAGATTTTATTAATTATTTTGAAAATAAATAACTTTGATGTTTTTATTACTTAAATAAGTTGAATTGTGGTATTTTATTGATTTTTTGGATTTTAGTGATTTTTAATATTTATTACTATATGATTGATTTTTGTGTATATTGGTTCTTAATTGGGCAATTTATATAGTTCGGAGGCCCAATCCAAGAAGTTGAGCATTTGTGTATATTTGAAGTGTGTTTGCATGCAAGATCGGCTCTATTTTTATTAAAGAGACATCCATTTTACAGAGGAGACTCTGTTAAATTTTTGATAGAATTCTCATAAAATATGACATCGAATCGGTCCTAAGTTTTGAGTTTTAAACAATTCATGTCCTAGATCGAGTTGTTCTTTAGAAATTCTAGATGTATAAATTAGGAATTTAATTCTAATATTATTATTATTATTTATTTTTCTATAGTTGCCTCAAGACCGAGGACTACAGGACCAGGCTAGTCTAGTCATTTAAAGGACCGCATGACTGTGAGTTATTATCATATATATACATTGCATGTAGATTTATATTATGAGCATTCATATATTTTAATAAATATGCTTTTAATTATACTTATTTCATTAAATCATATTTATTATTGTTAATGTTCATATATATGATTTTCCATAGAAATATTGAGAATATTTATTTTTGATAATATATGATGTCATAATTTTATATTGAATTTTAATTATTTGAATATGAAAAAATATTTTAGAATATAGCAGTAGAATGTGCCATATAGTGGGGTACACTAAAACTTTGTGTGCACTAGTACGTTAAAATGTTAGAGTTGATGCTATGAAATTTATTGAAGTGACATTTGAATAATTGATTATTGATATTTATGGTGAGTGAGTGGTGTGATTGTAGAAGCTCGATTGACCTAATGTCTTGGAGCTAATCATGCCGATAGTAAGACTGCGGGAGCTCAGTTGACTTAGTGTCTTAGGGCCAATCTACTGTCCAAAAATTAAGAAGAGAAATATTTTTTAATTAAGTGAGATTGTTGGCTATTAAGGTTTAGTGATTAAGGTTGCAGAATATTTTAGGGTTTTACTTCAATCCTTCACCCAAATTTTTTTTGCATTTATTATTATAAAAAGTGAATTTTTGGCATCTATATGAAATGCATGTATATATATAAATATATATATTATTATACTGATGCTTGATTGTATATGGCTTTAGGTTGCATATATATATTTTATAATAATTCACTCAGTGAGGTCTGACTCCCCTCAATATTTTTTTCAGGATCTTCTACTTCATACCTCCCTAATAGAACTCTTCATTGGACTCTTTCCTCTCCGGCTGAATTATGTAAATACCAAACTGTTACTTCTCTTGTATTTTAGTAAACACTGCATTAGTAGTGTATCTGTATTGTACTAGACAGTGTTCCTGCATTTAAATATTGCATAAGGATATTTTTATTATGTTATGATATAAGGATTTATTTTATATTAATGAAAATTTTAATTCTGATGTATTTTTGTGTTATGTTTACATGTATTTTTATTTTAAGGCTTGTTACGGGTTTCAGATTCAAAAGAATTCTCGGACCCTAGTGCCAATCATGACTCCTCAGTTTGGGTTATGACAACCATCAAGTTCATAGCCTCATTCACAGGCTAATGATCAGGTCCAGCACATAAGGAGTTGTTCCTAACCAACTTCATCTTCGTTCATGTAGGTAAAGTTTTTTTTTTTAATAATGTAGTTGTATGTTGATATTTGACTAATTATGCAAATGATTATTGTGGAATGTAGGATGCTAGGAGAACTAGTCCTAGCTTATTATAAGATTATTCAAGAGGAATAAATTCAAGGGCTACAATAGGTGTACTAACCAATCGACCATGTAGAGGCACAAATGTACCAAGGCCTGATTCACAAAAGAAATGACAGCTGCTTTAAGTTATTTTAGTGTAGTTATGCAAATATTTTGTTAACCAAGATGTTATAGCTAAACTTGGTTCTGCTAATAAGTGCTTTTGGTGTATTGAAGGCATTAATTATGCAAATTTTTGGACAAATGGGATTTGATATTACTGTAGTTATATATGATGTGAATTGTTGTAAATGCTATAGTTAGCACTTTTTGGACATCAGTTTGGTCCTGTTTATGGACTTGATTTAATATAGTGATAATAATGGTTATTGCCACTTTTTGTTTAATGGTAGTTGGCACTTTGTGTTTAATTTTCTTATACTTGTCTATTTATGCACTTTTTAATAGGTCAAATCTTTATAACTTTGCATTCTGAGAAGCATCCTTTTTACCCATTTAGATACATAAGTTAGTCTCCACTTGCACATTTCAACAAACACCTAATAAGCACGTTAACATTTACTAACCAATTTTACTTGTACATTACAACAAACACTTAATATGCAGTTGGTTCATTCCTATCTAACACCTATAATTTAACTCAAACACAGCTTCTTACACTTCATATTAGCTACATTCTTATGGTAGATATAGATTTCCATGAGATTTTCTTAAATTAAGTATATAAAAATTCCAAAAATGTACAATTACCCACATAATTATCAACCCAACAACACAATTTTTTAACCACGCACAAGAATCCTTTTCACCTAACCATATTTTCTTTTTCAAGACTTGCAATTGCGCTTAATGAATTTCTTCATTTCACCTTCAAACCATTAAACTTGCTATTTCAAACCCGTTATTTCTACTTCTCTCACCTTGCATTCCATCTATTCATCCTCACATAATTGAACTTTATCTATCAATTGGGAGATGAATTCAGGAGATGTTGGGGGATCAAGCCACTCAAAAAAATCACATCTTTGGGCTGAATCATACCTTACACAACCACGAAATCTACTCCAAGAATACATTTGTTATGTTAATACTAAAAATTTTCAATATACTATCATAATTGAATATGATTAAGAGGAATCTATATGTTAGAAATAGAATATGACGATATATTATAGTGATGACATATGAAAGCACTACATCTGCACAGAGGTAGTTTAGTTTACTGTGGTCATCTAAACTACATCTGCTCAGAGATATTTATTATGCCATTACAAAATACATTTGTTAAGTTTATTTTAAAAATTACTAATATAATATGATAATATATTCTACATCATTAATATAATATCATAATATATTATCATAATTTATATTATCTTTATAATATATTTAAAAGTCTGGTGGAATAACTACATACGCACAAAGGTAGTGAGGTCTTTTAGGATGATGTCGCCTACCTCTGTGTAGATGTTGTTATTATGCAATTCTGAAAATACATTTGTTATGTTTATACTAAAAATTTTCAATATACTATTATAATTGAATATTATTAAGACGAATCTATCTATCAGAAATAGAATATGATGATATATTATAATGATGACGTATGAAAGCATTACATCTACACAGAGGTAGTTTAGTCTGCTGTGGTCATCTAAACTACATATGCTCAGAGGTAGTTTAGCCTGTTGTGGTCATCTAAACTACATCTACTCAGAGGTAGTTATTATGCCATTACAAAATACATTTGTTACATTTATTATAAATATTACTAATATAATATGATAATATATTGTACATCACTAATATAATATCATAATATATCATCATAATTTATGTTGTCTTTATAATATATTTAGAAGTGTAGTGGAATAACTACATCTGCATAGAGGTAGTAAGGTTTTTTGGGTTAATGTCACCTACCTCTATACAGATGTAGTTGTTATACAATTCCAAGAATACATTTGTTATATTTATACTAAAAATTTTCAATATATTATCATAATTTATTATGATTGTGATGAATCTATCTATCAAAAATAGAATATGATGATATATTATAATGATGACATATGAAAGCCCTACCTCTTCACAGAGGTAGTTTAGCCTACTGGGGTAATCTAGACTACATCTGCTTAAAGGTAGTTATTATGCCATTACAAAAAACACTTGTTACATTTATTACATGCATTACTAATAAATATGATAATATATTCTACATTACTAATATAATATCATAATATATCATTATAATTTATGTTGTCTTTATAATATATCTAGAAGTGTGGTGGAATAACTACATCTGCACAGAGGTAGTAAGGTTTTTTAGGTTGATGTTGCCTACCTTTGTGCAAATGTTTAAAGCTAAACTTTACTCGCTTAATTCAAACTTTTGGAATGATATCACTTAGATTATTCTTTAGAGTAATTTAAGTTATTCCTTAGAGTAAATTGAGTTACGTCTTTTCAAGATTTTGAATTAAGTAAATTTCTGCTCTAAACTTAGTTATAGGATGTTCATTATATGGGCACAAGATTCTTAACACTTTATAACATTAAATCATGAATAATAATTAAAACAATTAAAACTTGAGTAATAGGAAGCGGATCAAATATAAAATTTGGGAAGTGATATTAATTTTCTCATAGATGAGTTATAAAGGATGATCGTCTAACCATACTTCATTATATATAAGCTTAAGATCACCAACCTTTAAGTTGTTATGACCAAACCAAACATACCAACACATTCATAACAATTAATATAACACATTCATAGCCTCAAACACAACTAATTTCTTTAGGATTTAACCGTATCGAAATCGTCATCAACAAAAAAATATGTTTACTACATCTACCAATTTATTACTTCTTTAAGTTTTATGCCTTAATTGAAACTACATTTATTTATGGTCTTAAACTAGGTTTTTCCATGTATTCCTACATTTGTTATTCTTTTCAATTACATTTAAACTATAAATGAGGCTAAGGAAGGAAGGTGGGATAAAAGCCTTCTTGTGAATGATGAGGTGTGGACATCCTGATGTTTTGTCCTAGGTTTGGCGAGGAATCGCAAACTTTACAAAGTGTAAGTCTCATGCAATCCCTTATCTCATGCCTGCAATCCTTGAATTTAACTTGTATATATTTACTATGTTGTTTACCTATAACATAGTTTCTCCATGAACATTTTAAAAATTATTTCTCATAACTCATAAGGAATCAGACCAAACTTCAATTATGAAAATTGATCACCATAATTAATAATATTTATTAAAAATAGTTTTATAATTTTTTGGGTTAGTACTATTTTCTCATCGGAAATTTGGTTTGGGACCCACCAAATTTCTCACCGAAAATGTATCATCTAACCAAAACAAACATACCAACATGTTCACAACAATAATAGAATATATTTATAGCACCAAACACAATAAAATATGCACATAATTAAGAAAACATAATATTAAAGAGAATTTACTAGAAAATTTGTAAAAAATTCAACCGACTGAGTTTGAATGCAAGATTAGTGGCTATGAACTCTAATAATCTTATATTGTTTCAATATGTGTCTGATATGCTATGTGTTGTTATTAAAGATTTTAACCTTAGTTGGAGACAACTAGTTTCTTAGTTTTCTATATCCTTTTTCATCTTGCATATTATAATATTTCTCAATTATTATTATGTTATATGTTATCTACTATTTTTTTCAAATAAATTTTGTATTTTATAAATAGTCTTAACTATCTTGACATTAACATTTGGTCCTTTTAAAGGTTTAGAATGATAAATGTATTATAACCTAAGAAAGTAATGTGGTAACACATTGTGGTGGAAAGTTAAACTTGAAACTTTATATCAGTAGCTTCACTTATAAGATGTTATAACATTTGAAAATGAAGAAGCTACAACTTGTGACATTACAATACTTTGAGTGACTACTTCCTTGTGATGGATTAGAGCAAGTTTTGCAAGAATTTAATGTACTACTTTTTCTTTTAAAAAGTATATCAATAAATTAATCATAAAAGACAAATTTGTATCATATTTGGATTTTCTTTTCTAGTAATTGGCCGAAGAACATTTCATTCTAAGAATCTTAATGCCTTTTTGAGTTATAATAGGTTTTTAAGGGAGTTCTTTTTTGACATACTAAAAAATGTTTCTTTTTGGACATACTAAAAAATACTTTGAGAGATACATAGGGTGCTCTCACAAATAAGTGTGCAGTTCTAAGAGGTAGTTTTCTAATAATGCATAGTAGTCCTTGTGTAATTTTGTTTCAAATTAAATTATTCTGTTTTACTATTTTTCAGTGATTGGCTTTCATTATAAAAAAAATCGCAAACATTGCAAAGTATGAGTACCGTTTAATCCTTTGTCTCATGCTTGCAATACCTGAATTTAACTCGTATATATTCACTATGTTATTTGCTTATAACATAGTTTTTTCATGAACATTATAAAAATTATTTCTCACAATTCGTAAGGAATTAAACCAAACTCTATTTATGAAAATTGATCAGCATAATTTATAATTTTAATTAAAAATAGTTTTATAATTTTCCGGGTTTGTACTATTTTCTCATCGGAATTTAGTGTGGGACCTATAGATTTTCTCACAAAATATGTGTCATTCGACCAAACCAAACATACAAACATGTTTAAAACAATTAATAGAATATATTTATAGCCTCAAAGATAATAAAACATGCACATAATTAAGAAATTATAACATTAAAGAGAATTTACCAAAAAATTCGTAGAAAATTCAAATGACCAAGTTTGGATGCAATATTGGTGACTATGAACTCATTACATTTTTAATGAGTTTCTCTAACATGCATATCACTATATTAAAGATTCTTCATTATTAATTTGAAATAGTTATATGAATAAGTACGAGAAGAAGTCAAGAGTTAATCATTATAATATCGTCCATTCAAAAATTCAATTCTACTTAATCATTGTGTAAGCCTAAAAAACATATACTATTGTGATATTCATGTTAGAGAAACTAATAAAAAAAGAATATAATGAAGCAAAGGAAGATAATGAAAAAGACAAAGAAGACAATGTAGCAAAAAAAATGACAAAGAAAACAACATAAGCAAGTTTATTATGAAATCTTCATAACAGTACATTTTACTACAAATTATTTTACAAACTAACAATCATTTTAAAAATAATTCATAAATTCTAGTAGCACCATAGATAAAACTTTCATTTAAGAACTCAATTCTACTTCATTATTTTGTAAGCCTAAAGAATATATAAATAAAAACTAAAACTCAATTTTCTCAATAGCATTAGCAGTAGCACTAAACACAAGATAGATAATCAAAACTACAAGCAACACAAATGTCAACAATATGCAAATGTCCTCTATCCAATTGTTCTGTTCCAATTGCAACGACACAAATCTCCTCATTACGGTTTTGGGCCTTCTTCAAGCTTGGTCATTTTCAGTCAGTTGGAAAAACTTAGATGTAGCTGGATACATCACTCTTCTTGCCAAACAAATTTGCCAAACATGTTTTGCCTTTGTGACATAATGTAGGAAGTATTTATACTTGAAATTTCAAATAGCATGCATGGTTATTATTGTTTTCTTCTTCTTTTTTTGAAGATTATTATTGTTGAAAAATCCCTATAAGGGGGTGAATAGGGCTATTAAATAAAAATCGGAATAAAAAAATAATTCTTTGCAAGAATTAAAAGAATATTAAGAAGAAAAAATGAAGAGTACAATGATTTATGGAGTTCGAATTCAACAACAATCCTACGTCTTCACCTAACTTATCCCCAAGTTAGGATTTTTAATCATCCATAATTTTATTTATAAGATTAAGGTTATACAAGAGTTTTATGGCTCACTCTTATAACCTTACAACATAAGTTTTCAAGGCTCACTTAAAAAACCAAATCTCAAGTGTTTCAATGGACAACACTTAAACGAATTCTTTTAGAAATAAATCTCACTCCCCTACTAATCTATCCCAAGATTTAAGATTAAGAGAAATTATATTTCTAACACACAATCAACTCTCACAAAAGTCATAAATAAGGAGTGAATATTTGAGAATTTAAGAGTTTTAATGAATGTTAAGATAAAGAATGATAATAAGAAAAAACATCTTAACTTCCATTCAGCTCTAGAGGTGTTTATATAGATGAACACTAAAAAATATAGTTATTGGAGGTGCGAATAATGTGCCAATGTCTATATTTTGAATCCAACATTTATAATTTTTAATTATTAAAAGTAATGCTATCAAACTGCTATGCATATATTGAAACCATGATTGGATACTAGAAATGTTCGAATTTGCCCACACTTTCTTCATAAAAGTTGTAGATATTTGACTTAAATTTTTATATCATTTTAAATCACCTTAATTAGACTTCTGTAGCTCAAGATATGTCTAAAATATTAAGAGTTATATAATCTAAAATGCAAACTACTGTTAGACAATTATGCACAAGTTGAAACCGTGATTATATAGTGTAGATGTTAGAATTTGCTCATTCTTTCTTCATAAAAGTTATAAATATTTGACTTATTTTTCCATTTCATTTTTAATCACCTTAATTGGACTTATATAGCTCAATATATGTCCAAAATACTAAGAGTTATGCAGTCTAAAATGCAAATTATTGTCAGACAGCTGTGCATAAGTTGAAATAGTGATTGGATACTTTATATATTCGAATTTTCTAATACTTTCTTCATAAAAGTTGTAGATATTTGACTTATCGTTCTATTTCATTTTGAACCACCTTAATTGGAATTTTGTAACTCAAGATATATCTAAAATACTAAGAGCTATGCAATCTAAAATGTAGACTACTATCAGACAACTATGCACGAGTTGAAACCGTTATTGGATATTGTAGATATTCAAATTTGCCCATTCTTTCTTCATAAAAGTTGCAGATATTTGAATTATCTTTCCATATCATTTTTAATCACCTTAATTGGACTTCTTTATCTCAAGATATGTCCAAAATACTAAGAGCTATGCAATCTAAAATGTAAACTACTATTAGACAACTATACACGAGAAACAATGATTTTCTATTGGATACATTCAAATTTTCCTATACTTTCTTCATTAAAGTTATAGATATTTGACTTAGCTTTCCATATCATTTTGAATCACCTCAATTGGATTTCTATAACTCAAAATATGTTCAAAATACTAAGAGTTGTGCAATCTAAAATGGCAGCTGTATATGTTGATTTAAACTCAATATTTGCATATCCAAATGAACTCAGATTTTGACAAGTAAGCTCAATTCAGAAAGCTCAAGATGTCTACTTCAAATTTTAAGGAGATAATTTTCTCATTATAAAGCTCTAAGGATGTCAAAAGTCTCATTGAATCTCAAAGGTCGAATCAGACCAAGATATTCATACTTCATTTTAACTTTCAATAAAATTCTAACTTATACACACTTAAACAAATAAATTAAATGCTCAAAATTAAGTTTGTTAAGATCAAAAATTAAGATTGATTATTGCTAAGGTCAACAATTGTTAATTTCTTATTGCTAGGTGTCTTCTTATATAGATACACAAAGATATTAATTTTACCAAAATAAATCAAATTTTTATAAAAATTTAAATAAACCCAAAAAAATTCTTTGGCACTAACTAAAAAGTAATTTTTAACTGATTACAATTTATTTTCTGAAAACAATTGAAGTTTCTTAGTTAGTTACGTGCAAAATATCTAAATAAAATTACTATGAAATAAATTCTTCTTTTTATAACTTTAGCTTATTTTTTATATGTAACATAGATGGTGTAAAATTATATAAATAATAAAAATATGAATTATAACTCAAATATATATAGAGCACAGAGTACATTGTAAATAAAAATTCTTATAAAATATGTATACATATACGTTATGAGTATTTAATAATTTATGTACTTTAATGTTAAATATTGTATCTCTCAAAAATGACCAATGCAGTAAGCATTGATTTTTTTAAGTCTATCTAATTGATAAATATAAAAAAAAAAAAAAAAATCAACGTTTAAATTTTAAAATAAGATTTTTCTATTCAAATAATTTACAAAGTTGTCACTTTCAACTTCGAATGAAACATTTTGAAAGCTGCCTCAGAGGAAGAAGAATTATTTCTCCCCTCTAATCAGTCACGGCACTAATTATTAGTCTTCCCTACTGCAAATGTAACATTTGACATAGGTCTAAGAAAAGTTATAATATTAAAAATTAATTAATATTACTTCAAAGGTAAAATTCACTTTTTGAGATAAAAGAAATAAACTTTTATAAGTTTAATTTTTTATTATTAGAAAATGGTAGTCAAGTTTAGTAGACTTTAATATTTATTAATTTAAATTAAATGTATTAAATTGATAAAATTTTTGTTACGATATATTTGTATAGATACAAACTTGTATTAAAATTTTAATTTTATGTTTCCTTTATTTTAAAAAATTTGAGATTACTAAAAATAAAACCTCTTTTTTTTTTTTTTTTGTACGTATAATTAATCCGTCTTCACATATTTTTGACAGTTGTCTTCTCAAGGGCCAACACACGATGAAATTGACTTCGAGTTCTTGGGGAACGTGAGTGGTGACCCTTACATTTTACGCACCAACATTTTTACTCAAGGCCAAGGAAACAGAGAACAGCAGTTTTATCTCTGGTTTGACCCCCACAAGAAACTTCCACACATACTCCATCGTCTGGAAACCCCAACACATTATGTGAGCAGAACCAAACTCTGCCAGCTTACGAAAGGAATGTTAGCAATTTCTGGTTAGAAAGTCACATAAAGCTCCAAAGACTAATCATTCAGACTCTGCTCACAGGTATGGTCCTTGATCAAACCAGTAAAGATTGCCTCTTCGTTTATTTATCAAAGCTATCAAACATCCTCACTGGGTTTATGGGCGTTGCTCAAAGATTAATTCTATAATACCAGGTTTGATTGTACAATTTAAGGTTATTGGTCATCAGAACCTGTATCATACTTATTTTCAGAATCTCGCGTGCCAAACTAGCTGATGAGATAACAAGAACTGAGTTGCTCCATAAGTGAAGCAACATGATAGGACCGTGTGTTTGAGCCATGAATCGAAGAGAACGATGAGGGTACACGCCAACTTAGTGGAGGTTTCCTATGATTGGAAACCCAGGTGGATAGGGTGGTAATGATATAGTGATTTACTCAGGAAAAAAAAAAGGAAAAAGAAAAAATGCCTATTTCCAGTTTACATGTGTGAATTGTGATGATCCATATTCCAATATGGATCATGGTTCTATGATATAATTTGTTAAAAAATGGTACATTTTTTATTCAGTGATTTCTGTGTTTTTTTAATCTTTTTCTTTTTTTTTATAATTTTTTATCTATTTATTATTTTTGAAGGTATAATTTATTTAAGTTGATTTTATATATTTATTTAATTTATATATTTTAAATAATTTAATTTTATATTCTAAATAATAATTTTTTTATTTTAAACTTACTATTATTTAGAATATAAAAACTAAACTAATTAAATAAAAAAATTACCCATAATCTTTAATAATTATTTTTTTCATAATTATTTTAAATTTAGAAATTAAACCAATTAAAGTAAAAATTATCCATAGTATTTACTATTTATTTTTTTCAGTAAAAATAGCAAAACATTATGAAATATATCAAATAAATTATTATTTTTATTATTTATACTAATAAAAGTAAAAATCATATTTATGGTCTCAGTTTTATTATTAATGATGAAAAAACAGAAAAAGCAACCAACAGCAACAAAAAAAACAACTTTAATTTTTTGTAGCTTTTGTTATTTTAATTGCAGCTTTTAATTATTTTTGTTGTTTGTCTTTATTTATATTTGTTAATTTTTATTAAAAAAATAATAAAAATTATGAGATATATAAAAAATATTATTTTTATATACTAATAAAAGTAAAAAAATTATTTATAGCCTTAATTTTGTCATTAACAATAAAAAAATAATTTGAAAATAAGAAAAAAATAACAAAAGAAAAAATAAAAAATAACAAAAGAGGAAAAATAAGAAAAAAATGATAAAATAAAAATTTATAAAAAAAGAGGAAAAGAAAAAAGAAAGAGAAAATAAAAATTAAAAAAAAAAAAGAAGAGAAGGAGAAAAAAATAAAAAAAGATGAAAATAAAAATGTAAATTGATGAAATAATAATAATAATAATCCATTAATTAAAAGAAGAAGAAAATTAAAAAATGAAAAATAAAGAGAAAATAAAAAATAAAAAATAGATAAGAAAAAATGAAATAAAAAATAAGGATAAAATAAAAAAAAAGAGAAAGGAAAAAAGAAGAAAAAAAGAAAAATTAAAAATAAAAATAAAAAGAAAAAAAGGAGAAAAATTAACACCCAACTATTATTGAATATGAAAAAGATGAAGAGATTAACAAAATAAAAAATAATAGAAAAATAAAAAAATAAAAAAATAAAAAATAATAATAATATTGTCTAAATTTTCATTAATTAAAAAAAGAGAATGAAACATAGAAGAATGAGAAAAAAAGAAAAGAAAAAGAAAAAACTATGAAATAAAAATAACAAAGAAAAAAGAAAAAAGATGAAGAGAAGAAAAAATTAAAAAACAAAAGAAGAAAAAAATGAGAAAAAAGAAGAAAATAATAGGAGGCAAAAGAGAAAATAAGGGATATGAATATAAAAAATTTAAGATAAAAATTTAATAAATAAAAATTGAATATATTTTAATAAATAAATCTAAAAATAATACATTTTTAATAAATCTCTCAAAAGAAAACTAGAAAACAGCCTAGAGGCCCAAGGCCTAAGAAAACAACCCCAACAAAAGAGGACTCAGGTTGATGGCCCTCCTGCTAAAAGCCTTAGTTAAAGTGGCCATTGGAAGCACCATTCCCCGGAGGTGGACAGCTTGACAATTGTCTTAGGTAATGATTGACCAATTTTGAGTCTGATGAGCAGAATCTGAAGCCAATTTCAGTATCCATTTTTCACTTGCTCTTTTGGTTTGGAAATGAGAAAGAACACAACGAAGATAACAAGATCAAGAGCTGTGTAATGTGATATGTCTCTGCTGTTTATTTGGACACATCATTGTCTTTATCTAAAGACTGATTCTGTTCTTGGAACATAAGCATCAACCTTTGTTCTTCAAAAAAAAAAAAAAAAAAGAGCATTAGCCTTTGAAATATGGTTCACTTTCAAACAGAACTGTTGAAATAGGAGGGTTATTAACAATATGCTAATATTTTAGACTGCATTTAAAATCAAAAGAGACAATGGCAAAATAATTGGAAACATTTCAAAGCTTATTCCACTCATCGCAGATATTAAACTACATTACCAAAGAAGCTAACTGGTTCACGATGGCCTTGTGCATTCCTCCTTACTTGGTGCTTCCCCCAAACTGTTTTATGAGATAATTGACAACATTCTTGTTCAGTTGGAAAGCCTTGGCGAGAACATGAGGATTAATAGGTGGATTAGATCCAAATGTTGCATTCGCTATAGTGATTATACCAGGATTCTGACTGTTCAAACTAGCAAATTGTGCAAACGAATCAACCAAATTCAAATCCACATATAAATTCATTGAACTTCACCTATTAATTTATTAGTTTTTACCTGCAGATTCGTTGGCCTTTTTAAACTGATACATTCAATGATCTTCATCTGTATGTTCACTGATATTTACTTGTCTGTTCATTAACTTATGTATGTATATTTGTTAATATTTTTTTATTTTTAACAGAAATGAAAAAATATATTTTTTATTTATCAAAAAATTATTTTTTTCTTTTTATTTTATTAATTAAGGTCTTTGAATTTAATTTTTTATTCATGCTTTTAGTAAAAATAAAATTTTTATTCATTAAAAAATTATTTAATTTTTAATTATAATAAATAGAGTTTTACTTGTATTTTATTTTAGTTAAATATTATACTTCATTATTTAAATAGTGTAGATTTAAAAGATAAAATATGTAATGAGTTTGCATATCTCATCTCATGAGCTTACACTAAAAAAAATTAGTTAATATTATTTTTGCCTATCCATAAGTTATATTTATTGACCTTTATAGATAGGTTCACTAGTGTTCACCTGTAAATTTGTTGGCTTTTTTGAACCTGCAGATTCAATGATTTTCACCTATATATTCATTGATTTTCACTTGTATGTTCACTAACCTTCATCTGCATATTCATTAATGATTTTCTTTTATTTTTAATAGAAATGAAAAAAAAATTATTTATCAAAAAATTATATTTTCTTTTTATTTTATTAATTATAGTGGTTGAATTTAATTTTTATTCATGATTTTAGTTAAATAAAATTTGTATTCATTAAAAAATTATTTTATTTTTTATTTTTTAATTATAATAAATAAACTTTTACTTTTTTTTATTTTAGTTAAATAACATAAGTACATTACTTAAATAATGTAGGTTTATAAAATAAAATATGTAGTTTCATTATGTAAATAATGTAAATTCATTAACCTTTACCTATATATTCATTGACATTCACCTGCAAGTTTTTTTTTATTTTCATATGCAAATTTATTAGTTAAATACTACAACTTCATTACTTAAATCATAGAGGTCAATTAGTTATCCACTACAGATTCAGAATTTTTTTTCTTAATGTACATAACTCATAATTATAACTTTATTTTAGAAATTATTTGGATTTATTTAGTAAAATATTATTATAATTATCTATAAATAAAAATTATTTATTAAAATATTTAATTTGAAACATTACATTTTAATATTTTATTTATTTGACAAATTTATAGTTAGTTAAGTTTCAACTATAAATAAATAAATAAAATTCTTAAGAAAATGGGTAATTTTATTAATAACAATTCAATTTTGAAAAAAAAAATCAATTTTGATTTCTAGAAAGAATTTGAAAAATTAAAGGTAAAAAAAAAACCAATGCATGTTAAAGAAAAAAAAAAAGACGTTAACAAAAAAAAATGTAATGACATGCGTGTAATGACTCTGATCCATCTTATAAGATGGATAAGGATCCATAATATAATTTGCAACAAATAAATGATGATATTTTGGACTGGACTTTAATTTAAGTTTATGGTTGTTTTTGTTTTTTGGTTCTTTTATAATTTTATAAAATTTATTTTGGAGTGGTTTTCTAATTATTTTTCTTATTGTCTTTATTGCTGTTTTTATTGTTGTTTTGAAATAAACTATAAAAACAATCAAAAAAACAACTAAAAAAATTTTGCAATCTAAGCATTGAAGTCCAATGTTATATTTTTAAGGCTCAGCTTCTCACGAAGTAAAATTTTGTAATTATACTCAAAATATAACTTTATATACATACCGAATTATTGGATGATCCAAATAGATTATTAATATCAGTCAATGAGATACTTAGAAATCATTCGGTGTTTAAGTGTTTTTTACTCAGAAATGAACCAAAATCAATATATACTGGTTTGAGCACTTGCCCCCTTTCTGTTTCAATTCAGGAAAAAAAAAAAAAAGATTAAGCTAGAGTAAGAGTAAAGGGTTGTTAATCAAAGCTATATGAGTGCAGATAAAAAGGGGGAAGAGGCGTCCAGTGGGGCAATCTAGATCACCTCTCAACCCAACAACAATCATCTTCTTCAAAATAATTCCACCGCTTTACTGCATCATAAAAGCCATCTTTGATCCCTTCAAATTTTTTAAAAAAAAAAAAAAAAAGTGCAAATTATAATCTCATGCATGCCTTCAACTGAAGTCCATGCTATTCTGATATTTGCTCTACACATTATTCCTATTCTTTTGTAGCCTAAATAGCCTATCTTTATTTGATTTGATATATCTTTGTAGCACACATGCATGTCCCAAGGCTAGACTTTATTATTATGACGTAGTCTAATCTTTAAATAGTTATTTATAAATTATGTTTACGTTCTAGGAGATTTTTTCGAACCGATAAGTAGATATATCTGGATATATAGTAAGAATGGTGATAAATTAATCATGAGATCAATTAAAGAGAAATATTTTTTTTATTATTACCAATACTGGGATCAAACAATTAAAATGAAATGTAAAACAAGAGATAATTTTTGTAAATAAATTAAATAAAAATTAACTACATAAAATGGTAGATTTAAATTTTATAATTTAAAATGTATTTGGAGCAAAATGATAGTTAGATCATTGTCATGGGTAAAATGAGATCTTTTGTTATGTTTATTTACTATAAGTGAATTTTATAAAATTTTATAATTTTTTTAATTTTAAAATAATATTTATTATTTAAATTAAAATTTTATTAAATTTATTTTTAATTTTAATTTTTAATTTTGTATAATTATATATTGGTAAACTATAAATTCTAAAAGGTTATTAAAAATTTCATATTTATTTAAATCAAATACGTATTTATTTATAAATAATATTTATTCAAAATTTATTTAAAAATAAAATTAATTCTTTAATATAATTGAATCAATCTAAGAGTTAGTGAATGATACGTAATGTCTGTGTTGTTTTTTTTTTAACAAATGTCCCAATTCGACATCCATGCCATGTGTATCAAACACATGATATTGTATTTGTAAGTTGTAAGCATTTAATGTTTTTTTTTTTTTTTTTGCATGTGGATCATATATTAGATATACACAACTGTAGGTAACATACTAATATTTTTTTAGATTTGTTTTAATTTATTAATTTATTTTTATATTTTTAAAAGTTAATTATATACTCTTATATTTTATTTTATTAACTATATTTTTTTCTACTAAGTAAATACTCCTGATGAGGTTTTTTATAAAAATTATTAAATCTAAGGGGTATTTAATTAGCAAAAAAGAAAAAATAATTAATTGTGAATACCGTCAGTTTAATCGGCTCATAACAAAAGTCAAATGGTAAAAAAAGTTGAAGTTTTGAATACAAAAAGAGTCCGAAACTTTTCTAAAATCAACTTGGAAAGCCCAAATACTAAATCAAGCCCATAAATACCATATTCAAGCCCAAACACTAAGTCAAACCCACAAATACCATATACAAACCCAAAATAAAAGTTAAAGTCCAAGCTCATCACCTCTTAACCCAAGAGCCCTGACCTGACCCAAGTGAAGAGGCGATCGCCTTAACGAAGAGGCATCGCCTCTTCACCCCAAGCATCGATGAGGCGACACCTCATTGAAGAGGGTTGCCTCTTCACACCCATTCTCTGCAGCATTAAATGTCATTAATGGCAGTGTTTGAAGGCTCACCTGCTGAAGAGTTTGTCATTTTTTTTTATGTAAAAGAAAAGGAAAAAGCAGCAAAAAAAGTCTGAGGAATGAAAAAAGGCAAGGGGTGAGAATGGGTTTTTGGGAAATTGAAAAAAGGAGAGGATGAGAGGCTTTAAAAGAAAGATGTAGGGGCATGAGAGAGGAGGTTAGGAATTTAAAGATTAGCAAGTTGAAAAAAAACGTTTGAAAAAAGGGAGAAGGAGAGAAGTAAAAAGAAAAGAAAAAAAGAAAGGAAGAAGAGGAAGAAGACTGAGGAAGCTAAAGATTTTGATTTCTTGGAGAAGGAAAGGAGTTTCTCTTGCATTCAAAGCCTTAAATTAGTCAACAAAACTCTAAGGGCATAGTTAGAAGCATCAAGCACGTCTAAATCAGTAAGCTTTTCCCCTTTCTTAAGCTTTAAGTCTTTTGTTTTCATTAAAAAAATTGATTTTCCCTTTGTGTTTGTATTCTTGAACTTTATTGCTTATTTAAAGTTATATGTGAAGCATGATTGTATGAGATACTAAATATTGATTGTTGATAGTAATATATTCGTGTCTGTTTCTTATTTATTTGCATGATCGTTGAGTTTTTTAAGATTTAAGAAATGTAGTCTGTCTCTATCCCTGTTGAAGAGGCAACATCTCTTCATAGAGACGTCGTCCCTTCATGGTAAGGCGATGGTGTCATCGCCTCCTTGTCAGGAGGCGACGCCTCTTTGAAGAGGCGTCACCCTTTGACCAGCATTCTGCTCGTTTCTATCACCTCCTAATCAAGAGGCGACACCTCTTTGAAGAGGCGTCACCCCTTGACCAGCATTCTACCCGTTTCTATCTTGATTTTTCAGCTATTATCTTGTATGTCTGGCATTATTTCTTTATCTAATTTGTTATATTTCTTGATTTTATGCATGATTACTATGTTTGATCAATATTATTTCCATGTTATATTATTTTGTTATTTAATGGACTATTTATGAGTTTTTTTATTATTTTATTTTTATGAATATTATTTGTTGATGATTTGTAAATATTATTGGTGTTATGATATGGAGATAATTTATATTCGTTGCAGGAATCATTTGGTGATTCTTTCATCACTAGATGATTATTTTGCTAATTTTTTAGAATTTTTTTTAATTTGTATAATTAATTAGTTTCTTTTCAGTTTATTTTTGGTTTATGTATTGTTTATTTTTAGTATTTTTTTATGTTTATTTATACCAAATGTTGTAATCCTTAATCCCTATCCCTTTTATTTAGAATGAATGGTTGTAACTTATTTTTATTTATTTTATTTTATTTTATTTGTGATTCAATGTCGGGAATATAAGCATGAAATGAGATTAATGTGCAAACTTGGGATAAAATCTAAAATTGGAAAACCAATCGTGATTAGCATGTTAATAAGGAAATAATTTAATAATCAAAGGTAATAAAATACCAAACACACACGGAGGCCAACCGCAAGGTTGGGTGGGCATTCCAAAAGCCCATACCCAGTTTTTGAACTCGATCTTTGATTACGACTTCTAGGAACCTCTGTGGAATCCAGTTGTTGTACAGTGTGTCCTAGCTTTCATCTGAATGGCAATTCCATCTCTATTTTGGGCCCTAAGCTCACTATGCATTTCCTAGTAAGCCCTGAGCTCACATAGTGTTGTGGTTGCCAACACTTGGGCTCGCAATTAACCCTGTCGCCTATAGTGGCGACTCTACTAGGGATAGAGAAACTGATTCCAAGTGTTTTATAACTTATCATCTTTGATTATTTCTTTATTTCCTTCAAAAATTTTGCATTCACTACACATTTTTACACAATGCACTCCAAGTCCCAAATAAACCGATAATAATCTTTGTTTTACTATCTATGTTTCATTTAAACCTGGTGGTAAAGTATTTGATTATTGTCACTTCTAGCACGTACCTATCTGCGTTGCACGGACCCTTGAGTGAAGAGACATAATGGATGTATATAGTTGTGGGAGCCGAAGCTTATTACCCAAGACTCAGCTCATATAATGACTTAGCAATTTTCACTAGGATTTTCTCTAAATGCATGTGTTTTATACCATATGGTAATCCTTTAAATAAGACTCAAGCCCATTATAAGTAAACCTTGACAAGATGGGCCTCTCATGCCTATTTTTATCCCATTTCAAAGGGATCTTGATAAAGTGGGCCTTTGATATCATTCTTTGCTATTTATAATAGACTTTGGAATTATTTGGAGGAATTACCACTTGTTTGTATCTTCTTGAGAATTATCTTGCATCTGTTAGTTTTGTTATCCCCCGTTGATAATCAAAACCCAGAACAAAAATCCTAGAACAAGAAACTCGCCATTGAACACGTGTGTAGGAGAAATAAGGGTGGAGATATCATTAGAGAGCTTTTTTTTCTTTTCCTCTGATTTGTGCATATATGTTTTTTTTCTATTTACCAATAGGTTTGCATCTCATGCATACACATCATACATGTTTCTGACCCTCAATGGTTATAGATATAAATTCATAACAGTCTGCCAGTTGGAAGCGATCTGATATCGATCGCCTGGTTAGAATTTATAAAGAGATCAAGATGGCAGAATTTGATGATGAAGCCTTCAAGGAACAGTTGAAAGCTTAAATGGCCGAATAAACCAGGATGATTATGAGAGAAATTATAGCAAAAATGATGGGTATAGCTAGAGGAGAACCACCAGCACCTCAACCGGCAGCGCCCCATCCACCAGTACCTCAACCTCGACCTTTTGATTTGGATGCTGAGGTTCCTGAAAGGTAAGAGATAGAGGATGATCAGTAGACAGTATTGGCAGAACCTATTATCCATCAAAAAGAGGATGCCTCGAGAAATGTACAGAAGCTAGACTGGGCTAAAGATCTTGTCAAGTCTATGGCTCAAATGCAATTAATGATGAAGAAAAAAGGGATTGATTCCCCAATGAGCTATCCGAGCTGAGCGTAAATAAGGATGATGATCCCTTACCACAGAAGTTCAAATTCCTTGACATAAAGAAGTTCACTAGCACAGAGGACCCCCACTTTCATTTAAAGCAGTATGTGACCCACATGAAGATGAATGAACTTACTAAAGCACATGTTATGAAGCAATCCCCTCTATCTCTAGAAGGAGCACTCATCAGATAGTATTACAATATAGAATCCCATGTCCAAGCTGATTGGGAGGAATTATGCACTGCATTTATCAAGCAGTATAGTCTCAACATTCAGATGGAGGCTTCCCTAAGAGATTTGCAGAATGTGAAGCAGAAGTTTAATGAATCTTTTGCTATTTATTTGGTCAGTTAGAGTGAAAAATTAGCACATATGAAGCAATGACCCACAGAATCTAATCAGTTAGTAATAGCCATGGAAGGATGTGTGCTACCTCTCTCCAAGAAGTTAAGGGATTTAGGGATTCAAAACTTTGAGGAGTTGTATAGGTTTGGAGTACATAAAGAATCAAACCTTGTGTAAGAAAAGAAGTTCTTTAGTGGAATATCTATGAACAGAGAAAGGTTTAGATTTGGCAACGGAGTCAGGCCAGGCAATAATATACATATCAACGCAATCAGACAGTCCCAAAGTTTTTCTAATTTGGGAAGACTCCTCTCCAAAGTCCTGGAAAATTTGATTAAAAATAACCTTCTACAACCCTTACTTAAATGACCTCATTTCCCAAATGCTGACCTAAAGCTATACTATAAATACCACTAGAACATTGGGTATAATATAGAAAGTTACACTTGCCTAAAACACGAGATTCAAGATTTGATCGATTCAGGCAAAATAACTGACCCAAAAACTAGAAAACCAAACACCCAAAATAACCCTTTACCCAACTACTGAAATGTACCACTACTAAGTCCCCGTATCTTGATGATTAACACAGGTTTCATAGAGGAACAAGTCATTAATTCCTTTGTTGATGTCGTACCCACACTACTAAAACCATAACCAAAAGACCTCAATATAAGATAGCAGGCCATTGAGTCTCATGTAGATGTGCTTAATATTTAGAGTTCTAACGACAAAGAGGGAGGAGCAGTTGATCTATAAAAGAACAATGAGAAGAAAGTAGCACAATCCACTAAGAAATCAAAGGAGGGGGAGGAAGAGGTGAAAAAGACTAAGGCAGAGAAAGGGAAAAGTAGTTCAAAAGAAGGATAAGAGAAAGATAAGAAAGCTGAGGAGATTATTAAGGCTAAAAGAGATGAGAAAACTCTTGCCAGTATTTGGGAGTTACTTATAAACTCCCGGGTCCATCAGGAAGCACTAGTTTTGGCTCTTGATCACAAGAAGATACCTTCGACACACACTCCAGAGCAAATGGTGGATTTGCTAACTGAAAGCCCTTAAAGGGCAATTGTTTTCACATATGGTGACTTGCCCTTGGAAGGAAGGGATCATAACAAATCCTTATTCATTAAGGCCAAAATGAAAGTCAAATTGACATGTTGTACTATGGTCGATAATGGGTCAGCCATTAATGTATGCCCTCTGAAGATCCTACCAAAGCTAGGCTTGATAGTAGCTAATTTGAAGCCCTCCGATGTAGTTATAAAGGCTTATAATGATACGAAAAGGCCAGTTGAGGGAACTTTTCAGGCTTTAGTCAAAACTGGACCTATTAAAGTATGGGTTAACCTCTATGTGATAGATATTCCAATCACCTTCGCTATTCTTCTAGGGAGACCATGGTTCTATCCTTTAGGGGGAGTGTTGTCTACCGTTCATCAAAAGACTAAATTTCCACATGAAGGAAGGGTGGTTACTATAACGATAGAAACAGAAGCTACAGTTACCGCATTAAAATTAGTTCCTAATGAAATCCCAAACAGTTTGAGTTTTAAAGTTTGCATGATTTATAAAGACAAGCTAAACCTAAAAATTTTTAGTATGATAAAGAGTATGCAATTCATGCCTGGGATGGGATTAGGGAGGAATCAACAGGGCCAATCGAAATTCATTAAACCTAAGGTACTGATCTTGAAGCATAGGGTAGGATATCCAGGGGAAGATGAGTCTAATAAAGAGGAAGAGGCTGAGGGTAAGTCTAAGAAGAATAGAATTAGGGCTAAGCCAAAGGAGAAGATGCTCTGGGAAACATTTGTAAAGGAAAGTGCCAATTACCCCTACTAAGGAGCTCTTAAGCCTTTAATGATTGCCAAAAAGCTGGTCTCCGGGTTTGAAATCTTAGCTGAATATGTGGATGGGATCAAAGAATCTATTATTGGAGAGCCTATGGTTGAAGAGCTGGTACTAACTTCGGAATCAGGGGGAAACATTCTTGCAATGGAGCTGAAGGACGATGCTGACCAGGAAGAGGAATTTAACTTCAAAGCCTTTGTTCTTAATTCTATTTTGGATATTTTCTATGATGACATTGAATTTTCTCTTTCTAATTTATTTGAGACTAATGATATTTTTCTTTCTAAAGTTAATGTGATGAAATCTGATTATGCTTACTTGTGTGATGTGTTTCCTAATGGTTATGTTGTGTGTGATAATCATTTCATGCATATATTTGACATTAATTTAGTACAAACTAAATCATTTAATTTAGGTACAAGTGATAACCCTAGAAATATACTTATTGCATCCGACTTAACTCCTGATGAGAGAGAAAAAATGAAAAAAAACTCTTAAAAGAAGACAGAAAGTATTTGCTTGCGGCTATGAGGATATGCCTAGGATTGATAAAGAGATTACAGAACACAAGATTCCCACATATTCTTATATCACATCGATAAAGCAGAATAAGAGAATATAAAGGCCAAAATGGGCTCTCCTAGTCAAAGAAGAAGTAGAAAAATAGCTAAAAGCAAAGTTCCTAGAAGTGGTAGATGACACCCAATGGCTAGCTAGCATAGTCCCAGTCCACAAGAAAGATCGTAAAGTCAAGATATGTATGGACTATAGGGACTTGAACAAGGCTTGTCCAAAGGATTATTTTCCTCTACCACACATTGACACCTTAGTTGATAGTGCAGCTTCCAGCACCATGTACTCTTTTATGAATGGCTTCTCAGGATACAATTAGATTATGATGGCAATGGTTGACAAGTTGAAGACTTTTTTCATCACTGAGTGGGGTGTTTACTATTACATGGTTATAACATTCAAATTAAAAAATGCAGGGGCTATTTACTAAAGAATGGCTACTACGCTGTTACATTACCTGATCCATAAAGAGATAGAAGTGTATATAGATGACATGATGGTGAAATCTTTTACCAGAGAAGGGAATTTCAAACCCTTAAACAAGTTCCTAGCAAGAGCTAAAAAGTACAACCTCAGACTGAATCCAAAGAAATGTGTTTCCGGGGTGACGTATGGGAAACTATTGGGACATATTGTCAATCAGAAAGGCATAGAAGTGGATCCAAACAAAGTCAGAGCAATTAGAGAAATGCCTATACAAAAGAATGAGAAACAAGTCAGAGGGTTTATAGGAAGGCTACAATACATCAGTAGGTTCATCGCCAAACTGACTACCATTTGTGAGCCTATCTTCAAGCTCTTAAAGAAGAATCAGCCGATCATTTGGGATGACAAGTGTCAGCAAGGCTTTAAAACTATTAAGCAATATTTAATGAATCCTCCAGTTTTGCAGCCATCAAGACCAAGGAAGCCCTTAATTTTGTACTTGGCTATAGAGAAAGATATGATTGGTGCAATGTTGGCTCAAGAAGGAGAAGGGAGAGTCGAACATGTTATACATTATCTGAGTAAGAAGCTTATACTTTATGAAGCCAATTATAATTTAGTAGAAAGAACCTGCTTGCCTGTAATTTGGGCAAAAAAGAAGCTACGACATTACTTCCAGTCCTACAAGATTCAAGTTGTTTCTAAGCATAATCCTTTAGATATCTCCAGCAGACTCCATCACTGATAGGGAAATTAGCCACATGGTTAGTTCTGCTTACTGAATTTGACATAGATTATATATATATATATATATATATATATATATATATATATATATATATATATACATATATATATATATATTGGCAGACTTCTTGGCCCAGAATCTGGTAGACGATGGAAAAGAATAGGAGCTAGAATTTTTGGATGAACATCTGGGAGCAATAGAGATCCAAAAATGGAAAATGTACTTTGACAGAGCAGTGAATAGTATAGGGGCATGCATTGGTGTGATTTTGGTCTAGCTAGAAGGAGAAGTAATTCTAATGGCAAAGAGGCTAGAATTCAAGGTCACTAATAATCAAGCTGAATATGAAGCCTGCATTTTCGGTCTGAAAGCACTCAGGAATGCGAGGGCAAAAAAGGTGACAGTGTATGGGGATTCGATGCTGGTAGTGAAATAGATTGCCAAGGAGTAGGAAATAAGGGAAGATAAGCTAAAGTCGTATTGGGATTATTTAGCCATGATCCTATTGTCCTTCGCGCAATATAGATTCATACACTTACCCCGGGAGGAGATTTAGATGGCAAATACGTTGGCCACTCTAGCTTCGACATGGGAAGGAGGCAAATGAGCATAAAAGAAGCCTTTTATCTTAGTAAGGGCCCAGATTGCTTGCTATAAGGAGATTAGAATAATGTCGATCGACCCAATAAAAAAGCCTTGGTTTTATGATCTACAGCAGTATCTTGAGACAGGACAATTCTCAGAGGAAGCTGATAGAAAAGAAAGAACATCACTGAGGATGCTATCTCAGTAGTTCATTAGCCATAACGGGATATTGTACAAAAGGATACCAGCTAGAGTGCACCTGAGATGTGTTGATAAGGGGGAGGCGCAGAAAATTATAGAAGCAGTTCATGAGGGTGTATGTGGGCCGCATATGAATAGGATAGTCCTTGCTAAAAAGATAACCTGTCAAGGGTACTTTTAGCTAACCATGAAGGCAGATTATATGAAGTCTGTAAAGAAATGCCACAATTGCCAAGTATATGGTGATGTGAGCTACCTGCCTTCTATGGAACTTTAAAGATTGACCTCTCCTTGGCTATTTTCAATATGGGAAATTGATATTATTGGAGAGATAAGGCCAAAAGCATCCAACGGTCATTATTACATTATAGTGGCGATCGATTATTTCTCTAAATGGGTAGAAGCTAAATCATTCACAACTATAGGGGTGAAATAGATGGCCAGGTTTATTGAGAAGAATATAATTTGCCGGTATAGGTTGCCTCATCATGTCATCACTGATACTGGTGTTTAGTTTACGGCATAAATGACCATTCTGTTGGAAGAATACAAAATTGAGCATCATAGATCATCCTTTTATAGACCATAGGTGAACGGGGCTTTAGAAGCAGCAAACAAGAGTGTGAAAAGAATCTTGGCTAAGATACTGAAAAATTATAAAAACTGGGCAAGTTACCTACAATTTGCATATAGTGATACAGAACCATTGCCAGAACGTCAACAGGAGCCACTCTATATTCTCTGGTATATCAGTGTGAAGTTGTGTTGCCATTTAAGGTTGAAATCCAATCACTAAGGGTTCTCATAGTATTTAAAATCCCTGAGTATCAGTGGGTAGAAAGTCGATTAACACAGTTGATGTTGTTGGATGAAAAGAGAATAAAGGTCATGTATCACTCTCAGTTGTACTAGAAAAGGATGGCTCATGCTTATAATAAGAAGATTAAGCCAGGCAAGATTAAAGAGGGTGACTTGGCCTTAAAGTTGACTAGACCGATCATGACTAATCCATGGGGGAAATTCAAGCCGAACTTGGAAAGTCCCTACTAAGTGAAGAAGTTATTTTCCAAAAGGGCTACTATTATGTCTAACTTAGAGGGAAATGAATTTAAAGAGCCCATCAACATAGAAAAGCTTAAGAAATACTTTCTATAAAAGTCTCGTTAGGGAGAAAACCTCAAAAGAGGCTGCCAAGGCAAAAGTTAGAGACAGAAAAAGGGAAAAAGTGAAAAGTCCTGTTGGATTAAAAACTTGAAAAGGTGGTCCAGGCAAAAGTAAAGGACATGTAAAAATAGAGAGAGAGGAAAAGAAAATAGTCAGTTAGAAAACTTGTAAGGGCAAGCCAATTAACGACAGGAGATATGTAAAAAGCAAAATTGTATAGTCACGTTGTGCTTAAATTAAATGGAATGGATTGCCTTTATTATTGTAAATGGTGCATTAAATGCTTATTACACATTGTCTAACTCAAAAGGAAATCCCATCCAGCAAGAAAGTACATAAAAAGACTAAATTTTATAAACTAAACTACTATCGTTTACTTCTCTTGTGACTCCCCTGGGCACTCAATGCCTGTAATGCCATTGTCCTTCTGTTTCTTGTAAATTCATCCTTTTCTACCTGTTTTAGTTGAATCCATGCCTTGTACTGATGATCAGTAGACTAATCTCCACTGTAGTCAATGAACCTCTAAATGATTCTACGAGGCTAAGTAGCAACCAGGTTATCTAGAAAGTTCTAAGAAAGAGGTCCTGGTTCAAACTCATGCACTAGTTTCATAATTTGCTATTTCTGTCCATATTGCCTGCAAAGCCGAGCCAGATTATAAAAGGTGGTAAAATGGAGGCCGGCCAAGGAGGGTTGCGTGTTGCAGTCTCCACCATGGGCACATCCACTGAATTAGAGTATCAGGGAATGTAGACAACCAATTGTGAGCATCTTTTGGGACAAGATGAAATCTCCTAGTGCAATAGTGTTTGGCCTTATAGTGAGCAATGTCTTTGGGTAGTTTGAGCAACCTCAGTTTCTCTTGCAACCAAGCCTGCAAAAATGACAAAAAGGTAAGAATAATGGAAAGCAAAAGATGGTAAAAGGAAGAAGAGACTCACCTCTAGTAGAAAAGGACTCCTAAAGAATCGCCTGGTCTCAAAGAAGTTGTCAAGCCCAATAATAGTCTCAGCTAGAATAAGAGGGAAAGGGTTCAGTCCACTCTCCACTTGGTCCTAAACATGAAGGATCTTTGGGTCACAGTTGCCAAAGGGGGAAACTAACAAGAACTAAGCATACAGGCAAAGTGCAATCATTCAAGGCTAGGGAACCTCACTATTATCTATAGCCACTATAGTTTCCATAAAAGGGCTCATTAGGATTTCATTACTAAAAATGTGGCAAAGAAAGGACTGAGGGGACATGTTTAACAACCATGCCATTTGATATTGAATGGTATGCAAATTTGGGGTTGTGACTGAAGGAACAACAATCTGTCAAGTATAATCTATTTAGGAGCCTAAGATAGCTTCAAATTCCTCTGATAAGGGGTAAATCTCCACTATATTGAATAAAAAAACATGTCTTTAAGGATCCCAAAATTGAGCAAGAACGTGGAGAAATGAGAAGTTGATCTTCCTAGCATGCAGAAATCGAAAGGCGAATAGGTGAAATGACTTTATTCTAGCTCATAATCCACCATCCAGACTTTTTAGAATCAATTATAGTTGTTTCAAGCTTCTCTCAGTCATAATTAGGGGTAGAATGCTATTTGGGAGAGAAGAATAAAGGGAAGTGGCGAGATGAAGAAATTAAGGATTTTAAAGAAGATTTGGGGGTTTTTATAGCTACCGGATAGATGTGTAGAGGTGATCGCCTCTACGTTCAGGCGACACCTCTATGAGAAGAGGCGAATTATCCATGGCCTCTTCACATAGAGGCAACGCCCCTATAACAAGTAGAGTGGATCTTCATATGGCAAAAAATTATTCGGATTGTACATGTAAAGTCAAAACATAATATTTCAGAAATAAAAAGGCCTCTATTAATTAAAAAATTTGCTAAAAATTAAGGTTAAAAGACATAATTCTCATCCATTTGGTGCAAAATATGAAGGTGTAAAAATAAAAAGAATCAATTCAGACAATAAGAGGACGACAGTGCAAAGCATCCAATGTTTATGGACAGGACATCCCTATGCTACCAAAAATCTCCAAAGGGTCCTCTCTACTCATCATTCTCTGTCACGACCCAAAACAGGGGTCATGACTGACGTTAGGGAACGAGAATTCTTTCGAATCCGGAACCCGTAGCAAACCTTAAAATAAATAAAGACATGCAATAATAATAATAACATAATTAAAATAATTTGCAATGGAAATAAATCATAAATAAAAATAAAATAATAATCCACCATGGGATTTAAATCAACAACTCATCTCATATATATAAATAAAATTTTAATACAAATCCAGTTCAAATATTTAAAGTACATAACTCATACAAATATAGTACAACAATCCTTTTTCAATTTAACAACTACTGCAGTGTCTAGATTATAAAAATAAAACTCAGGTGAGTAGTTTACATAATAAAGCCAGGGCGGAAGAAATCCGGCATAAGAGTCTGCTACTGAGGTCTGAAGACAATTACTCTCCTGAAAAATAGTCAACGGAGGGGAGTCAAACCTCACTGAGTGAATTGCTATAATATATATATATGCATACTAAATGTCAATGCACACAATCAATAGTATATATAATAAATATATATACAAGCAAATACACACAGATGCAACAAAATCATTTTATATATTTTTACTGAAAATCACTGTTTATGAAGGATCAAATAGAACCCTAGAAAATCGCAACCTCAAAACAATGTTAAACAACACTCTAGCCATACAGGCTCACTTATTCCAAATATTTTCACTTGTTCCATTTGGACGGTAGACTGATCCCGAGACACTAAGTCAACCGAGCTCCAGCAGTTTGACTGTCAGTGTGATTGGCCCCGAGACACTTGGTCAACCGAGCTCTAGCAATCACACTCCCAAATCATTTCTCACACATCAATAAATTAAACCCAATCAATATCCACATATGGTTAGTAATATAGCTTAAATGCTATCGGCGTACCGATACGTACTCGGTCCTAGTGCTGCCCACTAGGTAGCATGTTCTATTGATATCCTTCATTAAATATAAAACATACATTCATAAAAATAAATGATGCATGAATTCGAAATAAATAACAACATAAACCATATATATACTAGAAATATACCAAAAATAAGCCAGGTATATGTAGAGTATATATTCGTCAAATAAATCCAATATACTCGTAAAATAAACTAAATATATATCTAAAAAAATTTTAAATATAAATGTTTAATAAAGCATGCATATAATTTAAAATATACCAAAAATAAACCAAAGATAAACCAAAATTAAACTAAAAATAAACTTAAGTACTAATTAAATTATTTATGCATATTTAATCAAAATAAAACATATATTTCTAAAATCATGCACCCTAAAGTATATATATATAAAATAGCAACTCACTATTTATTGCGCTCCTCAAGATGGGTCCGACGGGCCTGCTCCACTAGACCTCAGTCTCAACGCAACTAAACAATCGATCGGATATCACGTTTTACGAGAATTCTACCAAAAATTCGACAGAACCTCCCTTGTAAAACGGACATCTCTCTACTCAAAGAGTAGAGCCGATCCTGCAAAGAAATACACTTCAAGAATACACAGAATTCACAATCACAATCCCTTGGTCGGACTCCAAACTACAATTTACCGACCGAGGTCCACAATTCACGGAATATTTACAAAATATCGAAAATACCCTTATATAATAAAAATACATTTTATAAATCTAAATTACTTAATTAACCCTAAAACATGTTAAAACCTGATAAAAACTCATTTTATTAGAAAAATCGTATATTATATATAATTTGAAAATAATTTACAAAAAATAGTTTTAATTAGTTAAAAAAATACTAAATAATTTGTAGAAATCATTTTTATGCCCTAAATAACTATTAAAACCAATTTAATTACATTTTTAGCCAATTTAGTGTAAAATTACAAAAATACCCCTATATATATATATATATATATATATATATATATACTAAAATAAATCCAAAAATTCACCAAAAATAATATAATTACTCAAAATTAATTTTCTCAACATATATTTCAATAATAACAATAAACATACTCAATTAACCAATTAATTTCAATTAAACACATAATTAACCCTATTTTTCAAAATTACATAAACTAAATAAATTCAAAATAAATACTTAAAATTCACAAAAATTACAAATAAATTTCTATAATTCATTTCAACACCTAAAATCACCATAAAACACAATTTCATAATTTAATTAATTAATTTTCGAAAATTAGAAAATATTAATAAAATAATCAAAAATACCCAAAAATCAAAATAAATTCCAAAAATTCCAAAAAAATTACAGAGTATAATTTAAGCTACAAGGATCAAAGTTTGTGAATGAATTTTTCATGAATCAATCAAATTAAAGCTAAAAAAAATCAAAAACTCAAGTTGACCGAAATG
Organism: Mallotus nudiflorus; assembly: GCA_947683625.1. Taxonomy (NCBI): domain Eukaryota; kingdom Viridiplantae; phylum Streptophyta; class Magnoliopsida; order Malpighiales; family Euphorbiaceae; genus Mallotus; species Mallotus nudiflorus. Next base: position 4,827,876 of record CANTUR010000283.1, on the reverse strand, counting down.
AAGATCAAGCTCAAACCTTAACAACCACTCATTTTCCGGCCAAGAGAAGCTTAGAATAGGAACCACTGGAGCTCAGGGAGTCGATGGAGACCGGCGGTGCACGAAATGGTGGCCGAAAAAATAATCGACAGTGAAGAGCTTCACACGCTGCCGCTGCAAATTTTAGGCATTCCAGCAAGCTTTCGATGACCTAATCATGTCGGAGAGGAAGAGGAAGGAAGGGGGAGGAGGTTGGCGGTAGCTGGTGGTAGCGAAGGGAGGTCCGGCGTACCAAACCGAGAGGCACAGTGAGGGTAGGGTGTGGGATGATCGTGAGGGGAGGAGAAGAAGAAATAATTGTGGTTTTGTTATTATATGTACATATACATATATTAAAACTATAGTATAAATCATTATTTAATATTAAAATAATGTATATGTATTATAAACCACACATTCATATATATATATATATATATATATATATATATATATATATATATATATATATATATATATATATATATAATATCCATGCAAAATAATAATATATATGTATTAACGTAGTAGTATTAAAATATTAATGCTTTACGTAGGGGATTATCAATACACTACTTCCGAGATAACATAATTTAAATACATATTAACGTAAAATATGTTAATTAAACATAAAATAATGATACTATTTCACAAATAGTAAAATACTCAAATATAAATCTCAAATTTATTAACAAAATATTTAACTAGTAAAATATATATACATTATATTATTAATATTGCATATCCCAATGAAATCTAAAATTATTTAAAACTCGGGATATTACACTCTCAGACTCATCTGCCTCCTCATCCGCTGGCTTATCAGTTGGCTCATCTATAGAAGTATCAGAAAGGTCGGTCTCATCATCATCGCTACTATCCTCGAACTCCTCATCGGCTACCCCCTCCTCCTCATCACCCTCAACCTAAAGAGCGATAAGCTAGCACTCAAGGGCGTTGATCCTAGCCTGGCTGGCCTAATCTCGATCCTGTCAAAGTATAATAAAAGGTAAGAAAATCATGAAAGCATGCATATATGTAGAAATAAAGCATATTTTATGTTTACCTTCCACTACTAAGTCACCTACATCAGGAAATCCCTATAAGCCTCGATCACTCAGTACATGTACTCGCCCTGATCTTGAGGTATCTTTTCCATTGATAATATCATAACTAACCATGTGTTATAAGACTTAAGAACACGATTGCGAAAGAAGGAAACTTACATGGGTAGTGGCCTCTGGGAAGAATGCTGGCTCTAAAGTCATATCCAATGTTGAAAACTAATGAGAGAGCTCACTAGAAGGCACCCAGTAATGAGTCAGCAGATCAGGAGTAGCAATGAGTCTGTCGGCCACTACCTAGGACCTAGAACTGGAAGGATTTATCCAGGAGTGCACCCTAAAAAAAGAGCCCTCACCATTGGGAATGATGCGCGGGTGCTAATGAGGCTTCTCCTATGCAGAGGGCCTAAGGCAAAAAGCAGGTGCCCTAATAGCTGCCTAAAAGATGAAAGACAAATCAGAAAACAACATTTAAAAAAATTAAAAAAATTGGGTACTAACCTCTCTGGTGGCCAAGTCGTAGATATGAGATCGCACGTTTGCAAACAGAGGGATCTCATCTTTGATATTGAGCCCGAAACTCTGAGAGGGACTGTAGGTGTCATAAGGTCCCACATGGGCAAACCTAGGGTCCATGCAGCATCCATGTAAGAGAATGTGGAGTATGAGGAAGAAAGAAAAATGAGAGAAAAAAGGTAAAGAGAGAGAATTGAAAAGGTGAAAGTGACCCTTAAAAGAGAAAAATGAGAATTTATATAATTAGGGCAGAAGAGGAAAATTAAAAGAAAGGAAGATAAAGAGAAGAGGGTGAGGCCCACTTGGTGAAATAAAACACAAAATGGCCCATGGCCCACTAAAAAAAATTTAAACGAGAATTTTTGCATCACTACTCGAGTATATCTCAAGTTCAATCTTCGAATAAGAATATTATGATTGAAGCATTAGGAAGAACAAGCATTTGGTTTGATTTGAATCCCCAAAGTGCACAAAAGAATAATTGTCTGGTCGGATTTGAATCCCCGAAGTGCGCAAAAGAACAAGCATTTGGTTAGGTTTGAATCCCTGAAGTGCACATAAGAATAAGCGTCTGGTCGGGTTTAAATCCCCAAAGTGTGCAAAAGAACCAACGTCTGGTAAGGTTTGAATCTCTGAAGTACACGAAAGAACAAGTGTCTGGTCAAGTTTAAATCCCTGAAGTGCACAAAAGAACAAACATCTGGTCTGGTTTGAATCCCCGAAGTGCGTGAAAGAACAAGCATCTAGTCAAGTTTGAATCCCTAAAGTGCACATCTTAGGAGGTGTCTGGTTGGATTTGAATGCCCGAAGTGCATTTCTCTTTTTACTGAGCGGAGGTTAAACCATGCTCAAAATTCACGCAAAACTATAATAAGTAACTAATCAAGCTAGGAAAACCCGAGGAACACGATTAAATTTTATCTCTTTTTACTGAGTGGAAGTTGGGCCATGCTCAAGATTCATGCCAAACTATAATGAGTAACTGATAAGGCTAGAAAAACCTGAGTAACAGGATTACATTTCATCTCTTCTACTGAGTAATTTCTCGAGCCAAGAAAACTTAGGAATCACGCTAAATTTTTCATGAGCAGCTGATTAAGTTAGTTTAACTCGAAGATCATGGATATGTTTCTCTTCTATCTCTACTGAGTAAGGATTGGACCATGCTTGAGAATCATAATAAATTTATTAATGAGTGGCTAATTGGGCCAGGAAAACCTGAGGAACACGATCATGTTTCGAAGGTGAAGTTCGACCAGGTTTGAATTCCCAAGGCTGATGGCCTGAGCGAAGACTCGCAAGTCAGGTATGTCATTCTTATTCTTCATTATTTAATGTGCATATTGCTTTTTTGAAAAATTATTTTCAAAAAATTTGATTTTTTAAAAAACTAAGGGGGAAAGCTGTGGATACCGTCAGTTTTATTGGCCCACAACGAAAGCCTGATGATGAGAAAGTTTGAGTTTTGAATACAAGGGGAGCCCGAGACTTCTCTAAAATCAACTTGGAAAGCCCAAACACTAAGCCAAGCCCACAAATATCATATCTAACCCTAAAATAAAAGCCAAACCCCAGGCTCATTGCCTCTTGACCCAAGGGCCCTAACCTGGCCCAGGTGAAGAGGTAATCACCTCAACGAAGAGGCGTCGCCTCTTCACCCCAAGCATCAGTGAGGCGACGCCTCTTCACACCTACTCTTTGCAGCATTAAATGTTATTAATGACAATGATTAGACGATCACCTACTAAAGATTTTGTTATTTTTGGACGTAAAAGAAAGGGGAAAAGCAGGGAAAAGAGCTTGAGGAATGAAAAAAGACAAGGAGAGAGGGTGAGAATAGGTTTTTGGGAAATTAAAAAAGGGAGAGAAGGAGAGACTTTAAAAGAAAAGTGTATGGGCATGAGAGAGGAGGTTAGGAATTTGAAGATTAGCAACTTAAAAAAAAACATCTAAAAAAAGGGAGAAGGAGAGAAGTAAAAAGAATAGAAAAAAAAAAGAAAGGAAAAAGAGGAAAAAGACTTAGGAAGCTAAAGATTTTGATTTTTTGGAGAAGGAAAGGAGTTTCTCTTGCATTCAAAGCCTCAAATCAAACAAAAAACTTTGAGGGATTAGTTAGAAGCATCAAGCACATCCAAATCAGTAAGCTTTTCCCCTTTTTTAAGCTTTAAGTCTTTTATTTTCATTAAAGGACTTGATTCATTCCCTTTATGTTTGTATTCTTGAACTTTATTGCTTATTTAAAGTTATATGTGAAGTATGATTGTATGAGATACTAAATATTGATTGTTGATAGTTGTATAGTCGCGTCTATTTCTTATTTATTCAGCATGATCGTTGAGTTTCTTAAAATCTAAGAAATGTAGTATATCTCTGTCCCTATTGAAGAGGCGAGGCGACGTCTCTTCATAGTGACATCACCCCTTCATCGCCTCCTAGTGATGTCACTATGAATGGTGTCATCGCCTCCTGGTTAGGAGGCAACGCCTCTTGGTCAGGAGGCGACACCTCTTCATCAGCATTCTGCATGTTTCTGTCTTGAATTTCAGCTATTATCTTGTATGTTTGGCATGATTTCCTTGTCTAATCTGTTATATTTCTTGATTTTATGCATGATTACCATGTTTGAATAATATTGTTTTCATGTTATATTATTGTGTTATTTAATGGACTATTTATGAGTTTTTTTTACTATTTTATTTTTGTGAAAATTATTTATTGATGATTTGTAAATATTGTTGGTGGTGTGATATGTAACTAATTTATATTTGTTGCAGGAATCATTTGGTGATTCTTTCCTCACTAGATGATTATTTTGCTAATTTTTTAGAAGTTTTTTTTTAATTTGTAAAATTAATTAGTTTCTTTTTAGTTTTTTTTTTGGTTTATGTATGGTGTATTTTCAGTATTTTTTTATGTTTATTTATACCAAACGTTGTAATCTTTAATTCTTATCACTTTTATTTGGAATGAATGGTTGTAAATTATTTTTATTTATTTTATTTTATTTGTGGTTGAATGTTAGGAATATAAACATGAAATGGGACTAATGTGCAAACTTGGGATAAAATCTAAAATTGGGAAACCAATCGTGATTAACATGTTAATAAGGAAATAATTTAATAATTTAAGGTAATAACATACAAAACACATACGGAGGCCAACTGTAAGGTTGAGTTAACATTCCAAAAGCTCATAACTAGTTTCCAAACCCGATATCTGATAACGGCTTTTGAGAATCTCTGTGGAATCCAATTGTTATATAGTGTATCTCAGCTTTCATCCGGATGGCGACTCCATCTCCGTTTTGGACCCTAAGCTCACTATATATTTTCTAGTGTGCCCTGAACTCGTAAAGTATTGTGATCACCAACATTTGAACACGCGATTAACCCCACTGCTTACAGTGATAAAATTAAATATGAGGATTGATCAAATTTGATGGGCTTAACACTATTTACTCTATAACTTTTAATTTTTTTATTTTTTATTTTTTATTTTTTATAATTTTTAGGACTTCAATATATGTTTTCAATACAAAGTTGTGCATGACTTTTTTAACATGAATTTTTTTTGAAAATAAAATTGATCTTTATTTTTCATTATAGCATGGCGTGCATGCCACAAAATGCCTGGTCATGAAAAATATAATCTCAACAGAATCCATGCATATGTAATATTAGTTACATAAAACCCCAAAAGAAAAAAAAAAATTATTAAAAGAAAATCATTGCAAAATGCTAACCCATCAAAAAGCTGACCATAGCGGTTGCTTTACTTATATTAAAGGAAAGTTAAAGATTTATTCTTGGGAATCCTTATTGTAATTCCAAATGGGCTTGAAAAAAAAAAAGATAGAACAAATATATATGCAATATAATAAAAGAGAAAAGAAAGGCCGACTAAAGGAGAATAGGAAGTTGCTTCAATCTGAAACAATGGATACTCAATAAAGATTATTAACACAACATCATCAAGCAACCACCAATATCACCATCACCATCACCAACACCAACATTAACATCTAACTCCATTGCTACTACTGCTACCTCCCAACAATAAGATAAGATATCTTATTGTTACAACAAAGAGGAAGGCTGAGTGTGAGTGTGTGGCATGGAGGAATTTGTGATGCATAATCTTTTCAATGGCTGCAGAGAAGCACAGATTCAGGCTGCTGGTGAGGTTGGTAAATTTAGCAGCAGCAAGCAAAAATACAAGTTGCTCGAAAGAGGAATCATTTCGCCTTTGGTTTCGATGCTTCAGTCTCAAGATTATGAAGCCATTGAAGCTGCTCTCTATGCTTTGCTTAGCCTTGCATTTGGCAGTGAAAGGTATAGAGTACTTTTCTTATGCGATTACTACAGAATAAAAAAGTTCACGATTAATGAAGAATCTTAATTAATGTTTTGCAGGAACAAGAGTGTGATGGTGAAATCAGGAATTGTACCTGTGTTGTTAGAGCTCCTACACAGCCAAAATGAGACGCTGATTGAGCTCGTAATAGCTGCTCTGTTAATCCTCTCTTCTTGTGCAGCAAACAAGATAGCAATTTCTTCTTTCGGTGCTATCCCACTAATTGTTGGGATCCTAAATGAAGACTATGCAGATGATGATATCCCCACAAGCTGCATAAGCATGCAAGCCAAGTTCGATGCTATTGCAACTCTCCACAACCTCTCAACCTGCCAGCAGATTGTTCCATCAGTTGTCTCCTCTGGAACAGTGTTTGCATTGCTGCAAATAATTCACGGGTACGAGAAATCATCGCAGTTGGTTGAGAAAGCACTGGCACTGCTCGAAAGCATCATTAATTTATCAGACGACGCACTTCTTCAAACCGCCACCGCAGGAGGGGGAATTCAAGCATTGGTTGAGACTATTGAAGAGGGTTCTCCGCAATGCAAAGAGCACGCAGTGGTAATTCTCCTTCTAATATGCCAGAGTTGCAGAGATAAATACAGAGGATTGATTTTGAGGGAAGGCGTAATGCCAGGACTGCTTCAGTTGAGTGTAGATGGAACATGGAGGGCTAAAGAGACAGCTCAAGAGCTGCTACTGCTCTTGAGGGACTATTCAGATTATGGGTCAAGAGGAAAAAAATCAAAGCATGAACTTGTAGAGCAGATTATGCAGGAAATTGATGCAGAAGAAGAGATGGTCATGGGAACAGCAACACTTAGGTTGGTGGAGGAGATGATAGCAAAGCTCAATACATGATCCACCTGATAGAAATCTCATAAAAATATTGAAAGTTTTGATATAGTGATGCCTAATTAAGGGTAGGGAATATATGTATATATGATTGGGCATGGGATTCTTTTGGTAAATTGAGTGCCTTGCTCATTGATTCCTAATATTTATAAGGATGACATTCATTACAAATTGTGGCAACAGTATTAGTTGATGTTAAAAGAATATGCAACGTTTGGATCAGATGTATTCTATAAAGTGCACCCTTCACAGCTGCAATTAGCAAGGAGACAGACATTCACTTCTTGACAAAAAAAAAAATACGACAGGCAGAGAAACAGAGGAGATTTTAATATAGTTGGGCAATAATATTAAGATAAAGGCTCAACTGCGATAAAAGATGTGTCCGATCACATCCTGTCAGGTATAAATGCTGATCAGATGTAATATATTCTGTGACATTATGAATCCAACCAAGATGCTAGATAGCTAAAAATTTCAACTAGATTATTTCATTAAGGCATTAATTTGTCACAAACACATAATTCTTTCATAATGTCATTCCAATTAAAAGTTTACTGGCAAAATTAAATTGATTTTAGATAGAACAACAAGTATACCGTGTTTAAGCAGCAAAATGATATAGGTACTTAGCCAAATGCATAAGAATTATCGATATCCTCAACGGACATAAATTGGGTAACCGATCGAATAGAATCGAACCAACTCAATTCAGTTCAATTTGATTCTAATACATATCTAGTTCGGCTTCAATTTGAATTTTTTAACATTTTCAATTAATCAATTCAGTCAGTTTTAGTTTAGTTTGAATCGAAACCGACTGATGCTCCCCTTCTATAGATGATAATTTTGTTGTTTTTTAGATTTAATTTTTTTTTCATCATAGACTCATTAATTATTATTTTGGCTGTTATAATTATTAAAATATTTTTTTATTGATAAAAATATTGTATCGCATTAAAATGAGGAGAAAGGTGCAAATTGGACTACATTTTATTCTAATTTTATATTAGACTTTCTTTTTTAGTTAAATTGGAACTTCTAATTTAGAAATTTAGATCATATTGAACTTTGATTAGTAAAATTCAGTCCTATACTTTTTTTTAGTATAATTAAATTCTATAGATTAATAAAAAAATTAGCCGACACGCCCTTAGCCTGTTGGCCAATGCTTTCCACTGGCATCTCTAGGACTTGGGTCAAGTCCCATCCCCTACCCCTATTCTCCCAAAATTACTAATGACCAAAAATTATTTAATTTTAACAAATACTAACAAATAAAATTGATAATTTTTCTAGAAATATACAGTTTTTAAACCTATAAAAAAAATTTAAAAAACTTTCTCAAATTTTAAAACATATATAATCAAGTGATATAATTTTTTTTTTTTTTAAAAAAAACCCAATTTATTTATTACTATAAATAACAACTTGATAATTGATCTAAAATTTGATTTTAATGATTAAATAAAAAAATTTAAATTTCATTTATCAATTTAAATTTTTAAACCAACACAATAATTGATCAATAAAAATTTTTATGCAACCATTAAAATGAAATTTTAGGTCAATTATCAATTCACTATTTATATTAATGAAAAATTTGATAATTTTTTTTAAATTTATATCACTTGATTATAAAAATTTTAAAATTTAAGAAAAATTTTAAAAAATTATATATATATTTTTCTAAAAAAAATATCATTTTTATTTATTAATATCCATTAAAATTAACTTTTTATTAATCTGTACAAGTTAATTGTACTAAAAAAAGTTACATGACTTAATCTCACCAAAGGTCTAATATGGTCTAAATTTTCAAATTAAAAGTTTCAATTTGACTCAAAAAAATGCAAGGGTTCAATGTGAAATTAAGATAAAATGTGCGGGTCCAATTTACACATTTGCCCTTAAAATGATGTCGAATGCAAAGGACATGTTCATCAATTTACTATTAAGTAGGTTTTTATCTATTCAAACACTTATTTGTAAAATATAGTAATTTAAATATTGAAATAGCAATAATTTAAATATTGAAATAGCAAAAATTTAAATAATTTCAAACACTATTTATATATTTATTTAATTTTTAAATCTGATTAGCATTATGAGAATGGGCATATAGGACTTAACATTCTAATATGTATTTTTTTTAGTATTGAATATTTTATTTGTAATCAATTTTAGGATTTTCATATATATCATTTTATTATCTTTTTTCCTGAATACTAAATATGTTCTTTATAAACGATTTTAAGAACATTTATATATGTTTGATGAATTTAGAATATATATATATATATATATATATATACACGCGAAGGGAGGATAGACAAAATTATAAAAAAAATTTTACTCATTATTATATAAAATTGGATAATTTAGTCATTTACTAATAATAGTAATTAAATTAATTAAAATATACTTTTAATTTGATTGAAAGTCTTTTTTTATTCTAATTAGGTTAACTTCTATTTTCATCACTAATAAAAATTAAAGTAACTAAAATATAATTCTAATTTAATTGAAAGTATTTTTTCTATTTTAATTAAGTTAGTTTCTCTTATCTCTAACAAAAATTCTAATTTAATTGAAAGTATATTGTCTATTCCAATTAGGTTAACTTTTATTTTATTTTATTTTTTATAAAAATTAATTTAATTAAAATATAATTCTAATATTATTGAAAGTATGTTTCCTATTTTAATTAGGTTAAATTCGATTTTATCTCTAACAAAATTATATATATATATATAATTAATTAATTAATTAAAATGTAATTCTAATTTAATTGAAAGTATATTTCTTATTCTAATTGGTTAACTTCTATTTTATCTAATATAAATCAAATTAGATAACATAATTTTATAAGTCTTATTATATTAAATTTCATAATAAATACTTAAAATCAAAATTAATAAATTTTATGAAAATATGAAAAGTATATAATTTGTTTTAAAAGAAGATATTTTTTTAAAATTAAAAATTATTGAATAGCATATAAGTTGTTTGAAAGTATATTTTTTATAAGAAAAGTAGTATAATTACCCTTTTTAGATATTTTTATAAAATTAAAAAAAAGATTTAAAATTAAATTAATTAATATTTATCATTTAATTATTAGTTGAACTTAAAAAATTACATTAAATTAATTTTTGAGTGGATCAAAGTATTAATATTAAAAATATTGAAGAAATAAAGTATTATAGCTCAAATAAAAATTTGTTAAAATTGTAATAAATTATAAGTTTAATGATGTTGTAATATTTAAATTTTTATATAAATAAAATATAACTTTTATTATTTTTAAATTTTTTATTAAAAAATAACTAATAATTTTTTATTTATCTTATGATTAATTATGACCATAATATCTTTTTATATAAAATTAGTTCTAGACTAGAGAAAAATTAATTAGAAAAAATACTGCAAGAATATTATGTAATTATTTAAATAAAAGATTTATAAAAATTGTAATAAATTATAACTCTATTAAATTAATATCAAATTGTTATATAAATAAATAATAACGTTATTATTTTTAAAATTTTTTTTAATAATAATAATAATATATTTAATTATTTATTTACAATATTTCACGAGTCTAATAAATTTTTTATTCACACGTGATTATTTACTTATATATATACGAAGAGGGGGAGGACAAACAAAATTACAAAAAAATATTCACTCATTATTATACAAAAGTTGGATAATTAAGTCATTTACTAATAAAAGTAAAATTAAATTAATTAAATTAATTAAAATATAATTTTAATTTGATAGAAAGTCTATTTCTTATTTTAATTAGTGATAACTTATTTCAAGAACTCTTGAGCTGGAATCCTGCAAATGACTAACAAAGGGTAAAGTGAGAGGTTGAGAGAATTCTCACAAACTCTCTGATGCCTAAGTCAGAAGATATAGAAAGAAAGAGAACAATGAGAATATGAAAGAATAGAATGAATGAGAATAAGGGAAATGAGATCTTATTTGTAGGGATGTCGATGTTTAAACCTATGAGGAATAGGATTCCTCTTAGATGAATGTATCATGCCTATTAGGAGAGTATTTCTTCCTATTCAGGAGTCTCCTGATTAAGACTCTTTTCCTATTTATCTTGAATGTTCTTCCTCTGTAAGCAACCTTACACAGGAAAATAAAAACCTTAATTAAACAAGAATATATGTAGGGTATCAAGAGTCCCCCTGAAAGTATGTTCAGATATTTATGTCCGATGTATATAGGTTTGTAAGATGATGAAAACATCATTCTTCTATATAGAGAAAGACTGCTTGAATAACTACGTTCGATATGGAAAGGTGAGCTAAGGTGGCCAACGTCAGTCACAAGAAAAGATGAAGCTCAGAACCGAGTCTTGAAATCATCTAATAAAAACATCATTAAAGTGCTAAGTAGACTTAAGTGCATAGAACCTGCAATAAAAATGCTTGGTGTAAGGGATTAACCATCCAGTATAAAGAGAACTTGGCGGAACCAATCGTTACTGGAGTTTTGATGCTCGGTGCATTAAAAGCATGGCTTGAGTGCAGATAATCTCGGTGCATTAAAAGTGTGGCCCAAGTGCCAAACCTCAATACTATCAAAGTGACCTGATGTTGCCAGCTTTAGTTACTATATGTAGATGCTCGGGGCTATAGCCCAAGGCTTACATGCTTGGAACCTCAGTACTATAGAAGCGACCTGAGGGTGCCTGCTTCAGTCATTAGACTTAGATGCTTGGTGCATTGGAAGCACGGCCCAAGTGTTGTATATTCTTGGTGCATTAGAAGTACAGCTCAAGTGTCGTATATTCTCAGTGCATTAAAAGCGCGGCTCGGGTACTAGTGAACGAGACAACTGGCAGTAATGGGAGCAGGGTTAGTAACCACTATGTCTTTTCATTGTCTTTTAAAATTTGAATTGTGTAACCATCATGTCCGTTCGTGTGATAGAAAATGAGATATTTTTGCTGCTACAATAATGACTATTCGATTGGTGGATCTTTTTCGCTTCTCAAACTACCCTTAATAGTGTTAGAGAGATAAAAAATATTTATGAGGGCAATAACAGTTATTTTAGATCCTTCTGTTGTCTTATAAGTGTACTAGACCTTTTAATTTGTTGCATTTTTCGCTTCTCTGCTATCTTCTTCTTTTTTCTTCTTAATTTGTTTCATGTGGGTTCTGTCATTAAGGGTTTTCTACAACAGGCTTGTATTCTGCATTTAGGTGAAGCTCTCTTATTTCCTACCTTTCTTTTATTTGCTAGATAGGATCTATGGCTCTAAGAGAGAAAGTTAGCTCTGATTTGTTTATCTCTAGGGTAGATAAGGATATGCTGAAATGGTATCGAAGACGTTTTAGCATTCCTACTGATTTTGCCTTGCATACTGTAGATAAGAAATTTAGAGCCCACATCCCCATGTTAGATTTTGATAGATTAATTGTATACTTCAACCAACTGGAGAGGGTTTGAAGTTCCCTCTAGACCCCTTCGTGAAGGATTTCTTAAATAGGTATAATATACCTCTAGGGCAACTCCATCCCAACAACTATCAGATTCTAACTGATTTTATAGAGTTGATGCATGAGAAGGGTAGAGAGCCAAACTTAGATATCCTGTGATACCTCTATAGCTTGAATAAGAAAAAGGGGGAGCTGATGTTCTCTCTATCTGCCATCCCAAACCACTACTTTTTTATGAAGCTTTCGAATCTTCAGAAGAAGTGGCAACATAGATTTTTTATTGTCGAACACCATTCAAACTTTGTAGATGTTCGATGGATGTGGTTCGATGATTGCCATAGAGGTTGTTTGACTAGGATATAGAGATGGTTATGAAACTTCACATTCATGGTATAACTGATGCTCGATCCACCGGAAATGTATCCAGAAGATATCTTTGGAGAGTCTACCCTGATCATATACTACCCATTAGTATATTTTAACCTTCAAAAGGTATTATTTTAACTTCAGTATTTTTATTTTTATTTGTAGATGGCTGAATTTTTTGCCTTTACAGATGAGATTCAACTTGTAGATGATGAGCTAGAGGTATAAGAAGATGTGCAAATCTCCTCTCCCTTACCTGAGCCTTTAGCTCTGAAAGCTCTAACTGAGGCCATAACCATCTTGAAAGGAAAGTTTGTGGTTGGGCCTTCCTAGGCCGATAAGGCAGAAGGGTAAAAAAAAAAAGCCTTGGATAGGGATTTGGATACTAAAGAACTGTTTGATGAGGTGTTTGTTATGTGTCTAAAGCTATCCAGGTGTTCGGATATGAAGTCCTGGATACTTAATAAGATGAATCTTTTAAGTATCTTAAATTCCCAAGTGAGGGACCAATATGTTGAGTCTCTGCAACTTCCAGCTAATATGCAGCACTGGATGCATGAGGATAATGAGGAGTTATATAACTCTATGATCGGGCACTCATTAGAGGTAAATGTCTTATTTTATTGATTTTATGTTCACGTGTTTTGAGGCAATAACGTTTATTCCTTCTTTCAAATGACTCAGGCTTTAATGTTAGTGAAGGATAATTACTATTACTTTAAGAATTAGTATAGCCTGAAGGGGAAGGAGGTGGGCACTATAGCCATCAAATTTGAGAAAAATTTAGATAAGGCAAAGATAACACTAGAGGTTTATCAAACTAAACATGTTGAGGCTGAGGCGAGCAAAAAAAAGGTGGCTGAGTTAGAGCATAGTCAAGCCTAACTAACAACTAAGATCAAAGAGCAAGATTCTCATATCGTAGCCCTGGAAAAAAAGCTTGGTGAGGCTGAGAAATCCCATGAAGATGCAATAAGAAGCTATCAAAGCATGGTTGCAGGGTTTCTCAAGGCGTATAAATCCGAGTGTCAGAGGGTCCTACTCGTATAAAATCCAAATCTTGACTTCACGGATTTGGATAAAATAACGCTTGCTGATCTGGCTAGGATCACCTCCGAAGAAAATGCTCAGAGCAAGGCCTCTTCCCAATAGTCAAAGAATCCCAAGAGATCTGCCAAGTCTTTAGTTGGTGGACCATCTTCTAAGCCTCCATCGAGTTCAAGGCCTACCAGGGAAGTGTCCGCCAATGTTGTTATCATTGTCCCAATTTCTGCCTCTATCTCCAAGTCTCTTTGTCTAAGTGTCCCTTCTTTTAAGCTTCCCAATGCTCAGTTATAGATTGATAATTTTCATTTGTTTTAAACATTTTATAATGTGACTCTTTCCATTAATGAATGAAATGTATTATTTGATAAATTTTGAGTACATCTACTAATAATATTTTTAGAGACAATCCATATTCTAATATCATTGTAATTTTGTCCCTTATCTGTCTTTGATTTTGTATGCCGCTTTAGATATTTTCTTTACGATTTGATAGGGAGCTTCCTAATGAGGTTTGAGCTTGCCCATGCCAGAGCTACCATTACTGATGTTTGCCCTCATGAGTACCCAGTCTCTGACTTTAAAATGTCTTAGTCGGATGCGCCGATGATGATAATCGATGACCTTCTATCTTTATGCTTCCGCAATAATGGATGCCCATTCTCTCCTTTGTTTTAATAAATCCAGACATATTCGGGTGTTAATGTTGTTGGCTTCTTGATTTAATTCCTCGTTGACCCTGTAACTTGGTGATCCAATTTCCATTAGTATTACTACGTCCATCCTATAAGTTAGCCTAAAAGGCATCTCTCCCATAGAGGTTCTAGGCGTAGTCTTGTAAGCCTAGATGACGTTGCTGATCTCATCAACCTTAACTCTCTTTCTTTTTGTTGAGCCTCATCTTTAGTCCTTACATGATGATTTTGTTGGTGACCTATGTCTGTTCATTTGTTTATAGGTGAGCTATCAAAATAAAAATTTTTAAATTTCTCATTATTGAACTACTTCTTGTTGTCTGTGATCAGAGTATGTGGTATTTCAAACTTATAGATGATCTCTTTCCAAAAGAAGTGCTGAATTCGGGCTTCCGTGATGGTTGGTACAACTTCCACTTCTATCCATTTAGTGAAATGGTCTATAGCCAAGATTTAGAATTCCTTCTAAGAGGTTGAGGTAGGGGAGGGACACAGGATGTCCATTCCCCATATAGTGAAAGGCCAAAGGCTCTCAATCAAATGTTAAGGATTAGAAGCCTTATGGTTGAGGCGGGCAAATTGCTGACACCTGTGGCATTCTTTAATTAGTTTTTAAGCATCTTAGGATATGGTGGGTCAGTAGTATCCTTGCAATAATTCTTTTTTAGTTAATGAATTATGCAATTTATACGCTCCATAAATTCCTTTATGGATTTCATTAAGTACGTAATTCCCTTCTTCTAGAGATACACACTTAAACCGTGGGTGGGAAAGAGACCTTCTATAGAGTTCCCCATGGCAGATGGAGTAGTGTGTAGCCTTTATCTTTAACTTTTGAGCCTTTTATTTATCTTTTGGAAGTATCCCATTTTCTACATACTGAATTATCAGTTTCATCCATTCTAGAACTTCCCGTACATCCATGAATTCTAGATCCTTAGTGCTTATTTTTATTAGTGCTTCGGTAAGCTCAAGTCCTCCGAATGTTTGATTGTCCTTGGTTGCTAACTAGGCTAGTAGGTCAGCCATTGAATTTTCACTTCTAGGATTTGAATGATCTCCCATTGTCCCCCCTCCTGCTCGAGCTTTTTTAGAAGCTGTCTGACTTTCTCAACATACTTGGTGATACTCAGATCTTTGATATAGAATATCCTTTTAACTTGATTCACCACTAGTTGGGAGTCTGAGTGTATCTTGAGATGCTCAGTTTTAACCTCTATAGCTAACTTTAACCCCATTATGAGTGCTTCATACTTGGCTTCATTGTTAGTGGCATTATATTTTATTCAAAAAGCATATTAAATAGTGACTTTGTGTGGCCCTCTAAGAATAATTCTAGCATCGAAACCTTGGGTGAATGATGCCCCATCAATATAGAGTTTCCATTTTGGGCCTTCGATAGGAACAAGATCTTTTAGTGTCATTTCTTATACAAAGTCTGCCAGGGCCTAAGCTTTTACCTGCTGCTGAGGTTCATAATTGATGTCAAATTCTCCAAGCAATATTGACTATTGAACTAATCTACCAGATGTTTCAGGTCTTTGTAAAATTTTCCTAAGGGGGAAGTTGGCTCTTACAATAATGGAATAAGCCTGGAAATAATGCCTAAGTTTCTGGGATGTGTGGACAATGACCATGGCTAATTTATCTAGTGCAGGGTACTGAATCTCTGATCCTCAAAGTACTTTACTAACATAGTAAATCGGGCTCTGTTGACTTCCTTCCTCTTTCACTAGTACCGAAGCTATTGAATCTTGGCCGATGGAAAAGTACAAGTATAGAATTTCTCTAGGGACTAGTCTACTGAGCAGAAGTGGTGAGGATAGGAATTTTTTGATATCTTCAAAGGTTGTTTGGCAGTCTTCAGTCCATAAAAATTTTTTAGAATTCTTCAGGGCTCAAAATAGTGGCAGACATTACTTGGCTGAACAAAAGATAAAACACCCCAAAGCTGTGATCTTGCCATTCAGCTTTTACAACTCATTGATTGTCATCAAAACTTTCATATTGAGAATGGCCTCCATCTTTTTCGGGTTGGCTTCAATTCCTTTATATGATATCATGAATCCTAAGAACTTTTCTGCCTTCACCTTGAAGATGCACTTCTTTAGGTTTAGCTTAATCTGGAATTGGCTCAACAATTAAAGGATTTGGTCGAGGTTAGAGGGATGCTGCTCTGCATGCTTTCTTTTGATGATGATGTCATCCACGTATACTTCCACATTCTTTCTGATCTGATTTTGGAGTATATGGTTCATCATCCTTTGATAGGCCACCCCCGCGTTCTTTAGCCCAAAGGGCATTACTTTGTAGCAGTAAGGACCTTTATGGGTGATGAAGGATGTTTTTTCTTGATCTTCTTTCTTCATTGGTATCTAGTGATACCCCTGAGCAGCGTCCACAAAGCTATATAAACTATAACTGGCAGTGGAGTCTACGAGTTGGTTTATCATTGGTAGCGGATAGCTATCCTTGGGGCATGCCTTATTGAGGTCAATGTAATCTACACACATTCTGTATTTGCCATTGGACTTCTTTACCAGCACCACGTTGGCTACCCATTTTGGGTGAGTGACTTCTTTGATAAATCCAACCTCTAGCAGCTTTTTTGTTTCTTCAATGATTATCTTCTGCATTTCATAAGGTCCTCTTCTTTTAAATAATTAGCTTTACCCTTGGTTTGATTTTTAAACTATGTGAGGCAATTCAGAGGTCTACTCTGGTAATGTCAAATGCTTGTGAGGCAAAGTCGCCTGAGTGTTTAATGAGGACCTCACTTATTCCCTGCTTAGTTTTACTATCAAGCTTATTACCAATCCTTACTATTTTTCAGTGATCTATAACATCTAAACCTCATCAAATAGTTCAGGGTTGGCTCCCTGCTTCTCCCCTTCCCAGAATTCTAGGGGGAATGCTTCTATCTAAGGTTTGTCTGTCATCTGGTAACATTTCCTAGCCATGTGTTAATCCCTATGAATTGTCAGAATTCTACTTTAGAGGGGAATTTTCATGGTCAGATGTCAAATACTTATGACTGCATCAATTTCATAAAGTATTGTACATCCAATGATGTCGTTGTATGCTAGTGGGAGATGTACTACATTGAACTAAGTTTTAATGACTTTTGTCTCTTCAGTATCTCGATCTCTACGTATTTCCTCCATAAAAGCTTGTAATAGGGTTCTGGATAGCCTTCAAGTCAGTGACAGAGCCTCTCATTGCCTTGTAGGCATTCCAAGATAATGCATTTATGGTGCTTCCATCATCGATTAGTAATCTCTTCACCAGATAATTATTAATGTAAGCACTCACCACTAGTGTGTCGTTATAGGGGTGTTGAACATGATTCTCGTCTTTTGGACTAAACACTACAGTCTATCTTTTCTCTAGGGTAAGCTCTTATTGTCTGTGGATTCTCTTATGCTTTTTCTATGACTTCTCCTCTGATAATCATGTTAATAACGTTGTCCAGTTCATTTTAGGCTTTCTTTAGTTCTAGCCTATCTTGATCTTTTCCATCCTGATTTCTGGTCCCTTTGGATGTGTCAGTGAAGTTACCAAGCTTGCCATTTTGCACTAATCTTTCTATGGCATTTTTTAATTCAAGGCATACCTCAGTTTCATGCCTGTAATCCCGATGATATTGATAGTAGTGTCGTCTATCCCATATGGCTCTCTTGTTCAAGCTTAGTCTTCTAACTAGGGTAATGCCCACACCATTCTGTCTAACCCATATGAGGATCTAGATTTGGAAGTATTTAATTGTGTGTATTTTTTAACTTCTTTTTCATACCCTTCTACCGAGTTTTTAAAGTTTGTTCGTGAAAAGCTTGGCTTCCTGAATCTTGATCTTTCTTGTATCTTAGTGGGTATTTTCTCATCATCTTATCACATCCTTTTATCTTCATCCATCTTTATCATTTTAATCGCTATTGCCATTACCTCTGCGAAAGTGCTAAGATCTTTCGTCATTATCTTATCTTCAAGCTTCTTAAACCTAGTGCCATTTTTTAGAGCTTTTATAGCCAGTTCGTTAACCAGATTTTCAATTTGCAAAGCTACCTTATTGAATTGATCCAAATAGCTTTATAGTGATTCAGTGGCCTTATGTCGGCACATTTGGAGATCATTGATATTTTTGGCTAGAGGGATGTTAGTGGTGAGCTGGTTCCAGAATTTCTCAACTAAACCTTTGAAAGAGGTGATAGAATTCTCAAGGAGTCGATAAAACCACTTTTGAGCATTCTTGGTGAGTGTACTTAGGAAGACTTTGCACATAATTCCTTCATTCACATTCTGGAGTAACATTATTGTTCTGAACAAGGATATGTGGTTGATCAGATCCCTGGTTCCATTATATTGATCTAACTACAATATTCTAAATTTGGTCAAGATTTCTATTCTGATTATCCTGCTTACAAAGGGCGTCCTCCCTTCCATGACACACTCATCTTATTTCCTTGGCCTTGTACAAGCTTTGTGTATGATTTCTTCAACCTTTTGGGTTAACTTTGAATCATCAAGAGCCAAGATTATTGAGCTAGATTCCCTTTCTGAGACTTTACACTTCTCTTTATTTCCTCCATGTACTTCCAGAGATGTAATATTATTTTCTGTATAAGTTGATCTAAAATTACTGCTTTGAATTAAGGCATTCAACTGTTATTACATCAGGGTCAGTTGAGTTTGAATGTTTTGTATTATTGTTTCTTTTCTCATCGGGGTGAGGTTGAGTGTTTGCGTTACTGTATTTAGGTTAGGTGTGGTTATGATCAGTGTCTCTTGTAGATTCAAAAAAGGTACAAAAGGTATAAGTCTGTGATGGTATTGTAGAGGAGCATATTAAGGGCGATCGGTGCCAAGAGCTAGCCACCTTTGAGTATTTCAAGGTGGAACATACGCACCACTAGATGAAGATCCAACATGCGAGAAAGGGGTTGGAGGTACTATCGTTGGGGTAGGTGCTGATAAATTGATTGGAGGAATAGGAGCAAACGAGTTGATATATGTGTCAAAATTCAAGATCAATAGTGGGCTGGAAGTCATGATGTTAAAGTCTTAATTTGGTAAATGCACAAATGGCTTTTACTCTAAAGGTTCCCACAAACAGCGCCACTTAATAACTTGTTTCAAGAACTCCTGAGTTGGAATTCTGTAAGTAACTAACAAAGGAAAACGTGAGAGGTGGGGAGGATCTCCATAAACCCTCCAATGCCTAAGTTAGGAGATATAGAGAGAAGGTTTAAAGAGAGAAAGAGAACAATGAGAATATGAGAGAATAGAATGAATAAGAATGAAGGATGTGAGATCCTATTTATAGAGATGTCAATGCTTAAACCTATGAGGAATAGGATTCCTCTCTAATGAATGTCCTATGCTTATTATGAGAGTATTTCTTCCTATCCAGGAATATCTTGATTAAGACTCTTTTCCTATTTATCTTGAATGTTCTTCCTTTGCAAGCAACCTTGTACAGGAAAATAAAAACATTAATTAAACGGGAATATATATGTGGGGTATCAATTAGGTTAACTTCTATTTTCTATTTTATCTCTAATAAATATTAAATTATTTTAATTAGATTAACTTCTATTTTATCTCTAACAAAAATTTTAATTTAATTGAAAGTATATTTAATTAGATTAACTTCTATTTTATCTTAAATAAAAATTAATTTAATTAAAATATACTTTTAATATAATTGAAAGTATGTTTTCTATTTTAATTAGGTTAACTTTTATTTTATCTCTAACAAAATTAAATTAATTAAAATGTAATTCTAATTTAATTGAAAGTATATATTTCCTATTCTAATTAGGTTAACTTCTATTTTATCTCTAATAAAAATGAAGTATGTTTCCTATTTTAATTAGGTTAACTTTTATTTTGTCTCTAATAAAATTAAATTAATTAAAATGTAATTTTAATTGAAAGTATATATTTCCTATTATAATTAGGTTAACTTCTAATGTATCTCTAATAAAAATGATATTAATTAACATCAAAATCTAATTTAATTGAAAATGTGTTTACTATTTTAATTATGTTAATTCTATTTTATCTCTAATAAAATAAAATAAATTAAAATTTTATTGGTAATTTTGTCAAAAATATATATATTTCTATTTTAATTAGATATACTTATATTTTATCTTATATAAATAAAATTAGATAATATAATTTTATAAGTCTTATTATATTAAATTTAATAAGTAAATAATTAAAATCAAAATTAATAAATTTTATAAAAATAGAAAAAGTATATAATTTTATAAATTTAAAATTAATAAATAAAAAATAGAGCATATAATTTTTTTGAAAGTATATTTTTTATTAACAAATAACTAATGATTTTTTTTATTATCATATGATTAATTATGACCATGAAATTTTTTTATTATATAAAATTAGTTATAGAATTGAGAAAAATTATAAAAAATAATTAATAATATCATATAATTATTTAAATAAAGATTTATAAAAATTGTAATGAATTATAATTATATTAAATTAATATCAAGTTGTTACATAAGTAAATAATGTTATTATTATTTTAAAACTTTTATTTAATAATAATAATAATTATTTATTTATTTATTTACTATATATCATGAATCAAATAAATTTTTTTATTCATATGTGAAACATGTAATTGTTTACTAGTATATATATATATATATATATATAAGGCTTCAAAAATGGGCAACAAGTAGAAAATTCTTCTTCAATAGCTCCAAAAATCATCTAATGACAATTGTATTCTTAATGCCCTAAGCAAAAATATGCATTCTACTTTTTTATGTGGAAAAAATATTTTCTCTTAATTTAATTGAAATGTTATTAGAGATATAATAAAAATTAATCTAATTAAAATAGAAAATATATTCTTAATTAAATTAAAATTATATTTTAATTAATTTAATTTTTATTAGAGATAAAATAGAAGTTAACCTAATTATTAGAATAGAAAATACATTTTCTATCAAATTAAAATTATATTTTAATTAATTTAATTTAATTTTTATTAATAAATAACTAAATTATCTAATTTTTATATAATAATTAGTGGAAATTTTTTGTGCAGCCTATTTGAATACAAATTGGAGGGGGAAATTGAACTTTGTCCAATTTAAATCTATTTTTTTTAACAACCATATTAGAAACCGCCAACCTCAACTTGGTGTCAATTTAAATCTTTGTTCTGCTTCCATATGTTGTATGCATTAGGGTTGAATCCCAATAATGTTGTGCAACTGCGTCTCCTGTTGAAGCTAAGGGCAATCAATGAAGCATCATCTCCACCAGTTGAGCAACCATCTTGGTTTGTTCGGTTTTGAGATTTATCTGCAAACTGTTAGGTAGATCCCATCCCAAGGTTTCTCCAATTGCTGCTTATAGTTCACACTTTATTGCCCTAATCTACGGTGATCTCCATAAACATTGTGCCCTCAACGATGATGGTGATATGAAAGATATGATGCAAGCTGATTGGCTTCAACTTCCAAATGAATTGATGAATCTGATCATTCAGCGATTAGATTTAGGTGATCGTGTGAGGATGCTTCGTGTTTGCAAGTCATGGAGATTCTTTGCTATGAAAAGGACTTTCCAGTTCCTCCTCAATTGCCTTGGTTGATGATCTCTAAACACAGCAGCAGCAAGCAATTTGGATTTCTATGGCTTTTTGGATGCGCAAATGCAAACGTAAAATTAAGCTTCTATGACATTTCTCTTAGTAAAATACACAAGTTCACTCTTCCAAAGTCTGTTCAAGGAGGTCGCTGCTTTGGTTCTTCAAAAGGTTGGCTTTGGATTGCTAAGGGTAGTAAATATAACCCATAAATTTTTCTTCTGAACCCACTTTTAACAGAAATTATGCGGCTTCCATCTATCACTACCATCCCAACATACTTTGAATATGTTGCAATACTTGAACATCCATGTAATTTTGTACATTTTTTTTTATGTGAATTGACTTATGTTTCCATGAGGTTGAGGATGAGGTTTATCCAAGTTGTACAATTTCAGTCATCTTAAACAAAGGTGACGTATTGCCAATTTGCAAACCAGGTGATTACAAATGGACCACTCTTTCTCAAGTTCACCAACAAGACGATCATCTTTTCCTTGACATATCATTTCATAAGGGAATGCTGTATGTCCTATGCTCAAGAAGTTCCTCTGGTGATATCAATGTTTCCAATATCCCATTGGATTTATCAAACTCTGTGATCCCCATTATTAACCTAATTCCTGATCTTGCACTAACCACTCTTGATGCAGAGCAAGTTCAAGAAAAAGGGTACATTACTTTCAAAAATGCTCTGAGAGACTCTGTTTTGGTGGAATCACGTGGTGAGCTGTTGATACTTTATAAGATATACGACATTCTGTGTAGTGAGGAAGATGCGGGTGTTTTTGAATACCTTCAAAGTAAAGAAATTTGAGCCGTATAACATCGATCATAGTGGTACTAGCTTGAATAATGACCAAGTGTTGTTTGTTGGAAAAAGTGGATCACTGCTATCACTTTAAGCCAAAAGTTTCAATCGATTCCAGGGAAATTGCATACACTTCGTCGATGACGTGATTCATGATGATCTGTGCGATTTTGATCCAATTGTTGTTCGTGAATCTGGAATGTTCTGCTTTGAGGATGGGAGGATTATTCGTTGTTATCCTAGTCTCGACTACCCTTCAACGGTGTTTTGGTTTACACCACTTGTTAATTTCACTTGTATTTCTTAGTTACGGCCTACAGCTTTTATTTCCCTTAATCCTTTTGTAGCTAAATTATGTTTCGTTCAGAAATTCTATTTAAATGGTAATAACAACTAACTTATTTGCAGTCTTTCTCTCAATGTTTTAATGCATTACTGATTCGTTTTCTGAAGTTGTCATTGCTGACGAATTGTTTTGGTGGTGACTTTTTTACTTTCAAAGTTTCACAAGCATATATAGTTGCCTTCAAGTTAAGGATTCTGCAATTACCGCTAAAGATAGGGCACTTGTGGCCTTCATTCTGTATTATTGACATGCTGCTTTTGTTTGTTGGTCTTTTTCCCTTATGATGGTTCGATACGCTTCTATACATCATGCTATAGCATGAGCTTATTATATCAGCATCCAGCATAGTATTAGGACTCATGAAATGGATATTTGGCTTGTTACATGACTACATAAATTCGTGCAGATGTTTTTAATTATAGCTGCAGCATGCACATCATCTCACTTGTATGAATGATACACTGCTTGTGAAATGGAGAAATCAGTTGCAAACATTGCTTTTTTAATTCATTCATTTTTAATTGAGGAGAATCAAAGACCCGCATTGAACATATTGGATCAACTCAACTCAGCAGATTGATCAACTCTAAGCTTTGCTTAGCCTTGCATTTGGCAGTAACGGTATAGAGTACTTTTCTTGTGCCATTCACAATTAATAAAGAATCTTTATTAATGTTTTGCAGGAACAAGATTGCGATGGTGAAATCAAGAATTGTACCTGTTTTGTTAGAGCTCCTGCACTGCCGAAATGAGGCGCTGATTGAGCTCGTAATAGCTGCTCTGTTAATCCTCTCTTCTTGTGCAGCAAACAAGCTAGCAATTTCTTCTTTCGGTGCTATCCCACTAATTGTTGGGATCCTATATGAAGAATATCTAGATGATGATATCCCCACAAGCTGCATTAGAATGAGAACCTGCCAGCAGATTGTTCCATCAGTTGTCTCCTGTGGAATACTGTTTACATTGCTGCAAATAATTCACAGCTACGAAAAATCATCACAATTGGTTGAGAAAGCAATGGCACTGCCTGAAAGCATCATTATTTTATCAGACGACGCACTTCTTCAAACAGCCACCACAGGAGGGGCAATTTAAGCATTGGTTGATAATATTGAAGAGGGTTCCCTGCAATGCAAGGTGCACGCAGTGGTAATTCTCCTTCTAAAATGCCAGAGTTGCAGAGATAAATAGGATTGATTTTGAGGAAGATGTAATGCCAGGACTGCTACAGTTGAGTGTGGATGGAACATGGAGGGCTACAGAGACAGCTCAAGAGCTGCTACTGCTCGAGGGACTATTCAGATTATAGCTCAAGAGGAAAAAAAATCAAAGCATGAACTTGTAGAGCAGATTATGCAGGAAATTGATGCAGAAGAAGAGACGGTCATGGGAACAGCGACACTTAGGCTGGTGGAGGAGATGATTGCAAAGCTCATTACATGACCCACCTGACAGAAATCTCTTAAAATATTGAAAGTTTTGTAGTGATGCCTTATTAAGGGTAGGGATTATTTGTATGCATGATTGGGCATGGGATCCTTTCGGTAAATTGGGCACCTTGCTTATTGATTCTTGATATTTATAAGGAGACATTCATTACAGTTAGTGGCATCAGTATGAGTTCATGAGGGAATTCATATTAAATCAATAAGCAATTGTTGCTGTGTTCTGCATAGCGCACCCTTCACAATTGCAATTGGCAAGGAGAGAGTTCATTGTCTGATAAGAACCAGACCAGAAGACATTCAACTTCTTCCCAAAAAAAAAAAAAACAGACAAGAAACAGATGAGATTTTAATGTAGTTGAGAAATAATGTTAATCTAAAAACTCAACTGTTAGAAACATCAAGTATTGAAAGATGCACATTACGGTTAATAGGTATAAAGCAAAACACAACAAAATACATGCGTCTTAAATTACAGAGCATTTCAAAAAAAGACAAAAAGAGGAGTCATGTTTCATCTTTAATCGTCTAATACTCTTAAAGAAAAAATATATATGAATCATTTTCTCCATAAGTGACGGTTTAGAGAATTATTTTCAGTGCAACTGGATTGCCCTACAAAAAGCAAGGGTATGCACACCCACAGGCATATTCAGCTTGACCTTTTATAAAAGCTATAAGCCACTGCAATGGTTGCAACTGCTCCAACCACAGCAACAGCAGCAAGAACATCACTTTGCTCCAACGATGATATCCAGCATGACAGATTACCTAGCCCCTTCTTTCCCTGAACTTCATTGTTTCCCTTCACTTTCTTTTCTTCAGTTACTCCCAAACTTCCATCTCTGCAACATGAAACACCATTGGGACCCTGGCAACAGCCACCCACATTCTCTTGATTTACCCTGGTGTTGCCTTCTTCATGTTTCTTGCTTTTCTTCACATCTTTGCCATTCGGAATCTTTTTCTCAACCGCCTTTTCACCCTTTTCAATTACTGCTCCCATTTTTCCCCTGTATTTAAGAAAACTCATACTCCTCACAAAATAGGCTTCAAATATGTATAAAATAATTGCATCAACATAGGGAATCAAGAGTCTAAACCAAAATGTTCATGATACACAATATTTCATAATCAGCCCTGATTTAGAAGAAACCTCCATGCATTACGCTATTATGTTCTATCCTCTTTGACACTGCCTTTATTTGGACTAAGCTTCAAATTCAAAAGGTTGACTTGACTCCCCTATGACTACTTTTCCAATCTAGTTTGGGCCGTTCTACTAATTTCAAACTATTGCATTCATGCAAAGTATAACAAACTGCTCAGCCAAAAATTAGAGATATGGAGTTAAGATGGCATACTTTCATAAACTTCACATTAAGAAAACAAGTAGAGAGTGTACTCAAAATGTTGAGCAAAACCAAGCTTCAAGGCCATTTTAACAAGTAATAAACAAGAGGAAAATTTAAGATAACCATTTGATTGAAAAAAAAAAATGAAAACCTAGCATGGCAAGTTGGCAACAAAAGTAAATATTAAAACCAAAGGCCAATGTGATCCAAAGCAACAAATAGTACAAAATAATAATCATCTTAAACAAGTGGCATCTAACATTCTAGATCCTAAATACTATTGATAATGAAGGGTAAAAATGCATTAGTCATATGAACAAGATATCAAACCTCCAAAGCCTTTCAATCACGACTCCTTTCCCAATGTGCTGATCCAAAATTTCAGGAACATCATCAGGAGTAACATAGCCATACCTGAAATAAAATTATATTATTAACAAATTATTAATTCGCTTCTTAATTTTAATCATTATAAACAAAAGTCCAGATATTACCAGTGGCCCATAGTTTTTCCCTCTGAGTCTGGACTGTAGATAATCAAGTTGCCAGCATACTTGTGTCCCCCAACATGAGAGCAAGCACTAACAAACACCTGATCATTCAGCCCGCGAACTTCAATTCCGTCCTTGAGTTTTTCAATAAGAATTGGCCCACAAACACCACATCTCTTATCACGGCTACCATGAGCACATACAAATACATGTGAACCAGTGAGCACCTCCTGCACCCCAGACGACCATGGCTTCCCATTTACAAGCACATCATCAACAAAACCATCAACATCTGACTCCTTCAAACACCTTTCCATTACGAAATCACAAAAATTTTAGACCCATGAAACAACAATGTTGACAATCATGAATAAAGAGTGTAGTTAAAGGAAAATTCTGAATCATCAACATTACCTGGATTCACAACTAATGAGCAGTAAAAAGTAAAGCAAATTGAAAAAAACTACTTACATATAACCATTTAGTTTGAAATTGAGCACAATCAAACTTAAAATTTCTCACAAAAATTACATAATAGTCCATCAAAACTTATTTGTACTTGATCATATCAAGAAAAAACAAATTAAACTTATCTTTATCACACAATATGAGAACAGGTAAGTCTTCACCGTACCCAAAAAAAAAATATATCAACGAAAATTATTAGAATCGCGAACACTACCTAAATCTAACAGTGCGATTAAAACTCAGAAGAAAAAAAAACACTCACTTATATTTGATCATATCAGGAAATATCAAAACATCTCCATTTTCAAACTCAGTTCCCTCGCCTCCTTCGCTTATTGTTACCTTTGTCTATAAAAAATAAATAAAAAATCAATATATCATCAACTAAAACACACAACACACAAATAGAATAAAGCCAAACAAAAAATAAAACCAATCAACGGTGGTTTAGCTGCGTACTTTAATCGTGATATCATTCTTACGAGCTTTGATAGCGGAAGACAACAGCTTAGGAAGAAGATCAGTCTGTGACTCCTCAACGCGTGGAAGCCACGCGTCTGGGTTCTTGAAGCAAAGGAAAACATGACGGTCGTACTGATCAACAGTGCCGGCGAGATTTTCCTTGTACATCTCCTTTCTGCTGAATCCGAATTTGGCGTCCTCCTCTTCAGCCGCTGGGATCACAGCAGCAGCAGCAACATTATCAGAATCCGCCATTGAAAAAGCTATCACTCTTCTTCCTCTGCTTCTAGTACTAAAGCTAAAGGATCCAGTTAATGATTTTCGCGGTGGAAGACGAAGAGCGTTAAATGACAGAAACCTGTTTGTCGAAGAAGAAGAAGAAGGGAAATGGGCTGATAAAATGAGGGAACGGTGGGCAACACGCATAGCTAATGTTGCGTTTTGTTTGGATATGTGAAATTGGGTATGGGCCTCCTCCTCTGCGCTAAGATAAAAATTCAATAAATAAATAAAATGCAAGCGCGGGGGGAGCGTGATGGCACGCTCCGGTGGTTGGCGATGGGTAGAGAATCGTTCGGTGTGGGCGAGTCTGTTTGAAAGTTTGTTAGGAGCGGTTTGACGGATCAGATGGCGAAGTGATGTTTGTTTTGTTTTGACTTTTTGTGAAGCTTTTAGTGTTTTTGATGACAAGAGCGCATAGGCTATTCCTAGTGACAACTGTAGATGATAAATGTCTATCACTTAAACGCCACCGTTTTCCGTTTTTGGCGACTGGACTAATATCAGGTCTAGAATAAATCTCATTTCATAATGCTAATGCTAGGATTAAATGCTCTTTTTTTGTTTAATTATCATCAATTATTTAAAAATAATAGACATCATTTCATAATTTATCCCTTTTAAAAAATTTTATTTGTTAATGTTTTCTTAATCATAATTAACAACAAGAGAAACTTACAAATAAATTATTGAAAAAAAAAATCTAAGAGAAGTTCTATTGGTATTTATATTTTGTTTGGTGTTATAAATTTATTTTTTTATATGTTTAATAAAAATTTAAATTTAAATTTTATTACATTTTTGCTAAGTTGGTATCCTAATTGATTTATTGATAATTAAAAGTAAAATTTAAGAAATTAACCACAATATTATTGATTTAAAAATTAATTTTAATTTTAAAATAATTCTTTTAGTGAAATAATAAATTTTGAAAAAAAAAATCAATGACTTAGTCATTCAATTTTAAAATCAACTCTAATACTAATTCAGTAAGATATAATTACAAATTTGAAGTCAATTTGATGATGTTAAAAATTGAAAACAAAATGTCATAATCTAGTATTGAAGTCAATAAATTAAAAATATGTGCTTACCTTGAAAGAAAGTGTAAAATTCATAATTAAGCTAAAATAATTTAATTGAATTTTGTTGTATTAGTCAAAAAATTCATAAAGCTATTTATTTTTAATAATTATGTTACTTCCACCAATAAAATAATAACATATAAAATCAAGTGATTAATAAAAAAAACAATCATAAGCATATATATAATATTTATATTAATGGTATGAAATTTAATTAAAATATATATATATATAAATCTAATTAATCTAAATAAAATCTTTAAAAAATTTTTAATGATTGGAGCGGGGGAAAGCGAGTGGAAAAAGCAGTCAGTCCAATTGGATTTCCTCTTTTTATTTTCCATTTTTTCACGGAATGATAACCAGAAGAATGCTACGGTACAAAGACGTAACACAACCGTCCAAATAATTAAAATTCATATTATTCAGATCTCTAAACAGTTAAATTGATTGTGAGATATTTAAAAGTTAACTCGACAAAAATTTATTTAGATATATAAAATTTAAAGAATAAAATTTAGAGAAAAAAAATTTAAAAGAAATATTTTTTTATGATATTTAAAGAAGGATTACGTCCCTTATATATACACACAAGAATCTTAATTACAACCTAATTAGAAATAAAATAATATTATAAATAGAATAAAACTTTATTTCTATTTGTATACAAATATTTATTTCCTAATATATACAATAAAAATATTTACTTCCTCAACACTTCCCCTCAAGTTGGTGAATGTATGTCAATCATTCTCAACTTATCAAGTGAGTTGTAGAATATTTTTTCAAATACAGCCTTTGTGAGGATGTCAGCTAGTTGAGTTTGAGACGAAACATATGAAAGATCAATTGTCCCTTGGTTTAGATGATCTTTTATGAAATGTCTGTCAACCTCTATATGTTTAGTTCAATCATGTTGAACCGGATTATTTGCAATTGCTATGGCTGTCTTGTTATCACAATGTAACAACATAGGTTTCGGATATTTTAATCTCAGATCCTAAACAATTCGCTTTACCCAGAGCAACTCGCATACTCCATGAATCATTCCTCTAAACTCAGCTTCAACACTTGACCTTGCTACAACTTTCTATTTCTTGCTTCTCCGAGTGACTAAATTATTTCCAACAAATGTAAAGTACCCGGATGTTGATTTTTGATCAGTCCGATCTCCAGCTCAATCAACATCAGTATAGCCAATAATTTCAAAATCCTTACTCCTCTCAAACAATAACCCTTTACCCGAAGAAGACTTTAGATATCTTAATACTCGGTATACTATATTCATATGTTCTTTACTCGAAGAATGCATGAACTGACTCATAATACTTACTGCAAAAGCAATGTCTGGTCGAGTATGAGATAGGTAAATCAACCTTCCCACCAACCTTTAATGCTTATCTCTATGAGTTGGAACTTGATCTTCTAGGACTGAAAGTCCATGGTTGACTTCAATGGGAGTCTCGGCTGGCTTACAATCAAGCATCCCCGTCTCTGTCAGTAGGTCCATTATGTACTTTCATTGGCAAAGAGAAATTCCTTGAGTTGATCTTGCAACTTCAATTCCTAAAAAATACTCCAAGTTACCTAAATCCTTAAGTTCAAACTCGGATACTAACTTTCTTTGCAAGATTGTTGTCTCACTTGGATCATTTTCAGTGACCACCATATAATCAATATATACAATCAGCGTGGTGACTTTACCTAACTTCTGTTTGATGAATAGTGTGTGATCAACATCACTTTGCTTATATTCGAGCTTCCTCATAAAGGTTGAGAGTCATCCAAACCATGCTTGAGGCGATTGCTTGAGTCCACATAATGCTCTTTTTAGTTTGCATACTTGGTCAATATATTTAGTTCCGGGTGGTGGATCCATATATACTTCTTCATCTATGGTTCCATTAAAAAATGCATTCTTTACATCAAATTATCGCAGCGACCAGTCCAGGTTGGCAGCTAAGGACATAAGGACTCGGATGGTGTTCATTTTTGTTACTGGGGCAAATGTATCTTCATAGGCAATTCCATACTTCTGAGTATACCCCTTTGCTATCAACCGAGTTTTATATCGATTTATACTTCCATCTGGATTGAGTTTGACAGTGAATATCGACCTACACCCCACCATTTTCTTTCCTTATGGAAGAGGAACAAGATCCCACATCTAGTTCTTCTGTAACGCCTCCATTTCATCATTCATAGCTTTCTTCCAATCTGAATCATTTAAGGCTTCCTGCACATTACTCGGAATAAATACAGTAGATAATTGATTTACAGTAAGTGCATGTGAGTTAAATAAATGGTTCATTGATATGAAGTTGTTGATAGGGTATTTAGCTTTGTTATGAAGGTTCGGATCATATTATTTTTTCGGAACCCCTCTATTAATCCTAGAAGGATAACGAGGCTCATAATTTAGAATTAAAAGAGACAGGTTTACTTTATTATGCACCGCATCCAGAGTTTCTTCAGCTTCTGGTATGGGTTGGGAAGATGTACTATCTTGATTGCTTGAATTTTCTTTGATGATCTGTTCGGGTGAGATGCTCGTACTCGGAATATCAGATGTCTATCCGGGTGAGATGCTCATACTCAGAACACCAAATATCTATCCGAGTGGGATGCTCAGAACATTTAGGAGACTCAGATTCGGAACACTCATAATGCTATCTTCAAGCTCAAAGAGGTTCAAATTTTTCTCCCCCTAAAGAGAGCACTCGGAGTGGGAGAAGAAAGGACAATTTTCATAAAATCGAACATCCCGAGTGACATACATCTTCTTTTTATTCGGATCATAACACCGATATACTTTTTGTAAATCCGCATAGCCAACAAAGATATTGCCACAACCCAAAACAGGGGCCATGATCGGCGCTAGGGAACAAAAATTCTTTCGAATCTGGAACCTATTGCAAGCCTTAGAAAATAAAATCATACAATAAATAAATAAATAATACGTCAAAATTTAAATTTTTTGAATCAATATATAAAATAAATATTCAAAATCCTTTCATAAATTAATATATATTCGTACAGTATTCAAATACAATTCTCAGAGTATTTAATATCAAAAAAAAATATTCTTCTGATGCAATAACACTACTACTGCAATTTTTAGAATAAAATTCAGAGTTCAAAATATACATTTACATAAAATAGCTGGGATAGAAGAACACTGGCGAGGAACTCTACTATTAAGGTCTGACGATATAGGATCTCCTGAAAAAAAAATAATTGAGGGGGGTTAGACCTCATTGAGTGAATTATTATAGTATATATACATGTAGTCTAAACCATAACAATCAAGCATTCTTATATATGTATGTATATGCACGCATTTCACCCAAATTCCAAACTCTGCTTTTATAAATATAATAGATGCAGAAAACATTAATTTTAATACATGAAGGATCAAATAGAACCCTATTAATTGCAACCTCAAACAATCATATCATCACTCTAGCCATATGGGCTCACTTAAATCCAAATAGGTCACTTATTCCATTCTGAACAGTAAACTGGCCTCGAGACACTAAGTCAACCAAGCTCCAACAGTCTGACTGTTAGTGTGATTGGCCCCGAGACATGTGGTCAACCGATCTCCAGCAATCACACTATCTATCACATTATATCTCAAATCATAAATCAATCATATCATCAATCTCAATCAAATCATAATTCACCACAAGTAATCCTCACTCAAACCTAAATCTATCTCACTGATATGTATACGGTCCTAGTGCTGCCCACTAGGAAACACGTTCTATTGATATCCTTCATTTAAAATAAACCATTCATTCAAAAAAATAATTAATGTAGAATGACATTCATAATAATAAAACAAACCTTATATATACCAGAAATATACCTAAAATATACCCAGTATATTTCGGGTATATATATGTCAAATAAAATATGAAATATACTAAAGATAAACCAATAATATAGTTAAAAATAATTTAAGTGCATTATAATAATATAACATGCATTTGCTTAAAAATGTACCTAAATATACTAAAAATATACCCTAAGTACACAAATTATTTAATAAAACAATTATGTATAAATATTCATTTAAATATGTATATGTACTAAAACATGCATTTAGGTTTAACATATATTCACAAATATACCAAAATAACCTAATTTTCTAGCATGCATATATCACAAATAAACCTTAAGTACACCACTGATGTGTTAGGTTTAAATCAATAATACAACATGCATTTATTTGGAAATATATAAAAAATATACCAAAAATAAACTTAAAAATAATTTAAGTGTAAGTCAATAATATGACATACAATTATTTAAGCATAAACCTAAAATATACCTAAAGTATACTAATCAATCAATAAAATAATTAGGACTAAATACACATTTAAAACATGTATATATACTAAAATATATTAAACATAAACCTAATTGTTTGATGTGCATATATCAAAATAACATGCATATATATAAAATAAAAACCCTAGATATACCAAAAATATTATAATCTAAATCACTTTTTTAAAAACATATAATGAAAATGAAAAAAAAAAACCCTAAGTGATGCATCCCATATGCAATGCATATATATACAATCTAATAACTCACTGGTGTGTTTTCCTCGGGACAGACTCAACGAGCCTAGATCGTTAGGCATCGGTCTCAGCGTAGCTAGAAAAAATAAAATAATAACAATCGTCAAAATAAACTTCTAACTCTATACTTTTATGATTACTATAGACTTAGACTTGGACCGGTTGTCACGTTTTACGAGAAATATACCAAAATTTTAGCAGAGTATCCT
Organism: Mallotus nudiflorus; assembly: GCA_947683625.1. NCBI lineage: Eukaryota > Viridiplantae > Streptophyta > Magnoliopsida > Malpighiales > Euphorbiaceae > Mallotus > Mallotus nudiflorus. The sequence continues at coordinate 4,794,321 of CANTUR010000283.1, read as the reverse complement.
CTGTAAAACGGACATCTCCCTACAAAATTAGGGCCGATCCTGCACAGAAAACACACTTCGAATACAACATTCTCTCAATTCCTCGGTCGGGATCCCAAACTACAATTTCCCCCGACCGAGGTTCATAATTCATCACAAGATATAATAAAATATATATAAATTCAACAAATACTAAAAATGCCCTTTATGTATCAAAATATGGCAATTTAAACATTAAAAACATAAAAAATAATTACTTTACCCATAATTACTTAAAAACCTTAATAATAATATAATATAAGTAAAAATCGATATTTCTCAAAAAATACACCAGTATTAATAAAAATTCATTTTATAAATCCAAATTACTTAATTAATCCATAAACATACTAAAATTTACTAAAAACCCATTTATTTACAAAAATAATATATTATATATAATTTGAAAATAATTTTTGAAAAATATTATTAATTAGTTAAAAATAGTAAATAATTTATAAAAATCATTTGTGTACTTCAAATAATTATTAAAACCAATTAAATTTAATATTTAGCCAAAATTACTACCAAATTACCAAAATGCCCCTAATATATAAAAATTCATATAAAATACTAATAATATTCAAAATTTCAATAAAAATTATGTAATTACTCAAAATTTATTTCCTCAACATATTATTCATCAAAATCAACAAATACACCTAATTAACCAATAATTTCTATAAAAATACATATTTAATCTATTAATCCCAAAATACACATAAATTATATAAAATTCCATAAGATTATATAAATTCATAAAAATTATTTTGTAAATAAATAAAATTTTAATATCAACTCAAATACACAATTAATCATTAAATTCAACCAAAATACTCATTTAATTCAATACTCCAAAATTTACATAAAATATAAATATTTCTAAAAATTATATAATAATTCTCAAAAATTAATTTCTTAACATTATAATTACTAAAAATATATAACAACAATTATTTAACCAAATTCATAATTTAATTAATTAATTAATGAAAATTCATTTTTTAATTATTAAAATATTCAATAATTAACCAAAAATAAAAAAATCAGAAAAATAAATAAAAAATATCTATGATTAGATTAAGATGCATAGATTAATATTTCAAAAAGAAATTATAAAAAAATCAATTAAACTCAAGCTAAAAAAATTAAGAAAAAATTTGACATAAACTAAAATCAATCAAAACTTACAAATGAATAAGTTTAAGCTTGAATGGAGCTTGGGATCATCTTCCCCACAGCTCAGGGAGTCAACCAAGCCAAGGAAGCCAAGCTCCCGCCGCCGAGAAGTCACCAGTGACCGCTGCTCCAAGCTGCTGCCGCTGCTGCTCTGCATGTTGTCCACCGGTGACTTCTACAGCTCTTCCATGGCGGTGACGATGAGAAGGAGAAGATGATGGCATTGGTAATGACTGAGCAGATCGTGTGGAAGAAGGAGAAGCGCAATAATGAGAGGAGGCCGGAGTTGCGGGAAGAAAGGGAAGAAAGAAATGGTTTTGTATATATATATATACACACACACACACACACACACACACACACACTCACAATATAATCAGACACACATATATTAATAATAATACATACAATATAATATAAAATAACAATCAAAATAACATTAATAAAATATCACTATCAAAATTAATAAATATCAACAATGTAAATTAATAAAATAAAATAATAATGAGGTACTCACAATATTAATAATGCTCAAAATCACATCAACTAAGAAAATAATATTAGTGCTTAAAAAATAATATTAAAATAACCATGCACTAAATTAACATTATTAAAATAATAGTATTCGAAAATAATAAACATACATAATAGAATTTTAAACGTCCAAAATAATAAATTCCAAATTAGTATATTTATGTAGAAAATTCAATTAAACTTAAAATAATGATAACAAATCATAAAATAGTGAAATAATTAAATATAACTTTTAAACTTTATTAACACTGCATATCTCAATATTTAATAAAATAATTTAAAACCAGGGTTATCACAGATACACTGGATAGCTCGAGGGTCTAATTTGTTGAGTGTCTAATAAACATATGCTGAGCATCCAAAAACTCGGGGTTTGAGATTATTGAGGGGTGGAGATATGATAAGTTCCTAAAGTTTTTAAAAATGAGTTTTAAAATCGAGTACTCGTGATGGTGTCTGGTTTATGAGGTACGCAGCGGATCGAACAATCTCTCCGCAGTATTCTCGAGGAACATTCATATCAAACAATGATGCTCGGACAACTTCCAATAATTGTCGATTCTTCCGTTCAGCTATACCATTCTATTGAGGAGTGCCGACATAAGATGTTTGGTGGCGAATGCCCTTCTTGTGGCAGAAATCATTGAGAATTGAATTAACATACTCCCCACCATTGTTAGACTGCAAGACTCAAATTTTACTCTGATTTTATGTAGCCACCATGTTGTACAGGTCTTGAAACTTAGAGCACACATCTCTTTTATTGGAAAGTAGTGATACCCAGGTCATCCAGGTACATTGATTAATAAACGTTATAAAATATCGAGCACCAGATAGAGTAGGAATTCGAGCAGGTCCCCATACATCAGAATGAATGGTCATAAATGGAATTGAATTTTTATTATAACTCGGTACATAAGAAATTCGATGGCCTTTTGCCAATTCACAAATATCACACTTGAATTCCAAGTTTGTGGTATGCAAAAATAAATTCGATTTTATTTGTCTAAGATAATGAAAAGAGAGATGCCCAAAACGACGATGCCACAAGATTACTTGGTCTTTACTTGAGCAACTTCTATCAACCTTATTAACTTGACTTGACTTCCATCTTAAATCATCACACAACTCAAGATAGTACAACTTTTCACGTTTAACACCAAAGCCAAGAATCCGGTGCATTGTAATGTCCTGAAATACATAATAATTAGGCCAAAATTTGACAGTGCAATTCAAGATTTCAGTGATTTGGCCAACAGATAGTAGATTATAAGAAAGAGATGGAACAACAAAAACAGTATCTAAATTAAGAGAGTCAGAGTTAGATATTGATCCCTCATGAGTGACTGGTGCTATGCCTCCATTAGCAGTTAGAATATTTTATTAGGTTGATGGACGGATAAATGTAAGATGGTGAGTGAAGTTTGTCATATGATTAGTAGCACCTGTATTAATAATCCAAGTATTATTTCGAGTAAGATTTTTCATACCTGAAGTTTTATCAAGATCATTACTTGGTTTAGTAGAAGTAGCAATTACAGCTTTGCCGAGCTTCTTACGAGGTTTTCTATTAAAATCCCACCATTCCGAATATCCCATAATTTCATAGCACCGTTCCTTGGAGTGTCCAACTTTGCCATAATGAATACAGGTGTATGTGATGGGCTTATTTGGTATTTTTCCTTTGAACTGGGGACGAGTCTGAGCTGCTACAAGTACAGAATGATCTGACAGTATCTTCGGCTCTTCCATCGTATGTCGCTGGTTATGATCCCTCCGAACATATGCATAACTAGATTCAAGATTAAAAAGTGGATCCTTCCGGAGTATTTCACTCCGAGTATTATTAAATTCAGAATCAAGCCCGACTAGGAAAATATGTGTTCGAAGCCGGGTAATATGTTTATGAAGTGATACTACTCCATTAATATCCTCCCCTTGTACACACGTCTGGGCATCGATTTCCTGAAATATTCCAATCAGTTCATTATAGTATGCAGGTAATGGTTTACCATTCTAACGTGTTGTGAATGATTTATGATTCAATTCAAATAAATGAGTTTCGTCAGATCCATCATAGAATGTTTTTGAGACAGCATCCTATATCTCCTTTGTTGTTGGAAGACGGATGAATCTCTGTATCATTGTCGAACTCATGGAGTTAATCAGCCAACTTTTGACTCGATTATTATCAAGGAGCCAAGTCTCTAATGCTTTATCTCTTGCTGGTGGCTTTGACGTAGTGCCATTAAGAAAGTCAGATTTATTTCTGGCTCCAATTCATATCTTCATAATCTGTGACCATAGAATATAGTTTGTATCATCAAGAATAATTATTGTGAGAAAAGGAGAATTATCTTGAAAGGTTTGAATAAAATTGGGTGTTCCATAGGATACGATGGATGTGTTTTTGTTAGTTATGATTTTGAAGATTTAAAGAATTCAGAGGAAGAAGAAAAAAAATACTATTTGCAAGAATTCAATAAAAAAAATTCGATTTCAATGGGTATACTATGATACCATAAAAAATAAAATTCAGAGAAAAAAAGAGAAAATTCAAAGAAAATATTTTTTCATGATATTCAAAGAAAGGTTACACCCCTTATATATACACACAAGAATCCTAATCACAACCTAATTATGAATATAATAACATCCTAAATAAAATAAAATTTTATTTCTAATTGTATACAAATATTTACTTCCTATAATATATAATTAAAATATTTACTTCCTCAACAAAACTCAATTCTTCAAATTTATAGATAAATATAAATAAAAATTTACAAATTATCTCATAGTTTTAATATATTAATAATTTAATATATAAATTTTTATTCATAATAAATGTAAAAGATCTTTTAATATATAGATTATTAGAACAAAATATAGTTTTTAGTAAATATATTATAACTTATTTAGTGATTAATTTATTTAAAAAAATTTTATGAATACTTTTAATTTATAATTTATATTTTTTAATTTTTTTTTAATTTTTTTAGACTCTTTTAATTTCACTTAATTTGAATTCAACTTAATTATATAATAACTAAATTCCAACTAATCAAAACTCAACTAATTTACACTCAGATATCATTATTTGTTTTATTACTGTTTGCTGAGGTGGTTTATTGTGGTTGGACCTTCAGATTGTAGTACCAACAGGTCGTAACTTTAATCTCTAGAAAAGTCAATTTCCCCGCCCATGGGGATTCTTACATCATGTATGAGCCACGAAAGAACTATTATCATATGGAAAATGTTACATGTCGGGGGCAGCCACGTAACAGTATGTGGATGGGTCGCGACAATTATTAAAATAATTTTTAATTTTAATTTTTTTAATTTTATTTAATTATTAAAATAAAATTTATAAATTATTACATATTAAATTTATTCATGTGTAATTTAATTTTATATTTAAAAAAATTATAAATTATATATGTTTAAATTTTTATATAATAATTTTATTTATGTATAACTTAAATTTTAGATTTAAATCTTTGCATAATGGTTCACATAAAAAAAATTCAAGATAAGAAATTAAATTTTCAAAAAAAAAATATAAGAGCTATTGTGGTAATTTGTTGCGGAATTGTTTTTTCTTTTTCCTTTTTTGACATCTTGAAATTAAGAAATGAGAGTACTAGTAACTAAGTTACAATCCTAGTATCTTGCTGCATAAGTGTATTTTATATTCCTCAATTATTCTGGCACAATATGTAGAATGGAAATTAATGAAAATGTTCACATTTTGTTATGAATTCTTTTAGGTATTATGAAAATAGTATCATTGAAACTGACGATTTAGATTCAATCCATTTATAAATAAACCGATATAATTAAAAAATAAAAAAAATTAAATTTATGATAAAAAGATTAAGATTATGAATAAATTAATCAATCTAATATAAAAATTAAATTCGAATGTTAAGATATATAACATAATAAATTAAAATATGAATTAACCCATATAACTCATATATAAAATACAATCAATATCTTTTAATCCTAATCATAAGTTCATTAAATATTGATTTCTACTTTCAGTTTTCATATTTATTTTAAAATAATTTATAATTTAAAGTTAATGTATTTATAAATTAGATTTATATAAATTAAATGAATTGCACAAGTTATATCATACTATTTGCTAATTAAGCACATACATATTGAATTTAGAGTTATAACATTATTAATTAATTAAATGAGTCGTGTTCTCATTTTTATTCTTATTTATAAGTTAAAATTAACTTAACACGATTGGTATGGAATGGAACTGAGTGAAAGCCTTAAAAAGGCCGCAGCAAGAAATGCTGACGCATGCTCTTACGAAACAATGTTTTGGTGGGGCTTTCATTAGCCTTCATTTTCTAAATAATTTTTCTGAGCTCAATGCTTCCTTCAGCCATTTACTACATTCTCTATGTTTTGCACCATCAAGGCGCTTTCAGTTTTTTACATTCAGAGCATGGAGTTCAGATACCCCTAATGGGGACACACAAATTGCAGTTCATTCAGAGCATATGTAGCTCATTCGCAAATGCCAGCTACCAGAAGAACAATACTGGCCTACATAAAAGAAACCTTTTATCGAGACTCGAAATACACAAGAATGATAATTAGTTTTTCGACAATATTGTCCTAAAAATAATGATTCTCTAACAGTTTACCTAAACATTATATAGTTCAAGATTGTAATGAAAATGAAGAATTCATGCTCATAATTGTTGATAAACTGTACATTAACCGGAAATATGCAGAAGCAATAGTTCCGACAGAAATGAAAGAGAAGCAACTTCATTCCTCAGTTAAATTGCATTTGAATTTCCTCGGTGTTGTTTATCATGCATATTTAGAAGATGTTGCGTGTGGCTATCAGGGGATCAATGGATTTGTATCCCTTTACAATGGATGAGGAACCATTGAATCTGGTTTCAATAAGGAAACCAAACACAGAAATCAAAAGAAATCAATCTCTAGATAATTACCTGAAGGCTTCACATCTACACCTGGCGCATTCCCAGCTGCTGGGGGTGCTTTTGGCACGTCTGCTCTCATAAGAAAATCCATCACAGCTTGTTTTGGCACATCTGGGGGATTTGTGCAACGAATGAGCGCCCAATTCACACTCTGAAAGAATGGATGTTGTTTTATTTCTGTAGCTCCACGCCTATAAGCAAGACGATGCTGTGGTTCTTTCACCAGTAAACCTCTGATCAAGTCCCTAGCAGCAAAACTCACTGGAGGCGAATCTGGAAATCTTAACGGCTGCCCAATCACATTAAACAGCGTAGCCCGATTTCCTGCTCCCTTGAAGGGAGTTTTACCAAACAGAAGTTCGTAAAGAAAGATTCCAAATGTCCACCAATCCACAGCACTTCCATGGCCTTCACCTTTAATAATTTCAGGTGCCAAGTACTCATGAGTTCCCACAAAGGACATCGATCGAGCATTTGTGGGTTCAGCAATAAGCTCGGGAAGAGGGGTTACTTGGTGATTCATCTCACTCTTTGGCTTAGGCTTTTTGTCCTTTTTGTCTCTTTTAGACCTTGATAAGAAGCGTGGTCCAAAACAAGCTGGTTGGATGCAATCAGGCTGCATTACACAAGTTGGCTCAATGCAAGCAGGTTGCACACAATATGCTGAATTCTTTGACTCTAAGGTTGAGTGTGATGATTTCACAAGAGTTGGACAGACAACACATCTTAGAGAGAGATCAAAATCTGAGAGCATTATGTGCCCATCTTCCCTCACTAAAACATTCTCTGGTTTAAGGTCTCTGTAAATGATCCCTAGCATGTGCAAGTACTCCAAAGCAAGAAGAACTTCTGCAACATAAAACCTGAAATATTCCAACAAAAATCAATGGACTAAAACTGTGAGAATTGCATCTATAAGACTGCATCGTAGTATTAAAATGATCATTTAACTAGCAAAAATTAATCCTCATAGTTTCTCAAGTCACTTCTCATTTGCATGATTTTAACTCTTCTGAGTGCTTAGTTGAGATGAAACATGTATCTTTCCTTTTTTTTTTTTTTTTTTTTTTTTTTGAACAGCATTTCCAACTTATAAAATAATAATAATTAATAACTTTTTTTCAGGTGGCAATTGCATGTAAATAATCAAACTTTTCTTTCATCAGTTTAAATGACCAAAACAATACTCGATCAGAGAATCTCTGAATACACAAATATAAATGGAGATAGAACTTCTGTTAACATTTTTTGAAACTATTGCAAAATGCAAGAAAAGAATAATTATCTCAAAGAAGGTAGTGGATATAGATATATATTGTAACAAGCTGGGTGCCAAGAGTTGGAGTAGCACATGCAATTAAAAACTATACATATAATTTAGAAGAAATGCCATGAAATTCCATAGTTAGGGAGGAAATATTTAACAGGGGCGAAATATTTCAGAGTTTGATGTAACCTATTGGACAAATGGTATTTAAAATTAGAAATTGTAAGCACGGATGCCTTAGCACAGTGTTCATCCTGCTTCTCAAAAAAATATTTTCCAAAGAAAATAGGGGAAAAATGGTCCACAGAAAAGTCCATCAACTCAAAGAAGAGATGACATGAATAAAGACATCAAGCTTTTACTGCACGTACTTAGAGGGCACACAATCAACAGGACTTGTTAAGTAACTAAATAAACCTTAATATTCACAAAACAAAAAGGAAGAAAAAGGAGGAAAGATTTTCTAACCGAGCAGCATGCTCAGGAAAGTACTTTCCAGGTTGTCTTTGCCTGAGTGCATGCAGGTCTCCTCCAGGGCAGAACTCCATCACCAAGCAAGAGAACTTTTCTGTCTCAAAATGTGAATACAAAGTTGGTAGAAATGGATGATCCAGAGATTGTAGAATCTCCCGTTCAGTTTGAGCCCTTGGAAGCTTCTTCCGAGCTGCTAGAGCTGCTTTATCCATAACTTTCATCGCAAAATGAGTTCTTGTGCCAGTCAATTCTGATAGATACACACTGCCTATGTCTCCACATCCCAGTCTCCTCAACAATTTAAAGTGATTCAACCCCAATGCTCCCTCACGAGATCTTACAGCTTGAATTGCTTCCCATCTTATATCATTTGCTTTGTGAGGCCTGTACAAGGCACTAGTTAAGCTACTTGAGCTGCTTTCATCACTAACATCACTATCTGTGCTGCCTCTATAGATACTTGTCTTCCTACTCTCAATGTCATAGGAATTACTTATGTCACCACTTTCGCTAGGTTTATCAACAAAGCTTGCTTCTTCACTAACTTCAGTGTTGGTAAAACTTTGTTTTGCTTCTGCATAAAGAGTAGCAGTGCAGACACTAGCTGGAGGACTGGAACAAAAGCTCAAGGCTGATTGAGATGTTAAGTGGTTCTTAAGCACCCCAATAGCTCCTTCACATGAACCTGAGATAACACTCTCAGATTCAAGCGAGCCACTTGAACTAGAACTCTCAGGACCATCAATAGGACGCTTGACTAAAGATTTGCCTTCTACCATCAAAATCTTCTCCTCAGGAGAACTTTCTGCTGATTGATCAAGAACTTCATTTGAGCCTGCAAACTGAGATTTATCCTTATGTAGACTATAAAAGTGTTTGGCCATATTGGGCAATTCTTCAGATTGCAAAGGAGCATTAACAGTTCTATAAGAATGCTCCTGATTAGCAACAGAGCCATTTATATGCTTCATGCCAGCTTTACGAACACCAGCATAGCATGCAGATGAAGCTGCTTCATATCTAGATTGTTTTGCAGATGGAGGCCGAGAAGAGCAAGGAACTACAGACTCGCATGAAGGATTATTCCCTAATGTAGATGCTGAATTCTGACTCTTCGATGAAGGACTAAAGCCATTGCCAAATGACTCCATGAAGCAACTTCACACAAACTCTACAAAGCCAAAATCCAATAAAGCAAAGTAATCTTCAGAGATATAGCTATAAATGACAACCAAGCCATCATTAACGACAGAACCATCAAATTAAATTGTCCATTTATCTAAAATCAAGGAACTGTTATAATATCTAGGCAAATTAAGATAAAGACACAAATGACTACGGCAATTATAATTGAAACAAGGAAAAGAAATAAAATTTGGAGAATCAGCACATAGCATATGGCAGACCAGCTCATGAAGTGCTAATCAAGACAAACTCCAAACATAACGGAGATAACAAGATATACTGTCATATAATATAGCTAAGGAAATGAAGATAAAAACCGTTACTTCATATAGAATCAAATGAATGTCAAAATCTAACCTTTCAACCATTGAAAAAGATTATTATATCTAAAAAATCCGGTAAAAGTCCAAAAACTATACATTGCTTTTACCATTCAGAAACAAACAACTTTCTCCATAACCCAATTGCTCAAATGATTTAAAAATCAAGAAAATGACTTGGATTCTAAACTAAACAACGAGTTCTTGAAAACAACAATAATCAAGAACCAAAGTTCAAGCTTCTTTCTTTAGCTCAATCAAGAAAGTAAATCAAAAAAGCAAGCAAATAAGGAAATACCCAGTAAAAGAAAGAAGCAAAAGAAGCAAATTACCTGATTAAAGAAGAGAAGAAGCAACGCAAAAGAAAAAGAAGTAATCTTGCATGAGTACCAGCTATGAATCAGAAATAAAAAATTTTAAAAAGAAAAAGAAACAACCCAGTAGCCAAAAACAACAGAAGTTGACAAAGAAGAGAAAGCGAAACAACTTTGTTCTTGTGCTGTTTAGATCGGATCGAAGCAAGAAAGAAACATAGCAAGGGGAAAAAAAAAGAAAGAAATAGAGAGGTTCTCGGCAATAGAATAATAATGATAAATGATTGAGCTCTATGCTGCTGCTTGTGAGAGGAAGAGAAACTGTGAAATCTTTCGTCGTTTTTATGAACTTTTAAGACGACGACAAGAAGAAGACGACGACTTTACAAAGCTAAAGATTTGATTAACACTTTACTCTGTCTTTGTCTTCGGTTTTGGATTAAATTCAATTTTTAAAAGAAAATTCATTAAATTTGGAGAGTAATCATACATAGATTGGGCCACCTCTCATTATGTGCGTAGAGCGCTCCCGCCGCTCACTGTTATCGCTATTTACTACCAAAACTCTCTATTCTTTTTAATCTTTATAAAAATAAATTCGATTGGTGGTTGAAATTTATAAATTATATGATAATATATATTTTTATAAATTGTTTTTATTGAATTTAAAATTTTTATTTCTCAAACTTTTCTTTTTTAATTTATAAAAGATTTTATAGTTTGTCGCATTTTAGGTTTTTTTTTTCTTTTTTTAATTAGTGTTAAAAAAAAAAAAGAATGTGTTCTCATTTGATATTTAAACGCATTTATTGAGTTAACTAAATTATTAAGCAACCTCAAAATCATACGACAACAACCTATTAAATTTCAATTAAAATGAAAAAAAAAAAAAAAAACTTCAATCCCTAAAAACACTAACTTATTAAGCAACCTCAAAACCATACGACAACAAACTATTAAATTACAAATAATATCTAAAAACACTCAAATAAAAAAGCATGTATAAACATTCTAGTAATTAAGAGAGAAAAAAAAACATTTTAGTGATTATTTCACTATTTGATCATATAAACCGAATAAAAATGGCCAAATGCATAGTTTTACTTTGAATTTTACTCAATTAACTCTAACACTCTCAACTTTCATTATATTTTTTTTACCCTTTAAACTTTAATTCTAAACCTATATAACTTATATAATACATAACATTAAAGTATTTTTATAAATTAATATTGAAAAACTTATATAAATTAAAATAATGTTTAATGAAAGAGAAAATATAATTAAAAATAAATATTTTAATGATTAATATAATTATATTAATTTTTAATTTTATTTATGTTGTTTTAAAATTAAATTTAGCATTGTATATATTAAAAATTATTTAAAATTAAATTTTTATTTTTTTATTGAATAAATTAAATAAAATTAAAAAATATAAATTAAAAGTAAAAAATTTCAAAATAAAAATTTAAAAATTAAATTAGATAATAAAAATTAATAAATATTAAAGATTAATTGTGTGAAATTTCGAAGTAAAACTATATATTCAGAGGAATAAAAGTTTACTCTTTATCCTATGTACTTACATTGGCAACAGCAAAACATTTTAGGATTCTGAATTCCATGAAATTTAGTGCTTAACAATTCTATATAAAATAATTAATTAATAATCACATGGACTTCTGCTAACCCAAATTAGCGGGTGTAGGGAACCCTCACATGCGAGCACGTGAACTCGTCAACAATAGCACGTGGCCGGCTGTCATGCTCCGGCTCCGCTGCATAATAATACACTAGTCCTAAAGTGCACTTTAACTAATTTTAACGCCTAATTAATAGCTTTCAAAAATAACTAATCTCAAGGGCAAATTTGTATTTTCAGTATAGTGCCCCTAACACTAATGCTCAAATTTTCTACTTCCCATCCAGACACACGTGGGACCATCCTGTCACGCTACTGAGTTTTGGGACCCATAAGAGTTTGTAGGGCAGACGCCATGCATATGGTGGTTGAGTAGTCCCTAAAAGTGGGTCCTGCTAACTGCTACTCCCAGTCTTGACCTAAAAAAAGATTATTCTGATCCAACGGTAGAGATGTTAAGGAGATGCACTTTCTTAGAGTAGAGGGATATGTGACTGCAATCCACTGTGGCCGTTTGATTATATAAGTGGGCCATGGATAAGAGGGTATATTTGGTGGTGTAATGGCATCCTTATAAAGAGGGGGTTGAGATTGAGACACGTGTAATGGGTGTTAAAGGTGGGGTTCGGGAGACAAAATTCCCAAAGTTGTGGGGGCCAAATGTTACCAATCACATAAGCATGCTTGTAACAATCATTTTCAGTGTGCAATGCACCAAATCATCCTCTCTTTTTCTGGGGGCATAATTTGATAACGTAGATGTAGATTAGTACACCCACATCTATGCTTGGATCCTTTGAAATATCAGTGTCTCGGCACCCATTTCAATTTCGATTTGTGATTTAATCCACTCTAATTAGTTGATTTTGACGTTAATAATAAAATTATATGTTGTAAAGGGTTGAGCATGGACTATTGAAATATATTAAAACCGTATCAAATTAAATAATTTTAATTTCGAACTAAATTTTATAATTAATTTAGTACGTTACTAAATATTTATAAAAATTAAACTGAAAACAGTACTAAACTATACTAAATTGATACTAAATATTAATTTAATAAGTAATATATAGATATTAATAAATAGCAGCAAGTAGTAACTTAATTATATTGTTAAGTAATATACATATGTATACTAATATATGATAAAAATTAATATATTTTGTAATTAAAATATAATAAATAAATTGTTACCAAAATATTTTTATTAATTTTATTATTATTAATATTATTGTATTGTTACTATTTTTTTTTTAAGAAACAATATATTGTTACTACTACTACTCTGATTATTCAATTAACAAGTAAAAATATGAAATGTCTATTATATTACAACTTGAACTTAAAATATAAAAATAAAAAATTCACATTACATAGTTTGAATTAATTCAATTAATAAATAAGAATATGAAATATCAATTACAACACATTTTAAACTTAAAATATGAGAAATAAGAAAATTATTATTATTATTATCAACAACAAATAAAAATGTGGAATGTCCATCATATTTCAATTTAGACTAAAAATATGCAAATAAGAAAATTAAAATTGTATAATTTCAAATTTTATAATTTTTAATTGTTATTATCATATTTGATAAATTATTAGTTATTATTTTTGGTAAGTAATCTAATTATATTAATGTTATTTAAAATTAATGAGCTAAATAATATTATTATATTTAATAACTTATTAATTATTATTGTTATTAAGAAATACAATTTTATTGATATTATTTAAAATTTATAAGCTAAATAATATCATTATAATTTTTATTTTTCTAAGTAATAATATATAAACATATATTATAAATAACCAAAACGATGTAGTTTTGTCAAATACTACGTCGTTTTTATTAAAGTAAATAGTAATTTTACAAACAAAATTAAGAGAAGATAATTTTTATTAATTAAAATATATTGTTATTATTATATTTAATATTTTATTAATTATTATAATGATTAAGTAATTTAATCTTATTGATATTATTTAAAAGTAAGGAGGCAAATATTCTTCTTCTTCTTCAATTTTTGGTTTTTGGTGGATGCTAAAAGATTGTTGGCGAATTTTTATGAGCGTGCTAGAGGAGAAATTCCTCAAAAAAAAAATCTAACTTCTTTCAGACGAATTGTAAATTTTCAGAAATACCTTTATCACAATTTATTTGAATTTCAAGTAAATGAAATAAAAATTAATAATAAAAAGCTTATCTGAACAGTGAAATGAAATTATATTAATTAAAACTTAATACAAACTAAAATATTATTTTTGCTTTAAAATTAATAAAAAAAATTACTATAAATAAAATTAAAAATTTGCTAAAAATTATCTGAATAAAATTTGCTCATGATGATTGTTATCTATATTGTGTTGATAATTGGTTAATGATTGATTGATGTCCTTAATCTATGTTCTTTCCTTACTTTTATAGAAAATTCTTTGCTTGCATACTACTTCTTCAATTTATTTTTCCAGCTCAAGAATCTTCCATTCTTATGAATAAATTCACATAACCATTGGACACATTTTTCTCCAAGCTTGATCTTTTTTCCTAAAGCATTATCATCAAGAATTTTCCTCTTCATTAATGGACAAATAATTCAAAATTCTTCTAGTATTTTCCTTTCCCACACTAATTTGAGAACTGTTATGAAACCTTTATCTTAGATAAACTCTATCTTTAGAACCTTTTGTAAGTTGCACTGGTTATGGCTTTGTTTTTAATTATTTTTAGGCTTTAAAATCAAATTGGATTATTAATTTAATGGGTTAATATATTTCAGCCAAAATTTCAAAATATGGCACAAGCAACATACAATAACCAAAGCGACATTTTTTTATCCAAAATTATGTTGTTTTGATTTATGAATAATAAATATGATTTTAATTTATTTGTGGATAATAAATATAATTTTAATTTAGTTATGGATAATTAATATAATTTTAATTAACAATATAAATTTGTCTATTGTATAAATTTATAAATTTCTGTATTAGATTGTACCATATCGATCCGTTCCGATAGAATCAAATTTCCGTATCAAACCGTTCCAAAAAAATTAGATGACATTAGTATGAAAATTTTTAAATTAAATATTGATATTGAAATTTTATTTTTAAAATTTCCGTAATATAATATGGAGATTTTATGGAAATTTTAAATTCTCAAATTTTTCCGACCCATACTCACCCTAATGCTCAAAATATAGCAAAATGGTTATTTTTTTCTAAAAACATTAGAAATTGCGTTGAAATGCTACCATCCTTAATTAGTGAAATTAATTTCCAGTGTTTCTAAAACGGGAATGACTGCCTAACTGAAAATCGAATTCAAATCAATTTCATAATCTAAATTGAGATGCACCTAATATCAAAAAGATCCATTTTGATCATCCATCAAGTAATTGGTTCAATCCATGGTTAAAACTACAGTTCAACTTAGATCTCATATCCTAGAAAGGTTTGAATCGAGGTCCCTATCACATATTTCTACTAATTTACAGCTATTTCTTTTCGTTGCTTCCTTCTCTACAACATTACTAGAGCTCTCCAATTATCATAGTACAGATTATTAAGTAGCTAAAACATGATCAATAATACATAATAATTGCATATTGGCATTGAAGTCAAGGTGTACATATCAAGATTGTTCTAGCAAATTTTCTAAATACAAGTTCAATATATATCTCCCAGTGGACAAAACATCTAGCCTCTTCTCACTAGGTTCGTACTTCCCCTTCCGAAGCTGGTATCGATGTGTTACAGCTGAAATGGTATATGCTTGGCCTTCAATAGTCACACTCTCCCCACATTGCAAGTTCTGCTTCACAAGGTACAAGTAAGAAAACTTGAATGCTAAACAAGCTTGTTATATATATATATATATATATATATATATATATTTTCCAATGTCAGATAAAAATATGTTGGGCCTATATTGCCCTTTGAATGAATGAACAGACGAGCACAAGAAAAAGATGACAGATGTATTGTCCAAGTCTTTGTCTGTCAAAGCGCACAGAAGTTTAAGAGAAAAAGAGTATACGTTTCATTCTATAATCCTAAATCATAGAAGCACATCTGACAATTACAGCCCATTGAACGTAAAGCAAAGTTAGCTCATTGTATGGGGACCATGAGTGTTTTCTGGCAAGAATTCGTCCTGCCAATCTGAACATTCATGTACTTAAAATCAGCAAGAAGAATCCAACATATCTATAGCGATAAAAAAGACCCCACGTCTTCAAGCTTTAAAATGATCGGCAAACAATAATGCCTTCAAACTTCTCCCCACCCTTATTCAACAAGTTGTAATGTCCTCAATTATAGGGACATATATATCCATTTTGGGTTACCCCCCGGCTATGGACTCCTGGACAGCAGAGAAAGGATGCGCATCTAAATCCTTTTTGCTTCCCTTTTCCCTTTTACATGTCAAGGTCTCACTTTGACAGGCAGACGAAACATATGTTAAAAACTTGGACTGCTGCTTCCTTTAACAGCCTCCAACCTTTTTTAACAGTTTCTTATAAACAGTTGTCATTCAAACTTCAGTTTGCATTCTCTCTTCTAAAGGCATGGCATTACCTTTCCTCACCAAATGCAATTATTAGGGCATTATTAGAAAACCTTCGTAGAGTAATTCAACAACACTACTTTGTACAGTGGATAAATGATATGAAAGTGAGCGCAGCCTCCATGGCTCCACCAATCATTTCTCTTTGCTGGAAATGCTTGGAATCCAGCATGCTAGCGCATGAAAGACGTTGTCAAAGAGGTATTGATTAACATTACTTGTCCATGCATATGCATAGTAATGATGCAAAGGCAAATCAATCATTTAGTTGTTGCCTGTCCTTTAGCTAAGGGAGACTGGAGTCACTCTCCACTTTCCAGTTTTGTTACTCTTGCGTCTGATAGTATAGTTCAATTTTCGCTTGTGGCCTTTGGAAGATGGAAAGAAGCAAAAATAATCAATCGTGCACACTGGGGATGTTTAATCTTTGGCATATGCAGAAAGAGAAATAACATGGTCTTCAGCAAAAATAATTGTAGACAAAAACTAAAGCTTCTTGTGATTATCAAGATGCATGCAATACTATTCAGCAAGAAAAGTAACTGACAACACGGGCCAAGGAAATAGGAGAGACGAACAATGAGAACCTCCTGCCTTTGACGCTTCTAAAATGAATATAGAATGAGCATCTAATGTAAAATATAGAACCTAGTGCAGTTGGCACTAAGCAGAAATTCCAGCATGGGAGTTTGTATTCAATTAAGAGAATAGAAGCACTAGCAAAGTAGATTTTGATTTATCAAAGAGAAAAAAAAGTGGATTTTGATTTCCATAAGGTGGTGAAAATTATCAAATAGCAATTCAGATGACAATCAAGTACATGTACCTCTGTTTGACATCCATGAAACTATGCAGAACTAGGGGGTTTTGGGAAAAGTTGTGTACTAAAGCAAGTTCATGCATCTGGCAATTGGCACATTCGGAAAATATGGTCTCCAAATGAAGTTTTAAGTAGGAATCCCCCTTGCCTCCAACTTGCAAGACTCAGTTTTTCTTCTAAGTAAAGTTTACAGTTTACTTCTATTTTGATTTTGGCAGAAATTTTTTTTTTTTTCTTAAAAAAAACACTCTGAAGAAAGTAACTAACAGATACAATAGGAAATTCAGTTATTTAACAGATAAAAGGCAGAGGGACATGAAGACAGTAAGAATGACAGTTTTCAGTCCATTTGTCCAAATCGCATCTGTTTTCTCAGATAACCTGGCAAATAGTTCCATAACATTAAGTGTTTGATACATAGAATTTTTATTCCCCAATATCCTATTAAGCTAATTCTCTCAGTAAACTCTTGATCTCCTATCTAGAGTCCTTTTTTACCTCGTTAAGATACTTGCCAGCAATGAATTTCAACCCAGGTTTCATTCAGTCTAAGCATGCCTGATAGGAACCTGATCCATAATTGGCTTAATTCGTTCTCTTTTGCTAAGCTTTTCGGACAAGTTGATGCACTCACTGATTGCTCATAAATTTATTAAATTATTTCATCACACACACGCACAGTACACGGATAATCATAGAATATACACCAAAGATATCCTAGTGCTTATATATATATATAAATAAAAAAGACAGAGAAAAGGAGCTCGACAAACAGATACTGAGAAAATACTTTAATCATACAAAACAGCTAAGCAAACAATTATAACAACTGATTTATACCCATTCATTCTCCTCAAAACTGATTTTCTAATTCAGAAGCATTAAAATGCATAATAATGCAAAAGATGTCACAAATTATTATTATTATTTTTTTTAAAAAAAAACCCACCTAGAGCATCATGAAATCAGCAGGTAAGAACATTCAGAATCAAAGAAAATGAACATATCAAGTACAAAAATCTAATGATGAACCCAATTAAATAAATAAGCAAAAATGAACAAAAAAATAATTAACTGTTAAGACTTACAGAGGGGAAGCAGCGGATGCCAAGATTCTTAGGAGGAGGAGTAATCTCAATTACTTTATAAGGGTAGGAGTGGTCTCTGTCTCTATCTCTGTCTTTCTTTCTGCATGATATCTGGAGATTACATGATGTCTGCCACCAACATTCATTCATTAATCTATTAATTATTTTATGGGTTTCTTAAAAAAAAAAAAGGAAACTTTTAAAGAGGAATTTGGAGGAATGTGTGCACCTTCTTATATGCTCCAAGATTCAATGGCACCATTGCCATTTTCTTTCTTTGGTTCTTTCTTTCTTTCTTTCCAAGGTCTCTGTCCGTGATGTCTCTGATATTACGAGTAAAGGAAGACGGAAAGCCAGAAAATTTTCAGATCTTTTCTTATTTTATTTTATTTTTTATTCAATACCCAAAAAAAAAAATTAAAAAAAAATCGAATGGGATCTAACATTTAGGGGAAAAATTAATCAAAAGCGGTCAAATATTTTATTTTAAATGAAAAATTAGTTTTTATTTTAAATAAAAAATTGATTTACATTTAAGAGTCTTTTGATTTGTACTACGAAATTTAAATTGAAACTGAAATTAAAATAAAAGAAAGTTGAAAATAAAATAAAAGTTTTAATAAAGTATTTGATTTATAAAGAAAATTAGAGTTAAAATCAAAATTAATATATTTATATATAAAAATATATTTATAAGTATTATTTATTTAATAGTATTAACATTATGATTGTCTATTATACAAATTATTCTTAAAATTGTTTATTAATATATGCTCAAATATAAATATAATTAGTCATAAATTTATGTTTTGCATGCACAGTAAATAATATATTTTAAATAATTAATTAAATAATTTTAATAAATTAAAATAATAATTTATTAAATATTAAAATAAGAAGTTAAAAAGTTATTGTAATAATTTTATTTTATTATTTTTATTAAGATTACATATATTTTTTGAATAGGAGTAGTAATAATAATGGGTTATTTATCAAATTATGGTAAAAAAAATTATTTTCTAAATTATTGTAGTTTTAAAATTAATTTCCATTTTTGTGGTGATTTATAAAACTATTTTTCAATTTATGATATTTTTAACTGAGATAGAAAGAAAATAAATTTTTGTCAAAATTTTATGGGTCATACCATATGTGTCAGTGTCGGTATGCCCACATTTGTTTTTCTTTTCTTTTGGGTTCATACTGTCACTGGCTTTGACAGTATGACCCTTTTCATTTTGTCAAATTTTTTTATAATTTATAATTTTTATTTTTTAATGAATATAATAATAATAATAATAATAATAATAATAATAATGATGATGATGATGATGTTAAAATTTAAAAACCAAAATATCATAATATTATTATAATTATGATATTATTTTTAATATTATTATAATTAACTAATAATAATAATCCTTTTTTTTTCTTTTGGGGCCATATTGTCACTGGAAGGGGCAGTACGACCCTTTTCCTTTTTTTTTTTATATATATTTTAGTTGAATTGTTTTTATTTTTATTTTCAATTTGTTTTTATTATTATTAATTAATTAATTAACTTTAATAATATTAAAAATAATAAAATAATAAAAATATTATTATGATAAAATAATTTTTAACATTATTATCAATATTATTTCATATGTGTGCATGAATTTACATGGATTGTCATTGGTTTTTATGGCTTTTATGCATTAAAATGTATTGAAATGGCCATTATGGTCTAATTTTTTATTATAATTTTATACGATTATGATTAATTAATTATAATAATATTAAAAATAATATATCATAATTATAATAATATTATATTTTTTATTTTTTAATTTTAACATTATTATTATTATTATTATTATTATTATTATTATTATTATTATTATTATTATTATTTCATATGTATGCATAAATTTACATGGATTGTCATTGATCTTTATGCCTTTTATGCATTGAAATATATTAAAATGATCATTATGGCCTAATTTTTTATCATAATTTTATAATGATTATGATTAATTAATTATAATAATATTAAAAAAAATATATCATAATTATAATAATATTATATTTTTTATTTTTAAATTTTAACATTATCATCATCATCATCATCATCATCATCATCATCATTATTATTATTATTATTATTATTATTATTATTATTATTATTATTATTATTATTATTTCATGTGTGTACATAAATTTGCATAGATTATTATTGGCCTTTATGGCTTTTATGCATTAAAATGTATTGAAACGACCGTTATGACCTAGTTTTTTATTTTTATTTTATAATGATTATAATTAATTAATTATAATAATATTTAAAAACAATATATCATAATTATAATAATATTATATTTTGTATTTTTAATTTTAACATTATTATTATTATTATTATTATTATTATTATTTTCATGTGTGCACATGAATTTACATGGATTGTCATTGACTTTTATTACTTTTATGCACTGAAATGTATTGAAATAACCACTATGACCTAATTTTTTTTATTTTTATTTTATAATGATTATAATTAATTAATTATAATAATATTATAAATAATATCATAATTATAATAATATTATGATTTTTTTGGTTTTTAACTTTTTATTATGATTATTATTCAATAAAAAATTTAAAAATTAAAACAAAAAAATTGAAATTAAAATAAAAAACAAAAAATTAAAAATTATGAAAGAAAAATTGGCAAAATGGAAAGGGGACATACCGCCAATGCTAGGGACAATATGGCCCCATAAGGAAAAAAAAAAAAAAAGTGATCATACCACCACTAACATAAATGGTGTGACTTACAAAATTTTCTTTCCTCTCCACTTTAGCCAAAAGTACCATAAATTACAAAATAGTTTCACAAATTTGAAAATTACTTTTAAAACTATCATAATTTGGGAAATAAAATTTTTTTTTTACCATAATTTGGTAAATAACCCAATAGCAATAATTAAATAAATAAAATAAAAGAAAAATTTAAAAAGAAAAGAATGTTTTAGTTAAAATAAAAAGATATAATTTTTTATGGAAATGAAAGGTTATGTTTTAGATGTAATAGAATTAGAGTATTTTACATAGAATATGACATGTGTATTCTAAATTAAGAATTCTTTATATTTTTCTAGAAAAATATTATAAAATTTAATAACTCAAGATATAAGCCTCTAGGTTGAATGACGTATTATATGTATGTGGGGGCAAATGATTGGGTCTATCACCAACTTTGGATCAATTATTAATTCAATCATATTTTTAAAGTCATTTCAATTTTTCCTCCAATTTTTCAATTTATGCTAATTCTATCCAAACGACAAAAGGTATGAGTAGGGATGAGCAAAAATAATTGAAAACTGAATCGAACCGACCCTATTCGATTCGATTTTTCAATAATTTTTAAAATTTCAGTTTGAACCAAACCAAACATAGTTTGGTTCGATTTCAATTTTAGTCTTAAAATATATGAATAAACTAAACTGAACCGAAGTATTATATTATGTCATTTTATATATGTACAGATTTAATACTCTTAACCTACTTCTTTTAAATTTCTCTCTTGTCCTATACACTTTTTTTCGTCTCCTCTTCACCTAATTTTTATATGTTTCACTTGTTTTCCTCAAATCCCTACCTTATTTAGTTCTCAAATCTCTACCTCCTTCAATATTAAACAAGTCTTTGAAGGTATTAAATTAATTTTTTGCTTTGTTGTAGAAAGTTTCACTATTTTTTTTAATATGATTTACTTGATAGGCAATTAAATTGATTTTTCTAATAGATTGTTGATTAATTGCACTTTTGTGTTCTTTGAATTTGATGGGCAATACATTTTTTTATTTGCTACTTATATTTTTTAGAAAATTTTTTCATGTTTCCATGTTTGTACTTTGTCATTATTAAAAATTTTCACGGATATTTAATATTTTACTAATTTTTTTGTTAATTGTTATTATCATTTGAATTTTTATTTATCTTGAAAATTTTGTACTTTTAACAATTTTTTTTTTAACTTAATTTAGATTTAATTTCATTGTAGTAAAATTAAGCCCATAAAAAAATTCATCTAACACTCAAACTGAAATTTTAAACCGAACCGAACTAGTTCAATTAAGTTTATTTGATGTGTGTAATTTCTACATATATTTTAAGTTGAATTCTAATGGATATTGAATAAGTAATGGTTTAATTTGGGTAGAATTTGAGCTTAATTGAGAAATATTGTAGTTTCCTATTTCATTGAGGATTCTATTCTTTTTGGTATAATTCTAGTCAAATAAGGATTTTATTTTAAAATGTCTAATTTGTTTTTCCCTCTTTCGTAGGAAAATTCATTAAAGGAATTCCAAAAAGGTCAAGGATTTGTCTAACACCACTTTAACACTGGAGGTGTTCAATTAGTGTGACGTTATAAAATTTTAGCTTTAAGTTATGCATTGCCATACTGAAGCGGTGTGCAACCAGTGATGCTTGCTGGAATCTTGACCTAAAGAGCTATGTGCCTATGTTGAAGTGGTGTCAACACATAAAAGTTTCCTTTTACAATGACTCAATAATTCAAAAGGAATGGGGTTTTCTACCAAATTTTTCTATAAAAAGGGGATGTTAGGGCATTCATTTAGGAAGGGGGGATTGAAGCTTAAAATAAGAGCAAAACAAATATTGAAGGAGATACATACAAGATTAAAAGAGTTTTATTTTATTTTCTTATTCATCTTTTAATTCTTTTGAACATGTTTGTGAGCTTCACCACAATTATGTGTGGCTAAATTTCTTTTTAGGGTTTAGGTTAAGAGTAGTTATTCTATGATGTGATTGAATACAAGTTTTACTAATTTGATTTTCAGTTAATTTTATGAGTTACTCTTCATGTCTTGCATTCAATTAAAGGCCCAATTAATTTCATGTTTATGGGTAGATTCACCAACGAGAGTTAAGAGAATTTATTAGGTTTAGATTCATCGAACTTAGATCCTTTGACCATGAGAGTAGGCGAGCTCTTTGGGGGACCATGACAGTAGGCAGGGGTCTATGTTGGTAAACCAATAATTGTTAAGGAACTTAATGAGTTTTAATTAACTTCTTAATCATAAGAGTAAGTTAAATTTTAATATTAACATGTTTAATTGAACTCGAGAGAGTCTTTAGGTATTTTAAAGAAATTACCCTTAACTGAAATTAATGTTTTTTACTTGTTAATGTATTCATTATTTGATTGGAATAGTGAAACTAAACCTAGGCTCTAAGCTTTTAATTATTTGATTTTAATTCAGTTTAAGTTATGTTGAACTTAGCAATGATAAATCTTAATTTGATTTTAACAAACTTAATTTTGAGCATTTAATTTGTTTATTTAAGTGTGTATAAGTTAGGACTCCATTGGAAGTTAAAATAAAGTATGATTATCTTAGGCTACTTCAACCTCTGAGATTCAAGGAGGCTTTTGATATCCTTAGAGCTTTATAATAAGAAAGTTATCTTATTAATATTTGAAGTAGACATTTTGAGCTTTCTGAATTGGGCTTGCTTGTTAAAATCTGAGTTCATTTGGGTATGCAAATATTAAGTCGAAATCCACGTATGCAGCTGCCATTTCAGATGGCACAAATCTTAGTATTTTGGACATATCCTGAGCTACAGAAGTCCAATTTAGGTGATTAAAAATGATATGGAAAGATAAGTCAAATATCTAAAACTTTCATGAAAAAAGTATGGGCAAATTCAAAAATTTTCAATAGAAAATCAAGGGGTTCAACTTGGGTATAACTGTCTGACAGTAGTCTGTATTTTAGATTGTACAGCTCTTAGTATTTTGGACATATCCTGAGCTAAAAAAGTCCAATTTAGGTGATTTAAAATGATATGGAAAGATAGTTCAAATATCTACAGCTTTATGAAGAAAGTGTGGGTAAATTCAAATGTCTTAAGTAGCCAATCATGGTTTCAATCCATGAATAGCTGTCTGACAACATCACTTTCAATGATTTAAAATATAGACGTTGGATACATTATTTGCACCTCTAACAACTATATTTTTTAATGTTTTTCTATATAAATGCCTCTAGAGCTGAATGAAAGTTAAGAAACTTATTTATCATTCATTATTTCTTAAGCATTCATTGAGATATAAAATTCTTTTAAACAATTCTTTGTTTGTATAACGCTTATGAGAGTTGGTTGTACGTTAGAAATAGAATTTATTTTTATCTTAAATCTGGGGTTATATTAGAAGGGAAGTGAGATTTATTTATAAAGAAATTGGTTTAAGTATTTTCCCTTAAAACACTTGGGTTTTGATTTTTTGAGTGAGCCTTGAAAACTTAAGTTGTAAGGTTGTAAGAGTGAGCCATAAAACTCTTATGTAATCTCAATCTTGTGAATAAGATTATGAGTGATTGAAAATTCTAGCTTGAGGATAAGTTAGGTGGAGACGTAGGATTGTTGTTGAATCTGAATTCCTTAAATTTTTGTGTTCTTCATTCTTCCTTCTCAACTTCCATTCAATTATTTTAAAGAATTATTTTAATTTCTCATTTTTATTTGATAGTCCTATTCACCCCCCGCTAGGACTTTTTTCAATTAGTATTAGAGCTTGAATTCTAGGTAAATCATTACTAGAATATAAGATCATGAGGAGTGAATCATAAAACATCTCTTCTTTTAGACCATTTTTTGATAGTGGTGACTATCCACATTGAAAATTCAAAATAGAATTATATCTTGATTGTGATTCCATAAAACTTTAGAACATTGTCCTAAGAGGTTGGGAACCACCTATAACTATCATTGATGGTATGGTAACTACTTTTGCAAAAAGCCAATGGAGTATTGATCAAAAGGAAGAAAATCATAAAAATAAAAAAACTATAATTACTGTAGTCTCTTCAATGATAAAAAAAAAGAAGAAGGTAAGCTTCAACATTGTATGTTGACTAAACAGATGTGGGAAACCTGAGTAAACCACTACGAAGGCAACATTCAAGTAAGAAGCAAGACGGTTCAAATTCATATGTATGAATATGAACTCTTCAAAATGAAGCCTCATGAATCAATCACGGAGATGACAAATTATCTCAATGCTCTCCTCACAACCCTCAAGAAACTTGGAAAATATTTCTCCAAAGAAGAGGTAAACAATAAGATTCTAAGAATCCTACCTAAGAAGGATTGGGAATCTCATGTTACTTTAATTAAGGAAGCTCAAGACCTCTCCACTCTATCAGCCGATGTGCTCATTGGTAAAATCTTAACATATGAGCTCACTATCAAGCAAAGAGGTGAAGAAAAAGAAGAAAAGAAAAAGAGCATTGCTTTAAAAGCTCTTCAAGAAGATAGTGAAGAGTAAAGCATCAAAGATTCTAGTGATGAAGATAGTGACATTGCTATGCTCATTAGGAACTTCAAGAAGTTTTTGAGAAAGAAAAACTTTTTAAAAACAAGGGACTTCAATAAGAAGTTCAAAGGAGATGGGAGGAAGAAAACTAAGGAGGTTACTTGCTATGAATGCAAGAAATCGGGACATATTAGAAATGAGTGTCCCAAACTCAAATTTAAGAACAAGGGAGAAAAAGATAAAAAGAAGGCATTCAAAGCTACTTGGGATGATTCCTCCAAATCTGAAGAGGAATAGGAATAACAAAAGGTGGCCAATCTTTACTTCATGACCCTTGAAAATGAAAATGAGATGCCATCTACTTCTTATTCTTCCTTTGATGATTGTGATAATTATTATGATAATGATGATGATGATAAGAGCACTATTATGAGAAAATTACTTATTAAATGAAAAAGTTTATTATCTAAAAAGAAACATTATAAGCATGAGTTAGGTAGCCTAAATAGAGAATTAGAAATTTTAAAAATTAATTTTGCTAAACTTGTTGAATCAAACGAAAAACTTATTAGTGATGCAAAATCTTCTAATTCTTTAGAAGATAAACTTAAGAAAGTAAATGTTGAAAATTATAAGCTTTCTGAGGAGGTGTTAGAATTAAAGAATTTCATTACTAAATTTAAGAGAGGAAAATCAACTTTAGATAGTCTTTTTGACTCTCAAAATTTCATGGAGATACCTATGGAATTGGATATAAGAATGGAATGTCTTTATCATATTCATCACATATTAATTTTATAAAAGCTTCACATGATTCCACTCCTTCAACCTCCAAATCAAATGAGGCTTAAGCTTTCAAAGCTAAAAAATCTCATATGTTAAATAGCAAAGGAAAGTCTCATTAAATTTATCCTTCATTAACACAAAGAGGTAAGGCTCAAACTAGAGCACTTAAACCGAAGCATGCTTATATGTACATTAGACAAAATTATAATAGGCATGCTACACAATACAATGCACATAAACATGTTGCACAAAATTATCAAAATACACATCACCATTGTCAATGCATGTCTCACTTAATGACATAAAATAATAGGAGATACACACAACACTAAAGGCATGTTGCACACACTAGGAAAGCATTTCATCCTAGGAGGAATAAATTAAAAAATATTGTATGTTATCAAAGGACATAATAACAATGTGTGCTTTTATAGAAGACTACATATGAATTTACTTCCTACGGATTATCTTGACACTAACCAACCTAGACTAAGAAAGGTTTAAGTCCAAAAGAACACTTAAATTATTTTATGTAGATGTGCTTGAAATCCACAAGAATAAAAAGCAAACGGTATCTCGATAATGGATGTTCAAGGCATATGATAGCAGATAAAGAACAATTCAATAAACTTGATGCTAAGGATGGAGGACACGTTACTTTTGGAGATAATATAAAAGGAAAAATCATTGGCATTGGAGAAATAGGTAATCCTTAATCCTTATCCATACATCATGTGTTGTTTGTTGATGGTCTTAAACATAATTTGCTTAATATAAATCAATTATGTGATATGGGAAATAAAGTAACTTTCTATCCTAAAAATTTCTTTGTTAGTAGTCTTAATAAAAATAAAATTATTTTTAGTGATGAAATAGTAGACAATGTTTATGTCATTGATTTGAATAAAATTGATAATAAAGACATAATCTCCCTTGACACATGGACATGGCATAAAATGTTAAGACATGCAAATTTTGAGCTTTTAAATGATCTTTATAAACATAAACTTGTGATTGATTTACTAAAGCTTGAATTCACTAAGGATAAACCTTGTGATGCTTGCCAAAAGGGAAAACAATCCAAGTCCTCATTTAAGCTAAAAAATTTAGTGTCCACTTCTAGGCCACTTGAACTTATACATATAGATTTATTTGTACAAACTAGAGTTGCTAGTCTTGGTGGAATGAACTATGCATATATATTGGTTGATGATTACTCTAAATTTACATGGGTATATTTCGTTGCTCATAAGAATGATGCATTTAAAGTTGTTGAAAAGTTTGCAAAAAGAGTTTAAAAAGAAAAAAAGGCTTTTATATTTCTTCTATTAAAAGTGATCAAGGAACTAAATTTGAAAATGAATTTTTCAAAAACTATTGTAATGAAAATGGTATTTCTTATACATTTTCATCTCCTAGAAATCCTCAACAAAATGGGGTATTTGAAAGGAAAAATAGAACTCTTGTGGAAATGGCTAGAACAAT
Organism: Mallotus nudiflorus; assembly: GCA_947683625.1. Taxonomy (NCBI): domain Eukaryota; kingdom Viridiplantae; phylum Streptophyta; class Magnoliopsida; order Malpighiales; family Euphorbiaceae; genus Mallotus; species Mallotus nudiflorus. Next base: position 4,766,303 of record CANTUR010000283.1, on the reverse strand, counting down.
ATTTCATGAGTATAATTTATCTCTATAATTTTGGGCGAAAGCCGTTAACACATCTTATTATATTTCAAATCAAGTTTTTAAAAGACCAATTCTAAATAAAACATCTTATGAGCTATGGAATGGAACAATAGAAAACCTAAAATCTCGAGTATTTGGATGCAAGTGCTTTATATTGAACACCAAGGACAATCTTGGGAAATTTGATTCTAAAGCCGATAAAGGAATTTTTCTAGACTATTCTATTTATAGTAAAGCATATAAGGTCTTTAATAAAAGAACTCTAGTAGTTAAAGAGTCAATGCATGTGGTATTTAATGGATCAAACTCACTTGATCCTAAAAAGAATGTTTGTAGTGTTAATGATCTTGTAGGTGACAGTGAGATTATGGAAGCACAAGAAGAAAATGCTAGTAAGCCTTTGGAACTTGAAGATACAAAAAAGGAGGAAAATAAGGAGACATCTCAACCTACCTTGAAGGATGAACTTCCAAAGGATTAGCAATTCAAGAAAACTTACCCTCAAGACTTCATTATAAGTGACACTACAAAGGGGCAACTACTAGATCTCAATTAAAGTCTATTGTTAATTTAGCCTTCATTTCTCAAATTGAATCCAAAAATATTGATGATGCTTTATGTGATGAATTTTGGGTTCTTGCTATACAAGAAGAGTTAAATCAATTTGAGAGAAATAAGGTTTGGACCTTGGTTCCTAGACCTAAACATCATCCCATTATAAGCACCAAATGGGTGTTTAGAAATAAGATAAATGAACTAGGTGTTATAATTAGGAATAAAGCTAGACTAATAGCTAAAGGTTATAATCAAGAGGAAGGCATTGATTATGAGGAAACCTTTGCCCCCGTTGCAAGGTTAGAAGCTATTATGATGCCACTTGCATTTACATCATTCATGGATTTCAAACTTTATCAAATGGATGTTAAAAGTGCATTTTTAAATGGTTTTATTGAAGAAAAGGTGTATATTGAATAACTTCTTGGTCTTCAAAGCTTTGATTTTCCAAATCATGTATTCAAACTTTCCAAAGTATTATATCGATTGAAACAAGCTCCTAGAGCTTGGTATGAAAGATTGAGCAACTTCTTATTAGAGAAAGGTTTCTCTAAAGGAAAAGTTGATACAACTCTTTTTATAAAGAAATCCAAACATGATTTATTAATTGTTCTAATATATGTTGATGACATTATATTCAGTGCTACTAACCATTGCTTGTGTGAGGAATTCTCTAATTTAATGTAAGGAGAATTTAAGATGAGTATGATGGGTGAACTCAAATTCTTTCTTGGACTACAAATTAAGTAATGCAAAAATGAGATTTTCATCAATCAAACCAAGTATGCAAGAGACATTCTCAAGAAATTTGGCATGGATGGAGCTAAGATAAGTAAAACTCCAATGAGCACCACAACTAAACTTAACAAAGATGAGAATGACAAACTAGTTGATGAAAAATGATTTAGAGGTATGATCAAATTTCTTCTTTATTTAACTGCTAGTGGACCCGATATTATGTTTGTTACTTGCTTGTGTGCTAGATTTCAATCAAGTCCTAAAGAGTCTTATTTGAATGCTATCAAAAGAATTTTTAAATATCTTTATGGTACAATGCATTTAGGACTTTGGTATCCTAGGAGTTCATCCTTTGACTTGATTAGTTATTCTAATACAAACTTTACTGGTAGTTTACTAGATAGAAAAAACACTTTTGGAACTTGTCAAGTTTTAGGACAATGTTTAGTTTCTTGGTTTAGCAAGAAACAAGTTTCTGTTGCCTTGTCCACTACTGAAGCTGAATATGTTGCAGCAAGTCTTTGTTGTTCACAAGTTTTATGGCAGAAACAATAATTGTTAGACTATGGTGTAAAACTTGATCACATTCCAATCAAATGTGACAATACAAGTGCTACCAACTTTAGCAAAAATTCCATTCAACATTCTAGAACTAAGCATATAGACATTATACATCATTTCTTGCATGATAATGTTCAAATTGGTGATATCTTACTTGAATTTATTGATACAAATAATCAACTTACAGATATCTTCACCAAACCTCTCAATAAAAAGAGATTAAATTTCATTAAGCATGAGCTTGGAATGATTGATAGTTCTAGTTTATCTTGATTTTATGTTTAAATGATGGTTGAACTATTTTCATGTGAAATCATATTGTGCTTATTGATTACTTTGATTGATAAATATTTTGATTTTGATCTTAATTTTTTTTTTGTCGTCGGCTTATATTTGGTTTATCTTTTTAAATTTCCTTTTGCATTTTGTCAAAGGAGGAGAAATAATTTGAGTTTACATGTGTATCTAGTTAATTTTTTTTAACATGTGTATTTAGTTTGTTTTTAGTTTTAAAACTCCATTAAAAAATGTGTTTATGTTAGCAATATATTATATTTTTGTTTGGTATAGGGGGAGAAAATTTGCTTAAATTTTTGCATGCATATTAACGTTATGGCTAATTTTTTCGTACATCATATGTGATAGAAGGCCTTATTTTGCTTACTTTATTATGTATGACATATATTTTATAAAGATTTTAAGTATCTTTGTTTTCATTTTCTCTTTATATTTCTCTCTTTTCATTTTGCTTTTAACAAGGGGGGAAAATATATTTGAGTTTGTTATTTGTTACTATACATGTGTATAATATTTTATTATTGTGTTTATACATGCATAATTCATGTATAATTTCTTCTTAGGAATTGTTTTTATCTTTGATAAGGCATGAATATTTTCATAGGAATTGTTTTGATCTTTGATGTGGCATAAATATTTTTATAAAGATTTGGTGTATCTTTGCTTTATTCCTATAGGAAGTGATTCATTTTAGTAGCACTATATGCATATATGTTTGAAATTATTTCCTCACATTGCCTAACATTTATTTAAATGATCACGTTATCATATTTTATGTTTTTAATACATTTGTCATAAGAATGTCATGTTTTTATCCCTCCTGTTATATTTTATGGTGTTTATATTTTTTTGTCAAGGGGAATAATCTATAAATTTATATTACTTATCATGTCCATATTCATAGGGGGAGAAATAAAAAAAATATATTTTTTATTTCATTTGGTATCATTATTATCACACACTTTACTTTGTATTATTTTTTATCAAACTCAAAATAAGTTTGTCAAAATCAAAAAGGGGAATATTGTTGACCCTAGCAATAATCAATCTTAATTTTGATCTTAAAAAACTTAATTTTGAGCATTTAATTTGTTTTTTTAAGTGTGTGTAAGTTAGGACTCCATTAGAAGTTAAAATGAAGTATGATTATCTTGGGCTGCTTCGACCTTTGATATTCAAGGAGGCTTTTGACATCCTTAGAGCTTTATAATGAGAAAGTTATCTTCTTAATATTTGAAGTATACATTTTGATCTTTCTGAATTGGGCTTTCTTGTCAAAATCCAAGTTCATTTGGGTATGCAAATATTAAGTCGAAATTCACGTATGCATCTACCATTTTAGATTTCACAACTCTTAGTATTTTAGACATATCCTCAACTATAAAAGTCCAATTTAGGTGATTAAAAATGATATGGAAAGATAAATAAATTTCTAAAATTTTCATGAAGAAAGTATGAGAAAATTAAAACTTCTTCAATAGAAAATCACGGGTTCAACTTGGGTATAGCTGTTTGACAGTAGTCTGCATTTCAGATTATACAACTCTTAGTATTTTGGACATATCCTGAGCTACAGAAGTTCAATTTAGGTGATTCAAAATGATATGAAAATATAATTCAAATATATATATCTTTTATGAAGAAAGTATGGGCAAATTCAAACTTATTGAGTATCCAATCATGGTTTCAATCCATGAATAGCTGTTTGACAACATCACTTTCAATGATTTAAAATATAGACATTGGATACATTATTTTCATCTCCAACAACTATATTTTTTTAGTGCTTGTCTATATAAAAACCTTTAGAGCTGAATGAAAGTTAAGAAACTTCTTTATTATTCATTCTTTTTTAAGCATTCATTGAGCTCTCAAATTCTCTTAAACAATTCTTTGTTTGTATAACTCTTATGAGAGTTGGTTGTGTGTTAGAAATAGAATTTCTCTTCATCTTAAATCTTAGGTTAGATTATAAGGGAAGTGATATTTATCTCTAAAGGAATTGGTTTAAGTGTTGTCCATTAAAACACTTGGGTTTTGGTTTTTAGAGTGAGCCTTGAAAACTCAAGTTGTAAGGTTATAAGAGTGAGCCATAAAACTATTGTGTAATCTCAATCTTTTGAATAAGATTATGGGTGATTGAAAATCCTAACTTGGGGATAAGTTAGGTAGAGACATAGGATTGTTATTGAATATGAACTCCATAAATTTTTGTATTCTTCATTCTTCATTCTTCATTCTTCCTTCTCAACTTTCATTCAATTCTTGCAAAGAATTCTTTTAATTTCTTATTTTTATTTGATAGTCCTATTCATCCCCCCCCCCCTCCCTCTAGGACTCCTTTTAAGTTACTTTTTTTTATATTTGCTTAATTACTTTTATTCGATTTACTAGCTAAGATCATAAGTAAAGATATTAATACTCTTAATACAATCCTTTTGGGATGATAACTTTTTATATTGCAATCATTATCCGTGCGCTTGTGGATTTAAAATGCAATAAATTTTTGGCATCATTGTTGGGGATTAACAATATTGATATTAATTTAATTTTTACTTCTCTTAGACTAGCATTTTATTTTATTTATAATATTAATATGTAATTTATCATGGATAATGGTAAATTTTCTTATTAATTTTGAGCTTTAAGAATATGATCCTATCGATAATATAGAACATATGCCATTTAACTATTTTTGATCTTCTTTTCAGGTTTGTAATTAGCGTGGAGAGAACCATAATGGAGCGTATTGCCCATATTATTCATGTTCACCTCCACAACGTCACTACAACCCATCTTGGAGTAGTTGTGTGGACCAAAGTTAGAGTTATCAATAAGAGGAGACTAAGAGAATCGAAGAATAATTATTGGTGATTAAGATTAAGTAAATCATATATGGAATGGATGAACAAAAAAAGCTCTAATAAGGCTCAAGATGCAGGCAGATCAAATTACAGAAATTTAAAATGTAGGCTTCCAATAATTTCAAATGTGTGCATCCATAAATTACTCAATGCAGCTAGGATAAGGAGAAAGTATATGGGATGATGAGAATTCTTTAAGTCAAGATGATGAAGATGCTTTTGAGTTATGCCTTAATGAGCAAGAAGACTTAATCACTAAAGAAATTGAAGAAGTCTCCAAGTATAAGAATCAATTTGTAGACATCAAGGATGACGAGGTACAAAGTCACTCAACTCAATTTCAGTATGAGTTGGATGAGAAAAACATAACAATTATTAAAGCTACATAAGATAAAAATGAAGATGAGCCATCTGTAAATACCAATGCATATGTTCTATAGCCTATTCCAGTCATATATGAGGATCTATGAAAGGTGTTGGACTATCTAAAACCCACATGAGAAGCCTTACAATCTTCAAGTAATTCTAAAACCAAAAATTTGGCATATGGAGTCTGCACTTTATTACCTGGGCATAAGGGAGCCTAGCAAAAGAATGGAAGGGAAGATAATTCTAAGAACACTTCCTCATGTTTGGTTGCACCCATGATACTGTTAGAAATCAGTTATGGTATTTAGACATAAATACATATGTTGTAAGCACAAGTCTAAATAGAGTAAATTTCAAAAATTTGCTCATCATAACCCTTCATAAAATGAAGAATTTCATTTGCCCAGGATTCAAATTGCATTAAAATACACAAATAAATAAATTAAGCAATATACAAACAAATAATTAATTAATTATAAGTTTGTAAACTTACTTGTTGTAGAGCTTAGTATTCCTTTTGTTCAATTCCTTGAATCAAATGCTTAGCCCTCCAAATATAAGGCCTCTAGTTTGAAACACCAAAGCCTTATCTATCACTTACTTGTATTAATTAAACTTAGTAACTTGTACTAATTTAATTAAGAGCACAAGTATAGAGTATATGTTTAGTATATGTTGAGTTTATTTTTGGTTTATAATCTTATCATAACCAAAATTACTTAGTGATTTTTCTTAACTCTTTAAGCAAAAACTCACTTAAGCATTATTTTTCCTCTCCCTTCTCTTACCAAGTCACTTGACTTGCCTTAGATATATCAAAAGATATATGTGTAGTAATTTTCCACTAAGGAAAGTATGCATTAGTTAATTAAGTGATTATTAAGTATGCCACCTTAGGTATACACCTAACCATCCAAATGATAAAAAATGACACCTTAGGCATACTTTAGAAATATCCACTTAATTAATATGCCACCTTGCTTAATTCAATAATTGAGCTTGCCACCTACACATATTAATGTATAAATTTGTATGTAAAGTATACATCAAATGTATTATTTTACATATTAAATTATACATATACATAGATATGGACTTTAATTAATCTTTGGTCCAAAATAAATTTTGGCCTATGTCTAAACCAATTTGGACCATTACTATAAGTCCATAAATAAATAACAACATATATATATTTATTAATTTAAAATATATTAATTAATATCCAATATTAATTAAATATTAATTAATAAATAATACTATTATTTGAATTAGATTTCATGATATACTAGAATCATTGTTCAAAACATAAATCTAATTCTATTAATCTTGATTAATTGATTAAACTCTTTTAATCAATAATTAGATTAATACTATAGTGAATAAATAAAACTCTATTAGATGTGACTTACTAGGTTCATGTCTAAATGGCAAGGAGAAAATATAATATTAACATTTAATATTATTTGAAACTCTTTTCAATTCTAAATGTGAAAATCCCAATTATTTACATTTAGTTTTCATAAGCTGTGAGTGACCCCTAGTATCGATATCACAGCTACCCAATTAGAAATGAATGCATATTATGATTCACACGAACCTGATCATAATTACCGTGCAATAAATTCCTTTCATTAAAGATCCCAATATATCCTAAAGTCAAGGTATTATCAAACTCTAATAGCTTTATTATCTGACCTCATCTTAAGTTTTAATTCTTGATAAAATACAACAAATACTAGAACTCTTTCTAGTACTGAAACTCTTTTTCAGACTGTGTTGTATTTATCCTGGCCAGGAATTTATTCATCAAGAATAAACTTAGATAGCATAGGATCTATCTCATTTCACACCAAGTAATGAATCCCATCTTGTTTAAACATTCATCCCTACATTTAACTAATTAGAGCCACCACACGCCATATACCCATGTGATGATTAACACAAGTATGTAAGCGGTAACAAACTCTAACCACCTAAATATGGATGACTATGCCACCTCAAGTCAAAGGACTATATGCACCATTATAATCTAGATTGTGATTATTGATTATATATGAATATCCTTGCAATCACAATATTAATGTCATTGTTCGATTAACCCATCCAATGAGTATCCACATATCTATTCTGATCACTCATATCAAGTAGCATGAGTTTCACTACCTCCCACTATTAGTTTCTCACACTAATCAAGGAAAATAGACAGAGGTGATCGTCTAATTAATACTATCCAAATATTAATTAATCGACTATGAACAATTTATAGTAAATTTACTAAATAAATTTGTAACTCATATTATCAACTCTTTAATAATAAATTTATTCAACATAATACTAAAGGATAAATACTCAAAAAAATAGCATATTTATTTAAAAGAATATTTTATCACCACAGGGATTATATACAATGTCTAAATAATTACAAGAATGCCACTAAGGCATACCTTATACTAACAGATACTACACATTCATAAGTTCAAGCTAATGACCTTAAATTAGCACTAATTGGGAGGCAAGCCAATTTTTTTCTTTTATTTTTATTTCATTTTTATGTTTCATTTTACCTTAATTTTCATTAATTTTTGTTAATTTTTACTTAGGAAAATCATGCATGAAGAAAGGGTATTAAAAGCTAAGGAATGGAGTTTTAGTGACTACACAGGGGATCAACACCACTTCAACATCATATTCTCATGACCATGACACCACTTAAACACCGCATCCATATATCAGTGTCGTCAAAACCTCCAATAATCTAATTTCAACCTGAAAGTCACATGACTTAAATATCATATCAGTATCGACGTATCCTGAGAGCCTCAATGTTGCACCATTTCGACACCACTTCAACATCAGGAGTGTGCTTTATGGCCAAACTTGTATATTTTCTATCGAATGTCACACCAGTTCCTCACCAGATTGACATACCGGTGTCTCATTACACCATTAGTCCTCATACCGTAACACCATTTTCATACCACTTATGCACCTTTGTGTTACAAGACCTTCTTTCCACTACCATTTCAGCATCACCTCAGCACCGAGGTATTGTCCAATCCACCACAAGTTGATTTTAGGCCGAATGTAACACCATTTTCACATCGGATTAACACACTAATGTCTCACCTCGACATCACTTCCACACCTTAGTGTTGCATCCTTTAGACTCATTTTTACCCTTTTTAACCCCAGCTACCAAGCAACATATCTTTTATTTTCTTCCCCTTTTCTTTTTCCTTCATTTTCTTTTCACTTTCCACCTCATAAATCAAATTTTTGTCATGATCTCACCACTTAATCATAGTGAATCAAAAATCAATCACTAAAAGATGCACTCTTCCACCTAAGAAGAAGCCTTGCATATCCTCAACCACACTAGTTCTACACACCTTGCACAAATGGTGCACGGTTCATTTTCTAAATCTCTAAGCATCACATTCGGGGAAGTATTTTTCTCTTCACTTTCTTTTTATTTTTTATAATTTTGTTTCTTTTATTTTTGTTTTTGCATGTATTTTGGTCATTAAGGACAATGACAATGATTAGTATGGGGGAGGGTGCCCTTTGCATTTTCATTTCATTATTTTTTTATCTAGCATTTTTTTTTCATATTGCATAACCATATTGCATTTAGATAGTTTATATTTTAGTTAATTTTTTTATAAAAATAAAAATAAATAAATAAATTGTTCAAATTTTCATTAAGCTTTAACTTAAATTTTCTACACTTTTAGTTGGGCTTGTCCTTAAAATTTTTGTTTTATTTTTGTGTAAAATTAATGCTCAATTACAATTAGAGAAAAATATTGTATAAGCTTGCTTTCTGGTTCAATTACCAAATTATTGAATGGTTTATTAATTAAGATGTTTGTACATGGTCATTATATATGAAAATTTTAGTTCTTATATCCTACGCGTGTACTTGGATAGTGAATTCTAGCATGAATTTTGGAGAGAGTGCCTTTTGGTTTGTGATTCTAAAAAATAAAAAAGAAAAAAATTTCTCTTTTCTTAAGTAAGAGAAATGTTTAAATTTAAATTTTTATGCTCTAAATCTACTCCAATGCTCTAATTAGAGTAAGAGTATCCAAAGGACCCACTTGGTGATATCCACGCTTAGTAATATGGGAATGGAAGGGAATGACTAAGAGTGGAAAGATTTGAATTAAAAGAATAAAAATAGTGAGATGGAGCATAAAACACACTCATTCATGCCAAAGGCAAAGAAAAGATGTTATGAAATGGAGCGTAAAACACATTCAAAACCAAAGTTCCAAAGAGTTATAAACCTTGATGTTTCTCTTCTAGAGTTATGTTCATTACATTTTAAAGAGTTATGTGCTTAGGTTATGATTAGTAATTTATTCATATATGATGTAATTTTGTCCGATTATCTTTTTTAGTAAACAAGTTTTAGTTTTGGTGTTATCTGTTTGCAAGTCTTAGAAGCTATATATCTTTGGTTGTTGTTAATGTTGTTTTTAAAATTCAAATTTAATTTTTGTTTGAGGAGAAGCAAAGCTTAAGTGTGGGGGAATTTGATGTGTGTAATTTCTACATATATTTTAAATTGAATTCTAATGGATATTAAATAAGTAATTGGTTTAATTTTGGTAGAATTTGAGCTTAATTGAGAAATATTGTAGTTTCCTATTTCATTTAGGATTTTATTATTTTTTGTTTCATTCTAGTCCAATAAGGATTTCATTTTAAAATGCCTAATTTTTTTCCCCTCTTTTGTAGGAAAATTCATTAAAGAAATTCCAAAAAGGTTAAGGATTTTCTGATGCCACTTTAACACTAGAGGTGTTCAACTAGTGTAACATTCTAAAATTTTAGCTTTAAGTTATGTGTTGCCATACTAAAGTAGTATGCAATCGGTGCTGCTTGTTGGAATCTTGACCTAAAGAGCTGCGTGCCCATGCTGAAGTGGTGTTAGCACAAAAAAGTTTCCTTTTGTAAAAAAGACTCAAGTATTCAAAAGGAATGGTAAAAAGGGGATGTTAGGGCATTTATTGAGGGGGTGGGGGGGGCGGGTGGGGTTGAAGCTTAAAATAAGAGCAAAATGAAGATTGAAAGAGACATATAGAAGATTAAAAGAGTTTTATTTTTATTTTCTTCTTCATCTTTTAATTCTTTTGAACATGTTTGTGAGCTTCACCATAATTATGTGTGGCTAAGCTTCACCATAATTATGTGTGGCTAAATTTCTTTTAGGCTTTAGGTTAGGAGTTATTATTCTATGATGTGATTAAACAGAATTTTTATTAATTTGATTTTCAATTAATTTTATAAGTTGCTCTTCATGTCTTGTATTCAATTAAGGGCCCAATTGATTGCATGTTTATAGGTAGATTCACCAACAAGAGTTAGGAGAATTTATTAGCTTTAGACTTATAGTACATAGACCACTTGACCATGAGAGTGGGCGAGCTATTCAAGGGACTATAACAGTAGGTAGGGTTCTATGGTGGTAAACCAATAAGTATTAAAGAACTTAATGAGTTTTAATAAACTTCTTAATCATAAGAATAAGTTAAACTTTAATCTTAACATGCTTAATTGATCTCAAGAGAGTCTTTAGGTATCTTAGAATAATTACTCTTAACTAAAATCAATGTTTTTTGCTTATTAATGTGTTTATGGTCTGATTGGAATAGTGAAACTAAACCTAAGCTCTAAGCTTTTAATTATTTTTATTCATTTTAAGTTTCTTTGTTTTATATTTGCTTGATTACTTTTATTCGATTTACTAGCTAAAATCATAAGTAAAAATATTAGTACTCAATATACAATCCTCGTGGGATGAAACTCTTTATATTGAAATCATGATTCATATGCTTACGGGTTTAAAATGCAACACTAGTCAGTTTTAAAAAAAATATATGCACAAACCGAACTGAATAATTTTTACTTTAATTTTGTATATTTTTTAAAAAATTAAACTAAATTGTATTCACCCTTAGGCATGAGGTAGAGCTGATGTGGCATTCTTACATGGCATGTGTTAATCTGACGTGGAAAATAAATTGAATAGAAAAAAAAAAGAAAAACTCACCATTTCAATAAAGAAAAACGACGTCGCTTTGCTATCCAATGTTGAAAACATACCTTTTGTCATCTCCTACCCTACTTCTTAATCAACTGAACCTATTATTTTTTTAAAATAGATATGGTGTCTTAATATGATGTTTAAAAGTTCACATTTTTCTATGGAGTGTAATCAATGGCTTTATTCCATGTTATAAGACACTAAGGAAAAGAGGTCTCTCTCTCCCCCATTGTGATGCTCTATCTATGGTATTAAGGAAGAATCATTGTTATAGTTGTTTAAGACTTGTTCTTGGTTTAGACAGATTTGGGAAGGAGCAGGGATTGTTGGATATAATGATATGTAGGTGATGAATATGTTTAATTTCTTAGTTAACTTTGGTTGCTCAGTTATTGTATTCAATTTGGTTTTACATAAAATATATCCATAATGGAAAATTTATGTCCACCTCACATTATTAGTCTCAAAGCTACCAAGCAACTCTCTCAATTTCACCAATGTTAGGCACTATCTCCTTCTTCATGCCCTCTGTTCGAGCATCTTCGATATGGTCTTGTAGACACTCGATTCGATCAGCCACGATAGGAGACGAATTAAGGATACTCATTTTGATCGACCCACTATTAAGCCCGATGATGAGAATGTGAAAATTAGACATAAGTATAAAACCTGAATCCTTGATTGAAAATGGACTTGAGAGCCCATAAGCCTAAAATTTAGCCCAAATTGTCCAAAGCAGCCCAGGCCCATTTAACCCAACACCGGCCAGACCAGAGAGGCATTGCCTCTGTGCCATGAGGCAATCGCCTTTGTGACAGCCACCACAAAGGTGATTGCCTTATCTTAGTGGCGCGCCTTTGTGGCAGGCCACTTGCAATTGCATTTAATGTAGCTATAGACATATTGGCCAAGTGGTGTAAGCCCCAGACCCCCCCCCCCCCAGACCTAATTTTGCATGAGAAAAAGATTTTAAGGGGAAGAAAAAGGCTAGGGAGGCTCATCATGATCTAAGGAACCTAGGGGCATAGGCAAGGTAGTGAATAAAAGGAAGGAAAAAGAGAGAGAAAGGGAGGAAGAGGTCCATTATAAAAGGAGGGGCCATTGTGAAAAAAAGGAAGAAGAGAAGCTCTGGAAGAGACTAGAGGGACATTTTGGAAGAAGAAAGAAGGAGGAATCCCAGCTCACAAAGTCCATTTTCCTTAAAGAGAGGAAGGAAGGAAACTTATTTCTAAATAAAACTCATATCCTAGTGAAGATCATAATCCAAGAAGCATCTCTAAGGGTCAATTATTTTAACAAAAGTTCACATTCAAGTAAAATATCTTCACCTTATTGCCATTTTGATAGGTTTGATCTATTAAGTTTGCTTGTAGTTGTAATCTGGATACTTTATGGATATTTGTGTATATGTTTTCTTGCTTAGAATATAAGTTTACTCATTTTGAGTGTAGAGAGAGTCTACTGATCAAGCGATGCCTCTTCATAGAGGCGTCGCCCCTTGTCAATGAGGCGATCGCCATATTGACAGGCCTCCAAGCAATCTGACCCTCCCTCCTTTATGAAATCTTGCATGATTCTCATTTCATATGTTTTTTCTTGTCATTATGCATAATTACCACATTATATGACGTAACATGTATGATGAATTTTGATCATCTAAGGATCTTTCTTAGTACGTATTGTAAAATCTCTTGTGAATGTTATTTATAAATTATCATTATAGATAATGTCGTGTTTTATAAGAGAAAACTAACCATATGTTTTTTGCAGGAAATACTTTATGATTTTCCATCATTGAGTAGCTACCTTAATTAGTTAACTCTTTAGAGTATTTCACTTGTGTAAATAGTTTATTATTAGTTTACCTTTGGTATATGTGTGGTTTATTTTCTATATACTATCTTTTTATTTTTTCCCAAAGCGTTGTAATCCTTAATCCCTTTCCCCTTTTTGATTTGAATGAATGGTTGTAAATATTGATTATTTTTATTTTGTTCATGATAAACAATAAGACTCAGTGCATAAAAAAGGATTAATGTGCAAATTTGGATTTAAGTCTAAAACTTGACAATTCTCTAAAGGCAATAATAATTTGCATGTTAATAAGGAAATGATAAAATAATTGAAGTTAATAAAATGAAAAACACAAATGGAGGCCAACTGCAAGGTTAGGTGAGCATTCAAACGCTCATACCCAGTTTCCGAACCCATTCTCTGACGATGGCTTTTGGGCACCTCTGTGGAATCTAGTTGTCGTATAAATGTATCCTGACTTTCATCTGAGTGGCAACTCCATCTCCGATTAGGCCCAAGACCTATTTTGTATTTCCAAGTGGGCCTTGAGCCCACACAGTGTTGTGGTCGCTAAACACTTAGGCGTGCGCTAAATCCCACCGCCTATAGGTCTCCCCTTCAAGCTCATAATTTGAAGCTTAATTTTGATTTCTCATTCATTGTAGGCTCTAATAAAATTGGTTTAGGTGTTATTATTAAAGATATATTAGCTTTTGTCTTAATCTTGACAGGGACGCAACTAGGGTAGGTATCATTTGTTGCAACTGCTTAAGCCCTAGCCATTCTATTTGGTATTTAGATTACTGGAGAAACATGTTTTTAGAATATTATTGTTAAAAGGTGTGTTTTTTACATTGAATAGTAAAGTGACGTCGTTTCTCTTTATTGAAATAGTGAGTTTTGCTTTTTTTTAACTGTTCAATTTTATTTTCCATATCATATTAACACATGTCACATATGAATGTCACATCAGCTCTGTCTTATACCCTTTTCTGTTGGGATAGAATTGATACAAATCAAAAGTTGAAGGAGTAAATTGAAATGACTTTAATAATGGGATTGGTTTGATAATTGGTCCAAAGTTGAGGAAAGACCTAATCATTTTCCCTATATATATAGACATTATAAAAATGACTTATTATTTTAATAAATATATTTTATTAAAATATTAAATAATTATTTTTATTAATTTATATATTTTATTTCATTACTTCAGAAAGTATATTCTATTTTATAAATTTTAATGATATATGATAATTTTTAAATGTTTTTCCAATTTATAATTAGTTTGACTTGAATCTTATAAAATGAAAAATCACTTATAATTAATTTGGCTCCATTCCACTTGATTCCTATAAGATAGGGGTGTGCAAAAACCGTCTGAACCCAAAGTTCTGACCCTGAGGTTAAAGAATGGTTCAGTTGAGACAGAAGGGCAGCACGAGTCGGTTGGGTGGTGTAGGAAATATCAAAGTTTGGTTTTTGATTTGGGTGAAGTTAAATTCCTCCCGAACCTACCCAAACTTCTGAAGTTTATATATATATATATATATATATATATATATATGAAGAACGCCATTTATATGCTAACCCAACCTTACCTAAAAAAGCATCGTATGCCTATTTTGAAAACCCTAATCTCTCATTTTTCTCAAACTCTTTGCCTCTATTATTCTCCCTCCCGTACTTATGTTTTCCTTAATCATCTCATTCCTTTCAGACCCTAATCTCATTTCTCTTCCACTCATCTTTTGTTTCCCTCACGTTTCTTTATGTTCTCTTATTTTCTTTATTCTTTTTGCCTTTTAGAACCTTCAATTTCACTTATTATAATGGAGAAGGCATTATTGGTTCTCTTCTTTTTATTAGATTAAATACATATAAAAATTTCTTTTCTTACAGAAACAACAACATAGCTTCATTGTTGACCTTATTTCCTAAACTGGGATTCTATTTTTCTTTAACTGTCTTGTTATTATTCTAAAAACATTTGGAGGGTTAAAGGGTTAGCTGAAAAAAGCTATTTAAAAACATGAGATGTACAAAATCTAATAATTTTTATTTAGAAATTTATTTGATCTATATCAAGCTTTAACTTTTTTTGCTTTCTATGTTCTTACATGTATAGATCTATGATTTTAATCATATTCCCATAGGATGGAAGCCAAAAAGTCGATAAATCTTAGCATACTGTGACTCCTGACCCTTTGATCTTCAATAGAAAAGAAGAATAAAGGTTTGGTTGATTGTGTCTCATTTTATGTTCTTCTTCTTTTTGAATATGTAGATGGACACTCCAAATGATACCAGTGGCAATTCCACTGCTACTGGTGATCCTATAAATATAGTGGAAGCATCCCAAAACACTCAACAACAGCCTAATGCATCTATTGAACCTCAATTTGTCCCTTCTACATAACATATTGCTACTAAAAATAAGAAACAAATTGATAACAAATTTGCAACTTAGGAGCTTTTTGAACCAATCAAGTAAGGTAAGAAAATTGTTAGAGCTAAGTGCATATATTGTGCTACCATTTTTTGTGCTAATTCAAAAAAACATGGGACTTCATCCTGTAGGAACCATGTTATCACTTGTATAAAAAAAACCCACATGATAAGGCAACTAGACAATAATTTTTAACCTTTCAACCTGCATAAAATTTTTTTGCTTTTAAGGGTGCTTCTAATTTGGGGGTTATGGGAACCTGGAAATTTGACCAAGACTTGATTAAGACTACATTAGCAAAAATGATAGCCTTAGATGAGTTGCATGTGAGATTTGTGGAAGGGGATGGGTTCATAAACCTGATGAATGTTGCGTGCCCTCTTTTCAAAATCCCATTTAGGTGGACTATTTGTAGGGATATCTTCAACATCTATGTTAAAGAGAGAATGACATTGAAAACCCTTTTTAAATCAAACTATTAGAGAGTGTTTCCAACCACAGATTCTTGGACTTTTATCCAAAGAATCAAGTATATATGCATTAATGCACATTTTATAGACAATGAGTGGAAGCTCCACAAGAAAGTACTTGCATTTTTGCCTGTTTGTTCATATAGGGATAAGTATACTGCTAAGGCACTAGAAAACTCATTGCTTGAGTAAGGTCTAAAAAATATTTTTACTATCAATTTTGATAATGCTACTTCCAATGATACTGCAATGTCATTTTTAAAAAAAAATATATTATTGAGTTGGAGATCGAGTAGCATTGAAATTAAGTATATGCATATGAGGTGTGTGGCTCATATTCTAAATTTGCTTGTGAATGAGGGCCTAAAGGAATTAAGCACCTCTATAAAAAGGGTGAGGGAGGTGGTGAGGTACATAAGAAATTCACCATCTAGATTGAGAAAATTCAAAGAATTTTCTAATTTGATTAGTATTCAGTCTAATTATGGTCTGTCTTAATGTGCCAAACCGGTGGAAAAAATATGTACTTGCATATATGAAAAAACATTTGAAAAGTATGAGGAAAATGAACCCTCATTTAAATAAGATCTTGGTGATAATGTGCCTGACATCATTGATTGGCAGTGTGCACACAATATAGTTAAGTTCTTAAAGAATTTCTATGATATGACTTTGAGAGTCTCTGGTTCTCAATATGTCACTTCAAATTCATTTTTTCTGAGATTACTGATATATTCTGTATATTGAATGACTAGAAGCAAGTTAATGATATGTCTATTAAGTCAAGTTAATGATATGTCTATTAAGTCCATAGGACTTAATATGAAATTAAAGTTTAATAAGTATTGGGGAGATCCAAATAAAATGAATTGGCTTATTTTTATTTCTAACATTTTGGATCCACAGTACAAATTAGAATATCTTTAATTTTCTTTAACAACTATTTATGGTGATCTAATTGGTGGGAACTTGTTCATCAATGTTAAAGCTTCCTTATATAAACTATGTAATGATTATGTGAATGAGGATAAGTCTGTAAATGAATCTATTACTCCAAATAATGCTTTGTTTATGACTGGTGGAAGCTAATCTAATTTTTTTCCTGATGTGCAATCAAGTGTAAAATCCATTTCGGTGTTAAAAGCAAGGTTCAAGCAGCAGAAGTTGGAGAGTGGATTAGGTGGAAGCAAGAAAAGTGAGCTTGATTCTTATTTATCTGAGTCATGCGTCAAAATGGAAAAAAAAAGGAAGTTTGATATTCTCAAATGGTGGAGGTTAAATGCTAAAAGATTCTTTATTCTTTTTTAAATGGCTTATGATATTTTGGCCATCCCAACTTCAACGGTTGCTTTAGAATCGGGTTTTAGCACCAATAGATGAGTGCTTGATACTTTCAAGAGTAGTTTAACTCCAAAACTTATTAAAGCATTAATCTGTATTTAAGATTGGATTAAAAATCTAAATATTTCTCTGTCTGTTGAAGAAAACATTTCTAAATTAAAAGAGTTTGAAAAAGGTCAGTCACATAAACATTTTATTGCTTCAATTTCTTTGACTTTTTTGAACTTTGATTCTACCTTCTTTTTTTTATTCTCTTGTTTTATTTCTTGGCAGATCTCCCTCCAATTGACATACATTTTGCAGTCACTTCAACTATTGGATCTTGATGGTCATTAACTTCTATCTATCCTATCTTCGTTTTGCTAACTACTCAATAACACACTTTATAAACTTCGTTTTCATTTCTATTTCACAGTTTTTGCTTATTGTTTGCCTATTACTTTAAGGTTATCTATTTATTGCATTTGGTGATCATTCTATGGCTTTATATTTTGTGCAATTTTTGAACCTAAACTGGATTGTTTGCATTGCGTTATGACTTGAGTTTGTGACACTTATATGCCTTATATGTGTTGTTACCTCTTTAATGTGAACTCCAAATTAGTCAAATAGCTACCAGGTTTTTTATAACGTTGTATATAAACCCTCAAGTTTAGCCAACTAGTTTTGGAGTTAAGGTTTATAACACAGAAATGTGGTACCTGTGTTAGTTGAAAACCTCAAATGAGGCAATAATGAAGCTTCCATAAATTTCTAACAATTGATTGCATGCAATTTTGTGTGTTTCTTAGGTAGCAAATGGTTTGCAATTTGTTATTAGAAATTTAGCTTGCATTCATCCAATGACATGAAAATTTAATTCTAAGAAAATTTAATTCTAAGCCTCATTTGTTTGATTTCTTTAATTTGTGTATTTTGCTTATTTGTTTCAGTTGATCTTTACCATCTCTTATTTTGCAGGTTTCCCTTCTTTTGTACACCTATGAATATACACTTATAGTCTGCCTTCATTTTTTAGTTTGAGTAGACTCCTTAATCAATCTGATACTTAGGCAAATTTCCATTGTTTTTTGTTGTTAAGGGACGTAAATTTCCATTGTTTTTTGTTGTTAAGGGAATTATTTTTTTATAAATGGCAGAAAATATATCATTTTTTGTATTTTTTTCATAGCCTCAAGAAATAGGAGTCATGAATACTTAATAGAAATTAGAAACTATAAAGCAATGACTTAAACATGATATTTTTTTGTATATTTTTGCATAGCCTAAAGAAATAGTATTAGGCTGTATGTAAAGGGTTCGACCTTATTTTGTAATAAGCTCGACCCAATTTATTAAAAACTATTGTACTTTTTATTTGGATCTTTTAATTTTTAGGCCCAATCCAATTAAACCTAAACTATTTTTTCAAACCTAACAAACTTGATGTCCTCGAGTATTTGAACCAAACATTTTCATTTCTAAATTTCCTCAATTTGATGGCCATTTTGCCCCTTCCAAACCTGATTGGATTTCTCTGTTAACCTTCCAAACTGACCTAAACCGCTCGATGCACAACCCTACTATAGGATGAGAATTCATTTTCTTAGTTAAAAAGAATGGGTGATTCCTACTAATGAGAAATACATTACCTAAAGTAAATGGTTGATTCCTACTAGTAAGAAAATACATTCCTATTACTATGTAAAATTTTAGCTAGTCAGACATTAAAAATTGAAATTATTCATTTCAATTTTTACTCTTATTTCTCATAAAACAAATGACTTCTTGGTGAATTTTAAACATTAATGAGAAAACTAAAATTAAATCAAATTTGAGCTTAATTCTATAGGCTATGAATTTTTCATATGAAACAATAAAATTATATATCATTATGTTAAAGAAGTAAGGGAGAAAAGACTATAAAAAAGTTTCAAACATATAGCTTATTAAATCTAAATTTATAATTAATTGTAAGATTTGTTATTAACAACAATTGTTGAAGTACACATCAGAATTCAGAATAAATTATAGGACAATACATTCTCATTTGAAAGATCAGGCTCATTTGTTGGTAATGTTAGTTGGTTCTTAGGCCTTATTTTTAGTCTTCATAGCCTAATAATGTCATGGTTTTTTTTTGTCTAGTATACAATAAAAAAATTTTACCTGACCAAGTCAATGATGTTTAGCTAGTCCTTTCGGATGATCAACCACATTAGTATTGAGACATGCATCAAACTCCCACTATAAGTAGCAGTGAAGAAACTTAGACAATGGGAAAAAGCCTAATCTAGCAATACTGGTTGGCCAAAGAAAGGCAATGTTGCTTAAAACTCTTTTGTTAAGTGCACAATTATGATATGAAAATGCCTTAGTAGGGGTGAATATGGCTATCAAAACTTTAAAGAAAATATAGAAAATTTAAAGGAAAATAAGAAGTGATTTAGGAAAGGATAAATATAAATAAGAATAAGAATAAAAAGGATAATTAATACAAAAAATTTAAGGAGTTCGAATTAGAACCATTCCTACATCTCCACCTAACTTATCCTAAATTAGGATTTTGAATCCCACTCTAAATTTATTTACCAAGATTGTTACAAGGGTTTTTCAAGGCTCAACATCAAACCTTTACACAATGAGTTTTCTAAGCACATTCACAAACCTTTACAAGTATTTTTCTTAAGGCTCACACCAAACCTATTCTCAAGTGTTTTCAAGGCTTACACTTAAACCTTTCCAATTAAATTTTCAAGGCTAACTCAAAAATTTTACAATAAGTTATTTTTCAAGGATCAATAATAACCTAATAAGAAAGAACCTCATTACCCACTTCTTCAACCCTAAAGAATGAGTAGATAAAAGAATCCTAACTCTATCACTCACCTAACTATTATAAGAAGGGTATACACAAACTTAACAAGAGTTTGTTTACAAGAAAAGAATATACAAAGAAGAATTGTGAAAGAAATAAATTTTGCTCAATGAGTTTTACATAATAATTTGCTCCATAAAGTCTTTAACTCTTTAAATGATGTCTTGAGCTTATATTTACAGTGGAGGGGCCAATATATGGTTGTTGGAGCTTAAATATTTGTCTCCAACAATCCTCTATCTTCATTTAATGTTTCTTTCACTTTTTACAGAAGAAATGGTGCCCACGGTCATAAAGTGAGGTGTCATAATCATGACCTTCAGTTTTATAGCTGTTGGAGCTCTGAAATAGCCATTATAAGAGTTGTCAGAACACACAAGTGGTGCTCATAGTCCCAGTTAAAGTTGTGACCACACTTGTGAGCGCCACTGCCTTCTTCATTCACTAGAGTTTAAATTGCTTAGGATCATGATTGGGATGCTCCCATGAGTAAGATCGTAAGGGTCACTACCACTCTGAATGATATGAATTCAGCTCTCATTTGGCTTGTCAAAATGCTCACGATTGTGATACCACTTATAAGCATCGTTGGCTTTAGGTTTTGGAAATGTTTTGAGCTCCATAACTTTACCCAATGAGTGTAGTCTTAAAACTAACTAAAATACACACTTAAACACACATATTAGTATATTAAAATTGATTGTTAAAGTCAAAACCAAGGGCAATTAAAGATTGATCATGCAAAGCTCAATATGACAAAACTTGAGGAAGAAGACTTGGCTAACTCTATACTAGTAATAGTAGTAAGATTGTGTGTGTGTGTGGAGGGGGGCGCAAAAGTCCTTCGAAATAACTAAACATAAAGGGCACATATATAGTGAATCGAGTTGAAAGTGAAAATCGCCAAAAATTGATGGAATGCTCTTAAAAACCAATTTATGGGAGTAGCAACTAGATTTAGGAAAAGTTGAAGAAATTTTAATGGATTACTTTAAAAATATTTTCACCATAAGCAACCCACAACATGTAAATGCTTTTACCAAGAACATTGAAAGGTGAGTTCCGACAAAAATGAACTTGAACCTTTTTTAACTTTTTTTAACAACTCTAGCTCAGATGCATCCTTCTAAATCATAGGACCAGTTTGCTTTCTCTATTTTATCACTAGTTTTGGCATGTAGTAGGTAGGGATATAGAAAATGCGGTCCTATCTTTTTAAAATTAAGGTAATATGTTAAAGAATATGAACTATACTCTAATTGCATTAGATAAAAAAGTCTAGAAGCCATAAAAAATTAATGAGTTTAGGGTGGGTGATCTCAACACTTATAAATCCATGGACAATAAATAGGGATGCTCAAGCAATGTCATAAGGAAATGTACTAAATTTACTAAATGAATTAATGATTACGGGTTAATAGATTTGGGATTCATAGGCCCAAAATTCATATGGTGGAAAGAAGTTTGTGGAAAGCCATATACGAAGATGCGATTAGATGAAGCCTTAGCTAATGCTAAATGGCATCACTTATACCCGGAGGCATCTATGTGAACCAGGCAGCTTGAAACCAAAATAATTGATAAACAAAAAGGGGAGGTCAGGATCCATTTGTATCGATTAGAATTAGGTAATGATCTGAGTATACCCTCACTTTCATTACTCATTATGGAATGAATTCAATTTGGGAAGGCAGCTTGCTTCTCTTTTCTTAGGCCTCCTAACTATGAACTCATACTGTATGGACTTAGCACTATAATTATCCCTTGACCTGGTTGAACATTTCCCTTTCATTTGTGTTAGTACTCATTCTAATAAATGCAAGGTAGCTTCCCTTTCCCATACCTATTGAATATCCTGTTTCTAACTTTCGCAAAAAATTTTGAGCTAAACTAACTCTTTTTCTCATTCTACTTTAAATATGGATTTGGACTCACTAGCTCTTATTTATTTATTTAATTTTGTTGAGTTAAGTCAAATTTAAATATATAAATTATTTAATCAAATTGAGCTCAAACTTAAAAAAAGAGTTCAATCAAGCTTTGATTTTGAAAGTTAAATTAAGTTCAAATTCAGTAGTGTATCTATTTGACTTGGCGGGAGTATGCCTAGTGTACAACAATTAACTTTTAAAATAAATCCACAAGGTCCGTTGCCAAATAATAATAATAAATAAGTTAATAAATTTACCCGAAGCAATGGAAAGATGCTGAAACAAAAAACAAGAAAAGGAGATTAAAAATGGGTAAAAACCCAATTTTGTATTTGCAGGCGTTCTTAAACAATACATCACAATTTGTAATTGAAGAATGCTATTCCAATCAATGTCTAAAAAATAAAAGTGAAGATGGATATCCTAGTTTTTGTGAGAGATAAGAATCGCAAATGATCCAACATTTAATGAAACAGAAATCCCATTGTCACCACCACCTTGCCAAAAATTGTAGAACCTAAAAGCATAAGCTACTGAATTAACAACTACAGCTCGAACACTACAATTGTGACAACTTTCACTTAGCCGTTACACTTTATAATCCCAAACCCAACCCACCCCCAAAGAAAGAAAAAATTCCTACAACTTCCTACCTTGCATAAGGATGGTATCTACCACTGCCACTGCCTGCACCTCCATATCCCCCTCTACTTCCATAAAAGGAACCCCCACTGCTGCTTCCATACCCACCCCCGAGGCTAGAGTCGTAATTACTTCCATAACCACCACCAGAACCTCCAACGCTACCATAACCACCATAACCCTCTCCAGTGGCACCATAACCACCTCCTAAATCATAACCTCTGCTAAAGCTACCTCCATATCGACCAGAATACCCAAAGGAGGGTGGCTCCCCTCTATAAGGGCCAATTCCACCACCTCCATACCCTCCGTATCCGCCAAATTCACCTCCACCATATCCACCATAAGTGCCAGACCTACCCCCATAGGCTCCACCAGACCTATAAGGTCCGCCACCGCTGCTGCCACCAAAGCCACTGCCCCCATATCCATCATATCCATCACCATATCCACTACCAAATGAAGACCTTGAATCATTATAACGCTTAGAAGAGGGTGGTGGGGGATTGGGCTTCTTTGGCTCTGCCTTCTTGATCTCCACCTATAAAAAAAGAAAGACAAACTGGATGAGCAAAAAGAGGACATAATGGATAAACATCATGCTGTCTTCAACAAAAATTATTTTACATAATGGAAAAAATTAATGTGCTTAATTTTGCTTTCTTCCTGAGCAATTAAGCTATCTACACAAGGGCCTATTAGTTTAAAGCACACATAAAAAAGGAGGCAAGCTAAATAATAAGAAAAATCATACAATTGGCTTTAGATAACAAGGCCAAGGGAACACCAGTTGAGTGGGCAGAGAAACATTTACCCTATTTCCTGCTAGTTACTATTATTTATTTTTCTTACGTTTCTGTTTGGCTCATCCATGAATAAATGAACCAAGATCCTAGGCATTCAGACTATTAAGTATTTTTCTACTTTTGCTAACAGAGATTCACATGCAATCACAAGCATCCCTCCATGCATTCAATTCTTTTAGTGCTAGCTATTGAGAATAAAAGAAAATAAATTGTTAGACTTTGAAGGCAAAACTGTACGTGAATAAGTGTCTACATTACACAGGCTAAGAGTTTGAACTGGCAAAAGAAAATGGGGTGGCTCAACTTTTAAGGCCAATATGGCATCCATCCATCCAGGCTGAAGCTTTCAAGACGTGTCAGGCCAAGGTAGCATTGACTGTGTAAATTATAGTCCATCCATCCAAGGCTGAAGCTTTCAAGATGGGTCAGGCCAAGGTAGCATTGACCATGTAAATTAACATCCAATACCTTTGTTTCTTGTTCAAATTTACCCAACCAATTATTCCATCCATCCAAGCTGAAGTTTTCAAGACGGGTCATGCCTAGGTAGTGTTGACAGGGCAAATTACAAATTCACAATCAGGGTCACCAAACTCTGATTTCATTTCTATTTGGTCACAAATCATCAATTTGTCTCAGTTTTGACATTTAAGCTGAAACCATTTTCAGCTGAATCCAGGCACCTGAATTTGATGAAAGATGTATTGGAATGCTGATATGTTTGCCAAACTTGCAAGAATGATAAAGGAGATAATGAGATAAAGCTATGAAGTTGGTCTTATGGAATTCCTATGTTCAAGACAAGAAGAGATGTGAATTAATAGAAACATCAACTTCTAGAAGAGCTTTTGACAGGATTTTAGTCAATTTCAATTGATACCAACTAAAATTGAAGTGTAATGATCATATTGATACAAATTATAATCAACCAGAATTGTAACTTACCCTAAAGTTGACCATTATAATTAGAAAATTTTATATTATTCTTTATGTATCTAAACAATGACACGCTAACCTATAATGATAAATGATGTATTAACATATATTTGACATGAGTAGAATCCACTGATGAAATTTTATCAATAGCATAATTGAATAACAAAGCCATATAAACAACTACATGTACCTTAAAATGTTAACCATATGATAACCAAAGATATGTTGGATGAAATCCTTTAAAGTTAATTTCCTTTGAGTAGACATCATAGGCTATTTTCTTTTTGTGAGTTAACTAGAGAAAATTTAAATTCTCCTCCAATATATGCAAAACAAAAAGAGGAATGATGAGCTGAGGTCTTTGAAATAGCTCTATTTTCCCTCTTTGGTGCATTAGACAAAAACCACCCTTTCATAAGAACCATCACCACTTTCAGTGGTTCTAAACTTCTAAAAGTCATCTCAAAGAGAGGGAAAAAGGAAGAACAAATTGTCGACTATCTACTCACCTGACCTCCAGCAAATTCAAACTTATTCCCCTTAGCCAAAAGATCATCTACAGCCTGCTCTGTATCAAAGGTAATAAATCCAAAACCACGCGAGCGGTTGGTGGAGTGGTCACGCATAATCTGGTGTTCAATTACCTCACCATATTGCATAAAAAATTCCTTGAATTCAACTGCCAATATAGCCATTTGTCAAACAACTGACAAAATATTAGAAGCACAAATAAGGACTAAACAAAATAAAATACCTTCGGTCACAGTGGTGGGGATTCCACCTACAAAAATCTTTTTGGTCTTGAAATCCCTAGCTCCAATAGCTCCCTTGGGTATTGTCCGTTTGATCTCTACCTACAAGCAGGGTGAAGAAATCAGCTGAAATCACCTAATGAAGATAAAAATCACTGGGTTTATACGAAAAAGAGGAGCTTCTCAAGAGGGTCAATATACATATTTAAAATATATATATACATAAGCCTACTTGTTTGCCATGAATAACATGCGAGTCTTGAATAACTTGATCAACAACAGAAGGATCAGCATAGGTAACAAACCCAAACCCACGAGGCTGGCCAGTTTTACGATCCTTCATTATAACCGAATCAGTAATTTCACCATATTTACCAAAATGCTTAACGAATTGCGCTGCAAAGACAAACCCAAAAAAAAAAATCAAAACCCATAAAAGAAACTTCGCAATTTCTTCAAAAAATGATTATATACAATCAAATGGCCTAACATTCACTAACACAGACAAAACTAACCAACCTGTAGTAGTCTCTCTAGCTAAACCTCCAATAAAAATTTTTCTGCGGATTGTTAAAAACGAATTGAAACCTTCAATAGAGTTATAATCTTGAACTACAAAAGAAAATAGAAAAAAAAAAAAAAAAAAAGTAAAATAAATACCCAGGGCTAGCTCCATCGCCGGAGTGAGATATGGACTTAGTGTTGCTGTTGTTATTATTATTATTATTGTCGTCGTCATGGGAGTGGAGATTGAGATTGGCTTCGTTTTCTGCAGCTGCCCCTGCTCCTCCTCCGACGAAGGGCAGCTGCAGCTGCGTATCTTGTTGTTGCTGTTGGTCTTGAGGATCCATTTCTGTGATTGCAGAAGATAAATTTACAAATTTCCTGAAGAAGAAGAAGAAAAGGAAATGAAAAGAAAGCCCTAGATTTTAATTTTAATTTTAAGATGGATAAAAAGCACGATAATTGTTTTTGTTTGTTTTATTACAGAAAAGTGTTTCATTTCAAATTTATTTCTTTAAAAGGAAAGGTTTAAGCACCAAAGTTGACATTGAATTTTAATATATTTTTTTACATTTTAAATTTTAATTTTTAAAAATTTATATAAGTTAGATTTTTTATTAAAGAATTATTATAATTAAATCTAAAAAATAAAATTTAAATTTAATTTAATGTTATTAATAAAAATTAGTTCAAAGAATAATACAAATTGATAAAATTAGTTTCAAAATATAAATTTATGAAGTTTTAAAATTTTTTAATATATATATATATATAGAAATATATTTTGCTAATTTTTAAAAATTTTAAAAAAGTGAAAAAATATTTTTTTTATAGACAGAAATTTTTAAAAAATTTAAAAATTTTACAATTAAATTATATATATATATATATATATATATATATATATATATAGAAAAATTATAAAATTTTATACAGTTAATACATTTTAAAATTTTTTTATTGATTTAAAAATGGTTAAAAAAATATTGAGTGCATGAAAATTTTGATTTTTTTTTATTTAAATGTATGTCATTTGATTATAAAGTTTTTAAAGTTTTTTGGCTTATAGAAAAAACAATATTAATTTTTTAAAATTTCTAAAAAAAATTAGCAAAATATATTTCTATATATATATAATTTTTAAAAATTTAAAAACTTTATAAATTTATATTTTGTAACCAATTTCATCAATTTGTATTATTTTTGGAACTAATTTTTATTAATAACATTAAAGTTAAATTTGATTTTGATTTTTTGGACTTAATGGTTCAAAATGTAAAAAATATATGTTAAGGCGAATGTCAACTTTGTGCCCAGTTGAGATCTAATTTCCACCTTTTCCCTTCTTTAAAAGGCCCTTATCATAAGGAGTTAAATGGTAATTTTGTATTTTACCATTTGCACCACCAATGATGCTAATAATAATAATAATTTTTTATTTTTCAACCAATAAAATTAAAAGAAAATAAATCAACATTCATATTTTGTGTGCTATATTAAAGGGACAAAAAATAAATTAACTAAAAGTCAAATTGCCCCCTGAACTTGAAGTGAATGGCCAAATAAGTCGAATTTTTTTTTTTTTTCAACAAATTAGGAGAAAACTTTCAATTTTTACCTCGTTTAACTCCCAAGCACAATGCGTGCAATGCAAACATTCTTTAACAGTGTGAATTGAATAATTGAATAATAAATAAATATATGTTTGTCTTTTTCTTCATTTCTTAATTTTTTGTATAATATTTCTCTTTCCTCTTTAACTACAAAGTGAATTTTTTTCTTTTTCTTAATTTTTAAAATAATTATTTAATTTTCTTTTTTTTCCTCCTAAAACTGCAGATTTTTTTTCTTTCTTTCTTTGCTTATGCCCATTTTTTTTTTATTAATAAGAAAAAGCTTATGCCCAATTTCTGTTCATTCTTTTTCTTCATCTTCTTTCTTGCCTTCAATTCCGCCAATTGATGATATAACAAATTACGTGTGGTCGCGCTCATTGCAGGAATAGCATCACAATTTGTAACCATTGTAGACTCGATGCTCTGCAATTTATTTCTTTCCGGAACATCACCAAATGAAATTTTCATTAAACTCTTGATTTCATCATCAATGCTATTGTTGCAGTTCTTATGAGCAGTTTTCACCAACCAAATAAAAGAAACAAAATTTAGAAGAAACAGAGTTAACAAACCATAATTCATGAACCGAAAAGAACCAATAGTCCATGATGCTCTCGTGCTCTGCTTCAAGCTTCCTAAATCCATCTTTCATAATCACGATTATTACTATATCTACTTCACAAACTCTCTAAAACCCATAAATATCATCTCATCTCCTTCTTCCATAATCATTTTCCCGAAAAGAAAAAACACCATTTCATCATCCATCAACAAAATTAGCAAAAAGAGATCATAATAAACAAAGCATTTTGCAGAGAATTCACGCATTTTTTAGAGTCATCCGACATCATGGGTAGGTCCGGTTCCGCAGATGCAGGAGCTGAGGCGGAGGCCTATAGGGCATAGCGAGCACGAACAGCAAATAAGCCAAGCTGCTAGCACAGGGCATCAACGGCTACGGTCCAGATCTCAACCGCAAGCATCGTTGACAGCGCTAAATAGCTCTGCTGAGAGATCTAAGCAACAGGCTTGTGACTCAGTTTGAACAATGAAGGCAGGGACAACGTTGGGTTTGAGTGAATTGATTTTGTACCAGATATTTGTTGGGTATTGGTTAAAGAAAGGAAAAATTATAATTTGTTGGGTATGATTTGAAGAGAAAAGACAGAATTGATGTCCATGGAGGCGACGGTGGATTTCGGTGAAGTACGCGGTGGAATTTGAAACGAATGGTTTTAATTTATTTATTTATTTAGGGTTTTGATAATAATTATAAAATAATAAAATTAAAAAAGAAAATAATAATAAATTATTATGAATGTAAATGAATAATATATTGCTTATGAGAGAATAGTTCTCAAATAGTGAAAAGAAAATCTCTATATAAAGGGATTGAAATTCATTAATTAAAGAAGAAGAAAAATGAATAAATTACTCTCTAAATTCTTTCAATATTATTGTTCACCAAATTCTCTCAAAACTCTCTTTAAATTCTCTTAATATCATTCTACTATAAAATATTTTTCTTCTAATTAAATATTACTAAATTTAAGTTTAGTTCTATAACAAAGTAAGCAATTCAATTCTTATTTCATAACACGTTATCAGCACGAAAAGCTCTCGATCAAAATAACAAGATACATATTTCTTAATATTTAATATTTATGAATATATTATTTGATTATATATTATCATGGATGGTTATACCTCCAACTAATTTATATATATTCATATTTATATTTATTTATTCAATCTAACTTTATATTAATTGTTATTTTTATTTTGTTTTTTTAACTACACCATTGATGCAAATATTGCTAGAAATGGTTCTAACCTTATGGATGACTATACCTCCTATCAATTTATATTTATGCACATTTATTTTTTTTATTATTTATGTTAATGGAAAGCTATATCTCATTTTATATTAATGGACGGTTTTGCTTCATATTTATACATATCATTATGTTAACTCATTTACTATAAATAATCATATCAACATTATTTATTAATTTTACTTTATATAATTTATTTCTCAATATATTATATTAAAAAAAATTCTAACGGCTATATATTACCAACGGTAATATAACGGTAACAAACGGCTATATTTTTCATTATAAATAGATCAGCTATAAATTTTATTTATTCACACAAATTCATATATATTCTCTTTCCCTCTTTACTCTAAATTGTAAACATGATTTGGTAT
The DNA here is from genome assembly GCA_947683625.1 of Mallotus nudiflorus. Classification (NCBI taxonomy): domain Eukaryota; kingdom Viridiplantae; phylum Streptophyta; class Magnoliopsida; order Malpighiales; family Euphorbiaceae; genus Mallotus; species Mallotus nudiflorus. The sequence continues at coordinate 4,736,539 of CANTUR010000283.1, read as the reverse complement.
ATTTATATTTGTGTTTTGATCATGACTATTATAATAGTTTTAGGAATAATTCATATGGAAGATGATTTTCTATTTGATATAATTTTAAGAATTATTGTATAATTTTTTGAACCGCTATTATTTTTTGCAATATTCATTCATGATATAATTAATTAGTAACTTTTGATTATGTTTGATTTTTTTTAGTAGTCATCAAATTTATGAATTCTAATTGAGTTATATTTTTTTATTAGTTATCATAATGACAAATCTAGCAAAGCTTGAATTCGTTGCTTTTGACATCACGGGAAAAAATTATATGTCTTGAATTCTAGATGTAGAAATGCATCTTCAATCAATGAGGTTAATTGATACCATAAAAGAAAATAATAACACCTCATTGCAAGATAAGGCCAAGTCTATAATTTTTCTCCATCGTCATCTTGATGAAGGATTAAAATGTGAATATTTGACTGTCAAAGATCCAAGTGTTCTTTGGAAGGATCTAAAAGACAGATATGATCATCAAAGAGATGTAATACTATCAGTGGTCACTGATGAATAGAGAGCTTTACGCTTTCAAGATTTCAAAAAAGTGAGTGACTATAATTCTACAATGTTCAGAATAGTATCACAATTAAAATTCTGTGGATAGACAGTCACAGACGAGGATATGCTGGAGAAAACTTACTCCACATTTCATGCATCAAATGTTACACTGCAACAACAATATAGGATGCAGAGATTTAAAAAATATTCTGAACTGATTTCACGCCTATTGGTAGCTGAGAAAAATAATGAACTATTGATGAAAAATCATCAGTCTCGTCCCATTGGCTCAGTAGCATTTCCAGAAGCAAATGCTACAAATTATTCCAGATATAAAAATTACAATAGCCATGGACGTGGGAGAGGTAGAGGTCGTGGACGTGGAAGAGGTCAATTCTTTGGCCGTGGTCATGGAAATAAATATAATAATACTCCACAACAAACTCAGACTCAACCTCAAAAGAAGTTAAAATCAGTCATCAATGGTGTTCAAGAAAGGCCCTAACATAAGTCTGAAACTGTGTGTTTCAGATGTGGTAGTAAAGGACACTGGTCACGAGTTTGTCATACACCACCACATCTTTGCCAACTTTATAAAGCATCATTGAAAGGCAAAGAAAAGGAAATAATTCAATGAGCATCATACTCTTGTTAATGATACAACTCATCTAGATGTTTCTGATTTTACTGATGATTTTACTGACAATGGAAATTAAGACATCTATAATTTTAAATATATTGTTATTACCTATTTTATTCTGAAGAATATGTTATTATTATATGTGTTATTTTTAAATTAAATAAAATGTCCTACTTTACAATTATTTTATGTTTTTACCTTAATTGATTAATTATGTGTTTATTTATTTTGAAGTTTAATATGGATTGTACTCAACATAAAGACATTATTGGAGATCTCTGCATACCAGATAGTGGTACTACACATACTATCTTGAAAAATAGAGATTATTTCTCTAAAATAAAGCCTACAAAGGCAGTTGTAAAAATAATATCAGGTCCTATAGATCTGATTGAAGGAATTGGCAAAGCTAAATTTATGTTACCAAATGGAACAAAGTTTATAATTGATGAAGCTTTGTTTTCACCAAAATCAACAAGAAATTTATTGAGTTTTGATGACATATATCGAAATGGGTGTGATACCCAATCCATTACTATAAATGGTAACAAATATTTAAATATAATTTCCTATGAATCAGGAAAAATACAAGTATTGAAAAGACTGACAAAACTCCCTACTGGATTGCATTACACATATATACATGTAATTGAATCACATATGGCAGTAAAAGAAAAATCTTATGATCCTTCAATATTAAATTTATGGCATGACAGATTAGGTCATCCTGGATCAGTAATGATGCGAAGGATAATTGAGAATTCACATGGGCATCCATTAAAGGGGCAAAGAATTCCTCAATCAAATGAAATGTCATGTACAACTTGTTCTCTCAAAAAATTAATCTTGAGACCTTCACCATCTAAAATTTAGAATGAATCACCTATGTTTCTTGAAATAATTCAAGGTGATATATGTGGGCCAATTCACCCACCATGTGGACCATTCAAATATTTTATGGTATTAATTGACGCATCTAGTAGATGGTCACATGTTTGTCTATTGTCAACTCGTAATGTTGCATTTGCAAGGTTGCTTGCTGAAATTATTAAATTACGAGCACAATTCCCTGATTATACAATCAAGAGGGTAAGACTTGATAATGCTGGTGAATTTACATCTCGAGCATTAAATGATTATTGTATGTCTATTGGGATCATTGTTGAGCATCCTGTTGCCCATGTACATACTCAAAATGGTTTAGCTGAATCATTGATTAAACGCCTTCAGCTTATTGCTAGACCATTAATAATGAGAACAAAACTTCCCATTTCAGTTTGGGATCATGCAATCCTACATGCTGCTTCATTAATTCGCATCAGACCTAGTGCATATCATAAATACTCCCCACTACAATTGGCATTTGGTCAAGAGCCAAATATTTCCCATCTCAGAATTTTTGGTTGTGCAGTATATGTACCCATTGCGCCACCTCAGCGTATAAAAATGGGTCCTCAACGAAGATTGGGAATTTATGTTGGGTTTGAAACACCCTCGATTATTAGATATCTTAAACCTTTAACAGGTGATGTTTTTACAGCACGTTTTGCTGATTGCCAATTTAATGAGGTTGTTTTCCCAACATTAGGAAAAGGGGAGAAAGAAGGGAAAAGGGATATTTCATGGAATGAACCATCATTATTGCATCTAGATCCTCACACAAAATAATGTGAATTAGAAGTGCAAAAGATTGTGCACTTACAAGCAATTGCAAATCAATTGCCAGATGCATTTACTGATACAAAAAGAGTGACTAAATCATATATACCAGCAGCCAATGCTCCTGCTCGTATTGAAATTTCAGAAATAAAGACACTCATGAGTCTAAAACATGCCAGAAGCGTGGAAGACCTATTGGTTCTAAGGATAAAAATCCTCGAAAGAGAAAGGGAGTAGATAATCATATTGATAGCAAGGAGAATATCCCTGAAGGAATAGAAAATAAAGAAAGTCATGAAACATTTTCATATACTGTTGCATGTGAAATCATAAATGACAAAGATGATCCTGAACCAAAATTAGTCACGGAATGTCAAAATAGGCATGATTGGATAAAATGGAAAGATGCTATGCAGGTTGAATTGGACTCACTAAACAAGCAAAATTTTTTTGGGCCAATTATTCCTATGCCTAAAACTGTGAAACCTGTAGGATACATGTGGGTCTTTGTACGAAAGAAAAATGAGAAAAATGAAATAATAAGGTACAAAGCTAGACTTATAGCTCAAGGTTTTTCACAAAGGTCGGGAATTGATTATGATGAAACGTATTCTCCTGTTATGGATGTAATTACATTCAGGTATCTGATTAGCCTAGTAGTTTCTAAGAAATTAGAAATGTGTCTTATAGATGTTGTGACTGCTTATTTATATGGATCACTTGATAGTGACATTTATATGAAAATCCTCGAAGGATTTAAAATGCCTGAAGCATTAAGTACAAAACCCAAAGAAATGTATTCAATCAAGCTCCAGAGATCTTTATATGGGTTAAAATAGTCTGGGCGCATGTGGTATAATCGTTTAAGCGATTATTTGATTAATAAAGGATATGTGAGTAATATTATCTGCCCATGCGTTTTTATTAAGAAAATAATATCTGGATTTATGATTATGGTTGTATATGTTGATGATTTGAATATCATTGGAATAGAAAATGAGATCCATGAAGCAACAATATACTTAAAGGAAGAATTTGAAATGAAAGATCTTGGAAAAACCAAATATTGTCTTAGTTTACAAATTGAGAAAATGCACAATGGGATATTCGTGCATCAATCAAATTACACAGAAAAGATCTTGAAACACTTTAATATGGATAAATCAAATCCTTTAAGTACTCAAATGGTCGTCAGATCACTCAATATTGAGACTAATCCATTTCGACCCTGTGAAGAAAATGAAGAAATTCTTGGTTCTGAATTTCCATATCTCAGTGCCATTGGAGCTCTAATGTATCTTGCTAATTGTACTAGACCTGACATTTCTTTTGCAGTCAATTTATTAGCAAGGTTCAGTTCAGCTCCAACAAAAAGGCATTGGAAAGGGATCAAACATATACTTCGATACCTTCGAGGAAATGTTGATTTGGGTTTATTTTATTCTAACAATTCAAAACAAGAATTGATTGGTTATGCAGATGCAAGGCATTTATCTGATCCTCATAAAGCAAAATCTCAAACAGGCTATGTGTTCACAAATAATGGAACTGCAATTTCTTGGCGTTCCCAGAAACAAACGCTTGTCACTACTTCCTCAAATCATTCTGAAATTATTGCACTACATGAAGCAAGTAGAGAGTGTGTGTGGCTTAGATCAATGACACATCATATTGAAGAATCTTGTGGTTTTCCAGTCAACAAAAGTCTAACAATTTTATATGAAGATAATGTAGCATGCATTGCACAATTAAGGGAAGGATATATCAAAAGTGATAGAACCAAACATATACCTTCAAGATTCTTTTCATACACTCAAGAGCTAATAAAAAACAATCATATAGACATCAAGTAAATTCAGTCTAGCAAAAATTCAGCTGATCTTTTCACAAAGGCGCTTCCAACTACAATCTTTAGAAAGCACGTTCATGATATTGGAATGCAACATCTGCATACTATGTGAAGGATGATTATACATATCAACTTGAGGGGGAGAAAATCATGCACTGTACTCTTTTTCCTTAAGCTAAAGTTTTTTCCACTGGGTTTTATTTAGCAAGGTTTTAACGAGGTAGTTACAAAATATTGTTATTTAAGGGGGAGTATTATGAATGTGAATGAACAATATATTGCTTGTGAATAAATAATATATTGCTTGTGAGAGAATAGTTCTCAAATAGTGAAAAGAAAATCTCTATATAAAGGGATTGAAATTCATTAAATGAAGGAGAAGAAAAAAGAATGGATTACTCTCCAAATTCTTTCAATATTATTGTTCATCAAATTCTCTCAAAACTCTCTCTAAATTCTTTTAATATCATTCTATTATAAAATATTTTTTTTCTAATTAAATATTACTAAATTCAAGTTTAGATCTATAATAAAGTAAACAATTCAATTCTTATTTCACAACATAAATTAAATTTTTGTTATTTTAGTTTATTTATAAGGGGAGTGGATCCACGCGCGTGGCATGAATGAAATTAGAGCAAAGTGGTCTTAAAAATAGAAGTTTTTCCCTTAATTGTCGGAAAAGTTAAAATTTGACTTATTTGACTATTCACTTCAAGTTTAGGAGGCAATTTGCCCATTAGTTTATACAATAATTTTTTACAATTAAGTTTCGCGTGTCAAAATACTTATGTGTCTTACCTATTGACATTAACACCTTTTTTATATTAGATTTTTTTATGTTTTAATTTTAAAAAATATTTATTTGTTTATACATATTAAAGTCAAAAAATATATTGTATATTATTAAAATAAAATAAAAATAAAAATTTTATTATTGAAAAATAAAAAATATTACATTTATTTGAAAGAGGGAAAAGAAAAATATAATTTACCTAAAATAAAAATACAAGAAAAGTTTATCTATTATAATTAAAAAATAAAATAATTTTTTAATGAATAAAAAAATTATTTGACTTAATCATAAATAAAAATTTAAATTCAACCACTATAATTAATAAAATAAAAAAATCTTTAATTTTTCTAGTTTAGTTTGATGAATAAAAAATACTTTTATATTTCTAAATTATTTTAAAAATAATTAGAATAAAAAAATAAAGTCTAAAGAAGGGTATTTAAGTTAATTTGTTATTTAAAATAAGACGCGTAAACATTTTAACTTCTAAAACCTGGTTGAAACACCATTTTAAATTTTGACATTGTTTATGCATTTATCCTAATATTAAATATAAAAATTAATTAAATAGTTCGTTAAATGTATTAAGATCAAGAAGTATAAAATAATTACAAAAAAAACTATAGTATAAAATAATTACAAAATAAACTATCTTTATTAATGTGACTAAAATTAATGAATTTTTTAATAAACAACATATATCAAAGAATATAGAAATCTTTTCTAATTCAAATGATTACTTAAAAATTCAACAGCGTGTGTTTTGTAGATTAATTCAAAAAAATGCACTTGCAGTGTTAAACATTCATTAATAAGTATTCGTACAAGAAAAGATACTTATTAAAATATACAATTTCACCCCTAAATTTTATTCAATTATTTTATATCACCTCTTAACTTTCATTTTATTCAATTTGACCTTTTAACTTCTATTTTTACCTATTTAACCTTATTGTATACAAAATAAACACATGTATTTAACTCGCGCTAATCTTAAATAAGTAAAAAATAAAAGGTAAAAGGTCAAATTGGTGAAAAATACAAATTATGTAAGCTAAATAAGTGAAATATGAAAGTTAAAATGTGAAATTAAACAAAATAAAAATCATGAGGTAACATAAAATAATTGAGTAAAATTCAAAAGTGAAATTGTATAATCCACCATTGTTAATGCATTCATTAAATTTATTAATTATTAAATAATAAAATTATTTAATTCTGTAAGGGCAAAAATATAATCAAATGAAGAAAAGCAAAAACTTATTCATTATTAGAATTATTAATTTACTAAATTTTAAAAGAAGATTCTTACCTACAGGCAGCCACTAAACCTTTACATATTTAACACATATGCTAAGTGTTTAACATTTTCAATAAAAATAAAACACATTTTTTAATTTTTCATATGTCACGGTTGGGTGTCCTTAAAAATAAGCACAAGGAACCATTTAGCCTTTGACAAGAAACCATCTTAGACCTAATTACTAGCGCGTGTGAAAAAAACTGTAACAACGCTGTCGCTTATGATCGTTTTACCCCCTGAATTATGGTCATTTTTAACGCTATGAGGATCAACCTCAACAAAACGCACATTGCTCAAGTAGCGCAGTTTCTAACTTCAAATGTGCTTCTGCATGACAAAGAAAAAGAAGTTCTAGGAAGCTAAGCTACCTGTTATATACATTAACGTTACAACAAAATTTTTATAAGCAATGATCTAAATATCATCCGGCAGGTTTTGCTCAAAATACAACAAATTTGCAGGAGAGGAAATCAGAGAAGAAAGTCCAAGTCTAGTATGTATGCTGTGGATTAAACCTCCTCCTAGGTTCCCGCTTGTAGTATGGTGTTTCATCTATTGTCCTCCTCACATAATCTACAAAATGCTGAGGTGTTTGAGGTGACTTATCATTCAAAATAGGGCTGCTGTGCTCAGATGTGCGAGGTGCTGTAATGCCTGGGGATGGAAATGGCTGACTTCTGTTATCATTCAAAATAGGGCTGCTGCGCTCAGGTGGGCGAGGTGCTGTAATTCTTGGGGTAGCTGGGGATGGAAACGGCTGACTTCTGTTCGACTTCCTGAATAACTTTTGTAGAACTAATATTGTTCCTAGAACTGCTGCCAGACATGCAACCACAACTGTAAAAATAGTGCTTGTAAAGATGGTTTTTGGCACAGGTCTTGCATCTGGTTCATAGTTAACATCTATTTCCACTCTCTGACCTGTCATGGACAAAGAGATGGTGTATCTTTTTAGTACTTAGAAGAAACAGCTAACAAAGACCTCAGCATTAAGGGAAATGCAGCCTCACCATTGGCTGGAAGTGTAATGACAATTTTATCCTTGAATCTCTTGGGTTGTAGCACTTTGACCTGACAATATCAACAATACAGTCAATCACAAAGATTAAAATGAGTTGGGGAGTCTAAGATTTATTCATGTTATTGTTCTTTTTGTGTTTATTCCCTTTTCTTTTCACCTATCATTTGGGACAAAAACAACATTCAAGATGAACTTTGCATTGGACATAGGCAAAGTTTACTTTGAGATCACTAGGATTCCATAACTGAAACATTGCAGTGGCTTGATCTGCTTTCATTATTAAGAAAAGAGTGAATTGCAATCTCCCCTGGGGTTTGGTCAAAATTATAATCATAACCCTGCTGTTTCAAAAGTAAATAAAAACACACATGTTTTAGTTTTGTCAAAAGACAAGCCTTCTGTTAAACTTCCTGCCAGTTAATGCTGTTCTTTTTAAAACTTTCTTCTCTTTTTCTTGTATCTCCTCCCTAACCAAACACCTTCATCATAGTTTGAACTTCCATGAAAATAGTTAGGAACCTCATGACTATCCAAAACACAGCATAACTTCAACCTAACCTCAGGAGCAATAGTATTTACCCTTAAGGAAATAGGAAATTGGAATCATTTAATTTCTCATCTGCAAAATATCTGTGCTTTCAGAAATTAATCAAAATGATTAGCAAAATTTACCTCATATTGTACACGGCCACCAATACCAATATCTTCTTTATGGATGGGGCTGATCTTCATCGCATCCTGGTTATGCCATTCGATGTCAACATCTACAAGAAGATGATCAATCACATCAACATATGCAAGACAGTCTCTAAAGCAGCAGAAGTATGCTGGCAATTTTTTATCATGAGAAAAATCTAAACGTGTGCTTGTAAAAGAAACTTACCAAAATGCTTTGATCAATGAGTAGAAATACAAAAATGGATAGGATGGTGAATGAATGCATGGACATTAAGGGGGGCTAGCATCCATTGACAATAAGTTGAGGAAAGATCAATGAAGATAATTTTGTGACCATACACAATGTAGACTAAGCTTTAGCATTGCCTACATATGTACAAGTTTGAAAACTGAGCAGATTTGAGTATAAGGGGAAAGGAAGAGGAGAAGACTCCTTGTAGTCTATCCCAGTTCCAAGTCCAAAAAAATATGTGAATTGAGTTTTACTCAAGTTGTTTACAAGTAAAATTACGACCTAAGGGTAGAGACAGTCATATGCTCATTCAGGTGGGAGCGAGTCTGACATAGGAGGCCATGTACAATGGTAGGTGAATCTTGGCAGAATGGAACCACCAATCAGATTTAATAAGATAACAGCCAGATAAACTTAATGATATTGTAAATTTCCTTAGATTCACTAAATAACAGAACAAGAACTCTACAAATCAATGCAATTGTAGACCCATAAAAATCAGCAGTTTTATATTCCATGAGCTAATAACAATATGGTGCTGTCCTTTGATTTTGAAACAATATGGCAACAGCCAACAAGAAAGGTACAAGCCTTGCATCTTCTTAGTTATCGTTGCTAGAATGATTGAGCCAGGTTTTGACTACCACCAAAATGCCACGTCTAAGAGGAGAAGAAAAGGAAAACAAGAAAACCTAATGCAGAAGACACGAAAGAGATTAGTGATTTGATATTTTACCTGAATTGCCTAAGACAGTTAGAAAAGTCTTATTCCAGCCTGGTGTCATATTCAACTGCATTAAACTCTGCAACAGCACAACATGATAACGTTACTCCGTATTATTATTTTTTGAACCTCATGTAAATAACGTTCATGCAGACAAGGGGATCACATTTTAGGCCATTTATTCCAAATGGTTCCCTTTCATTCTTTCCATCATATTGCACAAAAAAAAAATCTTGAAAAGTCAAGTCTTAAATAAATTCTAGAATTATAGGATCTCTCTAGAGTGTCCAATGGAAATAATAGATGTAATTGAATACAAAGTTGCTAGACTTCTAACAATGTTATGAATGAACTTAAGGCAACAGAGAAATTATAAGCACATTTTCATCAAACAGAAAGCATAGCAGGGCGCAGGTTTTTGCATGTTGTATGCAATTATTCTGACCCTAGTGCTTCATGACCAAATTACCTTGTCCATCTCCAGTATGGAAAATCCTCCAATAAAAAGAGCAGATGCAGATCCAGAGATGTCACTGGCTTCTCTGAATGAAGCATTGATTGAAACAGATATATATGGCCTCATGTCCTTCAATCTAGGTACTGAATGTACCAAATGCTCTGGTGAGTATGGGAAGAAGAGGCAATAGGAATTACCAGTGTCAAGATCCATCCATGGCTTTGCATACCTTTGGCCCAAATAAGAACATAATATCAAAGACATGTACCACCCATTTTTTACGTATACAGCAGGTGAATGGGTCAAAAACATACCCAACATAAGGAGGATCAACCTTACAGTCATATGATATTTCTTTACCATTTCCAGCAGCATCAAACTTACTGAAAGAATTGCTTAACAGAAAACAAAATGCATTAAACAACTTCCGCCAAACTTTTTTGTCAGTATGCATAACAGCCAAACAAGTGATTTTTACATGAGAAATGTAATCAGTGCATGACATATCAGACTTGAAGTAGCCTTGTAGGCTTAAAAATTATTAGAAACAGTTGAGCATGAGCCTTTCTTGAACACTAAAGATGGAAGCTTCAACAGCCAAAAACATCACATTTTCCTGTGGTATTAGAACACTCAACCCAAAATGGAAAATTTATCAATCCAGAAACTTAGTGATCCATGTTACGAAGATAATTTATCTCAGTTCCAGCCTAAGGTATCCATGATTCTAAAAACGCACGCACTTTCTACAGTGGACTGAGATCCTACAATCATGCAAATCATATAGCACCTATTATTCAAAAAACCTTCAATCGCCAAGACAACAACCAAAAAAAAAAAAAAAAAAGGACCAAGAATATCATATCTACAATAAACTCTAGATGATTTTCTAGTTAACTCGAGATAAATTGTGTAGAAATATCAATCACTAAGTTTCTGCCTAGTGATATCATGATTTTTTTTACTAAGACTATTTGAGCAATCAATACTAGTCACATCATGCAATGCAATCAAAAGAAAGATACTATGATCTTTTTACTCAAACATTCATGATAGCGACGAAGCTCAATATCAAGTCAAGTTCCATGCTGGTCACTTAAAGTGAATGGAGATTGTATCACAATCACTATAACATGGACTTGCACATACCTGAATTTCACAGGGAAGCTACATCCTTTAGCTGGATAAGGAACATTCGTTAGCATCTCCTTCGGAGCATCAACAGAAACAATATTTCCTGATAGCACTGCTACTGCTGTTTGCAATTTCATACTTGGAGATTCAAAAATTACTGTTCACGGACAACAAACTCCAATTATAAGGAATCACAACCCACACATTAGTTCTATGTAAATTAATATACTTGGTATAGAGATGGTATGTGAATTCGTATAACTCAGCACCTTGGGTCGAACCTATCCCAACTACTTTAGCTTTTCCTGATGGCATATCCACAGATATGACACTTTCATTGGCACTATGCCAATGGCCAGACACATGATCATCAATACCTACCACATAGGAAAACACATATTAACAAATTATCATATCTCAGGGGAGATACAAAAGATAAAGGAACATTGTTTATTGCTCTCAAATGATGAACATTATTCTTAATAATACTTTTGAAGAAACTAAAAGGAAATTAAAGTAATCAATCATTGTAGGCACACCTTCAACACTGAAACCAAGTGTAGTTCCTTGATGAAGGACAGGATTTTGAGGAAATATATGGGCGCCAACAGAGATCTGAAGAAATGAGGACATTGTCAGGGTCTTAAACCGGACTAAACTAATCGAATTTGAACTAAAGTGAACTAGAAAAGAAACTGAAAATTACAATAACCTGCATAAAGGGTTACTATTTCACATAATGGTAAAAAATAACTGATAATCAAACAAAGCATGCTCGATGAAAAGTCTAACGAGCAGAAATACACCACTTGCAAGTTCTCAAAATCCCCTACACTTTTCACCTATGTGACCTTTGATCAATGCAGGTTCAGGGCAACAAACAATTACAATTTGCCAAACTATATTTAGGTGTGGCCAACAAATACAGTGTTGATTTGCTTAGTGATGTCCAAGATCTGATTTGCATTGACACTATTTAATGACATTACTAGTGGTTATGACTAAATTTGAAGTTATTTTTTGATTTAGTTAATAAATATAATAATAATCAACCTTGCTTGTTTTGGGAATAGACTGAGGGTTAGTTGAGTTCAGTTGAGTCCTAATATTAGTAACAGAATACAGTTACAAAAACCAAAACAAAAAGAGATTCATATGTTCTAAAATGAGACAAGTAAATCAAAGCAAGCTTAAGAATGTTAGCATAAAAAAAAATATGCCCTTCGAGAAAAAACCAAAATAAACAATGAATGATTGATGTGTTCTAAAATGATAAGCAAGCTAAGAATGTTAGCATGGAAAGTTACACCCTTTGTTTAGCTAAAACATAGAATAAACAACACTTAAGAATTCTAAGCGAAAGGAAAGCAAATCAATTACTTCAAAATATGTAGATGGTTTCAGAATTCAGAGATAGTTACCAGCATAAAATCAGACTTCTGTGGATTATTCTTGAATGATGCTCGTAAAAGAGCTCTACCATATCGCAATGCCTTCAACCAGAAATAAATAGAGAATTGCAGTTTTAATTACAGCTAAAAAAAAATTTGTCAGATATGCTAAAAAATGAAAAGCAGTTGCACATCTGCATGAAGAAATATGATGCTCCATGCTAACGCAGTTTGTATGCTTAATGTTAATTAACAGTTCAAAACCATCTTCTTCATGGAAAGTTTTTTGTAGATGCATTTGACAATCACAAAATTTTGTTAACTTATGAACAAACCTTCAGATAGATTTTCTCACTATCACTTTTTGTGTCATCAATGGAAACAATATCATGATAGTTTGTTTCAGCATGATAGGAAACAACATTATGTACTTCATAGAAGGGAAAACCTGTCAAATGAAAAAATTAAAAAAAAAAAAATATGACAACTCGAATCTAGAGATGTAAATAAGAAACCAACTATATAGCTATTAACAGTAATACCTAAAGCATCAAAATATCTTATGGGAAGATCGAGTTCAGTGCCAATAGCAACATGAATTACGTGGAACGGAAACTCCTTGTTTGCTGTTCTTATTTGAGCCACCTGACCAAATATGAAGCATTATTAGCCAAGTGGTCAAAGAAGTCAGATGCAAATGAATCGCAGATGCAGCCAAAACAATTAAAGCATAGGGACTGTGATTTACAAACAAAGCATTACAAAGGCTAGTGCCAAAGTCACTTTTGAGCTAAATTTTAGTAGAGGGCTCAAAATCAGACTTTTCAGTGAAATGCCAATTTTCCTTTGGTTTTTTTGGAATCAGATTAGCATAATGCCTAATATATTTGTTATCTACTTGTATACACCAAAATAAATTTCTATGCTTTTCTTTTTTTCCATCATTTTTTTACTAGGCAGCTAACACGTCAACAATACTTGATCATTAAATATTCTACACAAGGACCACATACATATGATTTTGAGAGCATCAGCTAACAGTGATATGGAAGTGACATTGAATCTAATTACAAAAAATAAAATAAAATAAATAAAAGTTGAACCACATGTCTGTTTTAAACCTTTTTCCTAAATTCGAGCATATAATTATATGTTAAGCAATTACCAGTGACTAAATATACATGAGGCTCAGAAGGGAAATACAAAAGCCTTGAGGAAGAAGAAAGTTTGTCCAGTTTTTGCACAGTGAGTTCATTTTACTAATGCTTCTTGAATTGTTGCTACAACTTTGATTCCGAGTTTTTCCACCAGATTGATGCCAACCAATGGTATCTAATTATAAAAGGAAAAAAAAAATGGGTGCAGACAGCTATTTCACAGGGATACTGCAGTGAGATCCACTGATTATGTGTTATAGCCACAATCTACTTTGTAAGTACTGAGCTAATGATTGGTGGAACTGAACCACAAATGTCATCTAATGAATGATGTCATTGAATATAAAGATTATCGATTTCTATTTTGAGCAAAATTGAAAATCATCTTATGACAATTTTCATCCTTATATTTATTTATTTGGTAGAGGTGGTGGTGACAACACTGAAATAGTGATGTGCTAGTGTGGTGATGCAAAGGGCAGTGGTGACAGTACACACAAGCACTCAAAGTTTTGTATGTAACTAGGTATCATTGCATTAGTTAAAATAATCGCAAATAGTCATGTAACGGGGCATTATATGACATTGGATTTTGTTTGTGCAAACAAATAAAGTAATAAAACATGTGATGTACTCTCAACAGCTTTAAAGGAACCTATTACCTATCGAATATAACTTTTAAGGAAAAAATTTTGGAATACTTCAATGTTGCAGATATTTTATATAGTACAAGAAAGTCAGGCCAAATTTAACATCTAAATGTACATTTAATATTTGTTACATGCCAGTCTCCTTAAAATTGTGTAGGAATATTATTGAACAAATTCCAAACCATGTTATACCATTTGAGATACTTCTTTAGAACAATGTAGCTTGTGACACTTGAATCATGAAACCTAATACTTAAAGGCATGCAACTTCAATGAATGCAATGAAACTCGCATGATAGCAAACAAATACAAAAACACATTAATGCTTTAAAGCAACTAGGTAAGTAATATCAATACCTCAGCGACCCTAACACAAGCAGCAATCTCAGTCCTTCCTGTAGTTCTATCTTTCCCCTGTATGCATGCGAGATTGTTACTATCCATTGTTTTTATTCTGTCCCCCTGTATGGAAATTGCATCTTTGTGCCAACCTTCATGCTTTTCACTTCTTAACAGTGAATAAGTAACTGTTCCTTTATGACTGTGACTATCCCATTGGCTATGTGATTCCAGTGATGAAGGCAAAATACTAGATGTAATGTAATGAGGAGGAAGAATCCATGTTATTGGAACTCCAAGAGAAAGAGGAAGATTGGGAACAACCAATAATGATATGGTTGCATTATAAAGTCTTGTCTCTGAGTAAGAAGTGGAAACAAAATCACATGAGAATGAAACTGCTACACTTGCCCTGCCTGCAGATCTGGAATGGAGTAATAATTACTCATGAGACAAGATTGAATGTTAGAAGACAATATTTAGCCCTCAAAACCAGAAAAGGAGGCAAAGCCTCATGAAAACAATAAACAAAAAAGAAATTGTTTAGCGTTCAAGTACTTCAGAAGATGAAGGATAAAATTCCAAAACTTGTATAAAGTTTGAGTTAAATTTTGGACTAATACTGCATTCTATACCAACTTTTAAATCCTTCGTAATCTCATGTGATCCTAAATCATCATGAGTCATGATAATTGAGTTGATTCCATTAATTATCTGGAAAAGAATTGAACTTTTTTCATCTATTTAGACAAGTAAATAGGTGAGGGTCTGGAGAGGCAGTCAAATACATCAGAGCACAGAAGATAAGCTGCAGTATCTAAAAGGCAAAACAAAATTACGTTGCTAAACTTGTAACATCCTCGACTATATTCAAATTATAAAACCAGTAAGTGCAACAAGATCTGATTCATCATAACAGTCTCAGGTCTAAAACAAAGACCAGCATACCTTCCATACAAGACCTTGATAAAACCAAACTCTTTTTCATCATTCAGTTGCAACCAATTCTTTTCACCATGTAAGCCTTCTACCTTATAGAAATCCACCACCTGAATCCATTTAGCAGATGCATGAGAGAAAAGAATCTGAAATGGGAAAAATACGACATGACATTTATTCTTACTGTTTCGTCATCAACGGTCCACTTATACTTTGTGCAGAGCTCATAAAAGGAAAATAGATCACCCTGACAATAAAATTGAGCCAGTGAGAACTAGAAGATGTAATAGGAAAAATTCAAATTCAGAAATTGCCTTCTGTTGTCTAGTCTTGCCTCAGGAAATGAAGGATATATTGGTGTGTTATGACCCACAAGAAGTTGTTCACTTTGTACATTCAATATTGCTGAAGATGGAACTCCCACTTTAACATTGCCATATGCTTGGCAAATCACAACATCCCCCTTCCCATAAACTGTGGAAAGGATCGTCTGACCATAAACACAGCGCATAAATAAGGCAAGCACACTACATTTGAAATAATCATAAAGTAGCTTATTGCAGAAAAGAATTCAAAGAGGTAGCAATTCCTTTAACTCAGTCATAGAGCAATGGCAACGGACAACACTTAATGGTTGATACAAATAGATGACTGATTAGAATATTGAGTTGAAGATGTGTCTCTAGAGTCCATATGTAATTAATATGTATGTATATATACATTTTGCGTGTGTGTGTGTATGTGCGTGCACACATGAGAATACTATACAACTGATAGTATTCCACATGAAATTCATCAAAGAATAACAGAGCTCACTGTACTTCATGATCTCTTCTTCTTGGGAAAAACGAAAAAAATTGTCAGAACTCATTTATTACAAACAGGTTGATGGATTCAAACCAGACTCATGGAGGAGAACAGAAAAGATAGTGGAGGCCTGATAGTGCTTAAAACAATGCATGCATGAAGTGTTATCTTATAGAAGAAGAGTATTCATTGAGGAAAAACTTCATCAATCAGCTGATGACAAAATGCAGGATTCAAATAAAAACAATGAAGACTTAAATTAGTTCCTAAACAAGCTATAGTTCAACTGAATAGACAAAAACCTAAAAAATTCAGCACAATCATATCTTAGTCCAATCCACACTATGTTATGGACCAACAATGAGAAACTGCAATGTCAAAATTCAGAAGCATTTAAGTTTTAGCTGGGCACAATATCTTACTGTGTTTCCAGGTGAAATTGCAGATAGTTGCCCAGAAGATCTGTCAACAGTTGCTATTCCATCATCAAATGAAGCATACTCAACAAAAACACCAATACTTGGGCCTCCTTTCACAATAAGCTAAGCTCAACGATTAAGGTCATGAGAAATATGAACAATCAATGCAAATTCAGAAATAACTTATTACAAACAAAAGATATACAATTGAGAACCATACATAATACATTTTATGAAAAATCATAAAAAAAAATGGAAATTAGTGGAGAAAGTAAGATCATATCTAAACATGAACATAGTAGAAGAATTTCTACTTTGATTTTCTACACAATCCAAACTTGAAAGTCATATCTAAAATGAGAGAGGCAAACAAGATTCCAGATCATACCATGTAAGATGAACCTGGTGACAGGAATATATCCTGCGGATGAATTCTCAATGGTGCATAGACCTCTATCTTTATTTGTTGGCTCTGTATTTCATGTCCGGATTGCTGTTTGGCACTGACCTGATTTAGGATCAAAAGATTAATTGGCATAATCTAGAGTTCTTTGTTAAAGAAACATAACAATGTAAGCCAGCAGATCATAGACACGGTAGCACCGGGTCAGACAAGTAACTTACATAAAGAGTAGTGACCCCAAGACTCTTAGCAATAATGTTGAACTTTGATCCATGAACATACCCACCACCAGCACTTGGGAGACTATTGTCCATGAGTCCAACTGTTTCATCCTCGATCCATATATTAATCGCCATGTAAGTGTACTGCAACCAAACTAACAAATATTAGAATTCTTGGGACCTTCAATTAAGCAAGAAAAATTTACTCAGATTCAAGCTATTCTGCATACAGCAAAAGAAAAGAAAAAAAAAAAGAAAAGAAAAGCTGAGACCAGTTAATATGAACAGGATAGACCAACAAGGTTAGCAAATTTATAAGTCCCTCCATATTCACTCATAACAATACCAAAAATCAAACATAAGTCTCCAACTGGATCTAGGTAAAAAAGAATGTGCCAATGAGATAGACTGGAACATGAGGCAGATCAAAGTGTATGAATGGCCAAATTAGATCACTTCAGACCTGATTAGGGTCAAAAGCTTTTCCATTGCTAATCCCAGCCATTAGTTCTACGGATGCTGATTGTCCTTCCTGAAATTATCAAAATAGGAGAATATATAATAGGTCAGAGCATAACTAAAAAACTCAGATTCCCCTGAAACGCACCATAAGGCTTATTTCTTCTCCTGATACAATCTTGATCCAGTCCATCTCTGCTACTTGGACCTGGAAAAATATAACCCTGTGAGAAACTGCACCTGTGATGTGGAACAACAAATACAAGGATGAAGGAATGAGGAATTCACAAACTCAAGCAGAAAAAAAAAGGTGTTAAGAGCCTACCACAGCAGAAGCTGCAACAGTAGGAACAAGCCCAATATCATAAACTGTCACCACTGCAGTCCCCAGCCCTTTAGGAAAGAGTGTCAACTGTAAGCACTGCAGGCCTAGTGGGGATGGAATAATTTCTACCACATTTGAATCATTAACAGCAGCTTCCAATAAACAGCTTCCACCAGTAATTGACAGATCTGCCTGGAAGTAATTGTGGAGTAAAATTTAAGAGGCGAGAATCAGAGATGAATTACCTAATATGCAATTCTATAATTAGGACTTTTTTTTTATCATTTGGACACTTGGAACCATTTTGATGGCATTGAAATAGAGTAAAAGTTCAACTTCCACAGCAGAACCCACCTACAGAATATACACACACACACACACATATACATATTAAATGAGGTTTTTTAAGGATATATTATTTCCATGCACATAATACAATTTTCTTGCAGTAACACAAGAACAACCCCATTATACAACATAACCTGGAGCCTAGAATTTAAACAATTCATTAATTAAAAAATTAGTATTTTTTTTTTTCTAATTCTTTCCTGCCCACTTGTTTATTCTATATTTTCATCTCTTTTCAGTTCGATTAAGGGCAGATTGTCAACTAGGAATGACTTTCTCTACTCAAGAAGTCCACTTTAACACACCCATACCCCAGCCTAACAGCTCCAATGCTGCATAGCACAGGAAGTGGAGTGGGTCAAGAACTCGTACAGGCACTAATTCATGGGAATTCCCATCTCCAACTCAACGTGGCCTAACATCAACATCAGTTAAATCAAATAGGTAGATTTGAACAACACACATAACCATTAAAATAGGCTCACCAACCACAACACTAAATATAATTCATGTTCATTTGTTCCCTAAACTAATGTTACATCACTCTTAGGAGTAATACATACCAAAACTATGGCTAAAATCTAAATTTTAGAGCACAAATTATGGAAAGCATATCAAACCGGATAGGGATATAGAACATATCAATCCCATGTATCTCCTTTTTGGTCAAGATATGATTTTGTGGAAACGAACATGATTAAAGAAAACTGGGACCCACTAATCTTGTCAGATTTGATTCTTGTTGACAGTTAATATCCAACTTTATGGCATCTAAATGAGGATTACAATGTATATTTAGCAAGACCAGAACAAGAAAAAATATGTCATTCTAAGTTTCTATTTTTTGACATTTTCTTTTTAACGAAAACCTCAGAAACAGGCAGGAAAATGCACAAAAGCATGAAAACGCATGTGCAAGTCATCAACTAGGCCACAAAGGCAGTATAGGCAA
This sequence comes from Mallotus nudiflorus, assembly GCA_947683625.1. Taxonomy (NCBI): domain Eukaryota; kingdom Viridiplantae; phylum Streptophyta; class Magnoliopsida; order Malpighiales; family Euphorbiaceae; genus Mallotus; species Mallotus nudiflorus. The sequence goes on along the minus strand of CANTUR010000283.1, from coordinate 4,717,108 downwards.
GCATTAACAATTATAAATCAAAATACCTTAGCATTGGGATTGAAGAATAACAAATTGAACTCTGGATTGACTCTCAACTTAGAAACAATCTGCATTTGTGAAAAATAAAAAATTAAGAACGAAATTTATGGATCAGAGATGAATAATCAGAAGTTCATTAACAATATAAGAGATTAATAGTATTAGTACATAATAAAGCCAGGGGCATATTTAAACACTACCGGAAAACAGCATAATAACAAGATCATACCTGTAAACGTATAGCATCTGCAAGAACTCTCTCCAAAGTTGGAAACTTAGCAGAAAAATCACTACCCATGGTATCAGCAAAGCCAATAACAGCAGCACGAACTATGCACTGAGAAACAAGGAACCACACTTGGCTAAATTTTTATACATCAGTTCCAAATTTTAATCATGTGTCAGCATAAATACAAGGTTCCAGAACTAATAATATGGGCTAAAAATGCTTATTTCCTGAGCAAGTTGAACACAATGCAAATTTCAAATACGACACGCTGTTCATGGCATTCATAACTGCATGTGCTACGGTTAAAACTCTTAAGGAAAAGTGAGATGTAAATGTCACTGTTAAAGGTGATACCATACTAGAAAGATGAAGGCAACTAAGTTCAAGCAATACCTCTCCTGATTCATTTTGCAAGACCAAAAACTTTTCCCAGCTTGATTTAGACCACTTTGCTGCATTTGCATCATCCCAGTACGCCAGCCCTTCACAGCTGATCAACTCCCATTTCAAAGAAAGAGAAGATGAGTTTGCAAAAGCATTTCCAGAAGTATCAATGCCAGCTGCAGCTAATCGAATAGCTTGCCCATTTGCCACTGTAATGGGGTTGACGTGAATTTTCCCTAAGCTACGCTCAGCATGAGCCGCAGTCCTTATAGCTTTATGACTGTTAACTGAGGATTTCCACAGCAGCCAACAGTATGTAAAATGTATCTTAATGAAATTTGAAACGATTGTCATTGCATGTCTAGGAAGAACAAGTAATTCTTACCGGGTTCATCAACTATGAGTGCAATTGAAGAAGGAATCCTACACGTTAGGGACAATACAGCTTCTGCTATCGCTGGCACAGGGTGATAATCTCCAACCATATTCCCACGTTTGAAAACTAATTGCTGAGACATTTCCAATTAGAGTAAGAAAATAAATCATGATCTTCACATCAAATGGATGTGAAGATGGAAGAAGTTGATAATGCACCATACAACTTTTAACAACAGTTGCAAAGATTATACTATTCTTACTGCTATTATTATCAGAAGTAATAAGGAGTGCAAAAGAGAGTCCAAAACTCACAAATATTCCTAGAGTTTGGCAAGAAACTCTATACATACTCTGATGTCTTCTAGACACTGGATGTGCATGAACCCCATCTTTAATGTAAATGTGCTTATCATCCAATATTTCCACAGCTTCAATGAAGTCAACGCCTTTGTCCCAGAACTCAGGACCTCCAAGAAGAATAATGTCTAGACTCGTTCCAGGTACAAGATATAGCACTTCTAAATTTTCTAGATGATTACTTGCATTAGCATTATCCACATCAAACCAGTACCCACCAAATTGGTTGCCATCACCTGCTTGACGAACAATAAGTGGTAGATATGCTGCGATAGGCGTTGATGCTTTCAAAATAAGAGATCCATGAGAAGAAAGATCATAGGGGTGAGATTCTTTTGACAGTGTCGCATGCAGCATGGTCTGACCAGAAGCAGAAGCATATAAAAACGTCCATGAGCATGATGGGCCATAACCATGGAGCTCAACATTTCCCAGCTTTTCTAAAACAGAAGGATCCTTGGTTGCATTGACAACAATAAATGACTCACTTCCAACTTTCCATCTTATGAATGAGTGAAATGAATTGCAACTATAAAAAGAGGCACCTGAAAATCCAAAACAAAAATTTTATGAAAAGAACATGAAAATCGAGCAACCACTAAAAGCACATTCAGTCAACTGCAGAAACTGTCATCACCATTAGATGCTTTCATCATTACAGCAGCATAAAGATGGGATCCAACAACAGTCTCCACAGGGAAGTTTTGTAGCATAGTCATGGATGATGGAATAGAAACTTCAACAACCACCTATTAAAAGAAAGAAGGAAATTTGATAACCAGCAAGAATTAAGTAACAAGAATTTTCTATCTTTTTTATCTCAATTTGTTTTTTGCTATAATTTGCAAAATTATATTGAAACCCAAAAACCACATTAAAAAAGAAATTTCAATCAAAAGCAACAACTAAAATTAAAAGCCCCTATGTAATTATAAACCTATTTGATCTCCATAATTCTCTCTTCATCTTAGTACAGAGCCTAAAGGATTGATTAACGTGGAAGTGATGCAATTTAGTTTCCAGTTCAGTAACTCAGTATCTAAAATAAATTATGGAAGTCCAGTGATTTCTAGATGACGAATTTCTAAGTTCAAAAAGCCTTTAGGCAAGATTACATAAGTTAAGGAATAGAAAGTTCCAGATTGTCAATTATCTCAACTAATGTTATTGCTTCTATAAGAATGAAAACAGTAACTGCTAGGATTTGACTCAGTGAACTTGGGCTCATCCTTTTGGGTTCTGGTCTGAATTTCATGTCCTTTTTCTAAGAACCTAGAAAAAAAAAAGGAGATATGAAATAGAAACAGTTATTACAATTACTAAAACAGTACCATAATATTGTTACCTCATCATAATTTAATGAATCAAAAATGGAAACTACTTTGACTGTTGCTTTTCCAGGCTTTTTTGCCTGAACAACACCTGATGCAGAAACTGATACAATAGCCGCATCAGAAGAAAACCATTTGTAATCACCAGATGCTTTTGCACAACCTATACAACACAACAAGTTGGAATGTCTTTCAGCAATTTCAGAAGCAGGTTGAATATTTTGTGTTTATGATTGAAAATTTTAAAAAGAAAAAGAAAAGAACCACCAACCTCCTGAAGCCTTTAGCTCCACCTCCTGGTAAACAGCAGGGGCCCAGGGAAGGAGAATCTTTTGAAACAAACCACTTGTCCTATCCAAAATAAATTTGACTTGATCACAAACAATTATTTCTTGCACAACCTCAATAACCTATGAAGAAATAAAACCAAACCAAAAATTACAGAGAAAATCATTGATGCTAGGGGAAAGGAAAACAAATGCAAAATGTTCTTACAAGAAAGGTCCAGGGCCTCACCTCCTTTGATTCCTGGTTCCCGATAAAATAAGTTAAAGAAGCTGTCAATTCTCCCAGTCCTGGAGAGGTTGCTTTCAGATTTCTAGAATTGTGCCAACCGTATTTGGCCTCAATATCCTCCGAAAGCATGAAAGTCGTCCAGTAATCAGACTGTTCATCATGCAACTTAAGATCATCATTCTGCAGAGCAGGGAAAAAGTTGTCAGTGAAGAAAATCAAGAAAAAAAAATGAAGGAAAACAGAATGTTTTGGCACACAAGTTTCATGCTTAAATAAGAACATGGAAGTCTCAAATAAATGAATAAATATACATGCACACACACACACACACACATATATATAGAGAGAGAGAGAGAGATTGAGAGACATCCAGACTAAAAGATAAGGAAATATATTTTGCAACAAAATGAAAAATCAATGCTAAAAAGGATAACAGGAAGTGAAAGAGTACGAAAAAAAGACACAAAAAAATCTAATGTCACTCCAGATTGTAATATCCAGCTGTATTTAAACATATGAGGCAAAACATAAGATTAAAGGAGATATTTTTCAACCATTATAAGGGTATGTATTTTCGCAGATCAGGACAACTTCAAGCGGCTGCTAAAGCACGTGAAACTTAATGTGAAAACAACTACCAAAACGCAGAAAGCATTTATGTAATCAATAGCACAAACAACCTCATGAATATCATAAATTTTTTGAGCTGTCGTTATGAAAATAAAGAGATGAAGACCCATTGCAGAAACAAATGATAATATTATTCCATTACTAATGATAGGTACCATTAGATTTCTCTATTGAATTGAAAAGAAAGCAGATAGCTCAACTTAATATTGATGCAGCTCAATTTAAAAACAAAATTTATGGTGTGCCGGAGTCAATCCACTAGACAAGGAGCAACATTAACAACAACTGGAAAAAAAGTCTAGGATGGGTCCACCATCATGTTTCTCTTCCAACTTTTTGTTAGTGGAATTTAAACCTATTATCAATATGCTAAAGCCCAAGGATTCACATTCATGCTCATAAATTGAATTTAACTTGCACATCTAAAAGGAGAAATGATATCAGGAAACTCAAGAAAAACTGTTTATCGACTAGTCAACATCTTGTAGAATTTTATTTGTTACTAGAACGTCAACAAATAAATTATTTCAACAGTACTTAACCACAATAGTGCTCCCAACCACACAGCACCAAAATAACATATATCAAACATACAGATAAATATTTTTATTTTCTCAGCAGGTGAGAGGAAAAAAAAAGAACAAGAGAAAAGCGAAGAGATGAGGGAGAAAACAAGGTAAACCCCTTATGTATAATGCAGTCATTCAACTGAAAAAGGAAAGATCAAATACAGATGATGCACAGAACAAAAAGAAAGAACAAATTACTAATGCAACTAGCGTATAGAAAGACTGATGTAGCACTAGAAGAAAGCATGAGTTACCTCTGTAATGTAAATTTCATGTGCATCACGTCCCTGTGAGAAAACCTTCATTTGAACAAGATATTGATGGCCAGAAACAACGTACCAAGTTTCCATAGAGGAAATGGCTTTCATTTCTTCAACAGGATCAGCGGAATTAGACAATGGCATTATATACAAATGCAAACTGTCTGGTAAAACAACATTGAGTAAAGACATTTGAATGTGCCCTGCAACTCTAGTATCTTCAACAATTACTGTTGCTATCCCTAAGTTCAATGCACGAGCAAAACCTATCATAGAGTCCATCTCAGCCACAGAAGAGTTTGAAATGGACCATCTATGATGTGGAGACGGCAGAGTTACCACTGAAATCGCAAACATAAAGCACAGGAATAAAATTGAGAATAAAGTTGTTGGTGAATTGGATTATAATTTGCACATGCAACTTTATAACTGGCCAATAGAAAGGGGGGGAAAAAAGAATTTCGCAGAAGATAGAAACAAATGAAACTTCATACTGCTGTTTCTTAGAATATTATGCTAAAAGAACTAGACATGCTCATATAGTCCAATCCAAGCCAAGAAATCAATCCTAGTTGAATCTGCTTTTGAAACTAAAATATTTTCTACTACTATGCCATTGATAATTGTTCCCTCTTACATAGCCATATATAGTTATGGGAGTCAATTCATCTAACTCATTTCGAAATAGTTAGCCATAAAATCCACCAAATTAAGTCCCAGTAAAAATATTGAAGAGGTAAAAACCTTGTGGGACATTTCCACGAATAGCTTTAAGATTGTATTGAATAGCAGCACCAATAAGTACATAGACAGGTGAGGGAGGCTCAAGTGACACTGCCTCTGCTACTGTTAGAACAACCTCATCTGCCATGTGCTTCAACTTTGGCTCAAGCAAATGCACAGAAACATTTTCATGTCCAATCCCAACCCCTTTAACCACATACAAATCTGAGAATACACCCTGCAAAGAAAATATTTTAAATTGTGAGATGATTATCAGAATGTTGTATCATGCTGAAATTGCTTGTTATATCCATTATTCACAAACATACAATATCTTCAAGTTTCATTCGAATATTTAAATCACCGCATAATCCACCACGGTCACTTAGGGGAGACTCCTTCAAAGGAACATGAGCAAGGTGGTGAGGCAATTCACCAGTTTCAGGTAGCAAATGCCACATGAATTGCAGGCCCACTAGTGATGAGAACTCATTATCTGCAATACAGGTTCACAAGTGAATACAAACAAACCCAGCAATCAACATCAATGAACAACAAGAGAAATGTGTGAGTAAAATCTTCAATCTAAAAAATGGATATAGAGAATTGATTGACAGAGTTTCAAAAGGCACAAATAAGAAAAACCTTCACATCCACGGCTAATAGTAAGCAATGTGCAAATTAGACAGACATCAGAGCCGACAAACCTAAGCCTTTGTCCTGGAACTGAATAAATTTCTACACACCTTCAGCTCATATACTTAAATTGATGACTGCAGCCAATAACTTCCAAGAATTTGAATTTACATAAAGAAATTCAGTGAGGTCATTCTGTCCAATACTTCTGAACCAAGGGAAGCCTTAACAATAGCTCTTAGATAACCACTTGTGATATTGATAAGCAATAGAACCAGGGAGTAATAAGGCATGGAAAGAAAAAACCAAATTCGCCAAGATGACAATTACGATGTCTATGAATTAAAAAATAATAATAATAAACATAATCTCATCAGAAATTAAGTGTAACAGTATAAAATCAAACATGTGAGCTGGATCACAAATTTAACACAGAATGGACGATATTCATCTATGAAAGTAAGAATTCAATTTCCAACAGTCTATAAAAACAGAAGTATTATTAGCATAATCATAGACCTTCATTATCAAAGGCACGAACACGGAGAGTAGCTAGTCCATCCAAATCCAATTTAACAGAATTATGAAATATCTGAATCCTGGAAATGTTATCTATAAAAACTTTGCAGCGAATAACAATTCCTGAGTTCACATCAGCAGCATAAACAGCAGTTTCCTTTCTACCAGTAAATGGAGCAACTGATCTCAGCCGTGCACTCGTCGAGCAACGGCTGCTTGCATTATACTCCGGCAGAACAGATAAAACATCATGATGATCCCATGACCTGCAATAATTTATTTTAAAAAATCAGAACAAAAAAATTCAAAAAAAAAAACAGTAAATAGTTCTCAAAATGTGCAAAAAATACTATACCATTTGAAGCAGCCATCGCTTCCTTGAAGCCGATACTCAACAGGATGAGTCAGTTTAGGAGGCAAAAGTACGTTAACATCGGCAATGTGCGGACCGGCAGGCAAATCCGACGCCGTTTTTTCAAGAAGAAAGAGGAAAACAACCGCCAAAATTGCACTACGAATTAGCATCGATCTTGAGCTTCAGAGAAAACTAATCAAACAGCAGATGTATATTAAGCTCTATAAGAGTCAAATGCTAGAGTAAATTAACTGATTTTAGTTAGCATTTTGAGTGATTTTATCTTAAACTTGAGCAAGAAAAATGGAGGGAAAAAGAACAGACTCGAAGCTGAGTTAAGTTACTTCGATGATCAAAGATGGAAAAAAAAAACCCTAAAATCAGGGTTTTAGCGGGTGATTTTCTTCGGGTGAGCGATCGTGGATGGTTGGGAACAGTGAAATAAAGTGAGCTGGGAAGAGTTTGATTGCGTGGAGTGAAATTATTGGTTGTGATATGACAAGCCATGTTATTGGAAAAGGAAGTGCTCGTGGTGAATTATTTTCAAAAACTGCTGATATTGACACTCCCTTTCTTTTTTTATTTTTTGCACCCTTATGGGCATTTTCCTGTAATGATTTTACCAATATAATAATAATAGTAAAAATTGATAGATTATACATATAATAAAATTCTAATATACATATATATATATATATATATACATGTATATATATATATATATATGTGTGTGTATATTAGAATACATATATATGTGTGTGTCAGAGATTTTTGATAGTTTATTTATCATTTGACAGTTTATTTGTCTTCCATACATGTATTGTTAAAATGGTATCAGGACATATAGGTTAAGAAGAAAATTTGCAGAAATTTCAAAAAAAATAAAAAGAAAATTGAAACACTTGTTAAAAGAAATTAGTAGTAATAATGAACAAATAAGTTAATATTTTAATAGTAATACAATATTTTGTAACTATAAAGAATTACATAATAATCATAGTATAGAAGGTAATGCTGTAAAAAATTTAATAATTGACATGATAACAAATTTAGGAAATTATTTGTATAATAAATTATTAGGATTACAAGAAAATAAAGAAAGTCTAGAAAAAATTATTAAAACTCTTGAAAGAATATTAAATCAACAATATATGATAGAATTATTAGTAAAAGAAATTATAACTATTGGATTATCATGAACTCTACAATAGATAAAATTTTAGATAATATATGTATATTAGATTGGAGTAGGTTATCAGTCATGATATCACTAAGAGATGAAATAGATAAAACTATAGATGCAGAAAGGAAAACTCAAGAATTTTTAGAAAGTCAAAATATACCAGAAATCTTAAATATAGTGGAATATAATAATAAAATAATGGTATTAACAATTTTTAGAGATACTATAAACACTATTATTAGTGAAGGAAATTTAGACTCATAAAATGAATAATCAAAGTATAGAGGAATATTTATTTAATTCAGAAGAATATTTAAAATTAGCAAAAATATATGTTAGAATAAGTAAAGAAAGTAAAATTTGGCTTATTAACCATGATAGTACTCACCCTAGTTATGAATATGTAAATAAAGAGCATTGGAAAAATATACAAAAATATATTAGACTTAATAAATTAGCAAGCACAAAAAGATAATACAAAATTTTTACACCTTAGTAAGAAGGTTATACACTAAAGAATAAATTTTATCCTTAACAAATAAACATACAGACATGTGTAGAGAAGATATAAAATAGGTTTGGAAACATTATAATAATCATGATATGTATAAAATTATAAAAAATAGACTAAATTTTAATAGAAAAATGACTTTTAGATATGAAGAAATTTATAAACAAATTAATTAATGGCTTTATAAGAATCTTCTGTTTATAAAACAACATTAGAAAATGCTAAAACTTATGATGAAAAATCTGTAGAAGTAGCAGTCCCTATAGGATTGTCAAAAACATAATAATTACTAGTAAGACAAAATAATACTAATTTTCATATAAATTATTTATATTATAATAATATTAAAGAACGAATAGAAGAACTTAGGGAGGAAATTATAAAAATTAAAAACATATTAATAGGAAATCCTAAGATATTACAAATAATTAATCAAAGAAGTGAAAAATATACTGGAATTGAATATAATGATGAAGAATGGAATAAAATTAAAATTTTTAGTACAAAAACTAATTTTGAAGAAATACTAAATTTAATTAATAAGTTAGAAACAAATGTTATAGAAGAATAAGTAAATACAATAGACATAAATGAATCTTCATCATTAGAAGATTTAGATACAGAAGATAATTTAAATACAGAGGAAGAAATTTTAATGAAAACAAAATTTCAACTCACAACACCAATAAAATATCCAACAGTAGGAGACTATGTTGAATCTTCAAATAAACCTGAAGAAAAAATAATAGAAATCAAAATTTTAAAGGAGAAGTATACTGGCTAAAAAGAACATGTGAAAATATGACAGAGGAAATAAAAAATTGGGCAAGAATGAATTCAACTATAATAATAATAAGAGATTTAGAAGTTCCAAAAGCAAGACTATTATTACAGCAGACATTATTAGAAATTTTAGCCAATTAGTTTGACCAATTACCACAAAATGAAAAAATAGGAATAGAAAATGCAACCACAAATATAGAATTAGTAAGAGAATATGAAAAGTTATTATTAAAACATTTTACATATAAGAAAGTAATAATTTCAGAAAATATTTATAGATAATATTTAGCTAAATTAAAAATATACGATATAAATTATTTTAAAGAATATGCATGTAAATTTGAAGAGTATTATATAAAAGTTAAGATAGACCCAACAGATAAAATATATTTGAATTTATTATTTCATAAATTGTCAACATCATGGGAATATAAAATATCATAAAAATATGCTAAATTAAATATAGCTGAAGATTTTTTAGAAATAATAATTGTTTTTGCACAATGGTATTTGGAAACAAAATGTATGTCATTAAACGAATATAGATTAATGTATAAACAAACTAAATATAAGCAAAATTTAAACTGTAGAAAATTTTCATTAATACCCAATTATGGATGTGAACCCTATAAACATAAATATAAAAAGAAATGAAAAAAATATTTTAAGAAATATAGAAAACCATATTATAGTAAGAAAAGAAAATGTAAAAGGAAATATAATAAAAGAATAAATATGTCAGAATGTAAATGTTATATTTGTAGACAAAAGGGACATTTTGCAAATGAATACCCAAATAAAAAAAATAAAAATGTAGAAGGATATATAACAATTCCAAAACTCTCAAAAATAAGTGAAAATGAAACTATTTACGAAATAACTTATAATGACTCATCAGAGTCTGATTAAACAAGAAAATAGTAATATGGGGAAAAATTACATAGAACAAGAATTTAATAGAGAAAAATATTTAGAATTAATAAATTATGAACCTAATATTAGTATGAAAGAAATTTTTGAAAAACAACAACCAAACAACAACTTTAAAAGAATATTTAAAAACCCAATTTTTAAACGAGAAAGAAAACAATATTATGTAGGAAAAATAGCTGAAGAAGCAATAGATGTGGTTGATACATAAGGAAATACTAGAATATCTATTCTCAATAAATATATAATAGAAAACGAATTAATGAAAATACCTGAAAAAAAAAGATATCAATACAAAAATTTACAGATATAAGGAATAAGTATAGTAGTAAAATATTATTTTCAACCTCATATTAATTCATCATTCACCTTAGTTATAACAGATAATAGAATGAGACATAGTCTAAAGGATAGTATAATAGGAGAATTAGATACAAATTTATGTTATAATAAAGCCGTTATAAACATATTTCCAAATTTTAGTCTTAGTCTTAGAGATAAAAACATAGACCAAGCATTAAGAATATATTATAAGCTTTTTAGAATAAAAGCACCTCCTAAAAGTAAGCTAATTAGTATAAAGATAAAAACTTTATATGCATTTACTACCAAACATGAAATTTATAACAATAAGATATTAACAAGTACCACCAATATTTAAAGAATTAGTAGAATATAGACCTAGAGAAATAATTAATATTTATAATTACCCTGAAAATTATACTATAGAGTTTGATAATACTAATGAATTAGGAAAAGCTAAGAAAAATAAAAATTTATATAAAAATTATAATGAACTACAAAGATCATTAACAATAGGAAGAAGAAGTCTATCTGAAGAATATAGTATTAGTAAAAATCAAATAATAGTATAAAATTCAATTGTAAACACCACATTAGAAAAACAAGATCACCGAATGTATATATAAGCAAAAATAAAAAATAAACAAATACCTATACTAATAGATACAGGATCATGTGCTTTTCATATACATGAATCGTTATTAGATTCAGACGATAAAATACAAATTTCGAAAGAACCTTATGCATATATATACCAAAATGAAGAATATACGCTTTACGAATCAGTAATTATAATACTATATCTAGATCAAGTAAAAATACCTTTAAAACTACATAAAATGCAACATGATGAGATAGCAAAAGTGTTATTAGGAATAGATTTTCTAGAATCTATAAAACCTTTTACAATAACATCTACACATATAAATATAACATATGAAGGGAAGAAAATCTCAATACCAATATCATAAAAGAAACTGGAATTGAATATAATGACGAAGAATGGAATAAAATTGGAAATTTTAGTATATAAACTAATTCTGAAGAAATACTAAATTTAATTAATAAGTTAGAAACAAATGTTATAGAAGAATAAATAAATACAATAGACATAAATGAATCTTCATCAGAAGAAAATTTAGATACAAAAGATAATTTAGATACAGATGAAGAAATTTTAATGAATAAAGCAAAATTTCAACCCACATTACCAATAAAATATCCAACAATAGGAGAATATGCTGAATCTTCATATAAACCTGCAGAAAGAATAATAAAAAATCAAAATTTTAAAGGAGAAATATACTGGCTAAAAAGAATATGTGAAAATATGACAGAGAAAATAAAAAATTGGGCAATAATGAATTCAACTATAATAATTGAAAGAGATTTAGAAGTTCCAAAAGCAAGACTATTATTACAATAGACATTATTAGGAATCTTAGCCAATTGGTTTGACCAATTACCACGAAATGAAAAAATAGGAATAGAAAATGCAACCACAAATACTGTCAAATGATTAAAAACTATAAAAAATTCACAGCATAAATTAAAAATTCGTAGAAAATTTTTGAAATAACTGTGCATAATTAACCTATACAAATATTCAAACCATGGATTAAAAAATATAAAAAAAGTAAGAGAACTTATAGAGAGATAATTTCCTACACACAAATATTATAAAGACTTATAGTAATTTTATTCATAGAATTTGCTCTTACCTACAATCTCTACAATACAAACATATATATAAAAGGCTATGTCAAAAATATCTAAGTTTCTACAAAATTTTACACTAATTAATTTTGACACATGACTTGGCTATTAATCCTAATTTTCTACACCTAAATTATGTTTGTTTGACTATTATATTTTAAGTCTAACACTCGACACTACACTTGTCTTATTTTTACATTCTCACTTATCTAATATCTAACACTTGGCTCTACACTTGTCTAATTTTTATATTCTCTAATATATCTTTTTTTTTACAATGACAATACTAATTTTTTGACAGTTGTGTCTGCTACTGACATATTCTTTTTATAAAAAGTACAATAATATTTTTCTTCTGACATCACAGTCAACAGTATTGTTTGCATGCTTCGTTCGATGCCATGACTTTTCCTTCCACAAAAGATCTATACCATGCTTCTATCTTCTTTGGCCTATTCATTTGTTCCTGACTGTTTTTTTTTAGTAGATGAGATTTATGTTGTCGAACTAGTACTCCCAATGGTTGGATTCTATGGCCATTTTTAGTTCTTCAAAATTACTTTCATACTAATGGCTTTGATAAAAGGTATATTATTCCAAAGTTTGTCCTCTATGATTTCTTTAATTTGTTCTTCCATCACCAAGGGTTCTTGGGTCGTTCCAAATTTTAGTACTATCATTGGCTGACACCACGACTGATCCTTTCGAAATTCTGAAATTGTCTGATAAAATCTCACATATATCTGTTTATTTTTTACTAAATTTTGGAACCTTTTTGCTGACTGTTGCATACGTATTGGTAATTGACTAAGCTTTTCATGACTAAGAGTTGGATAAATACAATGAAAAAGTCTATAATCATAAAAATTTCGTACTGTATTTGAGTTTACAGTTTGATAAATAGTAACTTTATTAAAATTTTTCCAACATACTAAATTCATCAAAGAAAGATTGGATTCTGGTTCTAAAATATATTTGATCAAAGTATAGAAGTTTTTGAAATAATTCTTTCTATAACGAGTGACTGTTATAAACAAATCACTCTTTGATTCTTCTTTAACTTTTTTTGAGTAACTTGGTCCAATACTATACTGAGAATTCTTTTTTTCTAATTCTTCTTCTTTGGATGTAATATTTTCTTCTGATTTAGATTTACCTTTTTCTTCTTCTTTTAATTTGTTTTCTTCCTTCTCCTTCTTGGTACTGTTGTCTGCTATTATGGTGAAATCTTCTTCAGAATCAGATTTTCCATAAGTTAGTTATAATACAAGCTGCTTCAGCTTTTCGTTCTCTGACAGTAATTAATTCAACTTTTATTCTAATGCTAGATGTTTATCAAGAAACCGGTCCATCTGAAACAATATTATTGTTAGTTCTATATAAGAAATCAGCAAGGAAATTCTTTTTACCTTCTATATATTTGATACTGTAAGCATAATCAGATAAATAAGATTGACACTTTAAAATCCTTTTATTAAGATTATTAGCTAGTATTCTTTTTAACTAAGATATTAGTGTCTTATTATCAGTTTCTATAATAAACTCAGATTCACAAATCATTAATTCAAAGCTCTTTATTGTCTTTATTATTGCTAACATTTCTTTTTTCATTTGAAGAATAATTTTGTTCAGCTTTATTAAAAGTTCCTGAATTATATTTGCAATTTTTTGGATTTTTTTCCTATTCTTTAAAAGTTAAAGTTGCTCCTCATCCTATGTCACTTGCATCAGTTGTTGTTATCCATTCACATGGTCTTGTAGGCAGTGATAAGGGTGTAATCTTTTTACATATTTCTTTTATCTTTTTGACTAATAATTTATTTTTTTTTGTCCATTCCAATTTTTCATTCTTTTTAATTTTTTATTAAGACTAGTCAAAATTTAAGATAAGTTCAGGATATATTCTCTACAGACATTTAACAATCCTAATAATGATTGTAGCTATCTTTTTTCTATTATTTTTTTTATCAAATTCTAATAATTTTTGAGCTATGTGGGATTGTAATATAATTCTTTTATTATTTATTATTGATCCTAAAAATTTTATCTTTGTTTTAACAATTTTGTTTTTCTCTTTTCCTAAAACTAATCATTTTTCTTCACCTATTTCTGTGAATAATAATATGTGTTTAAAATATTCTTCTAATATTTTAGAGAAAATTAAAATATCATCAATATATACTAAAGTAAATTTTTTTAGTGGTTCTATCATTTCATTAGTAAATTTTTGAAATTCAGCAGGACTATTTAAGAATCCAAATGGTAAAACATTTATTTCATATAATCCTTGAGGTGTGATAAATGATGTCCAATATTTATCTTTTTCTTTTAACTTACAACGATAAAATCCTGATTTTAAATCAAACGTGGAAAAATAATTTTTATTTTCTAATTTTCTAAATAATACATGTTTATTTGGTATTGGATAAGAATATTTATTACATTGATTATTAAGTGGTTTATAGTTTATGACTAATCTAGTTTTTTTCTTTTTTTGTTTAGAGTGTTTATTTACTATAAAGGCATTGTAACTATGTTCGCTAATAGAGGGACTGCAAAATCCTTTGTTTAGCATTTTCTGAATATGGATTTCATACTCTTTTAATGTTATTGGTGTTGCTTTTATTTGTTTTTCTTTTATAATTTTATTTTTATTTTCTTCCTTAATTCTTATTGGCACAATTGTTCTATGTTTTTCTCATTTTTCTAAGAGGTTTTCTCCTTCTAAATTTTTTTATTTTTTCTATTATTCTACTTTCTATTTGTGCTTGGTATACTTCTATGTCGCAGTTTAATTCTAAAGTTATGTTTTCTATAATATTATTTTTATTTTCTTTTTGTCTTGTATTTGTATGGACCCAACCACGCATCCAATCGCACAGTTGAGAACTAGTTAGTTTCTGTATTTTTATTTTATGACTACATAATGTATAAAATTCATAATATTGAGGGTAAATATACCAAGGACTGTGGATATCAAAAAATGATTTTCCTAATATTAAGAGATATTTATAATTAAATTCAAATATTAATGGTATTTTTAATACTTTTGTTGCTAGTTCAATGGGTGTGTTTGTTGCTACTCTATTAATAGTATAAATAGTTTTTCCTATTTCAGTTAATTTAAAAGAAATTTTTAAATTTGTCCAATTTTTTACTAATTAAGTTTTTCCTAAAGTAATTTGAGATCCAGTATCGACTAATATTAGAATTGTTTTATTATTTAATTTTACTAATACAAAACTTGTAAAATTAGTTGTAAGGTTTCTTTTGTGATATTGGTATTGAGATTTTCTTCCCTTCATATGTTATATTTATATGTGTAGATGTTATTGTAAAAGGTTTTACAGATTCTAGAAAATCTATTCCTAATAACACTTTTACTATCTCATCATGTAGCATTTTGTGTAGTTTTAAAGGTATTTTTACTTGATCTAGATATAGTATTATAATTACTGATTCGTAAAGCGTATATTCTTCATTTTGGTATATATATGCATAAGGTTCTTTCAAAATTTGTATTTTATCGTCTGAATCTAATAACGATTCATGTATATGAAAAGCACATGATCCTGTATCTATTAGTATAGGTATTTGTTTATTTTTTATTTTTGCTTATATATACATTCGGTGATCTTGTTTTTCTAATGTGGTGTTTACAATTGAATTTTATACTATTATTTGATTTTTACTAATACTAGGTTCTTCAGATAGACTTCTTCTTTCTATTGTTAATGATCTTTGTAGTTCATTATAATTTTTATATAAATTTTTATTTTTCTTAGCTTTTCCTAATTCATTAGTATTATCAAACTCTATAGTATAATTTTCAGGGTAATTATAAATATTAATTATTTCTCTAGGTCTATATTCTACTAATTCTTTAAATATTGGTGGTACTTGTTAATATCTTATTGTTATAAATTTCATGTTTGGTATTAAATGCATATAAAGTTTTTATCTTTATACTAATTAGCTTACTTTTAGGAGGTGCTTTTATTCTAAAAAGCTTATAATATATTCTTAATGTTTGGTCTATGTTTTCATCTCTAAGATTAAGACTAAAATTTGGAAATATGTTTATAACGGCTTTATTATAACATAAATTTTTATCTAATTCTCCTATTATACTATCCTTTAGACTATGTCTCATTCTATCATCTGTTATAACTAAACTGAATGATGAATTAATATGAGGTTGAAAATAATATTTTACTACTATACTTATTCCTTATATCTGTAAATTTTTGTATTGATATCTTTTTTTTTTCAGGTATTTTCATTAATTCGTTTTCTATTATATATTTATTGAGAATAGATATTCTAGTATTTCCTTATGTATCAACCACATCTATTGCTTCTTCAGCTATTTTTCCTACATAATATTGTTTTCTTTCTCGTTTAAAAATTGGGTTTTTAAATATTCTTTTAAAGTTGTTGTTTGGTTTTTGTTTTTCAAAAATTTCTTTCATACTAATATTAGGTTCATAATTTATTAATTCTAAATATTTTTCTCTATTAAATTCTTGTTCTATGTAATTTTTCCCCATATTACTATTTTCTTGTTTAATCAGACTCTGATGATTCATTATAAGTTATTTCGTAAATAGTTTCATTTTCACTTATTTTTGAGAGTTTTGGAATTGTTATATATCCTTCTACATTTTTATTTTTTTTATTTGGGTATTCATTTGCAAAATGTCCCTTTTGTCTACAAATATAACATTTACATTCTGACATATTTATTCTTTTATTATATTTCCTTTTACATTTTCTTTTCTTACTATAATATGGTTTTCTATATTTCTTAAAATATTTTTTTCATTTCTTTTTATATTTATGTTTTTTTATGTTTATAGGGTTCACATCCATAATTGGGTATTAATGAAAATTTTCTACAGTTTAAATTTTGCTTATATTTAGTTTGTTTATACATTAATCTATATTCGTTTAATGACATACATTTTGTTTCCAAATACCATTGTGCAAAAATAATTATTGTTCCTAAAAAATCTTCAGCTATATTTAATTTAGCATATTTTTGTGATATTTTATTTTCCCATGATGCTGACAATTTATGAAATAATAAATTCAAATATATTTTATCTGTTGGGTCTATCTTAACTTTTATATAATACTCTTCAAATTTACATGCATATTCTTTAAAATAATTTATATCGTATATTTTTAATTTAGCTAAATATTATCTATATGTTGTGAAATAAAGATTGAATTACTTATTTTGTTATAGAACTAAACTTGAATTTAGTAGTATTTAACTAGAAGAAAAATATTTTATAATAGAATGATTTTGAGGGAATTTAGAGAGAGTTTGGAGAGAATTTAGAGAACTATAATATTGAAAGAATTTGGAGAGTAATCTATCGTTTCTTCTTCTTTTTCTTAACATCCTCATTAATGAATTTCAATCCCTTTATATAGAGATTTTCTTTTCACTATTTGAGTACTATTCTCTCACAAGCAATATATTGTTCATTCACATTCATAAAACTCCCCCTTGAATAACAATATTTTGTAACTGCCTCGTTAAAACCTTGCTAAATAAAACCCACTGGGAAAAACTTTAGCTTAAGGAAAAAGAGTACAGTGCATGATATTCTCCCCCTCAAGTTGATATGTATAATCTTCCTTCACATAGTATGTAGATGTCGCATTCCAATATCGTGAACGTGCTTTCTAAAGATTGTAGTTGGAAGTGCCTTTGTGAAAAGATCATCTGAATTCTGGCTAGACTGAATATACTTGATATCTATATGATTGTCTTTTATTAGCTCTTGAGTGTATGAAAAGAATCTTGGAAGTATATGTTTGGTTCTATCACTTTTGATATATCCTTCCCTTAACTGTGCAATGCATGCTGCATTATCTTCATATAAAATTATTGGACTTTTGTTGACTGGAAAACCACAAGATTATTCAATATGATGTGTCATTGATCTAAGCCACACACACTCTCTACTTGCTTCATGTAGTGCAATAATTTCAGAATGATTTGAGGAAGTAGTGACAAGCGTTTGTTTCTGGGAACGCCAAGAAATTGCAGTTCCATTATTTATGAACACATAGCTTGTTTGAGATTTCACTTTATGAGAATCAGATAAATGCCCTGCATCTACATAACCAATCAATTCTTGTTTTGAATTGTTAGAATAAAATAAACCCAAATCAATATTTCCTCGAAGGTATCGAAGTATATGTTTGACTCCTTTGTAATGCCTTTTTGTTGGAGCTGAACTGAACCTCGCTAATAAATTAACTGCAAAAGAAATGTCAGGTCTAGTACAATTAGCAAGATACATTAGAGCTCCAATGGCACTGAGATATGGAAATTCAGGACCAAGAATTTCTTCATTTTCTTCACAGGGTCGAAATGGATCAGTTTCAATATTGAGTGATCTAACGACCATTGGAGTACTTAAAGGATTTGCTTTATCCATATTAAAGCGTTTCAAGATCTTTTCTATGTAATTTGATTGATGCACGAATATCCCATTGTGCATTTGCTCAATTTGTAAACCAAGGCAATACTTGATTTTTCCAAGATCTTTCATTTCAAATTCTTCCTTTAAGTATACTGTTGCTTCATGGATCTCATTTTTTGTTCCAATGATATTCAAATCATCAACATATACAGCTATAATCACAAATCCGGATATTATTTTCTTAATAAAAATGCATGGGCAAATAATATTACTCACATATCCTTTATTAATCAAATAATCGCTTAAACGATTATACCACATGCGCCCAGACTGTTTTAACCCATATAAAGATCTTTGAAGCTTGATTGAATACATTTCTTTGGGTTTTGTACTTAATGCTTCAGGCATTTTAAATCCTTCAGGGATTTTCATATAAATGTCACTATCAAGTGATCCATACAAATAAGCAGTCACAACATCCATAAGACGCATTTCTAATTTTTTAGAAACTAATAGACTAATCAGATACCTGAACGTAATTGCATCCATAACAGGAGAATACGTTTCATCATAATCAATTCCTGGTCTTTGTGAAAAACCTTGAGCTACAAGTCTAGCTTTGTACCTTATTATTTCATTTTTCTCATTTCTCTTTCGTACAAAGACCCACTTGTATCCTACAGGTTTCATAGTTTTAGTCATAGGAATAATTGGCCCAAAAACATTTCGTTTGTTTAGTGAGTCCAATTCAGCCTGCATAGCATCTTTCCATTTTATCCAATCATGCCTATTTTGACATTCCATGACTGATTTTGGTTCAAGATCATCTTTGTCATTTATGATTTCACATGCAACAATATATGACAATGTTTCATGACTTTCTTTATTTTCTATTTCTTCAGCGATATTTTCCTCGCTATCAATATGATTATCTACTCCCTTTCTCTTTCGAGGATTTTTATCCTTAAAACCAATTGGTCTTCCACGCTTCTGGCGTGTTTTAGACTCATGAGTGTCTTTATTCTTAAGTTTTATTTCTGGAATTTCAATACGAGCAGGAGCATTGACTGCTGGTATATATGATTTAGTCACTCTTTTTGTATCAGTAAATGCATCTGGCAATTGATTTGCAATTACTTGTAAGTGCACAATCTTTTGCACTTCTAATTCACATTGTTTTGTGTGAGGATCCAGATGCAATAATGATGGTTCATTCCATGAAATATCCTTTTTCCCTTCTTTCTCCCCTTTTCCTAATGTTGGGAAAACAACCTCATTAAATTGGCAATCAGCAAAACGTGCTGTAAAAACATCACCAGTTAGAGGTTCAAGATATCTAATAATCGAGGGTGTTTCAAACCCAACATAAATTCCCAATCTTCGTTGAGGACCCATTTTTGTGTGCTGAGGTGGCGCAATGGGTACATATACTGCATAACCAAAAATTTTGAGATGGGAAATATTTGGCTCTTGACCAAATGCCAATTGTAGTGGGGAGTATTTATGATATGCACTAGGTCTGATGCGAATTAATGAAGCAGCATGTAAGATTGCATGACCCCAAACTGAAATGGGAAGCTTTGTTCTCATTATTAATGGTCTAGCAATAAGCTGAAGTCGTTTAATCAATGATTCAGCTAAACCATTTTGAGTATGTACATGGGCAACAAGATGCTCAACAATGATCCCAGTAGACATACAATAATCATTGAATGCTTAAGATGTAGATTCACCAACATTATCAAGTCTTACCCTCTTGATTATATAATCAGGGAATTGTGCTCGTAATTTAATAATTTCAGCAAGCAACCTTGCAAATACAACATTACGAGTTGACAATAGACAAACATATGACCATCTACTAGATGCATCAATTAATACCATAAAATATCTGAATGGTCCACATGGTGGGTGAATTGGCCCACATATATCACCTTGAATTCTTTCAAGAAACATAAGTGATTCATTTTGAATTTTAGATGGTGAAGGTCTCAAGATTAATTTTCCAAGAGAACAAGCTGTACATGGCATTTCATTTGATTGAGGAATTCTTTGCCCCTTCAAGGGATGCCCATGTGAATTCTCAATTATCCTTCGCATCATTACTGATCCAGGATGACCTAATCTGTCATGCCATAAATTTATTATTGAAGGATCATAAGATTTTTCTTTTACTACCATATTTGATTCAATTACATGTATATGCATGTAATGCAATCTAGTAGGGAGTTTTGACAGTCTTTCCAATACTTGCATTTTTCCTGATTCATAGGAAACTATATTTTAATATTTGTTACCATTTATAGTAATAGATTGGGTATCACACCCATTTCGATATATGTCATCAAAACTCAACAAATTTCTTGTTGATTTTGGTGAAAACAAAGCTTCATCAATTATAAACTTTGTTCCATTTGGTAACATAAATTCAGCTTTGCCAATTCCTTCAATCAGATCTACAGGACCTGATATTGTTTTTACAACTGCCTTTGTGGGCTTTATTTCAGAGAAATAATCTCTATTTTTCAAGATAGTATGTGTAGTACCACTATCTGGTATGCAGACATCTCCAATATTGTCTTTATGTTGAGTACAATCCATATTAAACTTCAAAATAGATAAACACAAAATTAATCAATTAAGGTAAAAATATAAAATAATTGTAAAGTAGGACATTTTATTTAATTTAAAAATAACATACATAACAATAACATATTCTTCAGAATCATATAAGTAATAACAATATACTTAAAATTAGAGATGTCTCAATTTCCATTGTTAGTAAAATCATCAGTAAAATCAGAAACATCTAGATGAGTTCTATCATTAACATGAGTATGATGCTCATTGAAGTTTATTTCCTTTTTTTTGTCTTTCAATGATGCCTTATAAAGTTGGCAAAGATGTGGTGGTGTTCGATAAATTCGTGACCAGTGTCCTTTACTACCACATCTGAAACACACAGTTTCAGACTTATATTGAGGCCTTTCTTGAACACCACTGATGACTGATTTTAACTTCTTTTGAGGTTGAGTCTGAGTTTGTTGTGGAGTATTACTATATTTATTTTCATGACCATGGCCAAAGAATTGACCTCTTCCACGTCCACAACCTCTACCTCTCCCACGTCCACGACTATTGTAATTTTTATATCTGGAATAATTTGTAGCATTTGCTTCTGGAAATGCTATTGAGCCAGTGGGACGGGACTGATGATTTTTCATCAAAAGTTCATTATTTTTCTCAGCTACCAGTAGGAATGAAATTAGTTCAGAATATTTTTTAAATCTCTGCATCCTGTATTGTTGTTGCAGTGTAACATTTGATGCATGAAATGTGGAGTAAGTTTTCTCCAGCATATCCTCATCTATGACTATCTGTCCACAGAATTTTAATTGTGATACTATTCTGAACATTGCAGAATTATAGTCACTCACTTTTTTAAAATCTTGAAAGCGTAAAGCTCTCCATTCATCAGTGACTACTGGTAGTATTACATTTCTTTGATGATCATATCTATCTTTTAGATCCTTCCAAAGAACACTTGGATCTTTGACAATCAAATATTCACATTTTAATCCTTTATCAAGATGACGACAGAGAAAAATTATAGACTTGGCCTTTTCTTGCAATGAAGTGTTATTATTTTCTTTTATGGTATCAATTAACCCCATTGATTGAAGATGAATTTCTACATCTAGAATCAAAGACATATAATTTTTTCCCGTGATGTCAAGAGCAACAAACTCAAGCTTTGCTAGATTTGTCATTATGATAACTAATAAAAAAAATATAACTCAATTAGAATTCATAAATTTGATGACTACTAAAAAAAATCAAACATGATCAGAATTTACTAATTAATTATATAATGAATGAATATTGCAAGAAATAATAGTGGTACAAAAAATGATAGAAAATCATCTTTCATATTAATTATTCCTAAAACTATTATAATAGTCATGATCAAAACACAAATATAAATATACCAAATCGTGTTTACAATTTAGAGTAAATAGAGAAAGAGAAAATGTATGAATTTGTGTGAATGAATAAAATTTATAGCTGATCTATTTATAATGAAAAATATAGCCGTTTATTACCGTTATATTACCGTTGGTAATAAAAATATAGCCGTTAGAATTTTTTTCTTTTAATATAATATATTGAGAAATAAATTATATAAAGTAAAATCAATAAATAATGTTGATATGATTATTTATAGCAAGTGAGTTGACATAACGATATGTATAAATATAGGGCAAAACCGTCCATTAATATAAAATGGGGTATAACCTTCTATTAACATAAATAATAAAAAAATAAATGTGCATAAATATAAATTGGTAGGAGGCATAGCCATCCAAAAGGTTAGAACCATTTCTAGCAATATTTGCATCAATGGTGTAGTTAGTAAAACAAAATAAAAATAACAATTAATATAAAGTTAGATTAAAGAAATAAATATAAATATATAAATTAGTAGGAGGCATAGCCATCTATGATAATATATAATCCACTAATATATTCATAAATATTAAATATTAAGAAATATGTACCTTATTATTTTGATCAAGAGCTCCTCGTGCTGATAACGTGTTGTGAAATAAAGATTGAATTACTTATTTTGTTATAGAACTAAACTTGAATTTAGTAGTATTTAACTAGAAGAAAAATATTTTATAATAGAATGATTTTGAGGGAATTTAGAGAGAGTTTGGAGAGAATTTAGAGAACTATAATATTGAAAGAATTTGGAGAGTAATCTATCTTTTCTTCTTCTTTTTCTTAACATCCTCATTAATGAATTTCAATCCTTTTATATAGAGATTTTCTTTTCACTATTTAAGTACTATTCTCTCACAAGCAATATATTGTTCATTCACATTCATAATACTATAAATATTTTCTGAAATTATTACTTTCTTATATGTAAAATGTTTTAATAATAACTTTTCATATTCTCTTACTAATTCTATATTTGTGGTTGCATTTTCTATTCCTATTTTTTCATTTTGTGGTAATTGGTCAAACTAATTGGCTAAAATTTCTAATAATGTCTGCTGTAATAATAGTCTTGCTTTTGGAACTTCTAAATCTCTTATTATTATTATAGTTGAATTCATTCTTGCCCAATTTTTTATTTCCTCTGTCATATTTTCACATGTTCTTTTTAGCCAGTATACTTCTCCTTTAAAATTTTGATTTCTATTATTTTTTCTTCAGGTTTATTTGAAGATTCAACATAGTCTCCTACTGTTGGATATTTTATTGGTGTTGTGAGTTGAAATTTTGTTTTCATTAAAATTTCTTCCTCTGTATTTAAATTATCTTCTGTATCTAAATCTTCTAATGATGAAGATTCATTTATGTCTATTGTATTTACTTATTCTTCTATAACATTTGTTTCTAACTTATTAATTAAATTTAGTATTTCTTCAAAATTAGTTTTTGTACTAAAAATTTTAATTTTATTCCATTCTTCATCATTATATTCAATTCCAGTATATTTTTCACTTCTTTGATTAATTATTTGTAATATCTTAGGATTTCCTATTAATATGTTTTTAATTTTTATAATTTCCTCCCTAAGTTCTTCTATTCGTTCTTTAATATTATTATAATATAAATAATTTATATGAAAATTAGTATTATTTTGTCTTACTAGTAATTATTATGTTTTTGACAATCCTATAGGGACTGCTACTTCTACAGATTTTTCATCATAAGTTTTAGCATTTTCTAATGTTGTTTTATAAACAGAAGATTCTTATAAAGCCATTAATTAATTTGTTTATAAATTTCTTCATATCTAAAAGTCATTTTTCTATTAAAATTTAGTCTATTTTTTATAATTTTATACATATCATGATTATTATAATGTTTCCAAACCTATTTTATATCTTCTCTACACATGTCTGTATGTTTATTTGTTAAGGATAAAATTTATTCTTTAGTGTATAACCTTCTTACTAAGGTGTAAAAATTTTGTATTATCTTTTTGTGCTTGCTAATTTATTAAGTCTAATATATTTTTGTATATTTTTCCAATGCTCTTTATTTACATATTCATAACTAGGGTGAGTACTATCATGGTTAATAAGCCAAATTTTACTTTCTTTACTTATTCTAACATATATTTTTGCTAATTTTAAATATTCTTCTGAATTAAATAAATATTCCTCTATACTTTGATTATTCATTTTATGAGTCTAAATTTCCTTCACTAATAATAGTGTTTATAGTATCTCTAAAAATTGTTAATACCATTATTTTATTATTATATTCCACTATATTTAAGATTTCTGGTATATTTTGACTTTCTAAAAATTCTTGAGTTTTCCTTTCTGCATCTATAGTTTTATCTATTTCATCTCTTAGTGATATCATGACTGATAACCTACTCCAATCTAATATACATATATTATCTAAAATTTTATCTATTGTAGAGTTCATGATAATCCAATAGTTATAATTTCTTTTACTAATAATTCTATCATATATTGTTGATTTAATATTCTTTCAAGAGTTTTAATAATTTTTTCTAGACTTTCTTTATTTTCTTGTAATCCTAATAATTTATTATACAAATAATTTCCTAAATTTGTTATCATGTCAATTATTAAATTTTTTACAGCATTACCTTCTATACTATGATTATTATGTAATTCTTTATAGTTACAAAATATTGTATTACTATTAAAATATTAACTTATTTGTTCATTATTACTACTAATTTCTTTTAACAAGTGTTTCAATTTTCTTTTTATTTTTTTTGAAATTTCTGCAAATTTTCTTCTTAACCTATATGTCCTGATACCATTTTAACAATACATGTATGGAAGACAAATAAACTGTCAAATGATAAATAAACTATCAAAAATCTCTGACACACACATATATATGTATTCTAATATACACACACATATATATATATATATATACATGTATATATATATATATATATATGTATATTAGAATTTTATTATATGTATAATCTATCAATTTTTACTATTATTATTATATTGGTAAAATCATTACAGGAAAATGCCCATAAGGGTGCAAAAAATAAAAAAAGAAAGGGAGTGTCAATATCAGCAGTTTTTGAAAATAATTCACCACGAGCACTTCCTTTTCCAATAACATGGCTTGTCATATCACAACCAATAATTTCACTCCACGCAATCAAACTCTTCCCAGCTCACTTTATTTCACTGTTCCCAACCATCCACGATCGCTCACCCGAAGAAAATCACCCGCTAAAACCCTGATTTTAGGGTTTTTTTTTTCCATCTTTGATCATCGAAGTAACTTAACTCAGCTTCGAGTCTGTTCTTTTTCCCTCCATTTTTCTTGCTCAAGTTTAAGATAAAATCACTCAAAATGCTAACTAAAATCAGTTAATTTACTCTAGCATTTGACTCTTATAGAGCTTAATATACATCTGCTGTTTGATTAGTTTTCTCTGAAGCTCAAGATCGATGCTAATTCGTAGTGCAATTTTGGCGGTTGTTTTCCTCTTTCTTCTTGAAAAAACGGCGTCGGATTTGCCTGCCGGTCCGCACATTGCCGATGTTAACGTACTTTTGCCTCCTAAACTGACTCATCCTGTTGAGTATCGGCTTCAAGGAAGCGATGGCTGCTTCAAATGGTATAGTATTTTTTGCACATTTTGAGAACTATTTACTGTTTTTTTTTTTGAATTTTTTTGTTCTGATTTTTTAAAATAAATTATTGCAGGTCATGGGATCATCATGATGTTTTATCTGTTCTGCCGGAGTATAATGCAAGCAGCCGTTGCTCGACGAGTGCACGGCTGAGATCAGTTGCTCCATTTACTGGTAGAAAGGAAACTGCTGTTTATGCTGCTGATGTGAACTCAGGAATTGTTATTCGCTGCAAAGTTTTTATAGATAACATTTCCAGGATTCAGATATTTCATAATTCTGTTAAATTGGATTTGGATGGACTAGCTACTCTCCGTGTTCGTGCCTTTGATAATGAAGGTCTATGATTATGCTAATAATACTTCTGTTTTTATAGACTGTTGGAAATTGAATTCTTACTTTCATAGATGAATATCGTCCATTCTGTGTTAAATTTGTGATCCAGCTCACATGTTTGATTTTATACTGTTACACTTAATTTCTGATGAGATTATGTTTATTATTATTATTTTTTAATTCATAGACATCGTAATTGTCATCTTGGCGAATTTGGTTTTTTCTTTCCATGCCTTATTACTCCCTGGTTCTATTGCTTATCAATATCACAAGTGGTTATCTAAGAGCTATTGTTAAGGCTTCCCTTGGTTCAGAAGTATTGGACAGAATGACCTCACTGAATTTCTTTATGTAAATTCAAATTCTTGGAAGTTATTGGCTGCAGTCATCAATTTAAGTATATGAGCTGAAGGTGTGTAGAAATTTATTCAGTTCCAGGACAAAGGCTTAGGTTTGTCGGCTCTGATGTCTGTCTAATTTGCACATTGCTTACTATTAGCCGTGGATGTGAAGGTTTTTCTTATTTGTGCCTTTTGAAACTCTGTCAATCAATTCTCTATATCCATTTTTTAGATTGAAGATTTTACTCACACATTTCTCTTGTTGTTCATTGATGTTGATTGCTGGGTTTGTTTGTATTCACTTGTGAACCTGTATTGCAGATAATGAGTTCTCATCACTAGTGGGCCTGCAATTCATGTGGCATTTGCTACCTGAAACTGGTGAATTGCCTCACCACCTTGCTCATGTTCCTTTGAAGGAGTCTCCCCTAAGTGACCGTGGTGGATTATGCGGTGATTTAAATATTCGAATGAAACTTGAAGATATTGTATGTTTGTGAATAATGGATATAACAAGCAATTTCAGCATGATACAACATTCTGATAATCATCTCACAATTTAAAATATTTTCTTTGCAGGGTGTATTCTCAGATTTGTATGTGGTTAAAGGGGTTGGGATTGGACATGAAAATGTTTCTGTGCATTTGCTTGAGCCAAAGTTGAAGCACATGGCAGATGAGGTTGTTCTAACAGTAGCAGAGGCAGTGTCACTTGAGCCTCCCTCACCTGTCTATGTACTTATTGGTGCTGCTATTCAATACAATCTTAAAGCTATTCGTGGAAATGTCCCACAAGGTTTTTACCTCTTCAATATTTTTACTGGGACTTAATTTGGTGGATTTTATGGCTAACTATTTCGAAATGAGTTAGATGAATTGACTCCCATAACTATATATGGCTATGTAAGAGGGAACAATTATCAATGGCATAGTAGTAGAAAATATTTTAGTTTCAAAAGCAGATTCAACTAGGATTGATTTCTTGGCTTGGATTGGACTATATGAGCATGTCTAGTTCTTTTAGCATAATATTCTAAGAAACAGCAGTATGAAGTTTCATTTGTTTCTATCTTCTGCGAAATTCTTTTTTCCCCCCCTTTCTATTGGCCAGTTATAAAGTTGCATGTGCAAATTATAATCCAATTCACCAACAACTTTATTCTCAATTTTATTCCTGTGCTTTATGTTTGCGATTTCAGTGGTAACTCTGCCGTCTCCACATCATAGATGGTCCATTTCAAACTCTTCTGTGGCTGAGATGGACTCTATGATAGGTTTTGCTCGTGCATTGAACTTAGGGATAGCAACAGTAATTGTTGAAGATACTAGAGTTGCAGGGCACATTCAAATGTCTTTACTCAATGTTGTTTTACCAGACAGTTTGCATTTGTATATAATGCCATTGTCTAATTCCGCTGATCCTGTTGAAGAAATGAAAGCCATTTCCTCTATGGAAACTTGGTACGTTGTTTCTGGCCATCAATATCTTGTTCAAATGAAGGTTTTCTCACAGGGACGTGATGCACATGAAATTTACATTACAGAGGTAACTCATGCTTTCTTCTAGTGCTACATCAGTCTTTCTATACGCTAGTTGCATTAGTAATTTGTTCTTTCTTTTTGTTCTGTGCATCATCTGTATTTGATCTTTCCTTTTTCAGTTGAATGACTGCATTATACATAAGGGGTTTACCTTGTTTTCTCCCTCATCTCTTCGCTTTTCTCTTGTTCTTTTTTTTTCCTCTCACCTGCTGAGAAAATAAAAATATTTATCTGTATGTTTGATATATGTTATTTTGGTGCTGTGTGGTTGGGAGCACTATTGTGGTTAAGTACTGTTGAAATAATTTATTTGTTGACGTTCTAGTAACAAATAAAATTCTACAAGATGTTGACTAGTCGATAAACAGTTTTTCTTGAGTTTCCTGATATCATTTCTCCTTTTAGATGTGCAAGTTAAATTCAATTTATGAGCATGAATGTGAATCCTTGGGCTTTAGCATATTGATAATAGGTTTAAATTCCACTAACAAAAAGTTGGAAGAGAAACATGATGGTGGACCCATCCTAGACTTTTTTTCCAGTTGTTGTTAATGTTGCTCCTTGTCTAGTGGATTGACTCCGGCACACCATAAATTTTGTTTTTAAATTGAGCTGCATCAATATTAAGTTGAGCTATCTGCTTTCTTTTCAATTCAATAGAGAAATCTAATGGTACCTATCATTAGTAATGGAATAATATTATCATTTGTTTCTGCAATGGGTCTTCATCTCTTTATTTTCATAACGACAGCTCAAAAAATTTATGATATTCATGAGGTTGTTTGTGCTATTGATTACATAAATGCTTTCTGCGTTTTGGTAGTTGTTTTCACATTAAGTTTCACGTGCTTTAGCAGCCGCTTGAAGTTGTCCTGATCTGCGAAAATACATACCCTTATAATGGTTGAAAAATATCTCCTTTAATCTTATGTTTTGCCTCATATGTTTAAATACAGCTGGATATTACAATCTGGAGTGACATTAGATTTTTTTGTGTCTTTTTTTCGTACTCTTTCACTTCCTGTTATCCTTTTTAGCATTGATTTTTCATTTTGTTGCAAAATATATTTCCTTATCTTTTAGTCTGGATGTCTCTCAATCTCTCTCTCTCTCTCTATATATATGTGTGTGTGTGTGTGTGTGCATGTATATTTATTCATTTATTTGAGACTTCCATGTTCTTATTTAAGCATGAAACTTGTGTGCCAAAACATTCTGTTTTCCTTCATTTTTTTTTCTTGATTTTCTTCACTGACAACTTTTTCCCTGCTCTGCAGAATGATGATCTTAAGTTGCATGATGAACAGTCTGATTACTGGACGACTTTCATGCTTTCGGAGGATATTGAGGCCAAATACGGTTGGCACAATTCTAGAAATCTGAAAGCAACCTCTCCAGGACTGGGAGAATTGACAGCTTCTTTAACTTATTTTATCGGGAACCAGGAATCAAAGGAGGTGAGGCCCTGGACCTTTCTTGTAAGAACATTTTGCATTTGTTTTCCTTTCCCCTAGCATCAATGATTTTCTCTGTAATTTTTGGTTTGGTTTTATTTCTTCATAGGTTATTGAGGTTGTGCAAGAAATAATTGTTTGTGATCAAGTCAAATTTATTTTGGATAGGACAAGTGGTTTGTTTCAAAAGATTCTCCTTCCCTGGGCCCCTGCTGTTTACCAGGAGGTGGAGCTAAAGGCTTCAGGAGGTTGGTGGTTCTTTTCTTTTTCTTTTTAAAATTTTCAATCATAAACACAAAATATTCAACCTGCTTCTGAAATTGCTGAAAGACATTCCAACTTGTTGTGTTGTATAGGTTGTGCAAAAGCATCTGGTGATTACAAATGGTTTTCTTCTGATGCGGCTATTGTATCAGTTTCTGCATCAGGTGTTGTTCAGGCAAAAAAGCCTGGAAAAGCAACAGTCAAAGTAGTTTCCATTTTTGATTCATTAAATTATGATGAGGTAACAATATTATGGTACTGTTTTAGTAATTGTAATAACTGTTTCTATTTCATATCTCCTTTTTTTTTTCTAGGTTCTTAGAAAAAGGACATGAAATTCAGACCAGAACCCAAAAGGATGAGCCCAAGTTCACTGAGTCAAATCCTAGCAGTTACTGTTTTCATTCTTATAGAAGCAATAACATTAGTTGAGATAATTGACAATCTGGAACTTTCTATTCCTTAACTTATGTAATCTTGCCTAAAGGCTTTTTGAACTTAGAAATTCGTCATCTAGAAATCACTGGACTTCCATAATTTATTTTAGATACTGAGTTACTGAACTGGAAACTAAATTGCATCACTTCCACGTTAATCAATCCTTTAGGCTCTGTACTAAGATGAAGAGAGAATTATGGAGATCAAATAGGTTTATAATTACATAGGGGCTTTTAATTTTAGTTGTTGCTTTTGATTGAAATTTCTTTTTTAATGTGGTTTTTGGGTTTCAATATAATTTTGCAAATTATAGCAAAAAACAAATTGAGATAAAAAAGATAGAAAATTCTTGTTACTTAATTCTTGCTGGTTATCAAATTTCCTTCTTTCTTTTAATAGGTGGTTGTTGAAGTTTCTATTCCATCATCCATGACTATGCTACAAAACTTCCCTGTGGAGACTGTTGTTGGATCCCATCTTTATGCTGCTGTAACGATGAAAGCATCTAATGGTGATGACAGTTTCTGCAGTTGACTGAATGTGCTTTTAGTGGTTGCTCGATTTTCATGTTCTTTTCATAAAATTTTTGTTTTGGATTTTCAGGTGCCTCTTTTTATAGTTGCAATTCATTTCACTCATTCATAAGATGGAAAGTTGGAAGTGAGTCATTTATTGTTGTCAATGCAACCAAGGATCCTTCTGTTTTAGAAAAGCTGGGAAATGTTGAGCTCCATGGTTATGGCCCATCATGCTCATGGACGTTTTTATATGCTTCTGCTTCTGGTCAGACCATGCTGCATGCGACACTGTCAAAAGAATCTCACCCCTATGATCTTTCTTCTCATGGATCTCTTATTTTGAAAGCATCAATGCCTATCGCAGCATATCAACCACTTATTGTTCGTCAAGCAGGTGATGGCAACCAGTTTGGTGGGTACTGGTTTGATGTGGATAATGCTAATGCAAGTAATCATCTAGAAAATTTGGAAGTGCTATATCTTGTACCTGGAACGAGTCTCGACATTATTCTTCTTGGAGGTCCTGAGTTCTGGGACAAAGGAGGTGACTTCATTGAATCTGTGGAAATATTGGATGATAAGCGCATTTACATTGAAGGTGGGGTTCATGTACATCCAGTGTCTAGAAGACATCAGAGTATGTATAGAGTTTCTTGCCAAACTCTAGGAATATTTGTGAGTTTTGGACTCTCTTTTGCACTCCTTATTACTTCTGATAATAATAGCAGTAAGAATAGTATAATCTTTGCAACTGTTGTTAAAAGTTGTATGGTGCATTATCAACTTCTTCCATCTTCACATCCATTTGATGTGAAGATCATGATTTATTTTCTTACTCTAATTGGAAATGTCTCAGCAATTAGTTTTCAAACGTGGGAATATGGTTGGAGATTATCACCCTGTGCCAGCGATAGCAGAAGCTGTATTGTCCCTAACGTGTAGGATTCCTTCTTCAATTGCACTCATAGTTGATGAACCCGGTAAGAATTACTTGTTCTTCCTAGACATGCAATGACAATCGTTTCAAATTTCATTAAGATACATTTTACATACTGTTGGCTGCTGTGGAAATCCTCAGTTAACAGTCATAAAGCTATAAGGACTGCGGCTCATGCTGAGTGTAGCATAGGGAAAATTCATGTCAACCCCATTACAGTGGCAAATGGGCAAGCTATTCGAATAGCTGCAGTTGGCATTGATACTTCTGGAAATGCCTTTGCAAACTCATCTTCTCTTTCTTTGAAATGGGAGTTGATCAGCTGTGAAGGGCTGGCGTACTGGGATGATGCAAATGCAGCAAAGTGGTCTAAATCAAGCTGGGAAAAGTTTTTGGTCTTGCAAAATGAATCAGGAGAGGTATTGCCTGAACTTAGTTGCCTTCATCTTTCTAGTATGGTATCACCTTTAACAGTGACATTTACATCTCACTTTTCCTTAAGAGTTTTAACCGTAGCACACACAGTCATGAATTACATGAACAGCGTGTCGTATTTGAAATTTGCATTGTGTTCAACTTGCTCAGGAAATAAGCATTTTTAGCCCATATTATTAGTTCTGGAACCTTATATTTATGCTGACACATGATTAAAATTTGGAACTGATGTATAAGAATTTAGCCAAGTGTGGTTCCTTGTTTCTCAGTGCATAGTTCGTGCTGCTGTTATTGGCTTTGGTGATACCATGGGTAGTGATTTTTCTGCTAAGTTTCCAACTTTGGAGAGAGTTCTTGCAGTTGCTATACATTTACAGGTATGATCTTGTTATCATGCTGTTTTCCGGTAGTGTTTAAATATGTCCCTGGCTTTATTATGTACTAATACTATTAATCTCTTATAGGGTTAATGAACTTCTGATTATTCATCTCTGATCCATAAATTTCGTTCTTTATTTTTTATTTTTCACAAATGCAGGTTGTTTCTAAGTTGAGAGTCAATCCAGAGTTCAATTTGTTATTCTTCAATCCCAATGCTAAGGTATTTTGATTTATAATTGTTAATGCTTGCCTATACTGTCTTTGTGGCCTAGTTGATGACTTGCACATGCGTTTTCATGCTTTTGTGCATTTTCCTGCCTGTTTCTGAGGTTTCCGTTAAAAAGAAAATGTCAAAAAATAGAAACTTAGAATGACATATTTTTTCTTGTTCTGGTCTTGCTAAATATACATTGTAATCCTCATTTAGATGCCACAAAGTTGGATATTAACTGTCAACAAGAATCAAATCTGACAAGATTAGTGGGTCCCAGTTTTCTTTAATCATGTTCATTTCCACAAAATCATATCTTGACCAAATATGAGATACATGGGATTGATATGTTCTATATACCTATCCGGTTTGATATGCTTTCAATAATTTGTGCTATAAAATTTAGATTTTAGTCATAGTTTTGGTATGTATTACTCCTAAGAGTGATGTAACATTAGTTTAGGGAACAAATGAACATGAATTATATTTATTGTTGTGGTTGGTGAGCCTATGTTAATGGTTATGTGTGTTGTTCAAATTTACCTATTTGATTTAACTGATGTTGATGTTAGGCCACGTTGAGTTGGAGATAGGAATTCCCATGAATTAGTGCCTGTACGAGTTCTTGACCCACTCCACTTCCTGTGCTATGCAGCATTTGAGCTGTTAGGCTGGGGTAGGGGTGTGTTAAAGTGGACTTCTTGAGTAGAGAAAGTCATTCCTAGTTGACAATCTGCCCTTAATCAAACTGAAAAGAGATGAAAAAATAGAATAAACAAGTGGGCATGAAAGAATTAGAAAAAAAAAAGTACTAATTTTTAATTAATGAATTGTTTAAATTCTAGGCTCCTGGTTATGTTGTATAATGGGGTTGTTCTTGTGTTGCTGCAAGAAAATTGTATTATGTGCATGGAAATAATATATCCTTAAAAAACCTCATTTAATATCTATATGTGCGTGTGTGTATTCTGTAGGTGGGTTCTGCTGTGAAAGTTAAATTTTTACTCTATTTCAATGCCATCAAAATGGTTCCAAGTTTCAAATGATAAAAAAAAGTCCTAATTATAGAATTGCTTATTAGGTAATTCATCTCTGATTCTCGCCTCTTAAATTTTACTACACAATTACTTCCAGGCTGATCTGTCAATTACTGGTGGAAGCTGTTTATTGGAAGCTGCTGTTAATGATTCAAATGTGGTAGAAATTATTCCATCCCCACCAGGCCTGCAGTGCTTACAGTTGACACTCTTTCCTAAAGGGCTGGGGACTGCAGTGGTGACAGTTTATGATATTGGGCTTGTTCCTACTGTTGCAGCTTCTGCTGTGGTAGGCTCTTAACACCTTTTTTTTTTCTGCTTGAGTTTGTGAGTTCCTCATTCCTTCATCCTTGTATTTGTTGTTCCACATCACAGGTGCAGTTTCTCACAGGGTTATATTTTTCCAGGTCCAAGTAGCAGAGATGGACTGGATCAAGATTGTATCAGGAGAAGAAATAAGCCTTATGGTGCGTTTCAGGGGAATCTGAGTTTTTTAGTTATGCTCTGACCTATTATTTATTCTCCTATTTTGATAATTTCAGGAAGGACAATCAGCATCCGTAGAACTAATGGCTGGGATTAGCAATGGAAAAGCTTTTGACCCTAATCAGGTCTGAAGTGATCTAATTTGGCCATTCATACACTTTGATCTGCCTCATGTTCCAGTCTATCTCATTGGCACATTCTTTTTTACCTAGATCCAGTTGGAGACTTATGTTTGATTTTTGGTATTGTTATGAGTGAATATGGAGGGACTTATAAATTTGCTAACCTTGTTGGTCTATCCTGTTCATATTAACTGGTCTCAGCTTTTCTTTCCTTTTTTTTTTTCTTTTCTTTTGCTGTATGCAGAATAGCTTGAATCTGAGTAAATTTTTCTTGCTTAATTGAAGGTCCCAAGAATTCTAATATTTGTTAGTTTGGTTGCAGTACACTTACATGGCAATTAATATATGGATCGAGGATGAAACAGTTGGACTCATGGACAATAGTCTACCAAGTGCTGGTGGTGGGTATGTTCATGGATCAAAGTTCAACATTATTGCTAAGAGTCTTGGGGTCACTACTCTTTATGTAAGTTACTTGTCTGACCCGGTGCTACCGTGTCTATTATCTGCTGGCTTACATTGTTATGTTTCTTTAACAAAGAACTCTAGATTATGCCAATTAATCTTTTGATCCTAAATCAGGTCAGTGCCAAACAGCAATCCGGACATGAAATACTGAGCCAACAAATAAAGATTGAGGTCTATGCACCATTGAGAATTCATCCGCAGGATATATTCCTGGCACCAGGTTCATCTTACGTGGTATGATCTGGAATCTTTTGTGCCTCTCATTTTAGATATGACTTTTAAGTTTGGATAGTGAAGAAAATCGAAGTAGAAATTCTTCTACTATGTTCATGTTTAGATATGATCTTACTTTCTCCACTAATTTCCATTTTTTTTTTATGATTTTTCATAAAATGTATTATGTATGGTTCTCAATTTTATGACATTGACTCTCCCTTTCTTTTTTTTAGTTTTTAGCACCCTTATGGGCATTTTCCTGTAATGATTTTACCAATATAATAATAATAGTAAAAATGGATAGATTATACATATAATAATATTCTAATATACATATATATATATGTGTGTGTGTTTGTGTGTCAGAGATTTTTGATAGTTTATCTATCATTTGACAATTTATCTGTCTTCATACATGCATTGTTGAAATGGTATCAGAGCATATAGGTTGAGAAGAGAATTTGCAGAAATTCCAAAAAAAATGAAAAGAAAATTTGAACATTTATTAATAGGAATTAGTAGTAATAATGAACAAATAAGTCAAGATTTTAATAGTAATACAATATTTTATAACTATAAAGAATTACATAATAATCATAATATAAAAGGTAATGTTGTATAAAATTTAATAATTGAAATGATAATAAATTTAGTACATTGTTTGTATAATAAATTATTAGGATTACAAGAAAATAAAGAAAGTTTAGAAAAAATTATTAAAACTCTTGAAAGGATATTAGATCAACAATATAGGATAGAATTATTAGTAAAAGAAATTATAACTATTGGATTATCATAAGCTCTACAATAGATAAAATTTTAGATAATATATGTATATTAGATCGGAGTAGGTTATGAGTTATGATATCACTAAGAGATGAAATAGATAAAATTATAGATGCAGAAAGAAAAACTCAAGAATTTTTAAAAAGTTAAAATATATCAGAAATCTTAAATATAGTGAAATATAATAATAAAATAATGATATTAACAATTTTTAGAGATACTAAAAATACTATTATTAGTGAAGAAAATTTAGACCCATAAAATGAATAATCAAAGTATAGAGTAATATTCATTTAATTCAAAAGAATATTTAAAATTAGCAAAAATATATGTTAGAATAAATAAAGAAAGTAAAATTTGGCTTATTAACTATGATAGTACTCACCTTAGTTATGAATATGTGAATAAAGAACATTGAGAAAATATATAAAAATGTATTAGACTTAATAAATTAGCTAGAATAAAAAGATAATGAAAAATTTAACACAATTTTTACACTCCAGTAAAAAAAGTTATACACTAAAAAAGAAATTTTATCCTTAGTAAATAAACATGCAGACATGTGTAGAGAAGATATAAAATAGATTTGGAAACATAATAATAATAATAATAATAATAATAATTATGATATGTATAAAATTATAAAAAATAGATTAAATTTTAATAGAAAAATGACTTTTAGATATGAAGAAATTTATAAACAAATTAATTAATGGCTTTAGAAGAATTTTCTGTTTATATAACAACATTATAAAATGTTAGAACTTATGATGAAGATTCTGCAGGAGTAGCAGTTCCTATGGGATTGTCAAAAACACAACAATTACTAGTAAGACAAAATAATGATAATTTTCATATAAATTATTTATATTATAATAATATAGAATAACTTAGGGAGGAAATTATAAAAATTAAAAACATAATAACAGGAAATCTTAAGATATTACAAATAATTAATCCAAGAAGTGGAAAAATATATTGGAATTGAATATAATGATTAAGAATGTAATAAAATTGGAATTTTTAGTACAGAAACTAATTCCGAAGAAATACTAAATTTAATTAATAAGTTAAAAATAAATGTTATAGAAGAACAAATAAATACAATAGACATAAATAAATCTTCATCAGAAGATTATTTTGATACAGAGGAAGAAATTTTAATGAACAAAATTTCATCCCACAGCACCAATAAAATATGAAATAGTAGGAGAATATGCTGAATCTTTAAATAAACATGAAGAAAGAATAATAGAAATCAAATTTTTAAAGGAGAAGTATACTGGCTAAAAAAAACATGTGAAAATATGACAAAGGAAATAAAAAATTGGGCAAGAATGAATTCAACTATAATAATAGGAAGAGATTTAGAAGTTCCAAAAGCAAGACTATTATTACAACAAATATTATTAGAAATCTTAGCTAATTGGTTTGACAAATGATCACAAAATGAAAAAATAGGAATAGAAAATGCAACCATAAATATAAAATTAGTAAGAGAATATGAAAAGTTATTATTAAAACATTTTACTTATAAAGAAGTAATAATTTCAGAAAATATTTATAAAATATTTAGCTAAATTACAAATATATGATATAAATTATTTTAAAGAATATGCATGTAAATTTGAAGAGTATTATATAAAAGTTAAGACAGACCCAATAGATAAAGTATATTTGAATTTATTATTTTATAAATTGTCAGTATCATGGGAAAATAAAATATCACAAAAATATGTTGAATTAAATATAGCTGAAGATTTTTTAGAAACAAGAATTGCTTTTGCACAATGGTATTTAGAAACAGAATGTATGTCATTAAACGAATATAGATTAATGTATAAATAAACTAAAAACAAGCAAAATTTAAACTGTAGAAAATTTTCATTAATATCCAATTATGGATGTGAACCCTATAAACATAAAAAACATAAATATAAAAAGAAATGAAAAAAATATTTTAAGAAATATAGAAAACCATATTTTAGTAAGAAAAGAAAATATAAAAGGAAATATAATAGAATAATAAATAAGTCAGAATGTAAATGTTATATTTGTAGACAAAAGGGACATTTTGCAAATGAATGCTCAAATAAGAAAAATAAAAATGTAGAATGATATATGATAATTCCAGAACTCTTAGAAATAAATGAAAATGAAACTATTTATGAAATAACTTTTAATGAATCATTAGAGTTTGATTAAATAAGAAAATAGTAATATAGGAAAAAATTACATAGAACAAGAATTTAGTAGAGAAAAATATTTAAAATTAATAAATTATGAACCTAATATTAGTATAAAAGAAATTTTTGAAAAACAACCAAACAACAACTTTAAAAGAATATTTAAAAATCCAATTTTTAAAAGAGAAAAAAAAAAAATATTATGTAGAAAAAATAGCTGAAGAAGCAATAGATGTGATTGATACAAAAAGAAATACTAGAATATCTATTCTCAATAAATATATAATAGAAAATGAATTAATGAAAATATCAGAAAAAGAAAGATATCAATATAAAAATTTAGAAATAGGAGGAATAAATATAGTAGTAAAATCTTATTTCCAACCTCATATTAATTCACTATTTAGTTTAGGTATAACAGATGATAGAATGAGACATAGTCTAAAGGATAGTATAACAGGAGAATTAGATACAAATTTATGTTATAATAAAGCTGTTATAAACTTATTTTCAAATTTTAGTCTTAGTCTTAGAGATGAAAACATAGACCAAACATTAAGAATATATTATAAGCTTTTTAAAATAAAAGCACCTCCCGAAAGTAAGCTAATTAGTATAAAGATAAAAACTTTATATGCATTTACTACTAAATATGAAATTTATAACAATAAAATATTAACAAGTACCACTAATATTTAAAGAATTAATAGAATATAGACCTAGAGAAATAATTAATATTTATAATTATCTTGAAAATTATACTATAGAATTTGATAATACTAATGAATTGGGAAAACCTAAGAAAAATAAAAATTTATATAAAAATTGTAATGAACTACAAAGATCATTAACAATAGGAAGAAATCTATATGAAGAATCTAGTATTAGTAAAAATCAAATAATAGTACAAAATTCAATTGTAGACACCACATTAGAAAAATAAGATCACCAAATGTATATAGAAGCAAAAATAAAAAATAAACAAATACCTATACTAATAGATACAAGATCATGTGCTTCTCATATACATGAATCGTTATTAGACTCAGACGATAAAATACAAATTTTGCAAGAACCTTATATGTATATATACCAAAATGAAGAATATATGCTTTATGAATCAATAATTATAATACTAGATTTAGATCAAGTAAAAATACCTTTAAAACTATACAAAATATAACATGATGAGATAGCAAAAGTGTTATTAGAAATAGATTTTCTAGAATCTGTAAAACTTTTATAATAATATCTACACATATAAATATAACATATGAAGGGAAGAAAATCTCAATACCAATATTACAAAAGAAACCTTGCAACTAATTTTACAAGTTTTATATTAGTAAAATTAAATAAGAAAACAATTCTAACATTAGTTGATACTGGATCTCAAATTACTTTAGGAAAAATTGAATTAGTAAAAAATTGGACAAATTTAAAAATTCCTTTTAAATTAACTGGAATAGGAAAAACTATTTATACTATTAATAGAGTAGCAACAACAAACCCATTGAAATAGCAGCAAAAGTATTAAAAATATCATTAATATTTGAATTTAATAATAAATATCTCTTAATATTAGAAAAATAATTTTTTGATATTCACAGTCCTTGGTATATTTACCCTTAATATTATGAATTTTATACATTATGTGGCCATAAAATAAAAATACAGAAACTAATTAGTTTTCAACTGTGCGATTGGATGTGTGGTGGGGTCCATACAAATACAAGATAAAAATTAAATAAAAATAATATTATAGAAAACACAATTTTAGAATTAAACTGCGATATAGAAGTATACCAAACACAAATAAAAAGTAAAATAATAGAAAAAATAAAAAAATTTAGAAGGAGAAAACTCCTTAGAAAAATGGGAAAAACATAGAACAATTATGTCAATAAAAATTAAGGAATAAAATAAAAAATAAAATTATAAAAGGAAAACAAATAAAAGCAACACCAATACCATTAAAAGAATATGAAATCCATATTCAGGAAATGTTAAACAAAGGATTTTACAGTCCCTCTATTAGCGAATATAGTTGCAGTGCCTTTATAGTAAATAAATACTCTGAACAAAAAAGGAAAAAACCTAGATTAGTCATAAACTATAAACCACTTAATAATTAATATAATAGATATTCTTATCCAATACCAAATAAACATGTATTATTTAGAAAATTAGAAAATAAAAATTATTTTTCCACGTTTGATTTTAAATCAGGATTTTATCATTATAAGTTAGAAGAAAAAGATAAACATTAGACATCATTTATCACACCTCAAGGATTATATGAAATGAATATTTTACCATTTGGATACTTAAATAGTCCTGCTGAATTTCAAAAATTTACTAATGAAATGATAGAACTACTAAAAGAATTTACTTTAGTATATATTGATGATATTTTAATTTTCTCTAAAACATTTGAAGAATATTTTAAACACATTATTATTCACAGAAAGATGTGAAGAAAAATGATTAGTTTTAGGAAAAGAGAAAAATAAAATTGTTAAAACAGAGATAAAATTTTTAGGATCAATAATAAATAATAAAGGAATTAGTTTATAACCCCACATAGCTAAAAAATCATTAGAATTTGCTGAAAAAATAATAGAAAAAAGACAGCTACAATTATTATTAGGATTGTTAAATATCTGTAGAGAATATATCCCGAACCTATCTTATATTTTGACTAGTCTTAATTAAAAATTAAAAAAGAATGAAAAATTAGATTGGATAGAAAAAAATAAATTATTAGTAAAAAAGATAAAAGAAATATGTAAAAAGATTCCACCCTTATCACTACCTATAAGACCATGTGAATGAATAATAACAACTGATGCAAGTGACATAGGATGAGGAGCAACTTTAACTTTTAAAGAACATGACAAAAATCCAAAAATTTGCAAATATAATTCAGAAACTTTTAATAAAGTTGAACAAAATTATTCTTCAAATGAAAAAAAAATGTTAGCAGTAATGAAGACAATAAAGGGTTTTGAATTAATGATTTGTGAATATGAGTTTATTATATAAACTGATAATAAGACACTAATATCTTGGTTAAAAAGAATACTAGCTAATAATCTTAATAAAAAGATTTTAAAGTGGCAATTTTATTTATTTGATTATGCTTACAGTACCAAATATATAGAAGGTAAAAAAAATTTCCTTGCTGATTTCTTATCTAGAACTAACAATAATATTGTTTCAGATGGACCAGTTTCTTGATAAACATCTAGCATTAAAACAAAAGTTGAACCAATTACTGTCAGAGAACGAAAAGCTAAAGCAGCTTGTATCCGAACTAACTTATGGAAAATCTAATTTTGAAGAAGATTTCACCATAATAGCAGACAACAGTACCAAGCAGGAGAAGGAAGAAAACAAATCCAAAGAAGAAGAAAAAGGTAAATCTAAATCATAAGAAAATATTACATCTAAAGAAGAATTAGAAAAAAAAATTTCTCAGTATAGTATTGGATCAAGTTACTCAGAAAAAGTTAAAGAAGAACCAAAGAGTGATTCGTTTATAACAGTCACTCGCTATAGAAATAATTATTTCAAAAACTTCTACACATTGATCAAATATATTTCAGAACCAAAATCCAATATTCCTTTAATGAAGTTAGTATGTTGGAAATTTTTTAACAAAGTCACTATTTATCAAACTGCAAACCCAAATACAGTACGACATTTTTATGATTATGGACTTTTTCATTGTATTTTTCTAAGTTTTAGTCATGAAGAGCTTAGTCAATTACCAGTATGTATATAATAGTCAGCAAAAAAGTTTCAGAATTTAGTAAAAAATAAATAGATATATATGAGATTTTATCAAAAAATTCCAGAATTTGGAAAGGATCAGTCGTGGTGTCAGCCAATGACAGTATTAAAATTCGAAATGACTCAAGAGCCCTTGGTGATGGAAGAACAAATTAAAGAAATCACAAAGGACGAACTTTGGAATAGTATACCTTTTATTAAAGTCATTAGTATGAAAGTAATCTATG
Source organism: Mallotus nudiflorus (assembly GCA_947683625.1). Taxonomy (NCBI): domain Eukaryota; kingdom Viridiplantae; phylum Streptophyta; class Magnoliopsida; order Malpighiales; family Euphorbiaceae; genus Mallotus; species Mallotus nudiflorus. The sequence goes on along the minus strand of CANTUR010000283.1, from coordinate 4,674,484 downwards.
AAGAACTAAAAATGACCATCGAATCCAGCCATTGGGAGTACCACTTCAACAATAGAAATCTCATCTACTTAAAAAGCAGTTAGGAACATATGAATAGGCCAAAGAAGATAGAAGCATGGTACAAATCTTTTATGGAAGGAAAAGTCATGGCATCAGACAAAGCACGCAAACAATATTGTAGACTGATGATGTCAGAAGAAAAATATTATTGTACTTTTTGTAAAAAGAATATGCCAGTAGCAGACACAATTGTCAAAAAATTAGTATTGTCATTATAAAAAAAAAGAGATATTAAAGAATATAAAAATTAGACAAGTGTAGAGCCAAGTGTTATATATTAGATAAGTGAGAATGTAAAAATAAGACAAGTATAGTGTCGAGTATTAGACTTAAAAAATAATAGTCAAACAAGCCTAATTTAGGTGTAGAAAATTAGGATTAATAGCCAAGCCATGTGTCAAAATTAATTAGTGTAGAATTTTATAGAAACTTAGATATTTTTGACATAGCCTTCTATATATATGTTTGTATTGTAGAGATTGTAGGTAAGAGAAAATTCTATGAATAAAATTACTACAAGTCTTTATAATATTTGTGTGTAGGAAGCTATCTCTCTGTAAGTTTTCTCACTCTTTCTATATTTTTTGATCCATGGTTTGATTGTTTGTATGGATTAATTATTCACAATTATTTCAAATTTGTTATGAGAATTTTTAATTTATGCTGTGAATTTTTGATAGATAAATGCATGTATGGAAGACAGACAAACATTACACATTTATATATATTTATATAAATGTGTATATATATACATATATTCATTGTATTAAAATAATAAAATTTAAATATAAAAATGATTATCAATAATTTTGTAGTGAAAATTAAGACATAAAATTTTGAAATTTTTATTTATTTATAGGACTCTTTTCAAAAATTTCATTTTTTTCTTAATTTTTTTGCTAGTCACAGGTATACAACGAGAGTAATACAGTATATAGTATAATGATTATAATAACATATGTACAATGAGTATTTATACTACATATGACAATAACAAACTTTACATTAATATTTATTATACCCCCCCCCCCCCCCCCCCCCCCCCCCCCAAAAAAAAAAGCTAATGGTGTAATGGAGAGTAAATGAAGCTTGGATACAAAAGAGAGAAACTGATCCTTGGAGAGTGGTTTGGTAAGCACATCTATAAGTTGATATGAAGAAGACATAGGACCAATTGAAACTTGCATGGAAGAGACAAGATCATGAAGAACGTGATAGTCCACTTCCACATGACAAGTACAAGCATGAAATTCCGGATTAGTAGGTAGAAAAATTGCACCGATATTATCACACAACACCTTAGGCAGTGAAGAAACAAGAACATCGAGTTCATGTAACAAGTTGGTTAGCCACTTAAGTTCTACATATACATCTGTAATTACCTTAAATTTGAACTCAATAGGAGATCTTACAACAGTTTTTTACTTCCTTGAATTCCAACCAATTAAATTGCTACCAAAATAAATAAGGTAACCGCTAGTGGAACGATGATCATTTGGACATCCTGCCTAATCAGCATCTCTAAAAGCGATTAATTGTTGAGAAGAGTTATGAGAACTGAAAAAAAAATTGTGAAGGATTGTCCTTTGTAAGTAATGCAACACGCGTTTAAGAGACTATAAATGGACGTTAGTTGGTTTGTGCATAAACTAACATAATATATTTACTGCAAAGGATATATCTAGGCGAATGATAATGGCATATTAAAGACTGCCACAACATTGGTGGTAAAGTGTGACTTCATCAAAGGTAAGCAATTGTCAAGTATAAAGAGATAGTGAATTTCTCGGAGCTATAAGTGAGAGCATGATTTGGCATTAGACATGTTCATCTTTTAAAGTAAGTCTATCAAATAAGACTGTTGAGAAATAACCACACCGCACAGAAGATGATGAACTTTAATGCCTAAAAAATAATTCAAGCACTTAAAATATCTTAACTTAAATTCTATAGAGAGTTGAGAAATTATGGTTTGAATGATATTAGGACTACTCCATGAAAGAATCACATCATCAACATAAACAAGAAGAAAATAGGTTGATCTATAATTATTAAAAATGAATAAAAAAGAGTCTGACTGAGAGCCAACAAAGCCAATTTTGAGTAAAAAAATCCCAAGTCCTTGAAACCATGCCCGAAGAGCTTGCTTAAGACCGTAAAGAGACCTCTGAAGTTTACAGACAAAATATGGAAATTCTCGACTAATTAAACCCTAAGGTTAAAGCATATACACAGTTTCTTCCAAATTGCCATAAAGAAAAGCGTTGTTGACTTCAAGTTGGCCAAAAAACCATTGTTTGGAAAGAGCAACAAAAAGAACCATTTGAATGGTAATAGACTTGACTACAAGACTAAAGGTTTCATTATAGTCGAGGCCATGTTTTTTAGTGTACCCTTTTGCGACTAACCTTGCCTTATATCTTTTAATGGTGCTATCAGCATGCCTTTTAATTTTGAAGATCTAGCGATTACCAACTATATTGACATTTGTGGGTTTGGGAAATAAGGTCATGGTATTTATTTGGTAGAGAGCATTGATTTTGGCTTCCATGGCCTGACGCTATTATTTAAATTTGATGGCTCGTGTATAGGATGTATGTTTGGTAAGAGGAAATATAGGTTCAGTTTTAGATATGGTGTCGTGTTTAGTTTATTCAAAAGAGAGAATATATGGAGAAGATAAGTGAGATGTCATTAGTATGGAGTGTAATAGGTGAAAGATATGATGGGAAAGGGAGGCAGTAGTTAAGAGAGAGTATTTAGTATTGGGTTTTGGACGAGGACATAATTCCATAGGATAGGTACGTTATGGTAAGGTAGATTGAAGTTGTTGTAAGTTGGTGGATGAAGTTATTTGAATGATTGAAGTTGAATTTGAATGAGAAGATAAGGGCGCAATTAACATGCTTGGGTTGGGTAAAGTTTGAATTTAATTAAGAGATGGAGTAGAGGTGGTTAAGTGGGATTTGGATAAGTGTGTTGTTGTGTGCAAAGAAGGAGACTAACTTGAATTTGGACTCTGTTGTGGTATTGTTGGGTGAGTTAGGGCAGTAGAGGATGGCAATAGTTTGTTATGAGTAGTTAGCAAAAGATAAGAGAGTTGTAACTAAGGCAGTTGCTGCAAGTTGGAGTGCTGGCTAATAGAAACTTCAGAAGTGTAATTTGATTTGACGTGACTATTTTGAATGGCAAGAGTGTCTTATTGAATTGAACATAGTGGGCTATATATATCTATCTGGAATCCTTATCAAGGCAGTGATATCCATGTAATGTGGAGAATAGCCTAGGAAAATACATTACTTTAATTGAAAAGCAAACTTATGGCGATTATAAGGGCGAAGAAGAGGGTACATTACATAGCCAAAAACTTTAAAAAATAAATAATCTAGTGACTTGTTAAATAATACTTGAAAATAAATGCAATTGAAGAGAGTGCTATTTGGCATTCGATTAATTAAAAACATCATAGTTTTAAAGGCATATTACTAATATCTAAACGGAGCTCTATAATGCCTAAGTAGTGGTAAGCCAATGTCAACAATATTTTGAATTTTCCTTTCTGCAGTAACATTTGTTCATGTGTATGTGGATAAGCAATGCAATGAACAATTCTAGAATTCTTAAAATGATTGTGTAATGGCCTGAATTCACCACTCTAACCTAAATTAAAGTATTGAATTTTGCAATTCAGTTGATTTTCAACCATTTTTTAAAACTAATAAAAAATGGAAGTCACATCACTCTTATTCTTGATTGGAAACAACCTTGTGAACAAAGAAAAGTCATCAATAAAAATTAAAAATATTTATCTCCATTTCAAGAACATATTGGGGCTAGACCCTATACATTGGAATGGATCAACTGTAATGGTCTTGAACTTCGATTGTTAGTTAATGGTAAAGTGACTCTGTGCATCTTGCCAAGACAATAAGCTTCATATTTATTATGGGAGATTGTATTTGAATCACAAGGCGCACTGTTTTAACTAAAATTAGCGAACCAAGTGCGCACTGTTTGATAATTAGGATGTCTAAGATATGTATGCCAATCTTTTCAAGTAACCAAAAAGGTTTATGCACCAAAATTGTTTTGACGATGAGGTTTATTGTGTAGCTTGTAAAGGCCTGAGTCAATTGTTCCTTGAATTATTAGCTGCTTTGTTGCTCGATCCTTCACCAAGTAATGGTCATTATAAAATTCACAAAAGCATTCATTGTCAATACATAATTTATGAATAAATAACAGAGGTTTAGTAATTCATGAAATATGTAAAACATCGGTGAAAGCAAAAGTTTTGCCTTTAGTTTTAATATGAGTTCTTTCAATATGTTTAATTGGTAAGCCCTTACCATCTCCAACAAGTAACTTTTGCTAACCCTTGGACTTATTTGCCAATGAGAGCTTAAATCTTGAGTAACATGATGAGTGGCACCCGTATCAGGGTACCATGTTGCTAGAGTGATTTTAGTGCCATTCAAGGACATCAAAGAATAACCAATAGGCTGTGTGTAAAGGTGCGCCTGAGCAGAAAAGTATTAGTCATAATTATTATGCACTAAAATCCCTTTATTAGAAAATCCTAATATAGCCTAGAGTCATAGTTTAGTCAAACTCAATAGCTGTATCATATGACCTTATCTTCAGTTCTAATTCTTGATAAAACATAACAAATACTAGAAATATTTTCCTAGCACTAAAACTCTTTCAAACTATATTATGCTTGTCTTGGCAAGGAGCTTATTCATCAAGAACAAACTTAGATAGCATAGGATCTTATCCCAATTCACTTCAGGCAATAAACCTCATCTTGGTCGAACACTCATCCTTACATTTAACCTACTAAAGTCATCATATGCCATATACCTATGTGTAATTAACATAAGCATAGAAGCAGTGACAAGCCATAACTTGTGACACTTGTTAAGGATGTCAGACATACATTGTATTCATATGACTAATAAATAATATATCCATTAATATTAAATTTTAGTTCATAAGTTAATATATATACAAGACTATTTATATAAATAGCACATAACACATGCTATAAAGGCTCATAACGTTGAGCAGTTCACATCTTTCCTTATGTTATTTATATACAATACACTGGCCTTAATACAAAATATGAAAATTTACTATGTATGCTACATTCTAGAAAACTAAAGACGATCTCTTATCGACCCACCTGACACAATGCTAGTATAATTGATGCAAATGTTTCTTCAAGATAGATTATAGTTTTTTAGTTCCTAAAAAATAATACAGAGGAGTGAACTTGCAACTCAGTAAATAAATAACATAATATCTTATGAAAAATAATACATTCAAGCATGTAATATTATCAAGTATTGATCCATTCAATATTTAACTATACATTTATAATATGTATATAGTCATAGTATTTTATTTTGGACAACAATGAACTTGTGAATTATATATATAAAATTGCAACTTCTTTTCAATTATTCAAGGATCCCCATATGCACACAGCCTACCATAATTTTGCACCAAATATTTCTTTAACCTTATTATATCATTTCAAAGGGGTTCCTTAATGCATACAATATTGTTTCATTCACAAGTAACATTGCATCCTCATACTTATCCAACCATATTTCTTATATTTAAATATACATCACATACCACTCCATTAAATAATTAACATTCTCATAATACATAAGAACAATAATATACGTAAGACATACAAAAAATATGCCATATTTCAATATGGTGTATTTGATAGTGTAAATTCAAAAATACACCAAACATTTCACATTATGAATATCAAAGTCATATTTTCCATATCAATAGTATTATAAGTCTAAATTAATTTGCAGCTAATTTCATATCATTTGGATATGTATAAAAGAAGAAATATTAAAAACATCCACTATGGTCAATCTATCATAAAAAGACTAAGCTACAAAAAATGTTGCTTAAATTAACCATCAAGACAACAAAATTAAACTTTCTCTATTTCTATAAATTTTGTAAATAAAATCTTGAAGTTTTTATGGGATTAAACATAACCTTATTCAGAGTTATAAGACTCTAAATATGGCTTCAACAAGTATTCTATTCTCATATAAATAGGACACCCCATTTCAATAACCATCATTCACAAGTACAACCTTTTTCATATGTACAATCTAATTTCAAAAACAATCAACCATCAACATAATAATAAAAAACTACAAGCTATCAATTATAGCAAATATTTTCCTCTTAATCAACCAGCTTAACAAATAAATTTATAATTATTTATTTTAAGTGTTATTTTCACATAAAACATTAAGTTATTCACTTACCTTTATTGTTTCCTTCATTTTGCTTGTATTTACTTGTATAACAGCCTCGTTTTCAATTGGTTTAGCTGAAATAGATCATAATTCACTTGTTTTTGTACATCCAAAAATAATAAAACCTCATCTCGTATGATAACATCACTAAACTACCTAACTTATAAAGCTGCCAACTATAACAAATTTAATAGGGTGAATTTAAAAATTCATTAATAATTTTATACAATATATCTTAAAATGAAACTTTCTAGATTAACCCTATTGTCTAGAGTAATTTAAAATTGATTTTCCTTTGATTAGAGGTGTATAGAGGAGAAACTCTATGAAACAATCCACCTTACTTAGACTAACGATGGAAACTAAGCAATAAAATGTTTCCTTTTATTACACTAACATAAATTCTAAATTTGATCAAGCTAAAAGAGGAATAGTTTTCAATAACTCTTCAAAGTTTTCATATCATCAAAGAACACTTAATTTGAAGCTTTCTAACTTGAGATATGATTAAAACAATATGAATGAAAAACCAAATCTTCAAACCTAAATTTTGCATCTTGTAAATCCTAACTTAATTCAACTAAAAATATTCAAATTACTTACCAAATAAACATCTAAAGCCTTTGAAGATGAAGATTGTAATTTGGAATAAATTTATAAACCTTTAATTTACTTTAAAAAGTCAGCTCTCTCTTTTTTTAAGAAAAAGAAAATGATGAAGAAAAAGAAGAAGGAGAAGGAAGACAAGAACCTTCACTCCTTAAAAGCCACATACAACTCTTTTTATAATAATAATAATAATAATAATAATAATAATAATAATAATAATAACTTAACTAATTTAAGCCCTTTAATTTTGTTATTAACCAATTTAAACTTTTAACTTTCTAATTCTTATTATGGACTTAATTGTAAATATTTATAATATTTTCCTATTTAACATTGGAATTAATATCACACATATTACGTGCAATTTTTCATGTCTATATGATATGCATATTATGTAAATAAATGCAAATGTATTAGGTGGGTGTTACATAACCACTTAAATATGGATGATCATGTCACCTCATGTCAAATGACTATATGTAGCATTATAACCTAGATTGTGATTGTTGACTATAAGTGAATATCCACGCAATCATAAATCTAATGTCATTGTTTGATCCACCCATCACATGAGTATCCACATATCTATTATGATATCTCATATCAAGTAGAATAAGACTCACTACCTTCCACTATTAGTATCACATACTAATCGAGAAAAATAAACAAAGGTGATAGTCAAATTAATATTACCCAAATATTAATTTATCGACTATGAACATTTTATAGCATATGTACTAAATAAATTTATAGCTCATATTATTAACTCTTGATAATAAATTTATTTAACATGATGGTAATAGAAAAATATCAAACACTTTAGAAAATATAATATTATTTTATTGTCATTTAGGATAATTTACATTATTAAATTATGTAATTGGCCACTAGGGCATACTACCTATACCAACAATCTCCCACTTGCACTAGAGCCAATCACTATAGTATCTTAGACCCACCTTCTCAATATGTTAATAAAGTTGTAATTGCGTTAGTGTTTTAGTAAGTATATCAGCCACATTATCGACTAAAGCTATCTTTTGCACCAGCATATCACCCTTCCTAACAGGTTCTCTGATAATATGAAAGCACCTTTATATATGTTTAGATCTCTAGTGAGACCTTAGTTCCTTTGGCAAAGAAATGGCTCCATTGTTGGCATAATAAAGAGGAATTAAAGACTCAATGGAAGGAATAACTCCTAGTTTGATAATGAATTTCTTAATCCAAATAATTTCTTTAGTAGCATCTGATGTAGTTATATACTCAGCCTTTGTAGTGGAATCAATAATGACATTTTGTTTGGAACTCTTTCATCTCACTGCTTCGTCCATTACAAATGAAAAAAAACCCAGAGATAGACGTTCTATCATCCATATATGATTGAAGATCAGAATATGTGAAACCATATATCTGTAGATCACCTTCTTTATAAATTAAGACCAAATCTTTAGTCCTTCTCAAGTACATAAAAATTTCCTTAACAGTTATTTAGTGTTCCAAACCTAGATTTGATTAGATTGAAACTTACTAGTCACACTAACAGTATTGGCAATATTAGGCCTAGTATACAATATAGCATACATTAAGCTTTTTATAGCTGAAGCATAAGGAAGTTTGGCCATTTGCTCAATCTCCTCAAGTGTCTTAGGTGACATACCCTTGGATAAATGGACATTATACCTAAATGGTAATAATCTTCTCTTGGAATCAAGCATGTTGAACGTCTTCAACACCTTTTCCAAGTAAAGACTTTAGGATAAACCTATCATTCTCTTTGATCTGCCTCCCCTAAGTCCTTTATCGAAGAGGTTTTTTAGATAACTATACTTTCACAAAATTCATCATTCTGACATCATTTCCAATTAGTAAAATGTCATCAATATACAAGACTAGGAAAGTGAGTTGGCTCCCACCAACCTTCTTATAGACACATGGCTCATTATTGTTCTTAATGAAACCATAAGAATAAACAGCCTCATTGATGTGAACTGAGTTTATCTAACAAAAAAAACCCGCAATAATCTATTAATACCCATACCTTAGATCGTCCAAGAAACAAGTTGAGTGGAAACTAGAACCCTTAATTATCTAACAATTAAGAACTCTAGCTATCAGGAAGTCGCCACAATTAGATATGGATGTTCTAATTGATAAGACAAGTGAACTATCAAACAACCTATTTTGTTTAGAAAGTTCAAAGAATAAAACTCTAAGTAATTTGAAGTAAAAATTCATCACTTTTTTTGATTGATGAAAAAGATGCCAAAATAGGCTACAATATAAGCTATTTATAAGAATTATTAATCCTAAACCTAGACTAAAATAAATCATGAAAAGATAAGGATAATAAATCCCTAGATGATAAGAAAACAAATCCTTAAAGGTAAGGAATTATTTTACTTGCCAACTAAGCTAAAGAAAAGTAATTCTAACTAAAAACAAATACTTCTAAAACAATTTGGATAAGGAACACAACCAAATTCGTTTTTAATACTAAATAACATATAGTTGGGCTTCATCTTGGGCCTTGCAACATGAATAATTACTCCTTTGGCTTAATGCATCCAATTAGGACCCAATAACACTACTTGGGCCTAAATCTTCAATTTCTACCAAATGAATATGCTTTGGACCATAATTAATTCCATGTGCTTCAAATGGATCAGATTGATTCAGATTTGTACTTTGAGCCTAAATTCTTTGAATTAGCATATGTAATGCTTCCTTTATCTTCTTAGCACGTGCCCTTGTGATTGGACCACCATTATAAGTCAAAGGATCTTGAATCTTTGTTGGATTAGGAATCCTTATTGCATTAGGATTGTCATCATTCCCCCTTTCCTCAAGTGTATTCATCCTCGAATCAGCACCTTCAAAATCAAAGGACTCAAATCAGTAACATTAAAAGTAGCACTAACATTATACTCACCAGGTAGATCAAGCTTATATGCGTTGTCACTAATTCAGGCAACTACTTGAAATGGTCCATCTCCAAGCGAATTAAGCTTTGAACACCTGTGGGAGGGAAATCTCTCCTTGTGCATATGTAACCAAACCCAATCGCTAGGCTCAAACACAACTTGTTTTCGCCCTTTATTGTATTGATTTGCTATTTATGCATTCATTTTCTCAATGTTTTGCCTAACCTTCTCATGAAATTGTTTAACAAATTCTACCTTCTTTGCACCATCAAGATTAGAATATTCATACATAGGTAATGGAGATAAATTTAATGGTGTCAATGGATTAAACCCATAAACAATTTCAAAAGATGAATAATGCGTAGATGAATGCACACTCCTATAATATGCAAACTCTACATGAGGTAAACATTCTTCCCATGATTTCAAATTCTTTTTGATAATAGCACGTAATAACTGTCCTAATGTTCTATTAACAACCTTTGTTTGACCATCGGTTTGTGGGTGACAAGTAGTAGAAAACAATAACTTAGTTCCTAATTTTACCCACAAAGTCTTCCAAAAGTGAGATAAGAACTTAGAATCCCTATCACTAATAATAGATCTAGGTATCCCATGCAAACGTACTATTTCTTTAAAGAATAAGTTAGCAATATGTGTTGCATCATCAGTTTTATGACATGCAATAAAATGCGCCATCTTACTAAACCTATCAACAACAACATAAATACTATCATGGCCATGCCTAGACCTAAGTAAACCAAGAACAAAATCCATAGATATATATCAACCCAAGGTGACGTAGGAACAGGTAAAGGCATATACAAACCATGAGGTTTAGCTTGGGATTTAGCTTGCAAACATGTAATGCACTTAGCACAATATTTTTCAACATCATTCTTCATTTTAGGCCAAAAGAAATGCTCATGCAAAACATATAAAGTTTTAGCTATTCCAAAGTGTCCCATTAAACCCCTTTCACGTGCTTCTTTAACAAGCAATTTACGCATGGAACTTTGAGGCACACACAATTTATTTTCTTTAAATAAAAACCCATTGGACCTATAAAACTTACCAAATGCACCCTTTTCACATGCATCAAACATATTGCTAAAATCTTGATCATTTACATATAATTCTTTAACATGCTCAAAACCAAGTAATTTAGCATCTAAAGTAGAAAGAAGTGTGTGCCTTTGAGATAATGCATCAGCCATTATGTTCTCTTTTCCTTGTTTGTACTTGATGACATATGGAAAGGAATCTATGAATTCACTCCATCTAGCATGCCTCTTATTAATCTTATTTTGTCCCTTCACATGCTTTAAACTTTCATGATCAGTGTGAATTACAAACTCCTTAGGTAAAAGATAGTGTTGCCATGTTTCCAATGCCTTAACTAATGCATACATCTTTTTATCATATGTTGGGTAGTTTAGAGTTTCTCCATTAAGCTTTTCACTAAAATAAGCAATAGGCCTTCCTTCTTGCATTAAAACAGCTCCAATGCCAATTCCAGAAGCATCACATTCAATCTCAAAAGTCTTATCAAAGTTAGGTAAAACAAGCAAAGGTGCATTAGTTAACTTAGATTTAAGCACATTAAATGCCTTTTCTTGATCATTACCTCACTTAAAACCTACATTCTTTTTAATTACTTCTATGAGTGGTGCAACTATGCTAGAAAAATCCTTAACAAATCTCCTATAGAAACTAGCTAAGCCATGAAAAGATCTAACATCCCCAACATTCTTAGGTGTAGGCCATGATTCAATAGCCTTGACCTTCTCCCTATCTACCTCAATTCTGTTAGAACTAACAACAAAACCTAAAAACACAACTTTAGGTGTACAAAAACTACACTTAGCAAGGTTAGCGTACAATTGTTCTTTGCGCAAAGTTTCAAAAACTAATTGCATATGCGTAATATGCTCATATAATGACTTGTTATATACAAGAATATCATCAAAATACACAACCGCAAACTTAACCATAAAATCACGCAAAACATGGTTCATTAAACACATGAAAGTACTAGGTGTATTAATTAAACAAAAAGGCATAACTAACCATTCATATAGACCATATTTAGTTTTAAAGGCAGTTTTCCATTCATCCCTTACTTTCATTCTAATTTGATGATAACCAGACTTCAAATCAATTTTAAAGAATATTAAAGAACCATGCAATTCATCTAACATATCATCTAAACGAGGAATAGGGTGGCAATACTTAACTGTAATTTTATTTACAGCACGACAATCAATGCACATTCGCCAAGAACCATCCTTTTTAGGCACTAATAGAATAGGAACATCGCATGGACTCATACTTTCCCTAATCGATCCCTTAGATAACAACTCTTTAACCTGATGTTGCATTTCCTTAGTTTCTTTGGGATTACTTCTATAAGCTGGTCTATTAGGTATTTGTGCACTAGGAATGAAATCAATTTAATGCTCAATTCCTCTTAATGGAGGTAAACCCTTTGGCATCTATTCGGGGAACAAGTCTTCGTATTCCTATAAAAGAGTTTGAAGAAAACTAGGCAAAGAAGAAATATTAGGGTTAGTGGAAAAATAGGCACCTTTGTACAAAAGTACAAGTAGAGGCTGCCTAGTTAATAAAGCCATTCGTACATCACCCTCTCTAGCATAGAAATTGCCTTTTACCTCTTTTCTTTCCATTCTTTGCACACTTAGCTCTCCTTTTACATGCGCATCACACTCATTCTTTTTACGCATCCCCTCTTTCTTACCTTTTTCCACTCATTTCTCACACCTCTTTAGGCTTTTCTCATAACTCTCCTTTTGCTTGTGCGCCTTTTCTTTTTCATGCGCACTCTCACGCTCACTTAAAATTTTTTGATCTTCAAAAACTTGCTTTAGAGTCAAAGGAACAAGAGTAATAGGCTTATTATTCATAACAAAAGAATATTTGTTAGTAAAACCATTATGCTTAGCTTGCCTATCGTATTGCCAAGGGCGTCCTAATAGTATGTGACTAGCTTGCATAGGAACTACATCATATAATACTTCATCATGATATCACCAATAGAAAATGTTATCATTGCTTGCCTAGTAACCTTAATATCCCCACAATCATTCAACAATTGTAATTTATAAGGCCTAAGACGTTTAGTTGTTTTTAAGCCTAACTTATCAACTAGACCATCATTAACAACATTAGTAGAACTACCACCATTAATAATCATACTACATAATTTATTATCAATTAAATGCTTAGTATGGAAGATGTTTTCGCATTGTATATCTTCTTCCTTAGCTTGCATGTTAAGTGCACACCTTGTGACAAGAGTGAATAATGATCCATCTAAGGGTTCCATCTCCTCTCCTTCATCATTAGATGCATCCTCAAGTGGTGGCATGTCATTTATATCTTCATCTTCATCCTCACTTTCAATTTCGCCATTGGCTAAAGCAACCATCACCTTTGCGTTTAGACATTGGGCAGCCTTATGACTAAAGCCTAAACACCTAAAACACTTGAGATCATGTGTTCTAAAGTTAGGATTGCCACTTTTAGGCACAAATTTATTATTTCCCAAGTCTACCTTTTTGCTCCCCTGATTGCCCTTTAGTTTAAAGTTTGATGAAGTACTGCTATTTTCATTGCCCTTCCAATTCAACTTCCATAGGGTAGAGGAATTCAAATTAGTCTTACTTTTAGCCGTTAATTACTTCTCTACCTTGATAAGCATATGTAGCATGTTATCCAATTCAACATAATGGTGTAGTTCAACAAGGTTGGCAATGTCACGATTCAAACCACGGAGAAACCTAGCCATAGTGGCCTCTCTATCTTCAATCACATTAACCCTAATCATAGCCATCTCCATCTCTTGATAATAATGTTCCACACTTTTAGAACATTGCACAAGTCATTGCAAACCATTATATAGTTCACGATAGTAATATTGTGGGATAAATTGCTTGCACATGATTGCCTTCATCTCATCCCAAGTAGAAACAACATGTTCTTCATTTCTTCTCCAACTTGTAACTAGTTGATCCCACCAAACACTTGCATAATTAGTGAACTCAACTACAGCTAGATTCACTTTTTTCTCCTCACTATAGTTATGGCACTCGAAGACACGATCAACCTTCTTTTCCTACTCTAAGTATGCTTCAGGATCGCTCTTGCCTTAAAAGCTAAGAATCTTTATTTTGATGGTTCCTATGTTGTTGTCTTTATTGCTACCCTTATTTAGTCTTATTGAGGTGTTTTCTTTACTTCCCTCATCAAACTCCTATTCTAAGCTTCGTTTGGTACTCCTTTCTTTGCTTTGTGAAGGGGAACTCGTTTCTAGCCTCTCAAGTCGCTTCCTTACATCCTCCATTGTTTGTTGCATAGCCTCAAAAAACAATTTTAATTTGGGAGCATCCATGCTTTACTATGTTCAAACCTATAAGAAAAGTTAGTAAAATAAAATTCTAACACTCCCTCGCGTGTTTCACTCAATTTAGTGTTTGGACACTCTATTGAACTCACACGCACACTCTATTTTAACTTAATTAGGAGTTTGATCTTCTACTTTTTAACTAAACAATATAAATTGTTAGAATTCACAATGGCCTATCAATTGAACGAATTTGGTTAATTTTGGCAACTTAAAATAAGGAAATTAGGCTTAATTTGCAAAAAAAAAGAAAAAAAGAAAAAAAATGAATTTAACCCTAATAGGAAAGGAAAAGGAGTTTTAGATAAGACAAATAAGTTATATAGATAAGGAAAAGAATTTCTAGATAAGAAAAATGAGTTATAGATAAGGAAAAGGAGTTCTAGATAAGACAAAAGAGTTATAGATAAGGAAAAGAAGATGTAGATAAGGAAAAAGGAGTTGTCTAATCCTTTTAGGACAGGGAAAAGCTTTAGGATAAGATAAGGATTAGGACAAAACAAGATATGACTAAATCTAGCAAGATAAAGATATAATATACTCAAGATTTAATCCTAACCATAAAGATATCCCCAACAAATAAGGGAAAAATGAATTTGCACAAAAGAATCAAGAAAAAATGAATTTGTAACTTAAAATGTTAAGATTTATGATCTTGGATCAAGATTTGAACATGAACTTAAAGAAACTTCAAGATTCCAATGAATTGGTTCAAGAATTTTCAAGAAAATAATAAAAAAAGTCAAAGATTTTCAAGAAGACTTGCAAGAACTTTAAAGATTTTAAAGAAATGACCAAATTCTTCTTTTCTTTTCTTTTCTATTATTTTTTTATTTTTTTGGTCGAAACTTGATGCAAGACTTTAAAGAAACAACTAAATGAAATTAAAGATGACAAAGAATGATGTAAAAAAGATGAATTTTGAATAAAATAAAATAAAAGATGATGAACAAACAAGAATGTTGATGAAACTAATGAGAAGGAGTAGAAGAAGAGACACAAAGAATGATAAATGAATGAAAAAAAAGGATACATAACCTGATTCTTAGAGCCAAAGCTCTGATACCAAACTGATGTGAACTGAGTTTATTTAACAAAAAAACTCGCAACAATCTATTGATACCCACACTTTAGATCGTCCAAGAAACAAGTTGGGTGGAAACTAGAATCCTTAATTATCTAACAATTAAGAACTCTAGCTATCAGGAAGTTGCCACAATTAGATATGGATGTTCTAATTGATAAGACAAGTGAACTATCAAACAACCTATTTTGTTTAGAAAGTTCAAAGAATAAAACTCTAAGTAATTTGAAGCAAAAATTCATCACTTTTTTTGATTGATGAAAAAGATGCCAAAATAGGCTACAATATAAGCTATTTATAAGAATTATTAATCCTAAACCTAGACTAAAACAAATCATTAAAAGATAAGGATAATAAATCCCTAGATGATAAGAAAACAAATCCTTAAAGGTAAGGAATTATTTTACTTGCCAACTAAGCTAAAGAAAAATAATTCTAACTAAAAACAAATACTTCTAAAACAATTTGGATAAGGAACACAACCAAATTTGTTTTTAATACTAAATGGACTAAATAACATATAGTTGGGCTTCATCTTGGGCCTTGCAACATGAATAATTACTCCTTTGGCTTGATGCATCCAATTAGGACCCAATAACACTACTTGGGCCTAAATCTTTAATTTCTACCAAATGAATATGCTTTGGACTAGAATTAATTCCATGTGCTTCAAATGGATTAGATTGATTTAGATTTGTACTTGCCTAAATTCTTTGAATTAGCATATGTAATGCTTCCTTCATCTTCTTAGCACTTGCCCTTGTGATTGGACCACCATTATAAGTTAAAGGATCTTAAATCTTTGTTGGATTAGGAATCCTTGTTGCATTAGGATTGTCATCACTCATCAAACAATGATTTCAACTCCTAAATCCTACTTTAGACCATAAATAGATCTATTAAGCTTGTACACTTTTAAGCTATTCTCAAATTCAAAACCCTTGGGTTGCTTCATATAAATTTTTTCCTTAACATAACCATTGAGAAAGGCAGTTTTGACATCCATTTGCCTAATTTCATAATTATGGTGTGCAGTTATAGTGAGAAGTATTTGAATGGATTTAAGCATGGCTACTGGTGAGAAGGTTTCCTCGTAGTTAACCCCTTGCTTTTGGAAAAACCCTTGCACTACAAGCCTTGCTTTATAGGTATCAACCTTTATGTTTGCACTAATCTTTCTCTTGAAGACCCATTTATAACCTATATGTATAATACCTTCAGGTGGATCAATAAGTGTTCGGACTTCGTTTGCATACATGAAATCCATTTCAACTTTCATTGCTTTAAGCCATTTAAAGATTCTTTATCATATAAAGATTCTTCATATGTTATAAGAATATCATTATGATAATTTTCTTTATGAATATGCAACTCTTGAATATCATGAAGAAAACTGTATCTCTCCGGAGGATGAGATACCCTATTAAACCTTCTAAGAGTTAGTGTGATGACATTCTCAATTGGAATAGGCTCCTCGAGTTGATCAATATCCATTTGATCAAGTTGTTAGGTTTCTTTATATAACTCCTACCTTTCTTAAGAAACTCTTTCTTAAGGAAAATAACATCTCTATTTATAACAACCACTTGTTTAGTAAGAAGATAAAAGTAACACCCTAAACTATCTTTAGGATACCTAATAAACCTTCCTTTAATTGATTTTATATCCAACTTATCTGATTTTAGCCTTTTGATAAAAGCTGGACATCCCCAAATCTTAACATGTTTAATACTTGGTGCTTTACCATGCCATAATAGAAACAATTTTGGATGGAACATGATTAAGGATGTAGGAGGTGGTTTCTAGTGCATAACCCTAAAGTGAAATAGGAAGGTCTGTGTAGCTCATCATAAAAGGTACTATATCAAATAAAGTACGATTTCATCTTTCAGACACACCATTTAATTGAGATGTTTCAGGTAGTGTGAGTTGTGATACAATGCTGTGTTTCCTAAAGAACTTAATGAACTCGGTACTTAAGTATTTACCTTCTTAATCTGATCTTAGAGTTTTAATACCTTTTCCAATTTGGTTCTCTACTTATTTATTGAACTTTTAAAAGTATTCACTTTTATGTTTTATAAGAAACAAGTGCCATACCATGATATATTATTTATAAAGGTTATAAAGTTGTATAAACCACCTATAGCCATTTTAGTAAATGGTCCACATACATCACTATGTATGATCTCCAACACATCCTTGGCTCTTACCATTTGTCCAACAAATGGTGATCTAGTCATCTTGCCTTGAAGATAAGCCTCAGAAGTTAAATTGGATGCAGATTCAAGATTGCTATCTTTTCCAACTTATTGATCCTATCCTCAAGTGCCATAGATATTTGGAGTTAGAGGTATTTTCAATTAGGATTGCATTTTCACTACTGACATTAATTTGAGGCTCATTGCTATTGGACATATTATCAATATAATATAGACCATGTATTAAATAACTCATGCTTACCATTTCACTTCCAAAGTAGATGTTATAAATGTCTTTTTTAAAATGAAATTCATAACCCTTTCTAGTCAAACTATAAATAGATACAATATTTTTATAGGCATTAGGTACATACAATACATCATCCAATAACAAAATATGATTATATAAATCAATAAAAGTGGATTCTATAGCTTTGGCCACAATACTTGCTCTATTTCTAAACTTTAAGGTCACTTCATTAAGCCTTAATCTTCTCTCATTTGCTAGATCTTATAGGGATGAACAAATATGAGAACTAGCACCGGTATCTAATACTCATGCATTTAATGAGCTCTTAGAATATTTAAAAGTAAATAGATTAAAGAAAGTATCACCTTCTCCTTGCTTGCCCTTTCCTTTTGTCTTGAGAGACTCAAGGAACTTAGGATAATTCCTCTTCCAATGTCCTTTACCTTGGTAATGGAAACACTTTCCTTTACCTTGTTCTTCCCTCATAATTGCCTTGCCCTTATTCTTAGCTATGCCACTGGTGGGCTTGACAACACTTGTCTTACCTTTATTTTTCTTATTATCTTTCTTTTTTAGTCCTACTAGAAGAAGTAATAAGTGCAACCTCCTTTCCCTTACTCCTTTGGATAGCCTTTTAGGCCCTTATAAACATGTTCAAAAGCTGCATAAGAGTACACTATATTTTGTTCATATGGAAGTTAATAATAGTTTGTCTAAAAAGATTCAGGAAGGGATTGAAGTATCAAATCCACTTGGAGGTGGAAGTCCATAGTAAAGCCTAGACTCTCTAGCTCCTCCATAGCTCTAATCATGGAGTTTACACGGACTCCTAAATCCTCATCTCCCTTCATCGTAGCATGAAAAAACTGCTTTGATATCTCATACTTAGCGGTCCTACTATATTCACTAAACAATTCTTGCAAATGAAGTAAGATTTCCTTTGCACTAGTGTACTTCTCATGTTGTTGATGGATTTTGGTACTTATGGAAGCCCACATGATGCAATGTGATTGTAAATCATCATCCTTCCATTTTTGTAGAGTATCATGCTCCTCTTAGGAAGCATTTTTAGGAAAGGAACCGGGTGGGCATTGTTCTAATACATATAGTAGTTTTTGGAAGCTAAAACAACTTTTAGGTTCCTTTGCCAATCTATAAAATTTGGGCCTATAAGCCTATGTTGATCGATTATAATTAAAAGTGGGTTTGATGGTCTCATATTATCAAGTTTCTACAAAGGTAACAAGATTAATTAGTTATATGACACTGTTATTATTACCATTAGATTTGGTTTTTAATCATAATGACCTTTACTAACTTAAAGAATCCTGCACTTCCAAAGTAAGAAATTGAAATACTTTGTTAAATAGATTTTTAGTGGGTGATGGAGTTCTTAATGGGTCACTAATATCCCTCAGGTACACATTTCCATTCTTGGAATATTAGTTCTCATTAAGTGGACAAGTCTTGTCCATCACATCTCATATGAGGTTCCATCAATCCAGTTCCTAATATTACAGGCCTAAGGTATATATTTTCATTCTTGACCTTTGGTATTAGTTAGATTTACACCATTGGATAAGTGAAATGTATGGATTTAAACACTATAAATCTCAACTACTCTTATTTTCCATTATTGGCTCATAGTGTATCCATACATCCACAACGTCTCATACTTAACAGTAACACTACATGAATCTCTTGGGCCTTATGTACACCCCTATGTATCCGTAGCCGATGCATATTATCCTAAAATCATGCATGTTATTTGTAATGTCCCGATATTTTAAATAATATAAAATTATTTTGAGATATGTAATGTTAATAATATTTTAAATTTTATTTATATATTATCATTATTTGTGAATATTATTTATTATTTTATTCTAAATATTTTATTATGTGTAAAGAAATTTATTTTGGAAGTTTTATTATTTAAAAGTATTAAAGTCATTATTATTATTATTATTATTATTATTATTATTATTATTATTAATATGCATGTGTGTATTGTGCATGTGTTATATATATATATATATATACAATAATCTCCCCTCTTCCTCTCCTTCCCTCCACTGTTGTCAGAGCACCTCTAGCACGCCAGAATCTGCTAAAGTTGAGGGTGGCTACTACAGCTCCACTAGATTTTTCGTCAATTTAGCTCGAGTTTTTGTAGTTAGGGTTTTGATTTTTTTGAGTTGGATATTGTGTGATTCATGAATTTTTGCTTTGATAATGTGATTATGGGTAGCTCAATCTACTTAAATATATATTTTTTATATTTTTTTAATTAATTTGAATTATGGGTATTTTTGAATATTTTAATATTAAAAAAATTCAATTTTTTAAATTATGTTAATTAATTATTTTGGATGGAAATTTGATTAAATTAGTGTTATTAATTTAAATTAGTAATTTTAGTATTGATAAAATAATTTTTAGTGATTTTATATAATTTTTGGGAAAATTTTAATATTATGTAAATTTTGGATATATAGGTTAATTGTGTGTTTTTATTGAAATTATAGTTAAATAATATGTTTTAAATGATTTTAGAATTTATAGGGTATGAAAATAATTTTTACGAATTATTTACTATTTTTAACTAATTAATACTAATTTTTAAAAATTATTTTCAAATAATAAATTATTTACTAATTTGGTGATTAAATGGGTTTTTAACTACTTTTATAATATATTTAAACTATTTGAGTAATTAAATATGAATTTTTCTATTTTATGTTGAATTATTGAAAATTTTGGATTTTTATTTATATTATATTATTATTTGAAATTTTTATTTAATTATTGTGAAAATAATGATATTTAGTGTTTTGATATTTAAATAAATTATATTATGGAGTTTTGATTATTTTAAGAATTTTTAATGATTTTATTATATTATTATTAAATATTTATTTTTGTTGCGAATTGTAAAACTTGGTTGGAGACTTGTGTAGTTTGAGATCCTAATTCGAGGTGTTGAGCTACTGTGATTTAGAAGTGCATTTTCATATAGGATCAACTCTACTTTTTAGTAGAGAGATATCCATTTTACAAGTAGGTTCTGTCGATTTTTCGGTAGAATTCTCGTAAAATGTGACATCGGGTCGATCTTGAGTCTCTATGTTTTGACTAAGTTTTGAATTCTTAGATTGAGTCTTCCTTTAGAATTCTTAGAAGTATAAGTTAGACTTAAATATGATATTTTTATTATTATTTATTCTTTTAGCTGCACCGAGATCGAGACCTATTGGATCAGGTTTGTCGAGTCAGTCTTGAGGAGCGCAAACTTGTGAGTTATTATTTTATATATGTATTGCATATATGATGCATGAATAAGAGCTTTCATATTTCCATAATGCATTTAAACTTGAATTATTTTATTACATGATTTGATATACTTTATAGTATATTTTTGGTATATTTGCTATTTATGAGACATATATGCTAGGTATATTTTTAGTATATCTTTTGTATATATGTGGCATATATATATTAATATATGTTGGTATATTTATGGTTTATTTTGCCATATATGTAGCATATCTATTTAGAATATTTTCAGTATATGTTCGATATATTTTTGGTATATCATTGGATGCCATTTTATTTTAATTATGCATTTTATTTTTTTTTCCATAAATGTACGATTTTATTGAAGGATATCAATAGAACGTGTTACCTAGTGGGCTGCACTAGGACTGTGTACGTATTGGTGCGGTAGATTTTACGGTTGAGTTTATGAAATCATTGAAATTTAATTGATTGATTATTGAGATTTAATGTGATTGAGTAGTGTGATTGCGGGAGCTTGGTTGACCTAGTGTCTCGGGGCCATCACACTGATAGTGAGACTGATAGAGCTCGGTTGACCTAGTGTCTCGGGGCCATCACACTGACAGTGAGACTGATAGAGCTCGGTTGATTTAGTGTCTCGGGGTTAGTCTACTGTCCAAAATGGAATAAAAGAATTACTTTGTAATTAAGTAAGTATGTGTAGCTAGTATGATATTTTTATTGAGGTTGCGAATATTTTGGGGTTCTATTTGATCCTTCACTCAAATAAAAATTTTTCTGCATTTATTATATATAAAAGTGGATTTCAGTGTCCGTGTGAAATGCCTGTATATATTTATATATATACTGATGTTTGATTGCATATGACATTAGGAGGGGCGTGTATATATATTATAATAATTCACTCAGTGAGTCTCTCAACCATTTTTTTCAGAAGAGTCCTCTTCATCAAACTGTACTAATGTGCTTTACGTCGATCTTCTTCTGCCATGATGTAGACACCCAATTTCAGGATGATGAGTTATGAATGCAATAGAGGACTTCAATGATGAAAATATCATGAATAAGTCCTCGATACTTAAGCTTTAAAATTCCAAGGGTCTAAATGCATCTTTTAAAGGAAGGATTTAGTGTTTTCAAGGACTAAGTTGCAATATTTTTTTAGGACCTAATTGCAAACTTAAATTCTTTAAGGGGTCTTTTTGTAATTAAATGTAAAAAAAAACCTGTTGAAATTCCATAATTCCAACCAAAATTATGTAATTTCGGTTGGAATTACATAATTCCTAGAATTACACCAATTTCGATCGGAATCACATAATCTCGATCAGGATTGTACTCTTCCGTCTCTGTTTTTGATTTTTTTTAGACTTTAAACTCAATCCTAATTGGTCTAAAATTCTTAAACATGATTTTTAGTATATATTTTTAGGAATTAGAATCACGTTAGAATTGAGTTAGGATTTTTGGTTTTCTTTTTCCTATATAAAAAGGACGACAAAAGAAAAAAAAGAGGAGGAGAGGAGAAGAAAAAAGGAGGCAGTAACATATTTTTAAGCTTTGGGGTTTTTTGTGCGTTTAATCAGCAATTTTCATCCGTTGTTGATTCTTAAAAAGATCTTTCTTAATTCTTTTTTTTGGTGAGTTGTTTCCTATAAAAATTCCTTTTGGTTTAGCAATTAATTCAAGATCATTGGAGAATTTTTGAAGAAGAAGATTCAAAGACTTACTAAGAACGGTGAATTACAAATCTGAGAAGTACTCTAAACCACTTATAAGCATCATCATCTTCTTCTTATTATATTTTTTATTTATTTCTTTTTGATATTATTGATTATTTTTATTCTTTTGAGTTATTATTATAATTTATTCATTAATCATAATTTTATTTTATTTTTTTGTGGTGATTATGGAGGAAAACACATGGTGATCATGTTGGAGGGATGAATTCATGAGAAGTCCATCGAAAGTCATGGATAAAGCCTCGTAGAGACTTAATTTTTAGGGTTATTTTATTTTATTTTATTTATTGCTTTTATTTTTTATTTTATTAATTATTTTATACATTAATGTAATAGCCCCAATAATGGGAACAATGAAATTATGTGTGTGGTTGCATGTTTATTTTGATTAAATTGGTTAGTAAAACTAAGTTTCAATTAGGTAATTATTTAAAATCAATGGAGAAAGTAGATTAATTTAGGTTGCATATTAATAAAACTAGGGTTTTTTTTAATGGATCAATTTAATTAGTTGTTTAATTTTTTGTTTAATCATTTTTTGTGTTTTTATTTGTTTTGGGGCTTTAAGCCCATTTTAGGCTTTGATTTATTTATTTAAGTTTAGGTAATTCTGTTAGCCCATCTCACTTGATAATTAATTAGGTTTAATTAATTGAAATATATTTTTAGGTCCATAATTAATTAGATTTTAGGTTAGAAATATCCTTAGGCCCATTTAGTTAATTAGACATAGGGTCACCTAATTTAATTTAATTAATTTAGACTTAGCCCACTTAATTTAAGTTTTTTTTTTCATAATTTGTAGATTTAAAATCACTATTTAATTAAAACATGTAGAATTAGGCCCATTAATTTAAATATTTCATAATTTGTAGATTTAAGCTCATATTTAAAATTAAAATTAGTAGACTTAGGTTCATTTAATTAAAATAAAAAGGAATTAGGTCTTTAGGTTAACGTATAAATTAAAACATGTAGATTTAACTTATTTATTTAAAATCCATGTAGATTAGACTAACTTAGGGATTATGTGATTTATTGAATGCATTATTTATTTGTATATTTCATGACTAGGTTGCCTTGGAGTTGATTGTTTTTAGGGTTTATATAAAATTACATGTAAATAGAGAATAAGGTAATACTTCATAACGTAATTCTAAATGAACACAAGATTGAAAGAAGTTGGTATTCCGTATCCAGAATCTCCTGGTTGTGGTGCTAGCTTTCTTTTAGGGAATCGAGTACCACCTTTTCGATTTGTCCTAGTTATTACCCTAGGTGGCGACTCCTCATGTCCACACCATGTCTTTGTGATAGTGGTTAGTGTGTTCTCTAGAGCCCTAAGCTCAAACAATATCGCGGTTGCTAAAATCTTGGATTCGCGCTAAACCCTGCCGTCTACACCTGACTATTTTATGTAAACTTCATATTTAAACTTTTATTGTATTCTAGAAAACTACAGTAGTAGTGTTATTATACCTGCAGTGTATTGTACCAGTTTGAGACTTTGTATTAAAATATTGTATGAATATTTTTATTTATGATATGACATTTATGTGTTTATTTTTATATCGATTTAAAGTTTTAATTTTGACATATTTTATTTATTTATTGCATGCATTTTTATTTTTTAAGGCTTGCTACGGGTTCCGAATTCAAAAGAATTCTCGTTCCTTAGTGCCGGTTATGACTCCCCGGTTTAGGTCATGACAAAGTTGGTATCGAAGCCTAGGTTATTAGTGTTGTGGACCTAGGTTTTTAGAGTCGTGTTTTCTTTGAAATACTGTAGTTAATTAGGTTCAATCATGTCTTTGATAAGTTTTCCTTGATTTAGTTTTTCGCGTAATCATTATATTATCTATTTATTTTATGTTATCTGAATTTCTTTGTCTTTGTCTTTTTAGAATGAGGAGGCAAGCGCATGTCACTCCAATTGTCGTTAAGGCTGAGGATGATGAGTCCTTTCAGGATGAGGTTTTACCTTTAGAGCTGCTAGAGAGGTGCAGAGGTAGAGGCAGAGGTAGACTTCAAGGAGTGGCAGGTCACCGTCGAGAGAGAGAGCTACAGAATGAGGAACCTGTAGAGCCAGAGTATGAGAATGCTAAGATACCTTCAATTGCATCGTAGATGCAGCTTGCTTATTAGCAGGGTATGTCCGACCTTGAGGCAACACTATTATGTGCCATAGTTGGTCATGTAGCCTTCGATGCGACGTTAGACCCATTAGACTTTCTGCACCCCATTGAGATGAGGACTTATATTGCTCACACTGAGTACTAGCAGATTATGATAGTCGAGCAATCTGTAGAGAGACTAGCCCTAGATTGGTTTGTTCAGGTGATATAGCCATACATGACGACTATAACCTGGGCTCAGTTCTGAGAGAGATTTATGAGGAGATTTTGTCGGGAGCCACTACGGATGAGTTGCAGACTCAGATTATAGATCTGTCGAGGAATATACCAGAGAGTTTCTTTGTCTGGGTAGATATGTAGAAGA
This sequence comes from Mallotus nudiflorus, assembly GCA_947683625.1. Taxonomy (NCBI): domain Eukaryota; kingdom Viridiplantae; phylum Streptophyta; class Magnoliopsida; order Malpighiales; family Euphorbiaceae; genus Mallotus; species Mallotus nudiflorus. Next base: position 4,649,093 of record CANTUR010000283.1, on the reverse strand, counting down.
TTTGATGCGAGACCAGTATTTTGCTGTCATGACTTACGTCACTGGTCTGGATTCTACTTTTACTGGGATGCCTACTACTGGCCTTACTCTAGAGTTGGTGATAGAGTTGGCTAAGGAGATAGAGTTAAGACTAGTCATGCAAGGAGCTATGCCTGATTACTATTAGTTAGATGTTCAGTTAAGAGGATTCTAGACTATTATGTATTCGTCTTTTCAAATTGGTTCTAGTAGTCAGCAGAGAGGCTTAATACAGTAGAGTCAGAGGCAGCAGCAGAGAGTACATAGGAGTATCAGACATGATCGTACTGGACTTTATAGACCTATTAGATTTAGGTTAGGTGCTTCTAGCAGTAGTAGTGGTCGGAGTTCTGGTTACGGTAGCACAGGATCGGTAACTAGTGCTTGTCGGATGTGTGGGAGAGTTCATCAGGGACCATGCTACATGGCTCCTGGAGCATGTTATAGATGCAGACAGACGGGACATTTTGCCAGAGCGTATTTATATTATGGTTTTCAACCATAGCAGTTTCTGCAGCAGTCGATTGCCAATGCAGTACCAACACCTTTTCAGTTACCTCTAGCTTAATATCCAAGTACGACTTAGACTGTTGCCCAGTAGGGGCGTAATAGAGGTAATAGAGGAGGTGCCAGAGGTTTTGGCCAGGTTTCCACCAGTCAGCAGGGATGTCGAGGTCAGGCTAGAGTTTTTCACCTCACTCAGTAGGATGTTGAGGCATCTAATATTGTTGTTGTAGGTATTATTCCAGTCTGTTACTTGGATGCTTGGGTTTTGATTGATTCGAGTGCTACAAACTCTTTTGTGTCCCCTATTTTTGCTTTGAAGTCATATTGTCAAGTTTCAAAGATGGCTTTTCCTTTGTCTGTCGCTACTCCTCTAAAAGATTCATTGGACATTGACGTTGTTATTTCTAGTTGTCCAGTGTTTGTTAGAGGCAGAGAACTGCCAGCAAAATTGGTGTTGTTAGATGTGATGGAGTTCGATGTGATTCTAGATATGGATTGGTTGTCTCAGCACTATGCCATTGTGGATTGTCGGAGTAAAGAGGTGATTTTCAGAATTTCGAATAAAGAAGAGTTTAAGTTTCTAGGTGATAAGAGTTCTTCACCTTAGATTCTTATCTCCGCTATCACGGCTGGGAAGATGCTGAGGAAGGGTTGTCAGGGATACTTGGCACTTGTCAGAGATACTTCTGTAGAGATGTTATCACTCACTGATGTTCCTATTGCCTGTGACTTTGCTGACATTTTTCCTGAGGAGTTGCCAAGTTTACCACCTCACAAAGAGATTAAGTTCTGTATAGATATGGTTCTAGGAACCACTCCTATTTTGATGTCGCTTTACAGAATGGCTCTTGCAGAGTTGAAAGAGTTGAAGGAGAAGTTGTAAGATTTGCTAGATAAGGGTTTCATCAAACCCAATGTTTCTCCTTGGGGTGCACTAGTCCTGTTTATGAGGAAGAAGGATAGTACCCTGAGATTATGCATTGATTACAGAGAGCTGAATAAGGTGACAGTGAAGAACAAGTATCCTCTCCCGAGGATTGATTATTTATTTGATCAGCTTCAGGGTGCACAGTTCTTTTCTAAAATTGACTTGAGGTTTGGTCATCATTAGTTACGGATCAGTGAGGTCGATGTTCCTAAAATGACATTCTACACTCGATATGGCCACTATGAGTTTCTGGTGATGTCATTTGGGTTGACTAATGCACTAGCTACTTTTATGAACCTGATGAACAAGGTATTCAAACCGTTTATGGATCAGTTTATAGTAGTCTTCATTAATGATATACTGGTGTATTCGAAGAGTATGAATGAGCATGTAGAGCATGCATATCAATTAAGGATTGTACTGCAGACATTAAGAGAACATCAGCTTCATGCTAAATTCTCAAAGTGTGATTTCTGGTTGGAGAGTGTTGCATTCCTTGGACACATAGAGTCTAAAGATAGTATTCCAGTTGATCCACAGAAGATAGAAGCCATGTCTGAGTGGCCCAAACCAACGATAGTCACAGAGATTCAGAGTTTTCTCTGTTTAACTGGGTATTATAGGAGATTTATGCAGGATTTTTCTAGAATTACAACTCTTATGACTCGTTTAACTCAAAAGAATATGAAGTTTTTATGGTCAGATGCTTGTGAGAATAGTTTCAAGTTGCTGAAGGAGAAGTTGACCACAGCTCCAGTTTTGGCTTTACTTAATGGAGTAGATAAATTCACTGTATATTATAATGCCTTTAGAGTCGGCCTAGGTTGTGTGTTGATGTAGAATGGTAGGGTGATAGCATATGCTTCAAGGCAGTTGAAAAAGCATGAACAGAATTATCTTACCCATGACCTAGAAATGGCTGCAGTGATCTTTACTCTCAAGATTTGGAGACATTATCTGTACAATGTGACTTGTGAGATTTTCACTAATTACAAAAGCCTTAAGTACATTTTCCAGTAAAGAGATATGAATTTGAGGTAGAGGATATGGCTAGAACTCTTGAAGGACTATGACTGTGAGATTCTTTATCATTCAGGCAAGACTAATATGGTAGCATATGCCTTGAGTAGGAAGTCCTCAAGTAGTCTTGCTCACATTAGTGTGGAGAAAAGATCGTTAATCCAAGAGTTGCACTAGTTGGTGGATCTAGGTCTGATGATGAAGATTAGCAGATCAAGAGGATTGTTAGCTCAGTTTAAAGTCCGATCAATTTAAGAGATAGGATTAAGACAGCTCAGGGCTAAGATCCTATTTTAGTTGAGCTTGTAGAGAATGTTCGTGTAGGGATGTTCATTAATTTCACTCTCGATGGTTATGGTATTTTGTGGATCAGTGGTAGGTTATACATTTATGATGTAGATAATTTGAGAGAAGAGATCCTTGAGAAAGCATATTCTACAGCTTATAGCGTACATCCAGGTATTGCTAAGATGTACCACAACATTAGAGATTTTTATTGGTGGGATGGACTGAAGAAGGATGTAGATAATTATGTTCCTAAGTATTTGACATGTCAGCAAGTGAAAGCTTAACATCATAAGCCTTCTGGGAAATTTCAACCTCTTCCTATTCCTAAGTGGAAGTGGAAGAGAATTGCTATGGATTTTATAGTTGGATTACCTTGTTTTGAGGATGGATACAATTCCATCTGGGTGATTATGGATAGGTTGACAAAGTCTGCTCATTTCTTACCTGTTATAGCCACTTATTTTATAGCTAAGTTGGCAAAGCTGTATGTTAAGCATATTGTGTGCCTTCATGGAGTACCTGTGTCTATTGTGTCTGATAGAGGTTCAGTGTTTACCTCTCGATTTTGGCAAAAATTACAGGAAGCAATGGGCACATGCTTGATTTCAGTATTGCTTTTCACTCTCAGACAAATGGTCAATCTGAGAGGATGATCCAGACACTTGAGGATATATTAAGGATGTGTGTATTGGACCTTGGTGGTAGTTGGGATGATCATTTACCGCTCGTAGAGCTTGCATATAATAATAACTACCATAGTAGTATTGGGATGGCACTATATGAGGCTTTGTATAGAAGAAAGTGTAGATCCCCTCTGAGTTAGGATGAGATTGGAGAGAGAGCATTGATTGGACCTGAGATGGTTCAGGATGCCATTGAGAAAGTTGTTATGATCAGAAGGAGATTAGAGACTGTAGGTAGCAGACAGAAGAGCTATAGGAATCCGAGACTTAAAGATGTGGAGTTTCAGGTTGGAGAGTACGTGTTTCTGAAGGTGTCTCCGATGAAGGGTGTGATGAGATTTGGTAAGAAGGGGAAGTTAGCATCGAGATATATTAGACCGTTCGAGATTCTAGATAGAGTGGGCATGGTTGCATATCGGTTGGCTTTGCCTCCAAATTTGTTTCAAGTGCATCCAGTTTTCCATATCTTGATGCTGAGGAAGCATATTTCGGACCCTTCACATGTATTACAGCCTGATAGTGTGGAAGTGAACGAAGATCTAACGTTCGAGGAGCAACCAGTCGTGATAGTGGATTATTAAGTTCGTTAGTTGCATTCAAAGCAAATTCCAATGGTCAAGGTGTTGTGGCGAAGCAACAACACGGAGGAGCACACTTGGGAGACTGAAGCGGAGATGCAGGTTGCCTACCCTTATTTTCCTCGATGATTTCTTATTTCTATTCTTTTATTTTAATTCGAGGATGAATTCTTATAAAAGGGAAAGATTTTAATGACCCGATATTTTAAATAATATAAAATTATTTTGAGATATGCGGTGTTAATAATATTTAAACTTTTATTTATATATTATCATTATTTGTGAATATTATTTATTATTTTATTTTAAATATTTTATTATGTGTAAAGAAATTTATTTTGGAAGTTTTATTATTGAAAAATATTAATGTCATTATCATTACTATTATTTTTAATAGTATTATTATTATTATTATTATGATTATTGTTATTGTTATTTATTATTAGAGTTATTATTATGCATGTGTGTGTGACAAGTGGTTAGTATATATATATAAATATATATAAAGAAAGATTGAATTGGTCAAGCGGGTCAACCTCTCTCCCACTTATTCTTTTTTTTCTTCTTCTTCTTCTTTTTTTCTTTTTTCTCTCCATACCATTTTGCTTATGCGCAGACCACCATCACCCACGTTGGATCGCCACAGCCACCACCACCCACTACCATCATCTGCTCTCTTCCTCTCCTTCCTTCCGTTGCTGTTAGAGCACCTCCAGCACATCAGAATCCGCTGGAGCCGAGGGGTGGCTACTGTAGCTCAGTTGGATTTTTCATCGATTTAGCTCGACTTTTTGGGTTCGTTAGACTCTTCTCGATGTGTACTTCTCAATTCTCAAGTCGGTTTAAGCTTACGACGTTCGAATTGTGAGTTTTCTTCAAATTTAGTTTATGTGTATTTAGGGTTTTGATTTTTTTGAGTTGGATATTGTGTGATTCATGAATTTTTGCTTTGATAATGTGATTATGGGTAGCTCAATCTACTAAAATATATATTTTTTTGAATTAATTTGAATTATGGGTATTTTTGAATATTTTAATATTAAAAAAATTGAATTTTTGTTAATTATGTTAATTAATTATTTTGGATGGAAATTTGGTTAAATTAATGTTATTAACTTAAGTTAGTAATTTTAGTATTGATAAAATAATTTTTAGTGATTTTATATAATTTTTGGGAATATTTTAATATTATGTAAATTTTGGATATATAGGTTAATTGTGTATTTTTATTTGAAATTATAGTTAAATAATATGTTTTAAATGATTTTAGAATTTTATAGGGTATTAAAATAATTTTTACGAATTATTTACTATTTTTAACTAATTACTACTAATTTTTTAAAATTATATTCAAATAATAAATTATTTACTAATTTGATGATTAAATGGGTTTTTAACTACTTTTATAATATATTTAAACTATTTGAGTAATTAAATGTGAATTTTACTATTTTATGTTGACTTATTGAAAAATTTTGGATTTTTATTTATATTATATTATTATTTGAGATTTTTATTTAATTATTATGAAAATAATGATATTTAGTGTTTTGAGGTTTAAATAAATTATATTGTGGCATTTTGATTATTTTAAGGATTTTTAATAATTTTATTATATTCTTATATTATTATTAAATATTTATTTTTATTGCGAATTATGAACCTCAGTTGAAGATTTGCGTAGTTTGAGATCCCAACCCGAGGTGTTGAGCTATTATGATTTAAAAGTGCATTTCAGCTCTACTTTTTAGTAGAGAGATATCCGTTTTACAGAGAAGATTCTGTCGATTTTTAGTAGAATTCTCATAAAACATGATGTCGGGTTGATCTTGAGTCTTTGTGTTTTGACTGAGTTTTGAATTCTTAGATCGAGTCTTCCTTTAAAATTCTTAGAAGTATAAGTTAGAATTAAATCTGATATTTTTATTATTATTTATTTTTTTAGCTGCACCTAGACCGAGGCCTATTGAACTAAGCCTACTGAGTCAGTCTCGAGCAGTGCAAACTTGTGAGTTATTATTTTATATATGCATTGCATATAGGATGGATAAATAAGAACTTTCATATTTCCATAATGCATTTAAACTTGAATTATTTTATTACATTATTTGGTGTACTTTAGTAAATTTTTTATATATTTGCTATTTATGAGACATATATACTAGGTATATTTTTAGTATATCTTTTGTAAATATGTGGCATATATATATATATATATATATATATATATATATATATATATTAATATATTTTTGTATATTTATGGTTTATTTTGCTATATATGTAGCATATCTATTTAGAATATTTTTAGTATATGTTCGGTATATTTCTGGTATATCATTATATGCCATTTTATTTTAATTGTGCATTTTATTATTTTTCATAAATGTACAATGTTATTGAAGGATATCAATAGAATGTGTTATCTAGTGGGCTGCACTAGGACTGTGTACGTATCAATGCGATAGATTTTAGGGTTGAGTTTATGAAATCATTTGAGGTGAAATTTGATTGATTGATTATTGAGATTTGATGTGATTGAGTAGTGTGGTTGCGGGAGCTTGGTTGGCCTAGTGTCTTGGGGCCAATCACACTGATAGTGAGACTATGGGAGCTTGGTTGACTTAGTGTCTCGGGGCCAGTCTACTGTCTAAAATGAAATAAGAGAATTACTTTGAAATTAAGTAAGCCTGTGTGGCTAGTGTGATATTTTTATTGAGGTTGAGAATATTTTAGGGTTCTATTTGATCCTTCACTCAAATAAACATTTTTCTACATTTATTATATATAAAAGTGAATTTCAACATCTGTGTGAAATGTTTGTATATATTTATATATATACTGATGCTTCATTGCATATGACATTAAGAGGTGCGTATATATGTATTATAATAATTCACTCAGTGAGGTCTGACCCTCTCTCAGCCATTTTTTTCAGGAAAGTCTTCTTCGCCAGACTACATTAGTTGTGCTTTAGGTAGATCTTCTTCTGCCCTGGCTATTTTATGTAAACTTCATATTTAAACTTTTATTGTGTTCTAGAAAATTGCAGTATTAGTGTTATTGTACCTGTTTGAGACTTTGTATTAAAATATTTTATGAATATTTTTTATTTATGATATGACATTTATGTATTTATTTTTATATCGATTTAAAGTTTTAATTCTAATGTATTTTATTTACTTATTGCATGTGTTCTTATTTTTTAAGGTTTGCTACGGGTTCTAAATTCAAAAGAATTCTCGTTTCCTAGAGCCGGTCATGACTCCCTGGTTTGGGATGTGACATTATTACTCTAATGGAGAGCCTAGACCTAATATATATATATATATATATATATATATATATATATATATATATATATATATATATATATATATATATATATATATATATATACATGGCATCTTTACATATATATACATATCCCATATGCATATTGCTTGTTATAACAGATATACATAGTACATGCATAATGGATGCACAAACAAAGAGTGATCATCGCCTTTCCTAAGCCTATTTTAACTCTTAGAATAAATTACAAAGTGGCTTTGTGTAAGAAAACTTCAAGGCTTGAAACTCCTCGTCTCCCACTTGAACACTTTAAGCTCCATATCATAACTCTTTTGATTTACATTCAATCCTTAGTATACCAAGGCATATATCGCATCCTAAGTCTATGTAATTAATAATTAATTAAATATAAAAATAATATAATTAAATATTATTATAAACCATAGGATGTAATCTAAGTCCATAATCATTCCTTGCATGCATGACAAGCAAACATCAAATAAAATACAACTCTTGCATGTTATAATCAATTTGCAAAGCATACAAAACAAGAAAAATATGTTGTCCATATGTTGACACCACTTCAACACTACTTCGATACAATTTAAACATGGCTTCGACATGGCCATGTTAAAGGTGTTTCACGTTCTGTCCCTTTGGACAAAAGCTAACACTACTTCGACATCGCCATGTCATAGTGTGTCGCTTTGGACAGAGGCTAACACTACTTCAACACTATTTTAACACCGTAGTGTCAAAGGTGTGTCAATAACATAAAAACACACCTTTTATAGCATGTTAGGCGACAACACTTGCAACCAACATCAATTATAATCACAACACTTGCAATTATCAATTAATTTAGCATATGTAAAGTGCAAAAAGTAGCTTTGATACCATTTTTTGGAATCGATTATTGAAAATGCCCTAGAGGGGGGTGAATAGGGCTATTAAAGAATAAAAGAAAATTAAAAGAATTCCAATAAGAATTAAAAAAAATATTGAGAAGGAAGAATGATGAGCATCAGAATTTAAGGAGTTTGGATTCTCAATATTTTTATGTCTCCACCTAACTTATCCCCAAGTGAGAATTTTGAATCATCACAATCTATTTTCCTAGATTGATTCTTACAACTTGAGTTTTAGGCTCAACTTAAACTTTACAACTTGAGTTTTTAAGGCTCACTAAAAAATCGATACATAAGTGTTTTCAAGGGTCACTAAAAAATCGATACATAAGTGTTTTCAAGGCTCACACTAAAACCGAATTGCCATATATTTTAATGGCTAAATACTTAAACCAATTCCTTTAGCATAGAATCTCACTTCTCATTTTCTTAACCCTAGAAAATAAAAGAACAATGTAAGCACTCAATTTCGGGATAGTTGAATACGAATGCGACAGAGGACTCCTATGAAAAAAATTTGATTGAAAATGATCTCTAGATATTAATTTTGGATTTTTAGGACTAAAATTATGAATTTTAAGGACTAAATTGTAACATTTTTTGTGGGGTTTAATTGCAAAATTGAATTTCCTTTGGGACCTTTTTGTAATTAAAAGTTAAATAAAAGGTCAATCGATTTTATAGAAAACTGATCGGATTTCCATAATTCCGATCGGCTTTTATTTTATTTTATTTTTTAAAAAATCCATTTATTTAATTTCTAATTGGTTAAAAAATAATAAAAATAAATAAATAATTTTTAACGCATTAATTATCTTGTTAAACCTGTGTTTTCTCCGAATAAAATATATTTATCTTTTTTTTGGATTAAATAAAAAAATTATCAAAGATAATAATCTTATCAAGAGCGAGCTGGAGAAGTGGATTTGGATTTTAAAAGAATGAACGCTGCTAAGTTTCAAGAAAAAAAGGACGGTTGAAAAAAAAAGAAAAAAGAGACGCTATTTTGAAAAAGAAAAAGGCAGAGAGAATTTTTTTTTTTTTTTTACAAATAATGAAAATAGGGTTTTTAAAAATAAAAAGAGTTCAAAGCTTTAAAAAAAAGAACGTGCTTTTGGTTTTGAATAGACAACTTTCTAGTCTTGAAGCCAAAATCAATCAAGAGATCAATTTTCAATGGTGAATCCTTCTTTTGAGAAGTAGTCAACAACACTGCATCCATAAATCATGCTCTTCTACCTTTTTCTTTTTTATTATTTTTATTTTTATTATTTTATTTTTATTTTTATTTTAATTTGATTATATTATATTATATTATATTTTTAATATTGATTATTTATTGATTTCTCTTTATTGTTTATTGTTTATGTTTTATGATTATGATGGAGCTGTAATTGAATTGGTGCGAATCTGAATATCCATAGAATGTCATTGATTTAACCTTGTTATGATTTTCTTGTAGATTTTCAAATTTTTGCTTTTTATTATTTTGTATTTTTATTTATTTGGTTTATTAAGCTGCGTATTTAATTAATTTTTTATTCTCTCTACATAGCAATTGTAATAGCCCCAATAGTGGAAATAGTGAATATTTACTTTTCTGTATTAAAATTAATTAGTAATTAGGTTCATTTGGTAAAATGTAAATTAAAATCAATGATGACTTTAGTTAATTTAGATTGCACGAAATCAAATTAGTTTTTTTTAGAAGAAAGAATTTTAATTGCTTGTTTGATCTTTTTATTAGATTGTTTTGATATGTTTTATATTTTTTGGGCCTTTCTTTATTTTTAATTCATTTTGGGCCTCAAGCCCACGTTTAGGAATAGCCCATTTGAAATAGGCTTTTAATTGAATTTTTAGGTTTTTAAATAAATTTAAAATTAATTTAGGCTCATTTTAGGTTAATAGACTTAAGCCCACTTTAGTTTAATTAAAATTAACTTAGATTTAACTTAGCCCATTAAAGCATTTCCTTTAAAATAATATTTAGGATCACTTCATTTAAATTTAAATTAATTAGAATTAGGTCCACCTAATCTAATCCAATTCATTTCCTTTAAAATTAATAGACTTAAGCCCACTTTTTAGAATTAAAATAAGTAGACTTAGCCTCATTAATTATCTTAAAATGTAGGTCCATCTTTAGCTTTATTTCACTTATAAATAAAATGTAGACTTAGCTCACTTTAATTAAAATCAATATATATTAGACTAATTTAGGGATGTTGCAATCTATGTGAATGCATTTTTTATATGGCATTTCATGACTTGTTGTCTTAGGTTAGATGGATGTCAAATTAAGGTTTATATGAAATTGCATGTTAATAGAGAATAATTTAGTAATAGTTAAGAAAGTAATTCTAAATGAACACAAGACTAAATGAAGTTGATATTCTGTATCCAGAATCTCCTAGTTATGGTGTTAACGTTCTTTTAAAGAATTGAGTTACCACCATTTTTATTTGTTCTAGTTTTTACCCTGGGTGGCAGCTCCTCATCTCCATGCTACATCTTTATGATATAGTAGTGTGTTCTTTAGAGCTCTGAGCTCAAAAAGTGTTGCGGTTGTCAAAATCTTAGACACATATTAAACCTCGCTGTCTACAATGGCAACTCCACTAGGGATAAGAGATATTGATTCTACTTGTGTTTTTTAGAATTATTTTGTTCTTGAATTTATTTTCATATCCCTATTAACTGATGACATTGGTTTATGATTCCATTAGCTTTATGGAATTGTAGATTTACTTACCATCACTCTTAGCCTCAACTCGGTTCAAAAAAGATTATCGGGCTCATCTGACCAGAGTTTATAACCCATGTCCCAAAAGGGGGTAGTCTTCTCTTGAGTTTGTAAAAGATGTCAGGCCCCTCAAACCTTGGCTTGTAACTTAAGTCCTAAAAGAGGGCATCTTGCTAAGAGGACCTTGACTTTTCACAGGACTTAACCACATATAATGGCCTAGTTATTTCCCTTAGGATTTACCCAAATTGCTTGTGATTATTGCCATAAGGCATTTTTTTCTATAAAGGCCAAAGTTGATACTTTAGAAGCCTAAATATTGGGCTAATCTTTTATACTTAGAAATGTTGTTTCTATGCTTTTATTACTATGAGAGATTTAGTGTCATAACCTGATATTTTAAATTATTAAATTTATTTTGAAATATGCAATGTTAATAAATATTTTAAAATTTTATATATTATGATTAATTTGTGTAATTTAATTTTAGTGTTGTATATGATTATTTATGTATCTATTAATATTATCATTATTATTATTCATGAATAGTATTAATTTATTTTATCATAAATATTTTAATATATAGAAGAATTATTTGAAAATGATTATTTATTTAAAAATATTGTTGTTGTTGTTGTTGTTGTTGTTATTATTATTATTATTATTATTATTATTATTATTATTATATGTAAAATAATTTTTTTCTTTTTCCATTAATAATTAAAAAAAATCAGGACATAAATTTTTTTCCGATTTTTCTCTCCCCTCTTTTTTTTTCCTTTTCTTTCTTTTTTCTTCTTCTTCCTGCGCAAAACGCAGCACCACCCTGAGGCTCCGCCAGCCACCACCGACCACTACCAACCTTTACCAACTTCACCTCCTTCCTTCCTTCACTTCCTGTCGACGCTAACTACCTCCCTCTTCCTATTTTTCTGGCGAGAACAGAGAAGACAACAACAGCTTGTAGCGTCACCGGTGATGATTTTTGGTGGTTTCAGCTCGCGATCCCAGGCTCTTTCAACTCCTCTCAGTCCGGGCAAGCTCATTCTCAACTTAGTTTAAGCTTAGAACATTCGGTTAATGAGTTATCTTCAAGTTTTAGTTTAGGTCTATTTTGCTTTTTGATTTTTTTGAGCTTTATTTTTTGTGATTCATTCTTAGTCCTTTAGAAATGTTGTTGTGTTTAGCTTGAGCTACAAAAATATATATATTTTTTATTTTTCTAAATTATTTGGATTTTTGGGGTTTTAGTTGTCCGGTGAGTCACTATTCTGGTAACCTTGGCTGGAAAATTTTTATATTTTTAATAAATTTTTTAAATTATTTGGATTATAGTTTGTGAAGAAAGTATATTGAAATTGTGATCCTTTTATTTATTACAAATTTTTGAAAAAATTAATATAAATTAGTAAATTTAATGTTTTAATTGAAATTATCATTAATTAGTATATTTTGAATAATTTTGGAATAATAAATAGTATTAAAATAATTTTTATTAATATTATATAATATATTTGAGATTTATTAACTAATTTGAAAATAATTAGCTTTGAGGTATTTATTATTTAAATAACTTGAATTGAGGTATTTTATTTATTTTTATGGATTTTAATGATTTTTAATATATTATTATTAAATTATTGATTGTTGTGTATTTTGGTTCTTGGTTAAACAATTATGTAGTTTGGGGGCCCAACTCAAGAAGTTATGCATTTGTGTCTATTGAAGTGTGTTTGCTTACAAGATCGGCTCTACTTTTGATAGAGAGACGTTCGTTTTATAAGGTGACTTTGCCGAATTTTTGATAGAATTCTCGTAAAATGTGACATCAGGTCGATCTTGAGTTTTTTATTCTTGGTCGAGTCATAACCTAAATTGAGTCAATCTCTAGAATTTTTAAAAGTATAAAATTAGGAATTTGATTCTAATATTGTTATTATTCATTTATTTTTTATAGTTGCATCGATATCGAGGTCTATTGGTTCAGGCTAGTCTATTTTTTTTAAAGGAGTGCACAACTGAGTTATTATTTTATATATGCATTGCATGTAGAATACATAATTATAAGCGTCCATATTTTATAATGTATTTAAATATGAATTATTTTACTAAATGATTATATATATGTTTGTTATATATTTGGTATATATGTGATATATATGTTCAGTATATTTTTTTTATATTTCTTTAAAAATGGATGTCATCATATTTAAATTATGAATTTTATTATTTTTAATAATTATACGATTTATTTGAAGGATAACAATAGAATGTGCTACCAAGTGGGATGCATTAGGACTATGTTCATACTAGTGTGTTAGATTTTAGGGTTGAGATTATGAAATTATTTGATGTGAGACTTGATTATTTAATTCTTGAGAATTGTAGTGAGAGAGTAGTGTGATTGTGGGAGCTCAGTTGACGTAATGTCTCAGGGCTAATCAAATTGATAGTGAAACTGCGGGAGCTCAATTGACTTAGTGTCTCGAGACTAGTCTACTATCTAGAAATAGAAAAGAGAAATATTTTGGAATAAAGTAAGTTTGTTGGCAAATGAGACATGATGATTGAGGTTACGTAAAATTTTAGGGTTCTACTTTAATCCTTCACTCAAATAAACTTTTTTGCATCTATTATTATATAAAAGTGAATTTTAGCATTTGTATGAAGTGCATGCATATATATATTTATACTGATACTTGACTGTATATGACTTTAGGTTGCATGTATATATATTATAATAATTCACTCAGTGAGGTGTGATTCCCCTCAACATTTTTTTTAAGGATCTACTACATTAGACCTTCCTTCTAGTACTCTAAACCCGACTTTTTCCTCTCTGGTTGATTTATGTAAATACTAAACTATTGTCTTCATGTATTTTTAGTAATCATTGCAGTAGTAGTGTTATTGTATTAGTAGTGTGTTATATTATTAAAGACCATGTACCCGAATATTGTATAAAGAGATATTTTTATTATGTTATAAAATAAATATTTTCTTTTATATTAAATAAAGTTTTAATTTTCGCATATTTTTGCATTATTATTGCATGTGTTTTAATTTTAAGGCTTGCTACGGGTTCCGGATTCGAAAGAATTCTTATTCCCTAGAGCCAGTCATGACTCCCCGGTTTAGGTTAACATTTAGCATGTACGTTGGTTCTTGATATCTCCTGTTGATATTAAGGCTGAGATAAAAAATCTTAGGAAAAGAGACTTGCTATTGAATATGTGTGTGGAAGGAATCAGGTTGGAGGGATATTTTATACTTGACTTGTTATTTGCTACTTGTTGCATAAAACGTGCATCATGTATACATTCATCATACTAACAGTTTGAGTTTCATCCATCATGGATTCATCTAGATCTTCTTATGTTTAGGAACAAAAAGGTGGTAGACTAGTTAGAACCCTAAATCCAAAATCAGTAACTAAAGAGATCCTTCAAATTCTAGAGAAGAGTCTTATTAATCCACTTTACTTAGAAGTTGAATCAACTCAAACAGAAGAGATGGAAGAAAAATAAGGAGGAAACTAGACCTTATAAGACATTAAGGGAGCTTTGATGGATGACATGAGAGCCATAATGTAAGATGAACTGAGACAAGCCTTGGCTGGATTAATACCACCTGCTGCTGCTATTCCACCACCTGCAATTGAACAAGCACCTGGTGTTGTAGCTACTCCACCTGTTGAAAATGCTCCACCTACTGCTCTTGCTCCTATTGCTCTTACTCCTATTAATAATGCTGGAGGCTAACCTATTGCTAGAAACCCATTTACCGTTGAAGTGAAGGTTAAAAATGTTGAGAACTATATGATAGAGAAAGCAAAGAGGGAATCACTTATATTGGTCCAAGGTAATGGGTCCAAACAAATGTAAGCACTGACTTAGAAAATGTCTAAGATGGAGGAACTGATAAGAGGAGAAGGCATGGGATACTCATTTGATTTTAATATTGGGATACTCATTTGATTTTAATGATATATTACAAATGGAAGGGGATAAAATGCCTTAGAAATTTAAAATGCCATAATTGTAGAAGTTTGATGGAACTGGAGATCTAAAGATCTACCTTAGCTAATATACCACCACTATGAGCACCACTAAAGCTCCATTATCTGTAGTCATAAAGTTATTTGCACTTTCCTTGGAAGGTATTACTGTGAATTGGTAGCATGGATTATAAAAGTCTGTTGAGGCTAATTAAAAGGAACTATGCATTAATTTCCTAAAACCAAATGATCATAACATTAAGCTAGAAGTGTCCATTTGAGATCTAGAATTGACTAAACAAAAGTGAAATGAATCATTTTCTGATTTTCTCACTAGATTCATGAATAAGGCAAGATTAATGAAAAATAAGTTAGTTGAGAAAGATCAAGTTAGGATGATTGTCCGTAATGTGTCTCCTAATTTGGTTGAAAGCTTGCAGAGATGTTTGTAGACCTATGATGATGGATTGCAAGCTGAGGAGATGAAAAATGAAAAAAAGGAAAGCTCTAGAACTACTGGGGTAAGGAACTACCCAACTAGGACCATATAGTAAGGAAGCATTAGCTAGGCTGTGGAAGTGCATGTTGTTCAAACACTAAGGAAATTCTCTAAATGCCTAATGCAAAAAGGCTTGCTTCGACCATTAATCTTTTTCAAACCACCAAACTCAAATGTCCCTAGCTATGACCTAAATAATTACTGCAAATTCCATTAAGTCATTGGACACATCGCAAACATCTATGTTTGCCTAAAAAATGAAATTCAAAACCTCATAGATGCTGGAAGAATCATAGACCTAGAAAACCCAAGCACCAAAAATTACCCTTTCCCAAACTACTAAAATATGCCTTCCCCGACCACCATGATGATAAACTCAGAAGTCAGTATGAACAAAATACTAAGCTCCTTTAAGGATCTAGACCTTAAAACCAATGAAAAATCTCTTAATGCTCCAAAAGATATAGAGAGAGTAGAAGATTTGTTAAGATAGAGCTTAGACAAGGATGATTACAAGGTGTTTTACACTAAACCACCTTCTTTTAATATACCCTTTAAGTCAGTTATACCTATAAGGTGGGGTGATGAATTTAATGATGAAAAGCTATTGGACAAGGAAGAAACATGCATAGCTAGGAAAAAAAGAAAAACCACTAAATAAAAGTTTTATTAAAGAAGGATATGAGAAGTCTTACCTCTGTGTAGAGGAACCTATCAATATGTCTGGTTTGGATGTTCCTGGGAATAAGATCTTCAAGGAACAAATCATTGTGAACTTAGTGCAAGATAAAAAGGATGAGGAAATGTAAGAATATCTGTTATGCTAGCCACTTGAAGGACAACCACTATGAGACTTAGCATCCCTAGCATTTAGAATAAAAAATAAATTTCTTATTATTTTCTTTAAATAGCATTTTAGCCTTTTTTGAACTTTTGTTTTAGTGATCGATGATATGAATTCTGATCATGCTTACTTATGTAATGTGCATCCTGATCGTTCTCTGCATTGTGATATTGTTCGCATCTGCATATTTGACATAAATTCAATTCAATTAGATTCATTCAGAATAAGCACAAATGAAATTTTAAAGAACATTCATATATCACATGATATAACTTCTGAAGATAGGAAATTTGAGGGAAAAATAAAAAGAATGATAAAAAGAAAAAGCGAGAAGAGAGAAGAATAAAAGAGAAAATCTAAAAGGACTAATTAGTAATAGGACTTATATCATGTGATATAATAAATGTTCTCATTTTTTCCCTATTGAATGAGTAAAATTGAATATGAAATTTTATTCAAATATTGCATAATCATCTTTATCATATTGTATAAGTATCTTAATGGAAAGACAAAATATAATGAAAGTTAAATAATCAGAGCTATAAAATCACTATTTTAGTTATGTTTTCTCTTTTATCGCCCCTTTTTGATTTTGTTTGTAAGTCTAGTGTCCTCTTGTATATAAACAATTTAAGTGGCTCAATAACTTGCATTGTAACACTTATCTTGTAATTATGATAAATTGTGGCATCAACATTAAGCCCCTTACGTTCTACTCAAGAATCATTTGAAGTTATAGATTTTTCATCTTGTCCAGAAAATCTTGCCTTAAGGGATAGCCCTCGAAATCAGTAATAATAGGGATGATGGATTGGGGAGGACCATACTGATGTTGGAGATGTGATATAAAAAAAAAGGTTGAAGATTTAACCAAAATTAGAGAACACAGTGATTACACAAGTTAATGATTACATATTTCAACTTCTAAAAAGAACAAATCTAGTTGAGCATCAAGAATTCAATTTTAATCAATTCACTCAGTCCTTTACATCTTTAATGCATAAGATTATAACTAATAGGGGGTTAGTAAGACAAAAGGTCAATAGGAGCAATGAATAAACTAAGTTCCTTGCATACATGGAAAAGACTACCAAAATAAAGTTAATGAATTCATAATGAAACTGGGGGGAAAAATGTAGCTCTAGGGGCAAATTACAGAATAGTAAGTCCAGATTCAAAGAGCAAAGATGGAACACTGAAATACAGGAGTTAGCAAAAGATATCTCAGGCAGAAAAAAGTAAACTACAAGCATACAGGTACATCAGTTATCATACAATAAAAGCAATAGCAAAAAGAAAAGTTCATTAGGGCATCAATCAATCTAGGAGCTCCAATGTCAAACCATGGACCCTAGTTGCTAGCTTGGTCATCTATCTAATAAACTATATCAAAAGCTCTAACATCAGAAGTACCAACAATAAAGCATTCAAACCTACAAGATGTTGAGCACCTTATTCTTACACTCCAAGATCAACAATATAGCTCTGTTCCAAACATAAGACCTATTAGGATTATGCATGTCATATATAACATACATACACTTGCATGTATTTGTTATGAAATACTTGCTTTGCATAATAAAGTCTTCAAGAATACACAAGATTATATAAATGCTACACTACTAACATTCAAAATTAGTGTTATGAAAGTGTAAGAAAATAGTCAGAGTATTCATATGCGAAGCATTTAAAGGAAAAAGGGCGATACTATTAAGGTGAACCTAATGCTTAATAGGACTCTAGATCGTAGGAGCTTAATAAATGATGGGCCCATCCAACAAGGAGATATCATTGACAGTGGTACTTGTATAAGCTTCATCTTGGCAACCTCAAGGGGTTGGATTTGACGTTAGATTCCTTATGCTTAGCATCTATCCTTATAGCTTTATCCAAAGCATCATTTTGAATCACCTGGAGTTTTAATAAAAGGAAAATCAATCTACCCCCATGAACTATAAAAGCAAAAGACGATCAATAATGTGAAGAGTAGTAAAAGACAAGCATATCTCATATGGATTAACAGAAATCAGCTCCAACAGATGCTCTAGAATGTATTTTTTATAAACCATGAGAATGCTCAAGTAAAAAATAAGGCACTGAATCCATAGAGAGCCACTATCAACTCCTGACTAGTCAGAGCAAAATTTCACAACATTGAGACCAGCATAAGGTGTAGAAAGTGACAATGAAAAGGTCTAGCATACTAGTGATACATTCATCAACCCTTAAAAGGGAAGAATGCTCTCAAAACTTGAGATAAATGCACTCTAAAAAGTTCTTTGATAAAAAAAACTAAGACATCTAACTCTTAAACCTTTTTTAGCATGAGATATCAAAAAAAGGAATGAAGCCCTTTACTATAGCATCAATGGAATAATAGAAAGACAAATTTAGCCTTAGGCCATGACCTCAATAGTGGAGTATCATGAACCCTGTGATTAAAGACATCATCATCATAATTAAAAAGGAAGAATGTAGAAGAATAATATTGCAATTTGATAAAATTTTTTCACTTACAAATAAACCATACTAACTTATGGTATTTTATGCAAAGAAAAATAAAAGTGAATGAAGAAGGGTAAAGGAACCGATACATTAGTAAGATCGAGCAAGATTGCAAATGCTAAATGTTCATAAGAGTATCACCTTGCGTGGCAAACACCCTTAAAAATAATAAAGGGAAGTAATACAACTCTATATCTTTATAATCTCAATAATATAATCCACAGATTAAAAGTAAATTCATTTACTTCATGAGATCATATGCAAAAACTTATCTCATGAACTTTGATATTAGTGGCTTTCTTTTATTAACCTCGCAGAAATTCATATGATTAGTTAATAGCTTTGTGTTGAGAGTTTATAAACTCTAATCAATCTAATTCTTGCTCTATGCCCAAACGAGGGGAAGAATATACAAAAACAAAATTTGTGGACTTATAATGTAAGTTGCTTGAATTTTAGAGTATCATTTTAGTCTTTTGAATAATAAATATGTATTTAATCTACTCCAATGCTCAAAAATGAGTACGAGTACAAATCCCTTGACAATATCCATGTTGAGTAATATAAGAAAGGCAGGGGAATACTTAGAGGAGAATCAAAATAAGAGTAAGCATAATGTACTCCAATGCTCATAAATGAGTAAGAGTATTAACGTGAACAACGTGAAGCCTCTAGCGATATCCACGTTGGGTAATACAAGAAAGCCAGGGGAATACTCAAAGAGGACCACATCAAAAGCTGCACTATTTACTCCAATGCTTTGTAAGAGTATGAGCATCCAAAGGACCTTTCTAACGACATCCATACTGAGTAATATCGGAAAGGTGGAGGAATACTCGAATAAGGAAGGAAAGCACAAAAATAACTCAAAGACTGTTTTAATACTCAGAATTCAATCTTTTTATGCTCAATTTCCATGATTTTTATTTAGCAAATTCTCCTTAAAATTAGGTGTGGAAGTAACCTCTTCACTTGGTAAAAAATATGCTCTCAGTATAAGATGGTTAATGATGCCTTTAACCTTTGTGAATGGCAAACAAATGATAGTTATGAAAATTAAAATTAGTGAGATTCATTGAGTGCACATTATCTCATAATAAAATTATGAATTTTCTCATAAATTTTCAAAAATATAATGTACTTTTTTGTACAATTATCATGTTGAAACTAACTTTAATAAGTCTTCAGGAATAGCAAGTTTAGAAGATGGTAAACCCAAAATGTGGAATCAACACTAGCACTATTAAGTCAATCAAAGTCAACAAGCAATAAAGGTAGTTTATCAAAGTAAATTAGCAAAAATTCAAAGAAAATCAGCCAAAAAATCCCAATCAGTCAACATAGTTAATCAACATAAAATCTCAAAATCCTAGTCAATATGAAATTCTAATTTGATTTTTGCATTTTGCATACATAACACAAATTTCAGATTCACTCTATTTATGCTACACAGTAGCTATAACATAATTTTAAGATTACTTAGTTATATGCTACACATTAGTTATAACTCAAATTTTTAAACTCACGATTTGCTATACACTACACAGTAATTAAAGTATATTTTTGCTAAACGTTCTACAGGAAATATAGTGAAACTTTTAATCATAATCACTAGACGTCCTAGAAGGAATATAACATCATATACTAAACGTCCCATTGGGAATATAAAAGAAACTTATCACAATCACTAAACGTCCCATAGGGAATATAGTGAAAATCATAATCATTAGATGTCTCACAGGGAATATAGTGAAAATCACGATCACTAGACATCCCACAGGGAATATAGTGAAAATCATGATCACTAGACTTCCTATAAGGAATATAGTAAAAATCACAATCGTTAAACGTCCCATAAGGAATATAGCAAAACACACTAAATGCAATGTCAATCACTATTCACTAAACACAATGATAGTATCATCGTTATACTTTCCATCAAATCTATAACATGTTTCAAATACACTGAATGCAGTGTCAATCATTATTTGTTGAATATAATGAAAGCATCATCGCTATATGTTCCATAGGAACTATAACCTGTTTTTAAAATACATTGAACGCAGTGTCAACTACTATTCACTGAAGGCAGTAATAACATTATCGTTATATGTTCCATTGGAACTATAGTCTATTTTTAAAATACACTGAACACAGTTTCAATTTTTATTCATTGAACACAGTGATAGCATCACAGCTAGAAATTCCACAGGAATTCTAGTGTTCCTTAAATTGCATTCTACACTGCATAGTATTATGTATAGTCATGGTGCACAGGTGAGTGTTTTAACTCTTTCCTTTGAAATTGTGTGCTTATTCACTTTGTTGTATTTTTTCAAGCAAACAGTGACAAATGCGGGCAACTTTAAGCACCCAATTTTGGGATAGTTGAGAGTAGATGTGACAGACGACTCCTATAATGAAAATTTGATCGAAATTGATATCTAGATATTAATTTTGGATTTTTAGGACTAAAATTGTGAGTTTTAAAGATTAAATTGCAATGTTTTTTATGAGGGTTTAATTACAAAATTGAATTTCCTTCAAGGGCCTTTTTATAATTAAAAGTTAAAAAAGGTTTATCAGAAATATAGAAATCCAATCGAATTTCCATAATTACTATCGATAATGTTTTTTATTTTATTTTTGAAAAATCCATTTATTGGTTAAAAATAATATAAATAAATAAATTTTAACTCATTTATTATCTTATTAAACCTGTGTTTTCTCTGTGTATAATATATTTATCTTTGTTTTGGATTAAATAAAAAATAATTATCAAAGATAATAATTTTATCAAGAGTGAGCTGGAGAAGTGGATTTGGATTTTAAAAGAATGAACACTGCTAATTTTCAAGAAAAAAGACAACTGAAAGAAAAAAGAAAAAAGAGAAGCTATTTTGAAAAAGAAAAAGGCAGAGTGAAAAAAGAGTTTTTTTACAGAGAATGAAAATAGGGCTTTGAAAAATACCGAGAGGTAAAAGCTTTAAAAAAGAACATGCTTATGGTTTTGAATTGAAATCTTTCTAGTCTTGAATCTAAAATCAATCAAGAGATCAATTTTCAACAATGTATCCTTCTTATGAGGAGCAATCAACAACACTACATCCATAAATCATCCTCTTCCACCTTTTTCTTTTTTATTATTTTGATTTTGATTTTATTTGATTCTATTATATTTTTATTATTGATTATTTATTGATTTCTCTTTGTTTTTTTTTTTTTTGGTTTTATGGCTATAATAGGAGTTGTGATTGAATAGGTGGGAATCTAAAAATCCATAGAATGCCATAGATTGAATCCTATTATGATTTTCATGTACATTTTAGAGTTTTTACTTTTTATTATTTTGTATTTTTATTTATTTGGTTTATTGGACTATGTATTTAATTAGTTTTTTTATTCTCTGTACGTATGAATTGTAATAGCCCCAATAGTGGAAATACTAAATATTTACTTTTTTGTATTAAAATTAATTAGTAATTAGGTTCATTTGGTAAAACCTAAATTAAAATCAATGATGGCTTTAGTTAATTTGGGTTGCATGAAATCAAATTAGGTTTTTTTTAGAAGAAATAATTTCAATTGCCTGTTTTAATCTTTTTATTTGATTGTGTTAGTATATATATATATATTTTTGAGCTTGTTTATTTATTTTTGTGCATTTTGGGCTCTAAGCATACGTTTAAGATTAACCCATTTTAAATATATTTTAAATTGGATTTTAGATTTTAAATAACTTTAAAATTAATTAAGGCCAATTTTAGTTTAATAAACTTAGGCCCACTTTAATTTAATTAAAATTAACTTTGATTTAGCTCAACTCATTAAAGCATTTCCTTTAAAATAAATAGATTTAGGATCACTTCATTTAAATTAAAATTAATTAGAATTAGGTCCACTAAACCCAATTCATTTCCATTAAAATTAATAGACTTAAGCCTTTTTAGAATTAAAATAAGTAGACTTAAGTTCATTAGTTATTTTAAAATGTAGGTCCACCTTTAGCTTTATTTCACTTATAAATAAAATATAGATTAAACTAATTTAGGGACGTTGTGATCTATATGAATGCATTTTTATGTGCCATTTCACGACTAGTTGTCTTGGGTTAGATGTATACTAAATTAGGGTTTATATGAAATTGCATGTAAATAGAGAATAATTTAATAATTAATAAAGTAATTCTAAATGAATACAAGACTAAAAGAAGTTGGTATTCCATATCCATAATCTTCTGGTAGTGATGTTAACTTTCTTTTATAGAATCGAGTTACCACCACCTTCGATTTGTCCTAGTTATTACCTAGATGGAAACTTCTCATCTCCACTCTATATCTTTGTGATATAGTAGTGTGTTCTATAAAGACTTGAGCTCAAATAATGTCACGATTACTAAAATGTTGGACGCGCGTTAAACCCCATCGTCTATAAATAAGAATTTCTATTCTATTACTCACTAACTCTCTCAAGAGTTATACAAAATATAAAAATGATTTAAGAGAATTTTTCAGAGCTTAATTGAATACTTGAGAGTATATAAATGAGAAACAAGTTTCTTAACCTCTAAATGATCTTCAAAGATTGTATTTGTACTTGAGCTTTTCAATTATAGCTGCTGGAAATAATAATTTCATTTCCAACAAATTCAAACATAATTTGAATGTCATTTGGACTTTTGCACTGTAAATTTTCTGCTCCTGGTTAGGATTTCATCAGTCTTAGTCAAGACATTCAAAAATATATCCATTATAGTCGTTATGTTTAAAATCTTACGTTAGTTAGGGGCATCGTCCCGATCAAGATATGTACTGTAGCAAAATTTGAAGATTTGTTGAAGTTGGTCCTAATCAAGCAGCTTGATCCTGGGCGGGATTGCATGGTCCCAGTCCAAGTCCTGATCAAGATCAGGGCTCATGACCATTGTCTAGAGTGAATTTTCTTTGACATCTCTTAGTTTGACTTATAATTAAGTCATACATACTTAAAACAAAACATATTAAATGCTCAGAAATAAGTTTGTTAATAACAAAATTAAGATTGATCATTGCTAAAGTCAACAATCTCCCTTTTTTTTATTTTAACAAACTAATTTTGAGTTTGGGAAAATAATATAAAGTGAAGTGTGTAATGTTTTGAATTTCCCTTAAGAATATGAAGAATATGAATTTTATTCCCCCTTAATTTATGCATATCATAAAGATAATAATTTTAAGTAGTAAGCAAAAAAAAAAATTAATGACGAATTAAATGATATCAATTGAAAAAGAATGTTTTCAATTTTAAAATAATGATACTAATTAACAGTATTGAAAAAAATTTCATAACTTAAATATATTTCTTTATTTCTCCCCTTGTGGATATCATAAGAAATACAAATTTAAATTGAATTATCAAGGCCTAAATTTTGCAAATATGCTAAAAATTTAAATAAAGAGAAATATGATAACATGATCATTTAAATAAAACTAGTAGCACTTACAATGCTTATAGCACTATTTTGACACACCCAAACATAATACATATATTATACATTATCATATATCACAGAGCATATTATAATTTCTCCCCCTTTGTCAAAGACAAAGAGAAAGAAAATAAAAAGAAACCAAAAGGAAACAAAAGACCAAGAACTAAAACAATGAAAAACAAGATAATATGAAATGAATTTTAAGGCTTCTCCCCTTTTTCAAAAAAATATAACAAAGTAGGCAAAACAATGCCTATTATCACAAATATAAAATCATGATAATATGATTAAAGATTACAAAACTAGTCACACTTACAATGCATACATAAACATAATTATATTAAATATAAACAAACTCAAATATTTCTTCCCTTTTGTCAAAATGCAAAAAAGATAATACAAATAGAATTGCATTAATAAAAGGATAGAGTTACAATGATATTAGAATACCAATTATAAATATAAAATAAGACATAAACTAGCAGCCCATGGCTTATAAACCTAAAACAAATAGAAAGTAAACTAAACATAAACTGACAAAAAATAAACTTAAACAAAAACTAACAACTCAAAGCTTAGAAATTGAAAATATACAAAAAATTAAACCTAACAGAAACTGATGAAAACACACAAAACATATAAAAATAAATCTAGTCTTATTGAGGGGTGGAGGAGGATGAGTGAAAGGTGTATAGGAGCAAGAATAGCCTTGTTGATCATAGAGATAGTGGACATCATGTTGAAGATGAGCTATGTTTGGATCCACTTGGTCAAAGTAAGCATTCAAATTTGTTTCCATCAAGGTCATTCTATTAACAAGTTATTTAACCCAATAAGGTTCATCTACAAATGTTTGAGCTCTATAGGAAGTACCTTCTTATTTTGATCTTTTTTATTTATGAAGCATCTTGAGCTTGAGTTTCAACTTCTTCATCTCTTTGATCTTTAAAATCTTCAATTTGCTTAAATAAAGCATTAATATGTTCACTTTCACCAATATTATACTTCTAAACCCAAGTATCATCAATAGAGGAAAATTCTTTGGAGTGTTTAATGAAAGTTTCATCAAGAAAAATAGGTTTGACAGAATGAAAAACATTAAGAAAAATGCTATAGTGTTGTGCTAATTTTATGACAATCTTACTAACACAAGTAGCACCATGAGACTATCACTAATGAGCCACAAATGCCATTACACAAATCTTCCTAAGGCTATTATTTTTTTATACACCATGCAATAAAGGATAAAGAGATTATCTTGAAAAAGAGTTTCATTATAAAAACCTTTTCCATCAATTGAATAAGTAATAAAATGATGTATATACCGTAGGGTGAGGTGAGAGGCTTTTTTATGTTTAACATGCGGGACAAGCACTCATCTCGGTCGGGACTGAATGTCCCGTGTTTGATCCCAATCAGGATCAAGACTGGGATCTGTACTATTTCTTTAATAGAAATTGACATATTTGAGTCTCAATTGGGACAAGAGAGGTCCCAAGGGAGACAAACCTTGACAAACCTCAAAATTTCAAAAATCTTACAATTAAGTCCATAATTAAGTGCAATTAAGTCCTTACGAATTAATGCACATATAATTTGAATTTAATTGAAGATAAAGATAAATATTAAAATAAATTCATTTAAAAAAGGAGTTATTTTGCAATAAAATAATTAATTGAATTGATCTCAATAATTACTAATTTACAAAATAGAAAACCAATTTTCAAAAATCAGATAAACATATGAAAATGCAAAAAAGAATGCTTAATTAATTTAATGAATTGAAATGATTTTAAAAAAATTAATGCAAATGTTAAGATTAAAATCATAACAATTATCAAATATAAACAAGACAATTGACTAAATAATCAAAGCAATCAATAAACACAACATGATTTCACATGAAATTGTGAAATTAAACAATCCAACCATCAATTTTGCAATTAAACACTCAATCAAGAAAAACTAGAACCATCAATATGTCAAGTTCGTACTTAATGAAATTCACTCTCTTTTCATTTAGAGGTTTGGTAAATATACCTACAAGTGGATTATTTGTATTAATAATTCAAGTGAGATATCAATATTTTTATTATGAATGTGAATGAACAATATATTGCTTGTGAATGAACAATATATTGCTTGTGAGAGAATAGTTCTCAAATAGTGAAAAGAAAATCTCTATATAAAGGGATTGAAATTCATTAATGAGAATGTTAAGAAGAAGAAGAAGAAAAGATAGATTACTCTCCAAATTCTTTCAATATTATAGTTCTCTAAATTCTCTCAAAATCATTCTACTATAAAATATTTTTCTTCTAGTTAAATACTACTAAATTCAAGTTTAGTTCTATAACAAAATAAGTAATTCAATCTTTATTTCACAACACGTTATCAGCACGAGGAGCTCTCGATCAAAACAATAAGGTACATATTTCTTAATATTTAATATTTATGAATATATTAGTTGATTATATATTATCATGGATGGCTATGCCTCCTACTAATTTATATATTTATATTTATTTCTTCAATCTAACTTTACGTTAATTGTTATTTTTATTTTGTTTTACTAACTACACCATTGATGCAAATATTGCTAGAAATGGTTCTAACCTTATGGATGACTATGCCTCCAACCAATTTATATTTATGCACATTTATTTTTTTTATTATTTATGTTAATGGAAGGCTATACCCCATTTTATATTAATGGACGGTTTTGCCCCATATTTATACATATCGTTATGTTAACTCACTTGCTATAAATAATCATATCAACATTATTTATTGATTTTACTTTATATAATTTATTTCTCAATATATTATATTAAAAAAAAAATTCTAACGGCTATATTTTTATTACCAACGATAATATAACGGTAATAAACGGCTATATTTTTCATTATAAATAGATGAGCTATAAATTTTATTTATTCACACAAATTCATACATTTTCTCTTTCTCTCTTTACTCTAAATTGTAAACATGATTTGGTATATTTATATTTGTGTTTTGATCATGACTATTATAATAGTTTTAGGAATAATTAATATGGAAGATGATTTTCTATTTGATATAATTTTAAGTATTATTGTATCATTTTTTGTACCACTATTATTTCTTGCAATATTCATTCATGATATAATTAATTAGTAAATTCTGATCATGTTTGATTTTTTTTAGTAGTCATCAAATTTATGAATTCTAATTGAGTTATATTTTTTTTATTAGTTATCATAATGACAAATCTAGCAAAGCTTGAGTTCGTTGCTCTTGACATCACGGGAAAAAATTATATGTCTTGGATTCTAGATGTAGAAATGCATCTTAAATCAATGGGGTTAATTGATACCATAAAAGAAAATAATAACACCTCATTGCAAGATAAGGCCAAGTCTATAATTTTTCTTCGTCATCATCTTGATGAAGGATTAAAATGTGAATATTTGACTATCAAAGATCCAAGTGTTCTTTGGAAGGATCTAAAAGACAGATATAATCATCAAAGAGATGTAATACTACCAGTAGTCATTGATGAATTGAGAGCTTTACGCTTTCAAGATTTTAAAAAAGTGAGTGACTATAATTTTGCAATGTTCAGAATAGTATCATAATTAAAATTCTGTGGACAGACAGTCACATATGAGGATATGCTGGAGAAAACTTACTCCACATTTCATGCATCAAATGTTACACTACAACAACAATACAGGATGCAGAGATTTAAAAAATATTCTGAACTAATTTCATGCCTACTGGTAGCTGAGAAAAATAATGAACTCTTGATGAAAAATCATCAGTCCTGTCCCACTGGCTCAATAGCATTTCCAGAAGCAAATGCTAAAAATTATTCCAGATATAAAAATTACAATAGCCATGGACGTGGGAGAGGTAGAGGTCGTGGACGTGGAAGAGGTCAATTCTTTGGCCGTGGTCGTGGAAATAAATATAATAATACTCCACAACAAAATCAGACTCAACCTCAAAAGAAGTTAAAATCAGTCATCAGTGGTGTTTAAGAAAGGCCTCAACATAAGTCTGAAACTCTGTGTTTCAGATGTGGTAGTAAAGGACACTGGTCACGAATTTGTCCAACACCACCACATCTTTGCCAATTTTATAAGGCATCATTGAAAGGCATAGAAAAGGAAATAAACTTGAATGAGCATCATACTCATGTTAATGATACAACTCATCAAGATGTTTCTGATTTTACTGATGATTTTATTGACAATGGAAATTGAGACATCTATAATTTTAAGTATATTGTTATTACTTATTTGACTCTGAAGAATATATTATTGTTATGTATGTTATTTTTAAATTAAATAAAATGTCCTACTTTACAATTATTTTATGTTTTTACCTTAATTGATTAATTTTATGTTTATCTATTTTGAAGTTTAATATGGATTGTACTCAACATAAAGACAATATTGGAGATCTCTGCATACTAGATAGTGGTACTACACATACTATCTTGAAAAATAGAGATTATTTCTCTGAAATAAAGCCCACAAAGGTAGTTGTAAAAACAATATCAGGTCCTGTAGATCTGATTGAAGGAATTGGCAAAGCTAAATTTATGTTACCAAATGGAACAAAGTTTATAATTGATGAAGCTTTGTTTTCACCAAAATCAGCAAGAAATTTATTGAGTTTTGATGACATATATCGAAATGGGTGTGATACTCAATCTATTACTATAAATGGTAACAAATATTTAAATATAGTTTCCTATGAATCAGGAAAAATACAAGTATTGGAAAGACTGCCAAAACTCCTTACTGGATTGCATTACATGCATATACATGTAATTGAATCAAATATGGCAGTAAAAGAAAAATCTTATGATCCTTCAATAATAAATTTATGGCATGACAAATTAGGCCATCCTGGATCAGTAATGATGCGAAAGATAATTGAGAATTCACATAGGCATCCCTTGAAGGGGCAAAGAATTCCTCAATCAAATGAAATGCCATGTACAGCTGGTTCTCTCGAAAAATTAATCTTGAGACCTTCACCATCTAAAATTCAAAATGAATCACCTATGTTTCTTGAAAGAATTCAAGGTGATATATGTGGGCCAATTAACCCACCATGTGGACCATTCAAATATTTTATGGTATTAATTGATGCATCTAGTAGATGGTCACATGTTTATCTATTGTCTACTCGTAATGTTGCATTTGCAAGGTTGCTTGCTGAAATTATTAAATTACTAGGACAATTCCCTGATTATACAATCAAGAGGGTAAGACTTGATAATGTTGGTGAATTTACATCTCAAGCATTCAATGATTATTTTATGTCTACTGGGATCATTGTTGAGCATCCTGTTGCCAATGTACATACTCAAAATGGTTTAGCTGAATCATTGATTAAACGCCTTCAGCTTATTACCAGACCATTAATAATGAGAACAAAGTTTCCCATTTCAGTTTGGGGTCATGCAATCCTACATGCTGCTTCATTAATTCACATCAGACCTAGTGCATATCATAAATACTCCCCACTACAATTGGCATTTGGTCAAGAGCCAAATATTTCCCATCTCAGAATTTTTGGTTGTGCAGTATATGTACCCATTGCGCCACCTCAGCGTACAAAAATGGGTCCTCAACAAAGATTGGGAATTTATGTTGGGTTTGAAAAACCCTCGATTATTAGATATCTTGAACCTTTAACTGGTGATGTTTTTATAACACGTTTTGCTAATTGCCAATTTAATGAGGTTATTTTCCCAACATTAGGAAAAGGGGAGAAAGAAGGGAAAAGGGATATTTCATGGAATGAACCATCATTATTGCATCTAGATCCTCACACAAAACAATGTGAATTAGAAGTGCAAAAGATTGTGCACTTACAAGCAATTGCAAATCAATTGCCAGATGCATTTACTGATACAAAAAGAGTGACTAAATCATACATACCAGCAGCCAATGCTCCTGCTCGTATTGAAATTCCAGAAATAAAACCTAAGAATAAAGACACTCATGAGTCTAAAACACGCCAAAAGCATGGAAGACCAATTGGTTCTAAGGATAAAAATCCTCGAAAGAGAAAGGGAGTAGATAATCATATTGA
Organism: Mallotus nudiflorus; assembly: GCA_947683625.1. Classification (NCBI taxonomy): domain Eukaryota; kingdom Viridiplantae; phylum Streptophyta; class Magnoliopsida; order Malpighiales; family Euphorbiaceae; genus Mallotus; species Mallotus nudiflorus. Next base: position 4,618,715 of record CANTUR010000283.1, on the reverse strand, counting down.
TAGCGAGGAAAATATCCCTGAAGAAATAGAAAATAAAGAAAGTCATGAAACATTGTCATATACTGTTGCATGTAAAATCATAAATGACAAAGATGATCCTGAACCAAAATCAGTCATGGAATGTCAAAATAGGCATGATTGGATAAAATGGAAAGATGCTATGCAAGCTGAACTGGACTCACTAAACAAACGAAATGTTTTTGGGCCAATTATTCCTATGCCTAAAACTGTGAAACCTATAGGATACAAGTGGGTCTTTGTACGAAAGAGAAATGAGAAAAATGAAATAATAAGGTACAAAGCTAGACTTGTAGCTCAAGGATTTTCAAAAAGGCCGGGAATTGATTATAATGAAATGTATTCTCCTGTTATGGATGCAACGTATTCTCCTATTATGGATGCAATTACGTTCAGGTATTTGATTAGCCTAGTAGTTTCTAAGAAATTAGAAATGCGTCTTATGGATGTTGTGACTGCTTATTTATATGGATCACTTGATAGTGAAATTTATATGAAAATCCCTGAAGGATTTAAAATGCCTGAAGCATTAAGTACAAAACCCAAAGAAATGTATTCGATCAAGCTCCAGAGATCTTTATATGGGTTAAAACAGTCTGGGCGCATGTGGTATAATCGTTTAAGCGATTATTTGATTAATAAAGGATATGTCACTAATATTATCTGCCCATGCATTTTTATTAAGAAAACAATATCCGGATTTGTGATTATAGCTGTATATGTTGATGATTTGAATATCATTGGAACAAAAAATGAGATCCATGAAGCAACAGTATACTTAAAGGAAGAATTTGAAATGAAAGATCTTGGAAAAACCAAGTATTGCCTTGGTTTACAAATTGAGCAAATGCACAATGGGATATTTGTGCATCAATCAAATTACACAGAAAAGATCTTGAAACACTTTAATATGGATAAAGCAAATCCTTTGAGTACTCCAATGGTCGTTAGATCACTCAATATTGAAACTGATCCATTTCGACCCTGTGAAGAAAATGAAGAAATTCTTGGTCCTGAATTTCCATATCTCAGTGCCATTGGAGCTCTAATGTATCTTGCTAATTGTACTAGACCTGACATTTCTTTTGCAGTCAATTTATTAGCAAGGTTCAGTTCAGCTCCAACAAAAAAGCATTGGAAAGGGGTCAAACATATACTTCGATACCTTTGAGGAAATGTTAATTTGGGTTTATTTTATTCTAACAATTCAAAACAAGAATTGATTGGTTATGCAGATGCAGGGCATTTATCTGATCCTCATAAAGCGAAATCTCAAACAGGCTATGTGTTCACAAATAATAGAACTGCAATTTCTTGGCGTTCCTAGAAACAAACGCTTGTCACTACTTCCTCAAATCATTTTGAAATTATTGCACTATATGAAGCAAGTAGAGAGTGTGTGTGGCTTAGATCAATGACACATCATATTGAAGAATCTTGTGGTTTTTCAGTCAACAAAAGTCTAATAATTTTATATGAAGATAATGCAGCATGCATTGCATAGTTAAGGGAAGGATATATCAAAAGTGATAGAACCAAACATATACCTCCAAGATTCTTTTCATACACTCAAGAGCTAATAAAAGACAATCATATAAATATCAAGTATATTCAGTCTAGCCATAATTCAGTTGATTTTTTCACAAATGCACTTCCAACTATAATCTTTAGAAAGCAGGTTCACGATATTGGAATGCGACATCTGCATACTATGTGAAGGAAGATTATACATATCAACTTGAGGGGGAGAAAATCATGCACTGTACTCTTTTTCCTTAAGCTAAAGTTTTTCCCACTGGGTTTTATTTAGCAAGGTTTTAACAAGGCAGTTGTAAAATATTGTTATTCAAGGGGGAGTATTATGAATGTGAATGAACAATATATTGCTTATGAATGAACAAGATATTGCTTGTGAGAGAATAGCTCTCAAATAGTGAAAAGAAAATCTCTATATAAAGGGATTGAAATTCATTAATGAGAATGTTAAGAAGAAGAAGAAGAAAAGATAAATTACTCTCCAAATTCTTTCAATATTATAGTTCTCTAAATTCTCTCCAAACTCTCTCTAAATTCTCTCAAAATCATTCTACTATAAAATATTTTTCTTCTAGTTAAATACTACTAAATTCAAGTTTAGTTCTATAACAAAATAAGTAATTCAATCTTTATTTCACGACAATTTTGAATATAATCTCATAAGAAATGATGTCTAATATTTATATGCTTTGTTCTTAAATGTTGAATAGGATTATTACTAATATTTATTGCACTTCTATTATCACATTTGATTGGAATACGATCAATGTGAATGCCATAGTCCATTAATTATTGTTTTTGCCATAAAACTTGTGAACAACAAAGATTCGCAGCCACATACTCGGCTTCGACAGTGGACAAGGCAACTGAAACTTATTTTTTGCCAAATAAAGACACCAAACATTGTCCTAAAAATTAATAAGTTTCTAAAGTGCTCTTTATATATAATAGACTATCAGCAAAAATTGCATCCAGATAGCTAATCAAGTCAAAAGAAGAACTCCTAGGATACCAAAGTCCTAAATGGAAACTTCCATTAAGATATTTGAAAATTCTTTTGATTACATTCCAATGAGACTCTCTAGCTGTAATAACCCTGGTTTTTAAATTATTTAATTAAATAATGAGATATGCAGTGTTAATAAAATTTAAAAGTTACATTTAATTATTTTACTATTTTGTGATTTATTATCATTATTGTATGTTTAATTGAATTTTCTATGTAAATATATTAATTTGGAATTTATTATTTTGGACGTTTAAGTTCCATTATGTATATTTATTATTTTTTAATACTATTATTTTAATAACATTAATTTAGTGCATGGTTATTTTAACATTATTTTTAAGTACTAATATTATTTTATTAATTTACATGATTTGAGTATTATTAATATTTTGAGTACATCATTAGTATTTTATTTTTATTGATTTACATTATTGATAATTATTATTTTTGATAGTGTTATTTTATTAATATTAATTCTTAGTGCATTATAATTTGATTATTATTATTTTTATTTAATTACATTATTGGTATTATTATTATTTATTGTTTATGTAAAGGCTATATTTTTAAGTGTTAATGTATATGTGTGTTTATATATACATATATGTCTGTGTGTGTATGTGTGAGATATTTATTTATTGTGTGGTGGAGGTTTATTATAATATAAGGTTATATTATATAAGTATAATATAAAGTTTTATTATATATATATATATACAAAACACAAGGAATGAAGAACAAAAACGCAGCCAACCCTCCTTTGCCATCGCTGCCATTGTCTTCTTATTCTTCATAGGTCGTCAGAGCTTGTGGAATCAGCAGCAGTAGCTATGTTAGTGGTCACCAGAGGCATCACATATAGCGGGAACTAGCTTTTCCAGTACCGTTTGATCCCTTAACCTCCGAGGAGGTTAATTCCGAGCTTGGTTTTAGCTCTAACTTGATCTTTGGTGAGTTTTAGTTGATTTTTGATTTAAGCTTTAGAGTTTTTCCCTTTTTTTCAGTTGATCTTATGTGTTTTGGATAATTTACCTTAACAAATATTGTTTCTAGATGATTAATCTATATGAAAATATTTTTGTTTTGATTTTTAGAATTTATTTGAAATTTTGTTAAATTTTTATTATTTTATTATTATTTATCTAATTTTCATAAATTTATTTATTTAATTATAAAATTTTGTTGAATTAGTGTTATTATGAGTTAATATTAATTTTAGAGTAAAGAAAATAATTTTTGAGAATATTGTGTAATTTTAAGAAATATTTATAGTATGTAATTTTGAAATTTTGAGTTAAATGTGTATTTTTGGTAGAAATTAGAGCTTAATTATGTCTTTTAGTTGATATTATAATATTATTTGTTAGTAAAATAATTTTTATGAATTTATATAATTTTTATGGAATTTTATATAATTTGTGTGTGTTTTGAATTATTAAGTTAAATAAGTATTTTTGTTGAAATTATTGGTTAAATATGTGTTTTGGTTGATATTAGTATATTATATGTTGATTAAATGATTTTAATGAATTTCTATAATTTTTGAGGAAATTGTTTAGTATATTGGATATTTTATATTAAAGGGGTAAATGTGTAATTTTGTGTTAATTATAGTTAAATATTATGTTTTAGTTGATTTTATAATTATTTAAGGTATTAAGATTATTTTTACAAATTAATTACTATTTTTAACTAATTAATACTATTTTTCAAAAAAATTATTTTCAAATAATATATTATATATCGTTTTGGTAATAAAATGGGTTTTAAACTAATTTTATTATATAATTAAGATATTTAAGCAATTAGATGTGAATTTTATTATGTTATGTTGAATAATTGTAAAATTTAATTTTTATTAATATTATATAATATTTAAGATTTTATTAGTTAAATTGTGATAATTTTGGAATATTATGTAAATAATAAGTGTATTTATTATTTTGAGGCTAAATGTGTATTTTATTATTTTTGTGATGTTAAATTGTGATTTTTAAATATTATTTACAATTTATGTAAATTTAATTGTAAAAAAATGGGAATTTTATTCCATTTATGAATTTTTATTATTAAATATCATTTAAATTAGACTTTTATGTTTTAATTAGGAAATAAAGACTTTTAATTATTTTTATGGGTTTTTGATGATTTTTATTATTTTACTGTTTAATATTATTGTTTGTGTATTGTGAACCTTGATTGGGGATTTCTGGAGTTTGGGGTCCCAACCCGAGATGTTGTGTTTTGAGATTTTAGAAGTGTGTTTTCTGTGCAGGATCAGCCCTACTTTTGTAGGGAGATGTCCTTTTACAAAGGAGACTCTGCCGAAACTTTGGTAGATTTCTCGTAAAACATGACAACTGGTCCGAGTCTAGTTCTGATTTTTGATTGAGTCTGCCTATAGTAATCCTAGAAGCATAGAGTTAGAAGTTTATTCTGATAATTATTATTATTTGATTTTTCTAGCTGTACTGAGATCGAGGCCTAACGGACTAGGCCCGCCGAGTTTGTCTCGTGGAGGGCTAATCTGTGAGTTATTATACTGTATATATATATGCATTACATATAGGATGCATGACTTAGGATTTTTCATTTTCATTATATGTTTTAAACAATATTTTAATTTATAATATGATTTGGTATATTTTCGGTTTATTTTTAGTATATCTTAATATATATATATTTGCAAATTTTGTACATACATTTAATATGTCACTAGTATATTTAGAGTTTATTTTTTATATATGTGTGTTAGATATTTAGGTTTTTTTTAAGTATATTTTGGACATATGTTAAAATTAAATACATGTTTTAAATATATATTTATTCATGATTGTTTTATTAAATAATTAGTATACTTTAGGTATATTTTTAGTATATTTTAGGTGTATTCCTAAATAATTGAATGTCATATTATTGATTTATACTTAAATTGTTTTTAATTATATTTTTGGTATATTTTTTATATATTTCCAAATAAATGCATGTTATATTATCAATTCATACTTAATTGTTTTTAAGTATATCATTGGTTTATCTTTGGTATATTTCATATTTGACTTTATTTGACATGTATATACTTGAAATATACTTAGTTTATTTTAGATATATGTCTAGTATATATATGGTTTATTTTATCATTATGATTATTATTATGCGTTATTTGTTTGTCCATATGAATGTTTTATTTTAAATGAAGGATATCGATAGAACGTGTTACCTGGTAGGTAGCACTAGGACCGTGTATGTACCAGTGTGATAGATTTAGGTTTGAGTGAGGAATTAATTGTGGTGATTACAATTTGATTGATAATGATTTGATTGATGTAATTGAGATATAATGTGATTGATAGTGTGATTGCTGGAGCTCGGTTGACCAAGTGTCTCGGGGCCAATCACACTGATAGTTAGATTACTAGAGCTCGGTTGACTTAGTGTCTCAGGACCAGTCTACTGTCCAGAATGGAATAAGTGATCTATTTAGATTTAAGTGAGTCTGTATGGCTAGAGTGATAATATGATTGATTGAGGTTAAGATCAATAGGGTTTTATTTGATCCTTCTTGTATTAAAATAAATGTTTTCTGCATTTATTATGTTTATAAAAGTAGAGTTTGACATTTGTGTGAAATGCGTGTATATGCATATATATATATGCTTGACTGGATATGGTTTAGATTGCATGTATATATAGTATAATAATTCACTCAGTGAGGTCTAATCCCCCTCGATTATTTTTTTTTTCAGGAGATCCTATATCGTCAGACCATAGTAGTAAAGTCTTCACCGGCGTTCTTCTGTCCCAGCTATTTTATGTAGATGTATATTTTGAACTCTGATTTGTATTCTAGAAACTGCAGTAGTAGTGTCATTGTATCAGAAGAGTATTACTTTGTTTTGATACCTTGTACTCTAAAGGTTGTATTTGAATATTGTATGAAGATATTCATTTATTAAAGGATTTGGAATATCTATTTTATATAATTATTTTGAGAAAAATTTTAATTCAATTGTATTTATTTATTACATGTTTTATTTTTCTAAGGCTTGCTACGGGTTCCAGATTTGAAAGAATTCTTGTTCCTTAGCGCCAGTCATAGCCCCTAGTTTAGGTTGTGACACTAACGCTAGATTAAAACCTAGAACATAAGTATTTAACAAATAAAATATCTGATCTGCTAGCGGTTTAATAAAGAAGGGATCTGATAATACTTCTAAATTACTTTTCATCAACCAGTTTGCCATGCTTATCCTTGTTGAATTTGGTTATAGCACTCATCAGAGTTTTGCTTGATTTAAATCCATCCATTCCAAACTTTTTGAGAATATCTCTTGCATATATAGTTTGATTGATGAAAATCCCATCTTTGCATTACTTGATTTGTAGTCCAACGAAGAATTTGAATTCACTTATCATACTCATCTCAAATTCTCTTTGCATGAGCTTAGAGAATTTCTCACACAAGAAATGGTTAGTAGCTCCGAAGATAATATCATTTATATATATTTGCACAATAAATAAATCATGCTTAAATTTCTTTATGAAAAGAGTTGTATCAACTTTTTCTTTAGAGAAACCTTTCTCTAATAAGAAGTTGCTTAATCTTTCATACTAAGCTCTTGGAGCTTGTTTCAATCCATACAATGCTTTTGAAAGTTTAAACACATGATTAAGAAAATTAAAATTTTTAAAACCTGGAGGTTGTTCAACATAAACCTCTTCTTCAATAAAACTATTTAAAAATGCACTATTAACATCCATTTGAAAAAGTTTAAAATCCATGAATGATGCAAATGCAAGTAGCATTCTAATAGTATTTATCCTTGCAATGGGGGCAAAGGTTTAATCATAATCAATGCCTTCTTCTTGATTATAACCTTTAGCTACAAGTCTAGCTTTGTTCCTAGTTATGGTATCTTATTCATTCATTTTATTTCTAAACACCCATTTGGTGCTTATAATAAGATGGTATTTTGGTCTAGGAATTAAGATTCAAACTTTGTTCTCTCAAATTAATTTAACTCTTCTTGTATAGTTAGGATCCAAAATTCATCACTCAATACATTATCAATATTTTTTTTATTCAATTTAAGAAATGAAGGCTAAATTTAGAATTTACTTAAATTGAGACTTGGTAGTTACCTCTTTTATAGTATCACCAATGATGAGATCTTAAGGATGTGCTTTTTTGAATTGTCAATCCTTTGGAAAATCATCCTTTAAAGTAAGTTGAGGCATCTCCTCTTCTTCCTTCTTTCTAGGATCTTTAAGCTCCAAAGGTTTGATAACATTTTCTTCTTGAGTCTTCTCATCCACAAGCTCACCCATATTGTCATTGACATTACAAATATTGTTTTTAGGATAAGTGAGTTTGATTCATCAAATGCAATATGTATTAACTTTTCAACTACTAGGGTTCTCTTATTAAAGACTCTTTGCTACGGGTAGAATGGCCAAGGAAAATTCCTTCATTAATTTTAAAGTCAAATTTTCCAACATTATCCTTGGTATTCAATATAAAGCACTTGCATCCGGATACTCTTAAATATGAAATTTTAGGTTTTCTATTATTCTATAGCTCATAGGAATTTTATTTAAAATTGGTCTTTTAATTACTCTATTTGCAATATAGCAAGATGGGTTAACGACTTTCATCCAAAAGTATAGAGGCAAATTATACTCATAAAGCATTATTCTAGCCATTTGCACTAGAGTTCTATTTTTCTTGTTAACTACCCATTTTATTAATGAGTTTTAAAAGAAGAAAATGTTTGTGAAATACCATTTTCTTTATAAAAGGTTTTAAAGAATTCATTTTCAAATTCGGCTCCATCATCACTTCTAATAGATTAAATAAAAAAACCTTTTTCTTTTTTAATTCTTTATGAAAATTTTGCAAAAGCTTTAAAAATATCATTCTTATGAGCTATAAAACACACCCAAGTGTATCTAAAGTAATCATAAACCAATACATATGCATAGAGCATTCCATCGAGACTAGCAACTCTAGTTGGTCCAAACAAATCCATATGTATAAGTTCAAATGGCCTAGAAGTAGAAACTACATTTTTTAGCTTAAATGAGGACTTGTATTGTTTTCCATTTTGACAAGCATTACAAGGTTTATCATTCGTGAATTCGAGTTTTGGTAAACCAATCACAAGTTCATGCTTATAAAGATCATTTAAAAGCTCAAATTTGTCATATCCTAACCTTTTATGCCATGTCCATGTGTCATGGGAAATAGACATTGAATATTTGATATCTTTATTATCAATCTTATTCAAATTAATAATATAGACATTGTCTACTCTTTCACCACTAAAAATCACTTTGTTTTCATCAAGACTACTAACAAAGAAATTTCTAGGATAGAAAGTGACCTTATTTCCCATGTCAAATAATTGACATATACTTTGCAAATTTTGTTTAAGACCATCAACAAGCAGCATATGGTGAATGGATAAGAATTAAGGATTACCAATTTCTCAAATGTCAACAATCTTTCCTTTTGCATTATCCCCGAATGTGACATGTCATTTATCCTTTATATTAAGCTTCCCATTATATGTCTTGAACATTCACTATCAAGATACCACTTGCTTTTCGTTCATATGGACTTCAAGCTCAACTAAAAAACATAATTTAAACACTCCTTTAAACCTTAATTAGTCTAGGTTTGTTAGTCTCAAAATAATCTGAAGGTAGCAATTACAAATATAGTTTTCAATAAAAGCATACATTGCTAAAGTGACTTTTGGTCATGCAATGTAAACATTTAACATTGGCAAATTTATTTTCCTAGGATGATATGGTTTCCTAATGTATGAATTATGTCTTTTATATTATGGTGGTATGTGTCTCCTATTCATAGTGTGTGATATGCATTGACAATGATAATGTGTATTTTGGTAGGTTTATGCAACATGTTTAGGAGCATTGTGTTGTGTTGTATTATATTTAGCATACAAATAAGCATGCTTAGGTGGTGGTTTTCTAGTTTTATTCTTACCTCTTTGTGTTAATAAAGGTTGAGTCTTATAAGGCTTTCCCTTATTATTTTACACATAAGACTTTTTAGCTTTGAAAGCTTAAGTCTCATTTAGTTCTGAGGTAGAGGAAATTGAATTATATGAGGCTTTAACAAATTTAATATAAGATGATAATGAGGATGAAGGCATTCCATTTTCATATCCAATTCCATGAATATTTCCATGGAGTTTTTTAGAGTTAAGTAGACTATCTATACTCTCCTTTTCTCTTTTGAATTTGGAAATGGAATTTTTTTAACTCTAAGACCTTATTAGAAATCTTATAATTTTCATTACTTGCTTTCTTAAGTTGCTCTTATAAGGAATTAGAAGATTTTAAATTACTAGCAAGTTCGTCATTTAATTTAACAATATTAGAAAATTCATTTTTAAAATTTTTAAATTCCTTGGTTAAGCTAGATAACTCATGCTTATAATATTTTTTTGTAAAAAGTACGCTTTTACAGTTAATAAAGAGTTTGCTCACAATAGAGTTTTTATCATCATCACCGTCATCATCATAATCACAATAATCATCATAAGAAGAGTTAGAAGTAGATGATATCTCATTTTTATTTTCAAAAGTTATGAAGCAAAGGTTGGCCACTTCTTGTTACTCCATTTCCATTTTCGATTCAAATGTGTCATCACATGTAGCTTATATGGCCTTCCTTTTCTCCTTTGCTCCCTTGTTCTTGAATTCAAGTTTAGAGTGCTCACTTCATATGTGACTTGGTTTCTTGCATTCATAGTAAGTAACCTTTTTAGTTTTCTTCTTGCCTTCTCCTTCATACTTCTTATTGAAGTCTTTTGTTCTTGAGGAATATTTCTTTCTGAAGAACATCTTGAAGTTCTTAGTGAGCATGGCAATATCACCATTTTCATCACTAGAATCTTCAATACTATCATCTTCACTTTCTTCTTGTAAAGCCTTCAATGCTATGCTCTTTCTCTTTTCTTCCTTCTATTCTTATTCTTCACCTTTTTGCTTTATTATAAGCTCATGTGTAAGGAACTTTCCAATAAGCACATCAGTTGAGAGGGTAGAGAGATCTTAAGCTTACTCGATAGAAGTGGCCTGAGATTCCCAATCTTTCTTAAATAAGATTCCTAAAATCTTATTATTCACCTTATCTTTAAAGAAATATTTTCCAAGTTTCTTGAGGGTTATAAGGAGAGCATTAAGATGGTTTGTCATCCCTATGATTAATTCTTGAGGCTTCATTTTGAAGAGTTCGTATTCATACATATGAAGTTAAACCTTCTTGCTTCTTACTTGTACATTGCCTTCATAATGATTTTCTAAGGTCTCCCATTTTTTCGTGGTCAAAATGCAATGTTAAAGCTTGTCTCCTTCTTTTCTTAACATTGAAGATATTAGAGTGATCATTACCTTTTTATTTTTATGATTCTCTTCTTTTTGTTTATTGTTTCATTGACTATTGCTAGAGTAGTTACCATACCATCCATGGTAGCTTTAAGTGATTCCTAACCTTTTAGGACAATGTCCTAAAGTTTGATGGGATCACTATCTAAATATAGGTCCATTTCGAACTTCTAATGAGGATAGTCACTACCATCAAAGAATGGTCTAAATGAAGTAAAATTTTGAAGTTCACTCCCCATGATCTTTCATTCTTGCAATTAAGTTGCTAGAATTCAAGCTCCGATACCAATTGAAAGCATCCTAAAGAGGGGTGAACAGGACAATTGAACAATAAAAGATAATTAAAAGAATTTTAGCAAGAATTAAAAAAATGTTGAGAAGGAAGAATGATGAACATAAGAATTTAAGGAGTTTGGATTCTTAACAATCCTATATATGTGCCTAACTTTCCCAAGTTAGGATTTTGAATCACTATAATCTATTCTCCTAGATTAATTCTTACAACTTGAGTTTTAGGCTTAACTCAAACTTTACAACTTGGGTTTTTAAGGCTTATAAAAAAATGGATACACAAGTATTTTCAAAGCTCACACTAAAACTAAATTTTCAAGTTTTTTAATGGCTAAACACTTAATCCAATTCCTTTAAAATAGAATCTTACTTCTTAATTTCTTAACCCCTAAAAATAGAAGAATAAGAATTTCTATTCTAACATTCACCAACTCTCTCAAAATTTATACAAAATATAAAAATAATTTAAGAGAATTTTTCAAAGCTTAATTGAATGCTTGAGAGTATATAAATGATAAATAAGTTTCTTAACCTCTAAATGATCTTCAGAGGTTGTATTTATACTTGATCAATTCAATTATAGCTGTTGGAAATAATAATTTCATTTGCAATAAATTCAAACATCATTTGAATGTCATTTAGACTTTTAATCTATAAATATTATACTCTCAGTCCGAAATTCATCAGTCCTGATCGAGACATTAAAAAATATATCCATTATAGCGATTATGTTTGAAATCTCATATTGGTCAAGGGCATCATCCCCATTGAGACTGAGATTGGGATATGTACTATATCAAAATTTGAAGATTTGTTGAAGTTGGTCCCGATTGAGTAGCCTGATCTCGAGCGAGAGTGCCTAGTTCCGATCCACATCCCGATTCAGACTAGGGCTTGTGACTATTGTCTAAAGTAAATTTTCTTTGATATTTCTTCATCATTTTGACTTCCAATTGAGTCCTAACTTATTCATACTTAAAAAAACAAATTAAATGCTTAAAAATACGTTTGTTAAGATCAAAATCAATATTGATCATTGCTACGTCAATAGTTATACAACTTATAAGTGTGGTGAGCACAAGTCTTAAATAGGATAAAATTTTACTTGTATAACCCTTCATGACATAAAGATTTCCATTCCCAAGGATCCATTTTGCATTTTATACATAGCTAAATATCAAGCAACATATAAACACATTAACTTAGGAAACTTTTAGTTTAAGAAAACTTATAAACTTTTAATTTGATGTAGACCGCAATACTTGTCTATAAGCTTTGGATGTTTTAGGTTTAACTCTTGAATCAATTGCTTTAACCTCCTAAATGTTAGGCCTCTAGCTTGAAACATTAAAACTCTACCAAATCACCTTCTTGCTTAGATTTGATTAGTTGCAAGTAGCCTCTTAAATGACCTTCACAAGTCTTGCACTAATTCAATCTTTAGCAAGAACACTTAGGGTTTATTTTGTAAATGTTGTTTCTATCCTTTTATAGTATGTCTCTAACCATCTAACCTTATAAACATATCTTAGGTTATGTATATATAGACAAAAGCAAGCACCTTATCACATTACCTCTTACATCACATGTATACAACTCATTAAGATAAGTATACAACTTGTATAAGTGATAAGTTTGTAGAGAATACATCTAATGTATTAAGTCTACATTTGTTATTACATATATTTATGTGATCTAATCCTAATCCTTGCCATAGTTAATAATCTACACATTAGAGATAATATGTGCCTAATATTCCAAATTTGTCATGGTCAACAATTTATGCATTAAAGAGCATTATGCCTAATATGACAAATTTGACCATATCCTTTTATATGAACTTAGACTTGGTAATTAGGCCAACACTTGGCCCAAGCCCAATCCATTAGGCAAATGGGCCTATACTAGGTTCATGGGCTTTCTCAACATCTTAGATTAATCATTGGTCCAAAATTCTTTTGGGCTTAGGCCTAAACTATGTGGGCCATTAATCTAAGTCTAAATTGAAAAAACACATATATTATTAATTTAATACTTAAATTAATATCTCATATTAATTAAGCATAATTTAATAATTAAATCCTTACTTGAATTAGATTTCATGATATGTTAGAATCATTGATTAAAGAATAAATCCAATTATATTAATCTTAATTAATTGATTAAACACTTTAATTAATTATTAGATTAATATTGATAATTATTTGGTGAAACTCTTTTAGGCATGACTTACTAGGTTCATGTCTAATTGGCAATAAAAACTAATATAAACACTTGATATTATTTCAAACTCCTTTCATATCTAAGTATGAAAATCCCAATTACACATAATTAGTTCTCATAAGTTGTGAGTGACCCCTAGTATCGATATCATAACTACCCAATTAAAAATGAATACATATATTGACTCACACAAACCTTTTGGTCATAATTACCGTGCACTAAAATCCCTTCATTAAAAGATCTTGATATAGCTTAAAGTTATAGTTTAGTCAAACTCTAATAGTTTTATCATATGACCTCATCTCAAGTTCTAATTCTTGATAAAATATAACAAATACTGGAAACACTTTTCTAGCACTGAAACTCTTTCAAACTATGCCATGTTTGTCTTAGCCAAGAATCTATTCATCAAGAACAAACTTAGATAACATAAGAACTTATCTTGGTTCGCTCGAGGCAATGAATCCGATCGTATTTGAACACCCATCCCTACATTTAATCGACTAGAGCCATCATACATCATATACCCATGTCTGATTAACATAAGCACGTAAGAAGTAACAAACCTTAACCACTCAAATGTGGATAACCATGTCACCTCAGATCAAAGGACTATATGCACCTTTATGACCTAGATTGTGATTGTTGACTATAAGTGAATATCCATGCAATCATAAATCTAACATTACTGTTCGATCCACCCATCATATGAGTATCCACATGTCTATTCTAATATCTCATATCAAATAGTATGAGACTCACTACCTCTTACTATTAGTATCATATACTAATAAAGGAAAATAGATAGAAGTTATAATCAAATTAATATTACCCAAATATTAATTTATCGACTATGAACATTTTATAGCATATGTACTAAATAAATTTGTAGCTCATATTATCAACTTTTGATAATGAATTTATTTAACATGATGCTAAGGGACAAATATTCAATTAAATAAACAATTTAGATAATATAATATTATTTTATTACCATTTGGGATAATTTACATTGTCAAAATATGTTATTGGCCTCTACAACATACCACCTATACTAACAGTAATAACCAATATCATTGGCCTATATCTGCATTTATTTTTTGAAAATTATACTAACTGTCACATTGTATAAATTTTAGACATCTTATGATTTTTTTTATCTTAATTAGCTTTCCAATTTTATTTTATTAAAGTAGAAAATAAAAAGCGACTTTATTCTAGGAGTAATTATATATGTTTTTATGAAACTGAATTTCTCATATAAAAATGAATTCTCCTTTCTATAATAGGGAGTTATTATTTGATAAAATGTGATGTATATATACCATGAATTTAATTTCTACTAAACTGGAAAGTTATTTGATACGTTGTTGTTGTTGTTATTTAATTTTTAAAAAAAACTAATAACTTCATAAATATTTATTTTGAAAGTAATTTCATAAAAAAAAAAGAGCAAATAAAAATAAAAAAAAAAAGAGAAAAAGTAAAAAAGAAGGGGAAAAGGTGAAAAAATAAAAATAAAGAAAAATAATAAGAAAATAAAAATAAAAATGGAATGGAAAAAGAAGGAAAAGATAAAAAAAAAACAATGAGAAAATAAAAATACATAAAGAGAGAAAGGAAAAAGGATGAAAAAAGAAGAAAATAAAAATTAAAAAGAAAGGGATGAAAAGGAAAAATAAAAATAAAATAAAAATAAAATAGAGGAAAAGAAAAAAAAGATGGAGGAAAAATTAGGGAGAAAATAAAATAAGAAGAAATAAAAAATAAAAAAATTATTTAAAAAGGAAAAATTGTAAAATATATGGGTAAACCTTACCCCAACCCATTTAAAAAGGGATTAAAATTTATACCTCTTTTATTACCCATTTAACTTTTATAAATGATCCATACCCATTTAATATGAGTGGGTAAATGGATATGGTAATGGTAATTTTTGCCACTTATAGCTATAAGGGACCAGCAGCAGTGATGGCACTGAAGTTAATTTGGATTTCATTCAGTCACTACAACAGCTATATTCAGAATCAAGGAGCATAACACTAGCACAACTAGACTTGGCAACACCAGCTAAATTTGTCAACTACTACTATATTAATCTTCTTTCAAAAGAGGGATTACTACCAATTGACGATGAGCAGTCAAGCAGGATTGTTGAATCCTATACAAAAGACCCATTGCTATTCTTTGAAGATTTCAAGAATTCAATGCTAAGAATGGGAAGGTTAAGGCGCTCATTGGGAATAATAGGGAGATGCGTAAGAATTGTAGGGTTGTTAACTAGAGTTAAAGCTCATTAATCTTTTGAAAATAAGTCTAAAAAAGAAATCACTCATTAAGGTAGGTAATATTTATAGCACGTTTCCTTCCAAGATTCATATATGCGTCCTTTAAACTAGTGCATCAATGATCTTCAACTTATTTGTAGTAAATTATCCATCAATATTACAGGTATCAAATATGCTAAAATAGACATGTGGTTATTAATTAACTAATTGCTTTTATGGTTGGAAGTGCATTTGCATCTGACATTGTTTTTCATGGGCATCACTAGCCTACCAGAAATTTCTATTAAAGATTAATACAAAAGCACATAGAAGACATATTACATAAAATTATTCAATGATACACAGTTGGGGCAGTACTCACCCCATGCAATGATGATGCTTATAACTAATAGACTAAACTAGGATGGTTAATTCCCACAATTAACCAAGTGCACTAATAGCTGGATTGAAAAATCATTGTACATATAATTTAGCACTTTCAGATCATAGTGATTCCTGTTGTGCCTGACCTTGCACTGCCATGAGTTAGCCACCACTCTCTCACTAGGTACTAAACAACACGTGCTGCCTATGACTTACTCTTCAATTTCATGTTCTTAAAGAGAGGAAAAAGCATAATTAGGAATAAAAGTATACTATTTAAAGGGAAAAAAAGTGCCATAATTTTTCTTTGAATGTTGAAAAGTTTGATACATTTTTTCTTTCATGGAAAAGTTTGATATTTTTAAATATTTTCAAATAAATAATTTTAAAAAAATTAATTTCTAATCGTCATTGAAAACTAGGGCTTGTTGCAATGAAAATACAAAAAGAGGAGCAAGTTAATTAAAAGAGGCATGATTTGTTATTAACTATATAGGGGTATCAAAACAAGTTGATGGGTCGTGTTCGTGTCTGATTGATTCACTTTGTTGACATGATTAGGGTTAATACGAACACAACCCATTTAATAATAGTGTCAAATATTTCAACCTTAACATGACATAAAAATTAAATGGATTACATGACATGTGTAACCCATTTATTTAAATGGATTGTATTGATCATAAAATTTAACACAACTCATTTAACCTGTATAAAATTTATAATATATAAAAATACTATTTTTTCAAAAAAATAAAAATAATAAAAATAATATCTATAATTTAACAATTTGCATAATAAAACTATAAACATATTAGTTTTTATAAAAAAAATTTCTATAAATGACTAATTTATTAATTAAAATCATAATAAACTATGTGAATTTTTAATGGGTCATGTCACGTCTTGTCGAGTTGGCACAACCCAACATGACACATATATAAATGAGTTCATGTGTTAACCTACGACACAATTTGATTAAATCGTGTCATAAACAGGTTGACCCGTTTCTAATAAGAACCCATTTAATCTTAACCCCTAATTTTGCTTGTTAGGGGAATCGTATTCACTTGTCATGACTTATTTTGACCCCCTTACTATATATAATATATACACTGAAAACCCTAGGCAAATTTATCTGCAACCAGGAACTGCATGCATATATATGTCCAACTTCAACTCAACTATACATAGATTAATTAGTTCAACTTATCAAACTAGCAATTATAATTAATCATTCAGAGAAAAAGCTTGTGTTATAAACATATCAAAACACATTAACATGGCCCATGATTCTCTCATATTTCGCATGCATACATGAATTTGGAAGGAAATGTATTACTTATATTACCTAACTTAACGAGTGCTTTTTCTTTTAATTAGTTTCAAAAGATTCTCAATTATAGGAGAAATTATATAAAACTTAGCCTTTTTATAACATAGAAGACATGTTACTGTCACGACCCAAAACAGGGGCCATGACCAGCGCTAGGGAACGGGAATTCTTTCGAATCCGGAACCCATAGCAAGCCTAAAAATAAAATAAATCATGCAATAATAACAATAACCATATATTATGCAGCGGAAATAAAAATCATAAATATAATGATAACACTTCATCACTGGATTTGAATCAAATCTCATCACAAACATAAAATCTCTTTAATACAAATCCAGTTTCAACATAATACATCTCTTTAAAATAAAATACATGAAATCCAATACTAATTCACAACTACTGCAGTGTCTAGATAAAATAAATAAGACTCAAGTAGACAGTTTACATAAAGAAGTCGGGGCGGAAGAAATCCGGCGTATCGACCTGCTACTGAGGTCTGAGAATGTTGACTCTCCTGAAAAATAGTCAACGGAGGGGAGTCAGACCTCACTGAGTGAATTACTATAATATATATACATACACACTAAATGATAATGCATACAATCAATAGTATATGTGTAATATGTATATATACAAGCAATTTCACACAGATGCAGAAAATCATTTTTATATATATTTTATTTGTAATATCCCGTGTTTTTAAAATATTTTTACACAGTATCGGGATATGCAGTGTTAATAATTTCTGTATTTTATATGATATTTTTACGAGTTAATATGTATTTAAAACCTATTTTAATTACTGTGTATTATTTTCAGTGTTTTACATAAAATTTTCCCGGGACTTGCATTTTCGGGGAAATTTTCACGTAAACAATGTATTATTAATTATTTTAAACGTATTTACGGACTTGCATGAACTCATGCGTATTTTTAAATTATTAAATAAAGCCTGTGAGTGTATATTTATTTAATTAGGGTTTATTATTACCCTAATATTTTATTAAGTATTTATTTGTTTTATTGTTATTTAATTAATTTTATTTAGTATAAATTATTAAAATATTAAATTTTATGTGTGTGGTGTATATTTGATGTGTGTAATTTAATATTATTTTAATATATAGTATAAAGTATATATATATACATATATTTGTCAAAAGTACAAAAGAATTGGAAAATTACACATTTGCCCCCGATTCTCCTTCTTCCTCCCGATCCTTCCCCTTGCCGTCCGGGCGTCTGTCATGCCGTTTCTACACCGTGGGTGTGCCGTCCGGTGTGCCACCGTCTTCCCCGACCAATTCCGCCGCCTGAGGAGGCCGTTTCCGGCGTCTGGAAGTCGATTTTGGCCGGAGAAGCCGAAAATCGATCCACCGTCGATCACGTCGATTCCGGCCACCGTTTTCGATACCGCCGGTCTCTTTCTTCTCCTTGAGCTCCGGTGAGGGTGATTCTAGCTTTGGTTTGAGCTGAATTGGTCTAGAATTGCTTAGGTTTTGATTTTTCAATTTCGGCCTATTAGGGTTTTTGATTTTTTTGAGCTTTGAATTGATTGATTCATGAAAACTCCCTTCACAAATGTTGATCCTAGTAGCTCAATATACATGTAGGAATTTTTGTAGAATTTTTGGAGATTTTTTGGATTTTTGGGTATTTTTGAATATTTTAATATTATTTTCTAATTTTCGGAAATTAATTATTTAAATTATGAAATTGGGGTTTATGGTTAAATTAGGTGTTGAAATGAATTATAGGAATTTATTTGGAATTTTTATGAATTTCTAAGTATTTATTTTGAATTATTTGAGTTTATGTAATTTTGGAAAATTAGGGTTAATTGTGTTTTAAATTGAAATTAATTGGTTAATTGAGTTTAATTATTAATATTATTGATAAATATGTTGAGAAAATTAATTTTGGATAATTGTATGATTTTTGGTGAATTTTTGAAGTAATTTAAGTATATTTATATATATAGGGGTATTTTGGTAATTTTACCCTAAATTGTCTAAAAATGTAATTTAATCGGTTTTAATAATTATTTAAGGTATAAAAATGATTTCTACAAATTATTTGGTATTTTTAACTAATTAAAACTATTTTTTGTGAATTATTTTCAATTATATATATAATATACGGTTTTTCTAATAAAATGAGTTTTTATCGGTTTTTACAGTGTTTTAAGGTTAATTATGTAATTTTTACCTATGAGATGTATTACTATGTTGTGAGGATATTTTTGGTATACTTGGAATATGTTCTGTGTTTGTGGACCCCGGTCGGTGGACTGTAGTTTGGAGTCCGACCGTGGGATTTTGATTGTGTTGAGCCTATTTCTCGAAGTGTGTTTCTTTGCAGGGTCGGCTCTACTCTTTTGAGTAGAGAGATGTCCGTTTTACAGGGGAGGTTCTGCCGAATTTTCGGTAGAATTCTCGTAAAACGTGATGTCCAGTCGAACCCTAATTCTGTTTTCGTATTTTAATACTCTAGATTGAATTCTAGGATTTCTGTTAGGTTTATTCTGATATCGGTTATTTATTTCTTGTTTAGTTGCGCCGAGACCGAGGGCTAGTGGACCAGGCCCGTCGGACCCGTCTCGTGGAGCACATTAGGTGAGTTACTATACTATATATA
Organism: Mallotus nudiflorus; assembly: GCA_947683625.1. NCBI lineage: Eukaryota > Viridiplantae > Streptophyta > Magnoliopsida > Malpighiales > Euphorbiaceae > Mallotus > Mallotus nudiflorus. The sequence continues at coordinate 4,598,593 of CANTUR010000283.1, read as the reverse complement.
TATATGCTTAGGATGCATGATTTAGAAATATATGTTTTATTTTGATTAAAAATGCATAAATATTATGATTGTATTTAAGTATATTTCTGGTTTATTTTGGTATATAATAAATTATATACATGTTTTATTAATAAAATATATTTAAAATGTTTTTAAATATATTTTTAGTTTAATTTATGATTTGACTGGATTTATTTGACGTATATATACTCGAAATATACCTGGTTTACGTTTGGTATATTTCCGGTATATATATGGTTTATATTGTTGTTTTATTTAAATTCATGCATCATTTATTTGTGAATGAATGATTTATTTATTAATGAAGGATATCGATAGAACGTGCTACCTAGTGGGCAGCACTAGGACCGAGTACGTACCGGTACGCCTATAGCTTTAGGCTATATTACTAAATTATTTGTGGATATTGATTTATTATGATTATCGATGTGTGAGATGTGATTTGGGTGTGATTGCTGGAGCTCGGTTGACCAAGTGTCTCGGGGCCAATCACACTGGCAGTCAGACTGCTGGAGCTCGGTTGACTTAGTGTCTCGGGGCCAGTCTACTGTCTAAATGGATTAAGTGGATATATTTGGAATAAGTGAGCCTGTGTGGCTAGAGTGTTGTTTAACACTATTATTCTGAGGTTGCGATATTCTAGGGTTCTATGTGATCCTTCATAAAAGATGATTTTCAGATAAAATATATAAAAATGATTTTTATTGCATCTGTGTGCAATTGCCTGTATATATGCATATTATATATATACTGTTGACTGTATGCATTATCACTTAGTGTGTATGTATATATATTATAGTAATTCACTCAGTGAGGTCTGACTCCCCTCCGTGACTATTTTTCAGGAGAGTCATCTTCCTCAGACCTCAGTAGCAGGTCAATACGCCGGATTTCCTCCGCCCCGGCTTCTTTATGTAAACTGTCTACTTGAGTCTTATTTATTTTATCTAGACACTGCAGTAGTTGTGAATTAAAGTATTGGATTTCATGTATCTTATTTTTTTAAAGAGATGTATTATGTTGAAACTGGATTTGTATTAAAAAGATTATATATCTATGAGATGAGATTTGATTCAAATCCAGTGATAAAGTGTTATCATTATATTTATGATTTTTATTTCCGCTGCATATTATATGGTTTTTGTTATTATTGCATGATTTATTTTATTTTTTTTAGGCTTGCTACGGGTTCCGGATTCGAAAGAATTCCCGTTCCCTAGCGCCGGTCATGGCCCCTGTTTTGGGTCGTGACATTATTGAAAAATCCCAGTTTATGAAGGATCACATAGAACCCTAAAATATCGCAACCTCAAAAATAGTGTTAAACAACACTCTAGCCATATAGGCTCACTGAATCCAAATATATCCACTTAATCCATTTAGACAGTAGACTGGCCCCGAGACACTAAGTCAACCGAGCTCCAGCAGTCTGACTGCCTGTGTGATTGGCCCCGAGACACTTGGTCAACCGAGCTCCAGCAATCATACCCACAAACCACATCTCACATATCAATAATCATAATCAAATCAATATCCACAAATAATTTAGTAATATAGCCTAAATACTATAGGCGTACCGGTACGTACTCGGTCCTAGTGCTGTCTACTAGGTAGCACGTTCTATCGATATCCTTCATTAATAAATAAATCATTCATTCACAATTAAATGATGCATGAATTTAAATAAAACAACAAAATAAACCATATATATACCAGAAATATACCAAACATAAACCAGATATATTTCGAGTATATATACGTCGAATAAATTCAATGAAATCATAAATTAAACTAAAAATATATTTAAAAACATTTTAAATATATTTTATTAATAAAACATGTATATAATTTATTATATACCAAAAATAAACCAAAAATATACTTAAATACAAATCATAATATTTATGCATTTTTAATCAAAATAAAACATATATTTCTAAATCGTGCACCCTAAGCATATATATATAGTATAGTAACTCACCTAATGCGCTCCACGAGACAGGTCCGACGGGCCTGGTCCACTAGCCCTCGGTCTCGGCGCAACTAAACAAGAAATAAATAACCGATATCAGAATAAACCTAACAGAAATCCTAGAATTCAATCTAGAGTATTAAACACAGAATCAGAATTTAGGGTTCGACTGGACATCACGTTTTACGAGAATTCTACCGAAAATCCGGTAGAATCTCCACTGTAAAACGGACATCTCTCTACTCAAAAGAGTAGAGCCGACCCTGCAAAGAAATACACTTCGAGAAATAGGCTCAACACAATCAAAATCCCACGGTCGGACTCCAAACTACAGTCCACCGACCGGGGTCCACAAACACAGAATAATTCCAGATATACCAAAAATATCATTAAATCACAGAAATACATTTTATACGTAGAAATTACATAATTAACCTTAAAACACTGTAAAAACCGATAAAAACTCATTTTATTAGAAAAACCGTATATTATATATATAATTGAAAATAATTCACGAAAAATAGTTTTAATTAGTTAAAAATACCAAATAATTTGTAGAAATCATTTTTATACCTTAAATAACTATTAAAACCAATTAAATTACATCTTTAGACAATTTAGGGTAAAATTACCAAAATACCCCTATATATATAAATATACTTAAATTACTTCAAAAATTCACCAAAAATCATACAATTATCCAAAATTAATTTTCTCAACATATTTATCAAAAATATTAATAATTAAACTCAATTAACCAATTAAATTCAAATAAAAACACATTTAACCCTAATTTCTCAAAATCACATAAACTTCAATAATTCAAAATAAATACTTAGAAATTCATAAAAATTCCAAATAAATTCCTATAATTCATTTCATCACCTAATTTAGCCATAAACTCCAATTTCATAATTTAAATAATTAATTTCCAAAAATTAGAAAATAATATTAAAATATTCAAAAATACCCAAAAATCCAAAAAATCTCCAAAAATTCTACAAAAATTAATACATGTAGATTGAGCTACTAGAATCAACATTTGTGAAGGGAGTTTCCATGAATCAATCAATTCGAAGCTCAAAAAAATCAAAAACCCTAATGTGACCGAAATAGAAAAATCAAAACCTAAGCAAATCTAAACCATTTTAGCTCAAACCAAAGCTAGAATCACACTCACCGGACCTCAAGGAGTTGATGAAGACCGGCGGTGTCGAAAACGGTGGCCGGAGGAGGGAGAAACGGCGATGGATCAACTTTCGGCCAAAAGAGAAAAATGAAGCTGCCGGCGCCGGGGAAAGGAGCTGGAGGCGGCGGAGGACGGCTGGGAACGGCGGTGGCAAGCCAGGAGGCACACCGACGGTAGGTGGCCGGAGTTGCAGACGGTGAGGGGAAGAGGAATGGTGGTCGGGCGCGGGAGAAGGAAGAAGGAGAAGAAGAAAAAGAAAAAGAAAGAAAAAGGAAAGAAAAAGAAAAAGAAAAATAAAATAAAATAAAATAATTAAATATTAATAAAATAATAATAAAAAAATAAATTTTAAAAATTTAATAATAAATAAAATAATTAAATAATAATAAATAAATAAATAATACAATATTAGGGTTATATATATTAAACCCTAATTAAATAAATATACACACACGTAGGCTTTATTTAGTATTTTAAAAATACATATGAGTTCATGCAAGTCCGAAAATATATTTAAAATAATTAATAGTACATTATTTATGTGAAAATTTCCCCGAAAATGCAAATTCCAGGAAAATTTTACGTAAAACACTGAAAATAATACACAGTAATTAAAATAGGTTTTAAATACATATCAACTCGTAAAAATATCATAATATATATATATAAATTATTGACACTGCATATCCCGGTACAGTGTAAAAATATTTTAAAAACACGGAATATTACAGTTACCCAAAATTATTCAATGATACACAATTACTTTGGGGTAATGATGCATGACTAATGGTTGAGGACCGTTAAACTGGGACCATTAATATGCCTTGTATTGTGTCACGGACATTTAAACTAAGTTGTCACATATTCCAATATACCTAATCAAATATTCATAGACAATGGCTGAGGACTAAAAGATGAAAACCTAATGAAAGATGAAGAAAAATTGAAATCAATTTTTTATTTAAAATTTACCCTTCACACATACTATTTAAAGGGAAAAATAATGCCACCATTTTTCTTTGAATGTTGAAAAGTTTGATATTTTTTATTTCATAGAAAAATTAGATATTTTTAAATATTTTCAAATAAATAATTATGAAATAATTAGAAATTTTGAATTATTAAAATTTTAAATATATTTTAAGAAAGTAAATTTCTAATCGTCATTGAAAATTAGGTTTCAGTGGCAATTACTTAAAATCTAAAACCCAGGGCTTGTTGCAATGAAAATACAAAAAGAAGAGTGAGTTAATGAATAGAGACATATATACACTGAACACCCTAGATAAATTGATTTGCAACCAGGAACTACATGCATATACCAACTCCAACCCAGCTATACATAGATTAATTAGCTCAGCTTATCAAAATAGCAATTACAATTAATCATTCAGAGAAAAAGCATGTGTTATACATACACCAAAACACATTAACATGACCCATGATTCTTTCCCATTTCGCATGCATGCATGAATTTGGAAGGAAATGTACTACCTATATTACCTACATTAATGAGTGATTTTTTTTTTTTTGAATTATTTTCAAGAGATTCTCAATTATAGGAGAAATTATATAAAACTTAGCTTTTTTATAACATAGAAGACATGTTATCTAAAATTATTCAATAATACATCATTACTTTGGGGTAATGATGCATGACTAACGGTTGAGGACCATTAAACTCAGATACATATATCAAAACGCAGTAACATGGTCCATGATTCTCTCCCATTTCGCATGCATGCATGAATTTTGAAAGAAATGTATTACCTCTATTACCTACCTTAACGAGTGATTTTTTTTTTAGAATTATTTTCAGGAGATTATCAACGATAGGAGAAATTATATAAAACTCAGCCTTTTATTTTTAAAAAAGAAGTGAAAAAGTAATAATTATGATCAAATCTTAGGGGTAATACTAAATTATTCCTTAAAAGTATCTAAGTTTTTAAGATTCTAAGAAAAATGATTTTCGCTTAAGCTGTTAAGTTCTTGGGCTTCTTTAAAGAGACTACTTTTTGATACAAGAAAAGAAGACTTACGAGAAAAAGCCAATTTTCCCACCTAATATTTGGCACCCAGTGAGTCCATAGAGTATGGGCCCTTGCCCCAATATTGCTATATGTGGTTTTGGGAGTCAGGTGCTTCCTAGGCCTAGTGAACTAGCTATACCTTTGAATCAGGTAAGAACAACTGATGATTATGTGATGCACAACTGTTATTTCCAAAAAAAAAATTGTGATGCACAACCACTTTTAAATTACATATTAAGATGGAATGATAATAATAATAATAAAAAATTTACTAGTGGTGGTCATTTGACCTAGACTAATAATTGAACTTAAATATTATCTTCTCTACAACTATGAACATTTTTTTTATTTATAGTGAATGATGATCTGCTTGGGTTTGAATTTTCCCTCGGCTATCTTTTAGTTTAGGTTGTCTTGTGGGTCTTCAGTAGAATTATCAAATTGCGTGGGTATGGATTGGGTATAAATAGGTAAGACCCTTAATCACCCATTTACCTATTTATAATTCATTTATTATTTATATGGGTATCCAAATTCATATAACCCATATAAATTTTACTCACCCATTAAACCCATTTGTTCATATATAAATTTTGAGAAAATTACAAAAAAAAAAAAAAGCACTTTATAAAATTTATAAAAAAAAACCCTCACTTTTTTTTATTATATTTTTATCATTTTTTTTACAAGCAAGCCCCTTTTTTCATTTTTTTCCACTTCTTCCTTTTGCTTTGTTATTTTCTTTTAAGTATAATTTCAATTTTTTGTTTTTCTTCTTTGTTTTTATTCTCTTTATTTTTTCCATTCCCTTCTTTTCCCTTTTTCATCTTTTTTAAAATTTTTATCTTTACTTTTTCCCTCATCCTTTTTTTCCTTTCCCTCTTTTTTTTTAATTAATTAATGGAGTAATAACCAATGTTATTGTCTTATATCTGCAATTTTTTTTGAAAATTATACTAAATGTCGTATTGCATAAATTTTTAGACATTTTATGATATTTTTTTTTATCCTAACTAGCATGCCAATTTTTATTTTATTAAAGCAAAAAATTAAAAGCAAATTTATTCTAGGAGTAATTATATATGTTTCTATGGAACTGAATTTCTCATATAAAAATTCCCTATTATTTGAAATTCTCTATTTTTATAATAAGGAGTTGCTATCTGATAAAATGCAATATACATATACTATGAAGTTAATTTCTACTAAACTGGAAAGTTATTTGATATGTTGTTGTTATGTTGTTATTATTATTATTATTTAATTTTTTAAAAAAATAAAAACTTCATAAATATTTATTTTCAAAGTAATTTCATACAAAAAGAGAAAATAAAAATAAAAAAGAGGAAAATTTAAAAAAAAGGGAAAAGGAGAAAAATAAAAATAAGGAGAAAATAAAAATAAAAATGGAATGGAAAAAAGAAGGAAAAGATAAAAAATAAGAAAATTAAAATACAAAAAGAGGGAAAGGAAAAAGGATGAGAAAACAAGAAAATAAAAATTAAAAAGAAGGGATAAAAAGGAAACAAAAAAAGAAGATGGAGGAAAAATTAGGGAGAAAATAAAAATAAAAATAAGAAAAAAACAAAAAATTATTTAAAAAGGAAAAAAATTGTAAAATATATGGATGCCCTTATCCAAACCCATAAAACCCATTTAAAAGATGATCAAAATTTATAACCCTTTTATTACCTATTTAACTTTGAGATTTTTACAAAACACCCATTTTTAAGATATGGTTTTAAGTAAAATACCCACTTTTTGTAAGATATTACAGGCATGCCCAACTTTTATCAAAAATTATATGTGTGTCCTTTTTTATCTTCCATCATTTCCATTCATCATCTTGCGTGTTCTTCTTTTTTTTTTTTTGTTCTTCCTTGTTTTTTTGTGGTTTTTTTTTATTTTTTTCTTGGAGTTTATTCCTTTTTTTGATTCTGCTTATATTCTTTTACACTCATCTCATATTCTTTGTACTTCTTGTTCTATTTTCAAAATTTTTTCCTTGCTTTTCCCTTAAAATTTTCTTTTTCACCACCTTTATCATCTTGCCACCCTACTGGCTTTTCATGGCCTGACTTAACTCATGCTTATGCACCGCCTACTTACAACAGCATACCTCCGCCTTTGCCACTGCTAAGGCTTTCTTTACTTCCACTTCCACTCCGATCACCACCACTCTTTTCCCCAGTAATGGTATTGGCCCTAAGATCGCTAAATCCGTTAAACAGGTGCCTCTTCCTCTCTCTACACTTTTCCAATTGCTTGTATTTATCTTAATTTCATATTTTTGTTTGTGCTTCTTCATTTTTAGCTCCAACCTCATTTAAAGTTGCAATCTTTTTTGTTTCTATAAAAAAAATTGTTAAAATTTTGTATAGGATGCTTATATTTCATTATGAATTGATTGTTGAAAAGAAAGAAATCGTCTTTATGATGGGTTAAGGATGGTGAGGTGATAGTAGATAATTTGTAACTTGTAGCTCAATCTACAAGAGAGCTAAAAATTGCAACTAAGATATACACAATAGCAGTAGTGAAATGAAGGAGGACGAGGGATGGTGTCAAAATGAGATGTTATTGGGTAATGGGTTAGGGGTGAAGGTGTTTACTAATTATCAAATGGAGATGCTTTAGAAACAGATCTATGTCTATACTCCTATTTGTGAAAGTTTTGTTCAAATGCACAAGGCCATCTCTATCCAACATGATTTTTCTAGTACTATTCTCTCCTCCTACTCCTTCCTATTGGTTTTTGTGCATTTAATTTCAATTTCTTGAATCAATTAAGGGTTTTTTCAACAAGATTTGTGAATCTTTTGCCATGGTAAAGTTCTTCACTTTTTGGATTATGTACTTCAATTCCTTTTATTCTATTCTCTTTTGGGTATTGATTGATAGAAAATCTTGATTTGATTTTGTAATTCAATGGCCACTGTTAGTGAATTTAAGTGATAGGATTTTCGTGTATCTTTAACTCTTTATTAGCCAATTATAGTTTTTTTTAACAAACCAATTACAGTTTATCACTATCCAATTGCCATTAGTTATTTCCTTAACATGGTTAATTATAGTCATGTATATTAATACCCAAAACAAAAAAAATTAAAAAAATTAAAAATTAAAAATAAGAAAAAATTAAAAAATAAGGATAACAGAAAATTAAAAATAAATATAAGAATAAAAGAAAAAATGAAAACAATAAGGATAACACAGAATAAGAAAAAAATAAATAATAAAGAATAAAAATAAGAAAAAAATAGATAAAATAAAATAAAGAAATAAAAAATAAAGAAAATTTACAAAATTGAAAAAAAAAGAATAATAGAGAAAAATAAAAAGGAATAAAAATAAGGATAAAAAAGAAAAAAAGGGAGAAAAATAAAAATAAAAAATTTAAAAAATAAGAATAACAGAGAAAAAAAAGGAATAAAAATAAGTATAAAATAAAAAGAAAAAAGAAAATAAAACAATAATGAAAGAATAAGGAGAATGCAAAAGGGGGTAAAAACAAAAAAAATTAAAAAAGAAGTACTCTTAAAAATAAAATGGGTACTTGTGTAATTAATAAAAAAAATGAGGCATTTTACTAAAAACTAAAGCTCAAAAGTTATACATTTGTATAAATTTCTCTTTAACTTTTATATGTGATCCATTAATGACTTATACCCATTTAATATGGTTTGGTTCAGGTGGATAGATGCATATGGGTAATTTTTGCCTCCTATATTCACAGCTATAAGAGCATCTTCAATGGCACTCTCTGAAATAAAGAGTATATTCTAGGTAATAAAGAACATTTTAAAGAATTTTGCAATATAAAGAGTAAATAATTTTATTTAAGTCCAATGCACTCTTTGTATTTCACTTTTCACTTTATTTTATCCTATAAGCATTTAATTTTAATTTTTTAATATTGTAGGAAGAAAGAGAAAAATATTTTAGATAATAAAAGAAACCAATACATGTATATATAATAGAGGAGTATTAATTAACCTTTTGTATATTGAGTAAAGTTTGGCTCTCTATATATAAAAAGTCAAGCTCACTCTAATAACTTAAATTTTAAAAAGTGGATTGGAGTTCTATTTTTTATGATCACTCTTTATAATAAAAAGTTTAAGTTAAATAAAGAGTGGATTGTAACAAGCAAAATGGTCACAATTTCAGCTTCCAATAACAAAAGGAATTAGTTGTCATCCCACTGTTAGATGATACTGAAAAACTTAGAAAAGAAAATCTCATGCTACTGTTGAAAAGATGAGCATCCAATAAAGCTAAAAAAAAAAGAGCATTCATTAAGGGCACATGGCCCCAAAATATCTTGCATAAAACTCTATGGTCTTAACATATACTATCATAGAAGCAACGACACTTGCATGCACCTACAAGCAATATGAGAAACAAAAGATCCACTTAATGCGTATACTGGCTTCCAAGGAGGACAAGAAGAAAGCCACAGATAAGGAGGAGAAAAAAAAGACCCATATATTACTAAGGCCGCAATGAAAGAAATCAAAGGATTAGTGGACGAACCACCACCCAAGGTATTAAAAAATGGCTGATACTATATGTATCGGCCGTTTTGTACTGAAAATTAGAGGTGGCGATATGAGATTTTACCGATTAGTGAAAGAGGATAAGAAGAAAGCCATAGACGAGGAGGAGAAAAAAGAAGACCCATATATTGCTAAGATAGCAGTGGAAGAAATTAAAGGAGTAGTAAACGAACCACTACCCAGGGTATTAAAAAACGGCCAATATTGTGCGTATCGGCCATTTTGTACTAAAAATTAGAGCTGGCAATACGAGATTTCACCAAATCGGTATAGCTAAATCTAGCTTGGTGGATTTCATGGGTGAGCCGATCGTAACACTTGCTGAATTAGTCATAACGGTCGTTATTTGCTGGATCAGTGAACAAACACCGGTGATACGCACCTACTCGTGATGAAGAAGAAGAAGTTGCAAGCCCTAGCCCAAGAAGAAGAAGAAGAAGCCCAGCCTAATCCAGCCTAGCATGTTGTTTAATTATTTTTTATTTAGTTTTGATATGATTACTTTGTAATTATTTGCTAAAATAAAATTATTTTTTTTCAAGGGAGTAAAACAAATTTAACTTTGTAGTTATTTGCTAAGGACTATGTTAAATAAATACAATTTGCATTTTCTAGGAATATTTTTAATAGTAGTTATCAATGTATTTGTTTAATCATTTGTAGTTACATTTAATGTAACTTGTTATAAAATTTTTTATTTATTTGTGAAAAATTATTGTTATATTATTGAATATATATATATATATATATATATATATATATATATATATATATATATATATATATATATAATGTGCATTTATATTTGTAATTGCATAAGTTTTATAATTATGTTTGTTTAGTTATATAATTAAATTTGTGTATATAATTACATTTGTGTGTGTGTGAATGAGTGTGTGTGTGTGTGTGTGTGTATATATATATATATATATATATATATATATATATACATATATATGTAATTACATATATTATGTAATTATATTTATATATATTTTTAGAATGACTTGACACTAAAACTTTTTTTTTGTATGTAGATTTATTAATGGGAAAAAAAAGGAAAAGATGGCAAGCCCAGTGATAATACTGGATGAAAATTTGCTACGCCTATTAATAATAATATATCTAAAATGATTTGTAATTTTTATGGGTGTGTGGTTACTAGTGGAATAACGAAATTCAAACAACATTTAATAGGAATTAAATGTGACGTTGCAACATATCCAAAAGTGCCACGTGCTATGAGAAATGATATGAAAAAACTTATTTTAGAATGACAAACCAAGCAAAAACAAAAAAAATGTTGTTAAACAGTAACTTAAGGAAGAAATTATACTGTGATATCCCACATCGATTGGGAAGGAGAACGAAGCACGCCTTATAAGGGTGTGGATACCTTCTCCCATTAGACGCGTTTTAAAATCGTGCGCTGCGGGCTGGGCCTGGGCAAAGTGGACAATATTTGATGCGGGTTGGTCTGGGTTGTTACAATGGTATCAGAGCCGGAGCCCGGATCGGTGTGCCAGCGTGGACGCTGGGCCCTAAGGGGGGTGGATTGTGATATCCCACATCGGTTGGGAAGGAGAACGAAGCACGCCTTATAAGGGTGTGGATACCTTCTCCCATTAGACGTGTTTTAAAACCGTGCATTGTGAGCTGGGCCTGGGCAAAGCGGACAATATCTGATGCGGGTTGGTCTGGGCTGTTACATATACAAATGCATGCAAGTGGACAATATAATAATAGTGATGATTAAGAGGAGGAAGATGCAATAATGCAATATACTAGGCAACAAAGCCTTCAACAAATTGAAATTGATTCATATAAAAGGACTACAAGCGTTCACTATGATGCAGGTGAATTCAAAGGTAGTCAACAAAGAAAGTGAATGATGGGTTGCTCTTTCAGTGTTAGAAATACTCAGGATACACAAACTCCAAGAGGCAACAATCCATAATATTCTAGATTTGCTCCTCCTCAATTATCAATACCAGTTAAAAGATTGCTAGCTATTAAAGTAGATTTAGAGATCGAAAGGGAAATAAAGAAGTATACCAAATTAAAATCTCATTGGTTTAAGAAAAGTAAATAAAAGTTTATGAATACCTTTGATCAATTTGTGGTTCACAATAGACTACCATTTACAATAGCCGAATCACCATGGACACGACCTTTACTTAGAGTTGCTTCAGAAGTTAGACCAAACATTCCACCTCCAATAGCTTATGAGTTTGTAGAGGTATGGTTGCCAAGGGAATTTCAATTAATGAAAGAATATATTGTATCTTTTATAGGGATTTGGAAGGAAAGAGGTTTAATTCTTATTTAGTCAAATCGTGGCACCATTTTTCATAAGTTAGTGAATGTATATGATGTTGATAAGAAAGATAGATATTAGTGCTTTCAGTTGATGTCAAAGGTTATTGAAGAAGCTCGAGTTGAAAAGGTTGTCTAAATTGTTACATATAATGATGCTAAAATTAAGTCAATAGAAAAAATGCTCATGAACAAGTATCATCATCTATATTGGACAACATGTAGTGCTTATTGCATTGATTTCATTTTAGAAGATATTGGGAAGAGAAGTCAAAAAATTCATTGTTTTGCAAAAGGGAAGAAAATCACCCAATTTATTTATAATTATAATTAGGTGACAAATTATATAAAGAAATTTATGGATGGTAAAAAGTTGCATCACCCTGGTATTACTATATTTGCTACCAATTTTATTGCATTGGAAAGTATTGTCTATCAATGCAATAATTTGAGGAATGTGTTTGAATCACCTACATTGGTGAATTCTACATATGGAAGAATAATAGATCCACTAGGCATTGAAGTCAGGGAAATTATATTGGCAACAATAAGTGAAGGAAAACATTTTTTACAAAATGCAAATGAATTGCTTAAAGTTCAGGAGCCTCTTCTGAAGACATTAAGGCTAGTTGATGGGGATGATAAACTAATAATGGGATTTTTGTATGATACGATGGATAGATATAAGATGGCCATTAAAAAAAATTGTCGATATCACAAGCATTATTAGTCAATTATTGATAGAAGATAGAATTTTTAATTGCATCATGATTTACATGCTACGAGTATGTTATTTATAATTATTAACGAATATGTTATTAATTTATTTGCAAAGTATTAATATATAAAATGATGTACTTGTTATAGGTTATTATTTCAACCCACAATATCAATATGGAGATAAGTATGACATTCCATCTGATACTGAAGTCATGCGACGAGTTTAAAATGTTATTAAAAGAATTGAACCAAATGAAGAAGTGCAAATTCAAGCCCTTTTACAAGTGACATTTATTATTGCATTTGAAAGAACTTTTTCGTTATATATGGATAATTACAGTTATATTATATGTCCATTATTTTTTTTATTGTCGTATAGAAGTTTACTTTTCAAGAAAATGGACAATCTTTTGAACAAACACTTGCTCAAAAAGCCATCAAGAATTTGCCTCCAAGTATTTTTTTTTTGTCTTTATATATAATTCATATTAATTAATTAATAAAAAAGATTTAACTAGTTGAATATTGTTAAATGATATAGTTGAGTGGTGGATTAATTTTGGAGAGTCAACACCATAACTTTAAAAAATTACTATGAGAGTCCTAAGTCAAACAACATCAGCAACAAATTGTGAAAGGAATTGGAGCACTTTTAGGTTGATTCATACAAGACTATAAACAGATTGAAATACAAAAAAATACATTATCTAGTCTATGTACATTATAATATAAAGTTGAAATTGTGAAATATAATGCGAAAGTCACAAAAAGAATTAGAGGAAGCTTTTAATCTGATTAACTTGGATTATATCTTTCACGAGCATGACCCTTTAAATCCATGGTTAGAAAAATCAAAAGCTCCTTTACTTTATGGACAAGATCTTAATTGATTGAATGATAAAGATGGTGAACAAGATCCTACAATTGATTTAACTAAGCAAGAATTAGGTGTGACTCCTCCATTGAGATATAGTGTTGATTCTCCTTCAAGTGATGGTGGTGAAAGTGATAAAAATGATGACAATGATGGTGGTGGTGGTGGTGATGATGGCAGTGACGATGATCATGGTTGTGGTGGTGATAATGATGGTGGTGAAGGTAGATATCATAGGCTAATTGGAACAAGCCATGGATATTATAATGATTCCAATTATTCAAATGATATCCCTTCATTTTCTTATCCATCTAGTTCTTCAAATATTCCATCCAATTTTGCACCACAACAACATGAATTTGGATACGAAATCAGTGGACGTGAAAGTAGTTCTACTTCGACTACTATAAATCAAGATTATGGGTTCAGTCATTAAATAAATCCATTTGATCCTCTACGATATTATAGAATGTCTTCTGATAATTGGAATCAGCAAAACCAACACCAAAGTTATCCAAGTATATTTTAGAACCAACTGAATACTTCACAAAATTATCCCACTAATCTGCTTGAATTTTGAAGCCATTCTAATACATTCAACTAAGAAGGAAGTTCATTTTTTAACTTATTCCCATCTCAAATGAACAACTAAAATGTTGATGATTATAATGTTGAATCTAATAGTGAAGATCCTCCACGCTACTCTTTTTTGTAGTGACTTCTATTGTTATTGTATCTGTCGAAAGTTTATAATAATATTATATTAATATAATATAATTATATAGATATTAAAACTTTGAAGTACTGTTTAATGTCATTTTTTTATCATAGTAAATAATAATTTTTATATTATATTTCTTATTTTTCCAAATGTACATTTTGTAGTGTAACTATATATATATTTTTAAATAATTCTTAATTTATTATATTAGACGTAAAAGATTATTTTACAATTTTTTTATTAATATGGTACATTTTATTAATTATTTTGTATTTTTCACAATAATGCGGAACGATATAGTCTGAATCGATCTGATTCAGTTCGATACTATTATTGTCACGACCCGAACCCAAAGGCACGTGACCGGCACTAGGGAATGGGTAAGCATAAGGCCCCCGAAACCCGTAGTAAGCCTAAAGGAAAAAGAAAATAAAACCATTCACATATTAAACTTTACTTTAAAACAAAACACATTATCAAACTGATTTTTCTCAGAATACACAAATTCAACTGCTTAAATAATAATGTATTTCAACATCTCATATTATAAATTGAATTTACGTCATATACATAAATGTATTTCGTACAGATAAACTACATAATTTGGTTAAACCATACAAATTCTCAATACATATACTACTGCAGCATCCTAGATTAATACACAGTACAGCTTATAATGACCTACGTAAAATAGCCGGTGAAGAAGAAATCCGGCGTAGAGGTAGTCTGAGGTCGAACTCCCAAGCTCCTGAAAAAAAATAAATTGAGGGGAATCAGACCTCACTGAGTAAGTCAATAAAAGAGCTGTACGGTTGAAAACCTTTTTGAAAACTATATATATATTTATAGTGAAAATAATTTATAATATATAATTATAGCTTTTGAAAAATCTCGGTAGAACCCTAAACCCAAGTCTAAATGGCCAACTGGGCCCACTTATTCCAACTAGACTACCGGTCCCCGAGAGCAAGGGCATCAACCGAGGCGCCAAGCCGTAGTCATTCACTTAATCCTAATATATGGCACTGGCGGTCCCCGAGAGCAAAGGCATCGACCGAGGCACCCATCCCAGTCCATTAATAACCTTACAATCATTGGCGGTCCCCGAGAGCAATGGCTTCCACCGAGGCACTCGTCCCAGTTTAACATTCATCAATCATATATATCACGAATCCATCTCTCAATCTCTACCATGTGCACATAGTCCTGGTGAGACCCACCAGGTAGCTCGTTCTACCAAAATTTCTCAAATCGATTTTATATAAATAATTTGCATTTAAATCGTAAATGATAGCATTAAATTAAATAAATCATATGATCTATATAATAGAAATACGAGCACATGCATTCTTTAAATAAACACACGCACAGATCATTTTATCGACTTACAGGATGAATACGAAGGCTGACGACCACGCGTCTGCCTCGGTCTCACAGCTTCTGCTCCGAGATGATCTAGAAGGAAATAATAATAATCGACTTTTAAAATATGACTAAGGAATTGAAATCAGAAATCAACAAAATAATAAAATTCCAGACTGACTCGATGAAAACCGAACGAGACTCGACAGACAGGAGTTAACCTAACTAACGGTAGGAATTTTACAGATATCACGTTTTACGAGAAAATCTACCGAAATTTCGGCAGAGTCTCCTCTGTAAAACGGATATCTCTCTACCAAAGGTAGAGCCAGACCTGCATAGAAAATGCACTTCTAATTTCCAAAACCATTCACACTCGAGTCGGGCTCCCAAAACACAATTTACCCCGACCGAGATCACAACTCAAATACAATATCAAAAATTAATAATATGTGTTCCTTAAATACATATATCGCATACATACATACTAGAATAGATAAAAATTATACAAAATCTCCATTATTCAAAATTGAGCAATTAAATTTGTATTCTAACCATATTAAAATTATAATTATAGCCCAAATTAAAACTAGTGCAATGTATTATATGTATATATATATATATTGGAAATTTGATATTCAAAATTTACATTACTTAGGAAATCATGTCAATTAATTTCTAAAAATTATCTAAACCCTTTAATTATTAATAAAACTAATTAAAATATATATATTCATCATATTTAGTGTAAAATTACATTTTTACCCCCCTAAAATACATAATTTACATAATGAGCTTCTACTACTGAAAATAATTCCTAAAAATTATTTAATCAAGTCAAAAATTCATTTTCTCAAAATACATTTTCTTAATATAATTAAAACATTTAATTAACCAACAAATTTCCTCCCAAAATATTATTTACCCTAAAAATCAAATTTGGCATAAACTCAAATATAGTTATAAAAATAGTATAAAAATCTCAAAAATTATAATTTGAGTCCTAAAATTCATATTATTTACTAATAGCCTCATTTATCAAATTTCATAATTTTTCACAATAATTTCCAAAAATTTACATAAACACCAATTATATACCTAAAATTTATAAAATCTATAATTACTCCAAAAAAATTTCTAAAACCCTAGATAAGATCAATAAACTCAAAATCACTTAACTATATTTAACTTATTCACTAATTTCACTTAAAATAAAATTAAATCAAGTAATTAAAATGGCAAAATTTCAAATAAAAATTCTGGAAATTCAAGAAAAATGCCCAAAAATAACTCAAATGGGCAATTATCTTCCTCATAGCACAACCACACCCTATATAGAATTATCAACGGAAGAAATTTCAAGATCAAGGAAGAAATGAGGGCATCGAGTGAGCATTACCTACCCCTAGCTGCTGGACGGAATAGAGGGAGGGGAAGGAACTTGTTGCCGTCGGTGAAGATGGGGGAGATGAAGCTGTTCAGGCGGAGGCGAAGGGCTGGTTGACACTTCCAGGAGATGGCACAACCGAACGTCGAAGCTGTGCAGAACGAGATGCAGGGCTGTTGCTGCGCGAGGAGAGAAAGAAGCTGCTTCGCGAGGAAGAGGAGAGCAGCTACCAAGCGAGAAGAGAAGAAGAAGAAGAATCAGCAGCAGCAGAGAGGGCTGGGTGAGGATGGTGAGTGAGGGAGGAAGACGGGGATGGGACAGAGAAATCCTCTGCTGCCCTCTTCTCTATTTTTTGTTTTGTTCTTCTCCTTTGTTTCCGGTTGGGTCCCTTCTATATGTATACTCACGTATATATATATATATATATATATATATATATATATATATATATATATATATATATATATATATATATATATATATTATAACTATTAATTTATATAATTATACACATATATGTATAGGCAATTATTGGTATGTATACATATACTACATACACATATGCATATACACTAGTTATTCTAATGCACACACCTAAATAATACTTCACCTTATATATATATATATATATATATATATATATATATATATATATATATATATATACACACATGTACATAGAAACACATATATAACCTTAAAGTTAATATAGTTTAAAATAGCAATAATAATAATAATGATAATAATAGACAATACATAAATAATAATCACATAAATTAGTAACCCTAAAATTATATTAACCTAAATATATATATATATATGTATATAATTTATACCTTATACTTTATTATATACATATATCTATATATACATATATATATACACACATGTGAATTGACATGTACATTTAAATTAATATTTAACCTAAAATATAATGTTAACAAAATTTTATACTTTAATATAATGCAAATTAACTATTACTAGTACTACTCGAGAAAAATATGCCCCTTTATATTAAAATAATTATTTATATATATATAGGGTATTACAATTATTTAAATCCATGCTGCCGCCGCTGTCACGACCCAAAACAGGGGGCTATGACCGGCGTTAAGGAACAGAAATTCTTTCGAATCTGAAACCCGTAGCAAGCTTTTAAAAATAAAATAAAAGCATGCAATATAAATAACAAAATAAATAAAATATTTTACAGCTGAAATAAATCTCATAAATAAAATAAAATAATAATACATCCTTAGATTTAACAACACAAATACATCTCATATATATATATAATCTTTTAATACAAATTTCAATTCAAATCTTTAAAATACAAATCTCATACAATTATAAAACATACTCCTCACTAAAACAACTACTGCAGTATTTAGAATATAAAATAAAATTAAGTAAGCAGATTATATAGTAAAGCCGTAGCAGAAGAAGACGATGACTCTCCTGAAAAATAGTCAACGGAGGAGAATCAAACCTCACTGAGTGAATTGTTATAATATATATACATGCATAGCTAAATAACAAATGCACACATTCAATAGTATATATAATAAATATATATACAGGGAAAATCACACAGATGCAACAAAATCATTTTTTATATATACTGAAAATAACATTCATTTATGAAGGATCAAATAGAACCCTAAATGATCGCAACCTCAAACAGTGTTAGACAACACTCTAGTCATACAGACTCACTTATTCCAAATAAATTCACTTGTTCCATTTGGACAGTAGATTGGCCCTGAGACATTAAGTCAACCGAGCTCTAGCAGTCTGACTGTCAGTGTAATTGGCCCCGAGACACTAAGTCAACCGAGCTCCAGCAATCACACTCTCAAATCACATCTCACATCAAATAAATCAATCCAATCAATATCTACAAATAGGTTAGTAGTTTAACTTAAATTTTATCGTCGTACCGGTACGTACTCGATCCTATTGCTGCCCACTAGGTAGCACATTCTATTGATATCCTTCATTTATATATAAAATATACATTTATAAAATAAATGATGCATGACATAAATTAAAATAATAATATAAACCATATATATACTAGAAATATACCAAAAATAAATCAAGTATATTTCGAGTATATATACGTCGAATAAATTCAATTTAATTATAAAATAAACTAGAAATATACTATAAATTTACTTAAAAAAATTTTAAGTATAATTCAATAATAAAACATACATTTAATTTAAAATATATCAAAAATATACCAAAATATACCTAAAATATACCTAAGCAATTATTAAACCATTTATGCATATTTCATAAAATTTAAACATACTAAAACATGCAATCCTAATATAAATATATATAGAATAATAACTCACAGTTATTGCGCTCCATTAGACGAGTCCGACGGGCCTAGTCCACTAGGCCTTGGTCTCGACTTAACTAAACAAACAAACGACAATACGAAATCAGAATAATTCTAACGAAATTCTAGAGACTCGATCTAAAACACTGAACACAAAATAGGAATAGGAATTCGAGCGGATGTCACGTTTTACGATAATTCTACCAAAAATTCGATAGAACCTCCTCTATAAAACGGATATCTCTCTACTCATAAAGTAGAACCGGTCCTGTAAAAAAACATACTTCAAAAATATACAGCCACACAACCTCTCGGTCGGACTTTCAAACTACAATTCTACCGAACAATTCACAAGATAACACAGAACACATTTAAAATGCCAAAAATACCCTTATTATACCAAAATATAGCAATTTAGATATTTAACACACTGAAATTAATTATTTAACCGATAAATACATAAAAACTCTAATTTTAATAAAATAGTATTAAAAATCCATAATTCTCGATAAATTCATAAATATTAACTGAAATTCATTTTATAATTCCAAATTACATAATTAACCCTAAAACATATTAAAAATGGATAAAAACTCATTTGTTTAGAAAAATAGTATATTATAGATAATTTGAAAATAATTTACAAAAAATAGTTTTAATTAGTTAAAAATATTAAATAATTTGTAGAAATCATTTTTATACCTCAAATAACTATTAAACCAATTTAATTATATTTTTAACCAATTTAGTGTCTAATTGCCAAAATACCCCTACTATATATAAATTCACTATAATTGTACAAAAATTCACTAAAAATAATATAATTACTCAAAAATTAATTTCTCAACATATAATTCAATAATATCAACAAATATACTCAATTAACCAATTAATTTCAATAAAATACATAATTATCCTAATTTTCTAAAAATCACATAAACTAATTAAATTCACAATAATTATATAAAAATCATAAAAATTACAAAAAAATTTCTAAAATGCATTTCAACACCT
Organism: Mallotus nudiflorus; assembly: GCA_947683625.1. Taxonomy (NCBI): domain Eukaryota; kingdom Viridiplantae; phylum Streptophyta; class Magnoliopsida; order Malpighiales; family Euphorbiaceae; genus Mallotus; species Mallotus nudiflorus. The sequence goes on along the minus strand of CANTUR010000283.1, from coordinate 4,578,075 downwards.
ATAAACACTATAAATCACAATTTCATAATTTATTTAATTAATTTACGAAAATTAGAAAATATTAATAAAATAATCAAAAATTCCACAAAAATTACCACATGTAGATTAAGCTAAGAGGATCAATTTTTGTGAAGGAAGTTTACTTGAATCATTAGAATCAAAGTTCAAAAAAAATCAAGAACTCAAGTTGACCAAAATTGAAAATTGGAAACCTAGGAAAATCTAAACCAAATCAAGTGAAACCAAACTTAGAAATGTACTCACCAAAGCTCAAGAAAGAGATAGAGACCGGTGGCACTTCAAACGGTGGCCGAAAATGTGCTAATCGGAGTTGGAATCAATTCTCGATTTCTAGGGAGAAAACCGATCAAACAACGTCGGAAATGAGAGGAAAGGGCGGTGGAGTGGGCTGGAGATGGAGGAGAACGGTTGAGAGGCACACTGACGGCAAGAAATCGACGTTGCAGTCGCTGAAAGTGGGTGGGGGATGTCAGACAACTTGATGAAGGAGATAATGGCACAATCATAAATAACACAAACTTTTGTTTTTGTAAGTATATATATATATATATATATATATATATATATATAACTTTAATTTATATTATAATAATATATGAATATTTTATTCAAATTAATATACACCACACACATAATTAATAATATCTATATACATATACATATATATACACATATTAAATTAAAACTATGTAATATAATATAAATTTAATTAAAAATAAACCCTAATTATTTAAATGTGCATATATGCATGCATATGTATATATTTTAATACAACACTTAAAATCGTATATGGACTCATGCAAATTCACAAAATCATCCAAAATAATTAATATTTATTTATTTAAGCTTTAATTTTCCCGAAAATAAAATTCTCGAAAAAATTTTACGTAAGAAATTTAAAATAATTAAAAATGACTTTAATAAATAATAAACTAATTAAATAATCAAATATATATATAAATTATTAACACTGCATATCTCAATGCAATTTAAAATTATCTAAAAACTCAAAATATTACAACCGTCATCATCAAATAATACAGAGGACAGAGTCAAGAAGGCAGTTGAAGAAAGTTTTTTTTTGGGAGGGAGCTGCTCAGCCTGGAGAGTTCTCTACTGAACCCCTTTTAAGTTGGCACCAAAACCAATCCAACTTCAAAACCTTTTTTAACGTGTTACAGATAGGGAGTAGGTAGTAACAAAATGATATTGTTGTTAGGTTCTGTTGCTTGCTACCGATGTTCAGCCCTTGTCGTTCATGCTTCATGTTGAATGTCCATTTGCAAAATGGATCTGTATTCCATGTGCTATAGCTGAATACTAATTTGCGAAGGGCTAAATGTATAACAAAATTTAGAAGAAGCTACCATATCTAGGAGTGTGTAACAAAATTTAGAATATGCTATGGTGTTGTATCATATCTACATCTTAAATGAACTCATGTTCATTAATTCTTCCTTTGTGGATTATTCTCGTCCATGAACCTGCTTTTTGATTAAGCCAAAACATCTGATTGTAGTTTGATCAAGTGTGAATATAACCCATCCTTGAGGAGGAGTTCTACATGGTTACCGGTCTGCACAGACAAAATATCAGAATTGTGCAAATATCATAAAAGTCACACAATTTAATTCACTATGTCAAAGAATGCTCTACTCATTTTACAATGATCATGCAATGAATGAATTACCTCTACAACTCGACCACCATCTATTACAATGATCCTATCAGCAGCTTTTATGGTAGATAGTCTGCAAACTTTTGCACCAGTTAGGAAAACAATATCATAACCTTAACAATATAATAACAAGTGGGGAGAGGAAAGACCTATGTGCAATAATGATTACAGTCCTTCTTGTCTTGTCTTCATTTTTGAAAGCATCAAGTATCCCCTATATAACAACATTTCACGCATCAGTGATCTGAGTTCTGATTCCATATATTGTTAGTTCTCTTTGTTCGCAAGAAAGTTGAATGTTTGTTACTGAATTACTTCGAAATTCAGAATGGTAAACTTACCTTGAAATAGTGTTCACTTTTGGCATCCAGAGCACTGGTAGCTTCATCAAGAATCAGAATAGCAGGGTTTCTCAGAATGGCTCTAGCAATAGCAATTCGTTGCTTCTGTCCACCACTTAGCAACTCATCATCGACAAGGGTTTCATAGCCCTCAGGTAAAGAAGAAATAAATTCATGAGCATAGGCCTGCTTGGCAGCACATTTTACGTCTTCCAGTTTAACATCCCAATGGCATCCATAAGTAATGTTTGACTTGACATCAGTGCGGAAGAGCTGCGGCTCCTGCCAAAAATGAATACTTCAGTATAATCTTTTAACTATTTTAAGCATATATCACCATGTAGACAAACTCTAACCTGTCCAACATATCCTATACTTTCCTTAAGCCAGCTCATATCCAACTGTCCGAGGGGAAAACCATCTATATAGATCTGAGTTTCAATGACAACATTCATTTAAGCAACTATAACAAACCAATATAACTTTGATAGTTTCAGTGAAGTTTGAAGCTTGACAAGGAAAATGATAAGTATTTTTTCCATAATTATGAAAAAGTAGCGTCAATATTGCAGATAATGTTAGTGGACCGTCACCTACTTTTTCTGCCATTTCTAAACAGCAGTAGACCATATTGAACTATTTCGGTTTCAAGTGCATTGTTATTTATTTTACTGGTTTTTGTTTTTAGGAACTTCAAATTCTGCATCAAGTACTAAAAATCAGTAAAATAAATAACAATGCACTCGAAACCAAAAAAGCTTGAATGCAGCAGTGGAACCAAGAGGGTGGTGAAGAGGTTTGGCGGGGAAGCAAGAATGTTAAAGTTTAGAGGACATTACATGATAGTTTATACTGAAAGGAAACTGAAAGAAACTTTGTGACTCTTATCTGCCTCTGGTAAATGGATGCATATTATTTAACTACCTCATTGACGGAAAGCCAATGCAACTTTTTGGTTATAAAAGCCAAAACAATCTCAAATATACAAAAAATAATTATATTCTATGTTAGAACTAGAGGATGTTGGAGTAAGATGCAAGCACTATATTTCTATACCTGACCATTACTTGGCTCATAAAGACGAAGCAAGAGATTAACTATCGTGGTCTTTCCACTACCACTGAGTCCAACCTTGACAAAACAAACAGTCAATTCCAATATCCATAGGACCTTAGACTAACATCAGAAATCATATTAAAACAAAGTACATAGACATTATACCAGTGCAACCACTTCATTTGCTTCTATAGAAATATGGAAATGCTCTAGAATTGGTGCCTGTTCAAATAGAATTTGAAAACAATGATTGCTTCCTTGGCTTAAAAACACAGAGGACCAAGTAATTTAATAAAAAGGCCCGAAAGTTATGCTGGTGGGTGGGTGTAAAAGACCAAGAAAACAGTATGCTGCATAGCTTCTAGGCCTTTCTATTAAGGTTAACTGGTCAAACAAGCAAACAGCTTTAAAGAGCATTTGTAGCTAAGAGAACAGAGAACAATAAAAAAAATGTTCCAACTTCAGAAAATATGGTACTTACTATTGGCCTCGAAGGATAGTTAAATGTTACATCTACAAAATGAATTTGTCCTGTTAACCTTTGCAATTTCACACCTGTAAAGTGAAATAAGATGGAAGATGATCATTCTTTGAATTCCAAACAAACAATACTCATTTTTTTTGAAGCAGTCTGGGGTTTGCAAGCAAGGAATTTTGGACTTTGAGCAAGCGAAACTGTTGAGAACAAATCAATTGACAAAGGTTAAAGAAAAGAAACAAACTAGATGTGCACCGAATGGTAGAAAAAAGTTCAACCCAAATTTATTGGTGTTACTTTCTCCATTTCATATTCCTGTTCATAACATAGACTGAAATTTCAGGAAACAACATCAAACTCCTGGATTTCAGGCAATTTTAGGTACCTGAAATGGTAAAGGAAATAACTAGTGCAAGGTGTTCACCAAGTCTTTTCTTTCATGTCACGAATGAATCTAAACCCAAGAATTAGGATTTTCATATAACGAAAGAGTAATAGTGCTGGTATTCCTTGGGCAGCAGCAAGACATGAAACAGAGTGCTTACCTTTGGACAGGAATTGGTTGCTGGGTGAGAGTTTCATTAACTGGAAAACTTTTTCACTTGCTCCAATGGCCTGCAACAATGATGACATATTGTCCACCACCCTCCAGGTTGCATAAATTAACCACTCACAATATAATATATACTTTGTGAGTTGTTCAGCTGATAAATGTCCAGCCATAATAGACATTCCTCCTAACAACACTGCAAAAGTCTGAAAATGTAATTGAGCAACATATTAGTTAAGATATCATTGACTTTCATGTAGTTGCAACTTTCAAATGCAGCCAATAATGCATCATAAGGCATTAGATCTTTTTCAGTGGAATTCATATATCACTAATGCCAATAATTGATGACCAATCACAAGATCATTTATGTATATGCAGTCATGAAACATATGCAACTTTAATCTGTGATAAATATTCAGGATCAAATACAGATATAAACCAAGATAATCCTGCCTTATATTATAATGTGTTTTCTTTTACTTACAGAATTGGTGTGCGTAGTAGGGAGAGCATAAAGTTAAAGCATGAATGACATACAAAACCTAACGGTATCATATTCACAACATATGGATTTTAAAGGCCCCTGGATGCTTGAGAGCTTGACGTACTACAGATACAACTGCAATGCACTTGAGTTGATCAATCAAAGCATCAGGATGCTAATGCATGCAAACATTTAACTTGTTAGTTTAGCACTATATATAATTAAGTCCATAGGGCTATCGATGAAATTGTTTTGCAGCATAGGAAAAAAAAGATGAGTAGTACTGAGGTGATGCCAAACAGATAATAAACACTCCAAATACATTTTGAGACAGCTTAACGAAAAGGGTATCCAAACACATATCTAGAATTCTCACATCCAAATATATTGAAAACAATATATTTGGATGAAAATTAATTCTATGGACATTCAACACATGCTAAAAAAAGCAACCTTGAATTATTCATAAAGTCCATCTAAATGTCCTGTTCATAGACTGCCCCAATTTGAAGATAAAACATTTGAAAATAAACCAAACCTGAGTTGCTCGGTAAAGGCTATGAAAGCTCAGACTCACTAATCCATGAGCTGCACTTTCTCGAATACTTATAAAAGCTAGTTTATCCAACCAATGCTTGTACCTATAGCCATAAAAGACAGATAATTTGTGTTTGTAATGCACAAGACTTCTCAGAATTCAATGGTTGTGCATTACTGAGTGTGGACTACAAAGTATACAAATTAATGCTATGGATTTGATAGTAAGTTACTGGTAAAACTTATTGCCTTCCACATTCTTTTCTCTCTGTTCCGTAAATGTGGACAGTTCTTATCATGGACAGTGTCTCGTCTGCAGCCTGTATCAAACAAAAGTGAAACAAGACTCTCATCGTTCAAATGACAAAATCCCTTTAATAGGTTGAACAAGTTTATGGTTTCTACCTCGTTGGCATGAGCAGTGAAGTCTTGAGTCAACCTGGCAGCTATCTTCCGATACCTGTGAACAAAACATGCTTCGATACGATTTTCAGAGTAATCAAAGAGCTGCAGATAATCATGCTTATTAACAAGAAGGAAAAAATTATAGACCTGGGGAAGCTACAGATATGCCAGTAATTCATGCTCTTAAGGCAACTTGGAGTAAATTTCAATCTCAGTGCAAAAGCGCAATAATCACATAAAAAGAAGATTTTTTTTTTTTCCAAGGAAACTAGAAAAAATTTAGACAGAGGACCTGGTCGTTTTCCAGATTTTAAGAAATAAAACCCCATGACAATTATGAAACATATGTTGAGTAAATTAACAAGAAAGGGAAAAGAAAAAACCACCACCACTTAACTTGTAGTTGCATAATGAAAAAAGTAAAGAAAATTTCTCCTTTTTAGCCACTATAAAATTGTATACATGATTAAGTAAATGTTCAGATTCAGAGCAAAGATAAATTTCTGTCAATGAAAATAATTAAACAAATAAATGACAGAAAAAATATGTCATTAAGTAAAAAATAATAATTTACATTAGGCAATTTGGATTCGTTAGGAGAATTATCACCATACAATTTTGTTTAACAAACTCAAAAAGACAGCCTTGTATCCAAAGTGATTGATCCATCAACCATTTTACTGTGGGAGACTTACCACCCATAAACCAGAAACAGAGCAGCCAGAATACAGCATACAATGATGGCTGACAAAGCAAGAGGCCAAGATAAACACAGCAAATTGATCATAGCACCAGTCCCCTAAGCATTTGGAAAATAAAACTTCAAGTTAGACTATAAAAACCAAATTTACAAAAGAATCCATAGCCGTTACAGAGAAAAAAAAAAAAAAGAAAGAGAGAGAGAGAGAAAGAGACAACCTGAAGTATATTGCGTACTATCAAATGGATATCATTTCCAATAACATGTGAAAGCCGTTGACAATCTGAACCCAGCCTGCTAGTCAAGCCACCAACTTCTTGTGAGTCAAAAAATTTTATATCCTACATCAAAAGAAACCATAATCATCATCTGAAAAATTAAAATACATTCCAAGCTAGTAGCAGCTCAAGTATAGCAACAAACACCTGAAAAATAAGGGCTGAATATAAAGTTTCTCTGAGTCGCTTGACCTGCATTATATATATATATATATATATATAGTAAAATCTATCAACAGACATCAGACTAAATTTGTGATTACGTCCATAAAAACTCAAAAGAAGCAAAACCCAAAAGTCCTCCACAAAAATTAACAATAGGGTACTAACCAAAATCATATTAGCAATAGAGAAGCACACGCTTCTCAACCCAGTGCTTATTCCAGATATCAAGCACAAGAAGCCCAAAAAATGTGCCTTTCTAGAGAAAGCCATGGCCTGACAATTCTGTGCAGAAAAGACAGATTCTGCTAATATACTTGGCATTGTTATCTCTGAAATCGCAGCTGTAATTAAGGAACCAAATGCCGCAAATAATATCCATTTCTCATTTCCAAGTAACTCCCACATTTCAAGAAGAGCTTCCGAAACTGTAATTGAATTCTTTTTGTTACTACTGCTCTCTGGTTCATTAGAATCATCCAGATTCCACCAATTTCGAAAATTTTCAAACGACAACTCGAAATTCTTGTTGTCGCCTGTTTCTAATACTGAAAGTGGAAATTTATATCCACAATATCTGATTCTGGGAGTTGTTGTCGAAGGGAATTTGACTTCGAAATGGGATTTGGCGCTAAAAAGCAACGTTTTTGGATCAAAAATTAATAGATAACTATTGCCGCATATGCATTTATTCAAAGCTGCAGAAATAGCCATAGAAGCTCAACAAAAGGGGTGACAACAAAAAAAAAAACAAGAAAAAAAGAGCAAAAACCATTTTTAAGCTCTGAACTAGAGTATTTTTTTATTGATTTCATATTTTTTTATTTTATTATATTAAATTTTTATATTATTATTTATATATATAATGAATTTTTATATTATTATTTATATAATATGTTCAACTTTATATTATAAATAAAATATTTATTAAATTTATTAAATTGGAAAATTTAATGGAATATAATAAAAAAAATAAGAGTTCAATAAAAAATAGTTCAAGGTTTATGGATTTTGTCAAAAAAAGGGACAAGAAAACGATGTCGTTTCTGGTTGAAAATATACTGGTCGTCCCCTATATTTTTCAATCCTAACATACTCACCCTTATATTTTAATTCCATTAACTAGAAATCCCCAAAATCATCCGTAGTTACTGCAGTTTCTACTGCACTAAACACGCGCAAAGGCCATTTTTAGAGCTGATCTGAAATTGAAAGTTGCAGAAGCAAATAGCAGTCATGGCTGATACAGATGAGAAAACAGAAACACAGTCACAATCGGCGACGGCTACGGCTAGGGAGAAAGATAATGATAAAGAGAAAGACAGTTCGAAGGAGGAGGAGAAGAAGATTAAGCCAAGACCAATTGTGCGTCTTGGGATTTTCCTCATCTCTCACAGTGTCTTTTTTAGGTAGTTTCTTAATTGAATCTCTTTATTTAACTGATTTTATTTTTCTTAATCTGCTGCTGTTGTTGATCTCATGGATTGGATTGATTTGTTATGGTGAGTGATTTTATGTTTTTAATTTTCAGTGTAATTTGTTGTACGGCTGGGGTTTTAGCTCTCTTATTACTTCCAGTTCTCGCCAAGAACACTTACATTTCCGAAAACGCTCTCATGCCTGGTTCTGCAAGTTCCATGCTTTCAAATCATGACATTTCAGAAGCAAATAGATTGGTGCAGGAATTGAGTAGCTTGAATTTCGGACCTCTCGACACACCCATGTATGTGTGGACTCCAAGATTTTTTTTTCCCCCTAAATTGTGGAAGTATGCTGCTATTTTTGTTATTGGTGGTGGTGGTTGTTTTTGTTGTGTTATTTTTACTTGTGATAGTGACAAATTGAATTATGAAATACTTAAATGTTCTTAAGTGTTCATATATGACTTATACATGGAAAGGCTGTGCTTAAGCCTTGTTTCAGTGATTTTATGCTGCTCCGAGTTTTGACTTTAGGACCAAGATGGTTTTGTTTATCAATGTATTTCGATCGTGAGTATACAATTGAGTGTAACCAGCACAAGTGAAAATTGTAATTCATTGGTTCTATTTATACATCACAGGGTAGTGCTTGTACCTAGCGCAATCAAGAGCTATGACTTTCAAGTAGGCTTTACCTAAATGTTAAAAAAGAAATATCACTTAAAAAACAGATCACGGTCCTGTTTCATTAATTTCGTGAAATCTTCAATATTTATATTAGATGTTGCTGTTGTATGTTCATAAATCATTGCTTGTCATATTGTTGAATGCAACTAATATGTAGGAGAAATTAAGGAAAGGAATTCTGATGTGCCTTAAGTTTGTGTTATGGTTTTTGTTGACAGAGAAAGACGAAGGGTGGTAGCAAGATATATGTCAGACATGGGTGCTGAAGTTAGTTATCACAAATTCCATCCACAGCTGAATCAGTTTCATCCACTGCATTTCTTCTCCAGCCCTGATTCTGGGATATTAAGAGAGAACTTGAGCTGTTCGTTATATAGTGTCAACACTGTTGGAATAATAAGAGCACCTCGTGGTGATGGTAAAGAAGCTATTGTGTTGGTGACACCTTACAATTTTAAAAAGAGTGATTCTAGTGAAATGTTATCTTTGAGTATCACGTACTCAGTGTTTTCCTTGCTCACTCGAGTTTCATGGCTGGCCAAGGATATTATTTGGCTTATTGCTGATTCACAGTATGGTGAATATGCCTCTGTTGCTGCCTGGTTGAGAGATTATCACACACTTGCATTTTCTGGTTTGGCTTCTGTGAATGCTGATGCATGTGTGAGAGGCAGTAACCTTTATGTATTGGAAGAGAATTCTGTTGCACATAGAAAAATGTATGATGGTTTTAGACGTGCTGGGACCATGGCTGCTGCCTTGGTTGTAAAGGTTGCAGATAGAAGTGCACTGTGGGATGACACCCTTACTATCTATGCTGAGGCATCTAATGGGCAAATGCCAAACCTAGACCTCATCAATATTGTGAACTATTTAGCTGTTCATAGGCAGGGTTTGCATGTAAAGGTTCAGAAACTGTGGTCTGACCTTAATCTAAAATGGCTTGAAAGTCTGGGAAAAGCTTTTGAATATCTAGGGAAAATGGCCAGAAATTTGAATCCCGACTGGAAATTTGGTATTCCAGCTGCAGATTATACTGAAGGTGCTGTTACACTTGCAAGTTCATTGTATCACCAGGTACTCTGCTTCTTTTGGTTGATGAATTTTCTGTCTTCGTTTAGAAGGGTTTGGGGTAGCAAGAGGGGCAGTTTATACATTACTTTTAATAGTCTCCTTTGGATCAGCAAGTAAAACAAGGTTTACATAATGCTTTTCTTTTCTACCATCAGGCATTGGGCATTCCCACAGGTTCCCATGGTGCTTTCCGTGATTTCCAAGTGGATGCAATCACTTTGGAGATTTCACCCAAAGTTTCTTCTAACAATAAAGTCAGGCATAATGAGTTTCTTCTGCGAGGTGGCAGGTCAGTGATTATTTTTACTTTTTTTTAGATTTCCTTTACAGGCCACGATTCAAGCACAAAACTAGAAATCACAATAAGTAGGTGTAGTTTTCCAATTGATTTGATGGTCACCAGCACTATGGTATTATATCTATGAGAAATTATTTTGTACACCTAGCGCACCAAGTCAATTGGCTGATTTGGTGGTGCTGAGCCATAATTTTAAATGAGATAAACTGTACAACTATTAATTTAAGATTTGAAAAGCAACAATGGTAGGAGAAGTCAAGTAATCATGGCATTTTAATTTTGCCTCGGTGCACATAAATAGCAAGCTGTCTTGGTGGTGTCTAGGGTCTATAAAATAGTTTTCAAACATTACTAGTTTTGATAAGAGAATTACTAATTATGAATGCTATTCTTCATAAGCCTGTGGATTAGAGCAGATATAACAATTGTCGGATAGTCCAGATAGTAACATAGAGGTTGTTATTATTGTTAACCAACATGCAAAATATTTAAGGAAAGTTATGAAGGGGAAAGCAAGGAAGCTCATTGTTTAAAATTTAAATCATTTGTTAACTAGAGGAATGGAATAGAGAACACATCTGAGCAGGAGGAGCAAAAAGAGGACGTTCATTGTCACCCCAAGAGCCAGCATAAAAGAAACAAAAGAGCATTAAGGTGTCTTAGCTACTTTATTTTTGTGAATTAGGATTTCATTGTTTGGTGATACAGTTGTGCAGCTATTGTCCAAAGAATATGTAAAACATACATGTGTCATTTGGCTGAAAGTTCACCCTGTTACTTGGCACAGGTTGATTGAAGGGGTTATAAGATCAGTAAATAACCTTCTTGAAAAATTTCACCAGTCATTTTTCCTATACCTTTTAACATCTCCCAGTAAGTTTGTGTCAGTTGGAGTGTACATGATCGCCTTTGCCCTCCTTGTAGCTCCACTTCCCCTGGTCGCTGCTTCCCTTTATGCTGATGCTAATGAGCTGGATCTTGGCCTGAAAGATGGAAAACCTACTCCTACGGCCACTGAATTGAATAAGACAGACATTGCTGAGCAGAATGAGAAAAAATCAAATGTTACTCCTAAAATCACCGGATCAAATGAGAGAGACATCACAAAATCGAATGACAAAGACATCACTGTATCAAGTGAGAAAGAAATTGCTGAGTTAAATGAGAAAGACATCACATTCAGACCATGGAAATGGCTCAATGCAGCAAAAGAAGTGTTTTACATTCATATATGGGGTGCAGTAGTTTCTTTGCTGCCATATTTCATTTGTCAAATCCCTGATTGGAGCCCAGCAACCAGTTTAATTACCTGGGCATTGCTTTCCCTGTTTAGCCTCCTAATCTTGTATCTGATCTTGGGTTCACCATTTTCTCATGCTTATGCGTCTGAACCTCAGAAAGGTGAATGGGCCATGTTAAAATCAGTGACCATATCAGCCATTTTCATTGGTTTGCTGCTCATGTCAGTTGTTAATTTTGCTACAGCAGAAATTGGGGCATTACTAATGGTACCGACATGTTTGATGGCTCATCCACTGAAGCTTGACATTAGACCTAAAAGTTTGAGTTTCCCAAGGGTTATTTGCAATCTGATTTTGGGTTTTATTGCATTTCCACCAGTTGCATTTTTTGTGACAAAAGGTATGCTAGAAGGCACCCACAACCTTGACATTGGTGACTTCTGGAACTGGGTGGAATCCCTCTGGGCATGGAATAGTGCTACTTACATCTATTTAGGTTTGGTCCACCTGCCATGTTGGGTATTATGCATACGCATTTTGCTTCATTCCTGTTGACACGTTTCTCAGTTTTGTCTGCTGTATTACTTCTGAGCTAAACAAGCAAATCAGTAGATCAATGTTAAATTTTCTTTTATACAAGTTATCTTCCCTTTAAGTTGCTCACCAGAAATTGATTGACATGGAGGGTCCGTTTTCCACCATTTTTTGCACCATGGTCATTATTCATAAAACTGAAGTTGTAGCTTGCCAATGAGTTGAGCCGTGGCCCTCTAGCATAAATTTATGCATGTAGCTAAATGGTGAATGGCACACTACATTCTCTATCTGTTTTATATTCTCTCTATCAACTGTACCAACATCTGAGCTATATATATTGAGCAGATGCACTGATTTGTTAGAAGAGATGTCACCGAAGAAAAATAGGATTTGTCTATCTTATGCAAATAGGTGTTTGCTTGCCTCTGTTATTAGAAGTTAATTGAAGTAAAAGAAAAAAGTTGATGAGGACCAGTTGCCTTTATGGCGTCAATTATGCTCCCAGGATATTAAATATTTTATTTTTTTACTTGCTTTCTCAAACAGCATACAAGTAGTGAGCAAAGGAGGATGGGTCATATTGTTCAAAAAAAAACAAAAAGGATGGATCATTTTAATTCTTACTTAATTATATATCATTAGCACCATTCAGATTTATGAGATGTAATATGATGGTTCAGATTATGTTTTAAAATTATTATACTGTAAATTAATTGATTGATGTGGTGACTGGAATTTTAAGTTATATATATATATATATATAGGTTTTGGAGTTTTTCCTAACCTTTTAGACTGGGTTATTAGCCCACTCAAAAAGGGCAAGAAAGCCGTAACAGAAGCAAAAATCAGATTGTCTAAAAGTTTTGTGCTGATATTTATTCCGTATGAATTCCTTTTTAAGATGCTGTATGTAGTGGGATGTGTGGTTATCGTTCTCTGAAAGTGGAGTCCTGTCAATGGATTGATATATAAGAAGAAAATTTAAATCTAAATTTCAATATTAGATGTGAGAATTTTATGTTTGTAATTTTTTTAAAAAATAGATAAAATTTCAATTTTTACTATAATAGATATAAAAGAGTACAAATATATATATATTATGGTTACTTTGTTTTTACAAAATAAATTTTATTTTACTAATAATCACAATTGAATGAGACTATATATATATATATATATATATATATATATATATATATATATATATATATATATATATATTAAATTTTGAATTTTAAAGTCATTAAATAAAAAATTTGATAAATTTCTATTTTTATATTTAAATATTCATCATAAAATTTACTATGTCAAATTCTTAAAATTTCTGATTTTTATTAAAAATAAAATATTTATTATAATTTTTTAGAATTATTTTTTTAACTAAAATATTATTATACATGTTTTAATACTGCTTAAATGCTAAAAGTTTTTATATATTATATATTTTTAAATTTTAAATCACTCAATAAATTTTTTTAAACTATTAGAAATTTTATTTTTGAAATTTTTTTAAAATATTTTATATACTCCATCAGTAATTTAATAGTCTCAAAATAAGTTATATTATATTTAAAAATAATGACAATAAAAATTAAAGAAAATAAAATTAATGTAATATAATTTATTTTTAATTTATTTAATTACCTTTTTCTCTTTATAAATTCTTATTTTAAAATACATATGTTTTATTTAATATAAACATTTTAATTATACTACATCTAAAATATTATTTTTATTTTTCATTAGAAATTATGTCTTTTATTTTAATTAAAATATCCACCATTTATTCAATTAAAAAACATTTTTCTTTTTATTTAGTGTAAGTAAAAATGGATAATTTATCAATTATTTTCTATTTTTATTTTATTTCTTCAATTATTATTATTACTATACATATTAAAAATATATATGTATTTTTAATAAAAAAATTATTTAATAAAATTGTTATAATAACTTTCTAAATTTTTATTTTATATTTAATTAATTTGCAATTATAAATTTATTAAAATTATTTAATAATTATATTAAAATGTAAATATTATTTACACAGATCCATGACTAATAAAATATAACCTTACGGTAATAAAAATAAAATACATAAAAAATAAAATTACCTTAAAATATTTCATACAAATATTACGTTGTGATATTCTCTTTTATATATAAAAAAAATATATCTAAAAAATTATATAATAAAATACATAATATAGAATTTCTCTCCAACATAGATGAGAAGGAAATCACATACATAGAGTTAAATTGGAATATAATTTCATTGTATTTTTCAGATTTTCACCTTAATATCAGTTTGATTTACCATCTTAATCAAAATACCAAAAGTGGCAAAAAAATTCAACATCAAAATATTTATCACACGACAAAATATAACCATAAAACTATGAAATTATTCATCAAAATTTGAAATTGATACTCAAATCCATAAAATTTATTTATTACGTACATAAATTTTAGCCAAAAAATAATTAAAGAATATCAAAACATGGAGCAGGAGCAACCGATGGGAAGAGGAGAGAGAAGAGAAAAGAAGTTATGTTTATAATTGTCAATCGATGCTATGTGGGACTGCAAATTACTATATTTTTATTTAATTATTTAAATAAATTAAACTTAATAATTTTAATATATTAATTAAATAATTTTAATAAAATAAAAATTATAAAATAATTTGTTTTTAAAAAAGAAATTTACCTCATTGTAGTTTTAGCTACATAATTTTTTATAAAAAAATAATATAAATCTAATTTAATATTTTAGAACTTTGCATATATGATAAAAATAATTTTAGTATATTTGAAGTAACTTTAAAAAACGAAGACGGTATGAAAAATTGATATTATCATTTTATTTCTAAATCAAAAAGATAAAAGAATTGAATGGAATGATTGCTATAGAGTTACAAGTTCATGTAATTCTAAAAAACAAAAAAAACAAAAAAACAGTGGTGATAATTAAAGAATCACATATAAGATTCTAGATCTTACATTTGTATTATCATGTGATGCAACAAACTTTGTGGCTATGATGGCAGATTGGACTTAGTGGCCAAATGAGGGTGAAAAGTGTTATGTTGAACCACTAACAATAAAAAATAGTCAAACTCATTTAAAACGGATGGTATATCATCCAATTACAAATTTTTAATACTTTATAGAGGATAAAAGTTTGAAATACTCACTCTCCCCCAACCTCCAAAAACTTATTGCTTAAAAAAAACTTACAATAAAAAATTAAGAAGTATTATGAATATGAATGAATAATATATTACTTGTAAATGAATAATATATTACTTGTGAATGAATAATTTTCAAATAGTGAAAAGAAAATCTCTATATAAAGGGATTGAAATTCATTAATGAAGAAGGAGAAGAAAAAGAATAGATTACTCTCCAAATTCTTTCAATATTATTGTTCACCAAATTCTCTTAAAACTCTCTCTAAATTCTCTTAATATCATTCTACTATAAAATATTTTTCTTCTAATTAAATACTATTAAATTCAAGTTTAGTTCTATAACAAAGTAAGCAATTCAATTCTTATTTCACAACACATTATCAGCACGAAAAACTTTCGATCAAAACAATAAGTTATCATAATGACAAATCTAGCAAAGCTTGAGTTCGTTGCTCTTGACATCACGAGAAAAAATTATATGTCTTAGATTCTAGATGTAGAAATGCATCTTCAATCAATGGGGTTAATTGATACCATAAAAAAAATAATAACACCTCATTGCAAGATAAGGCCAAGTCTATAATTTTTCTCCGTCGTCATCTTGATGAAGGATTAAAATGTGAATATTTGACTGTCAAAGATCCAAGTGTTCTTTGGAAGGATCTAAAAGATAGATATAATCATCAAAGAGATGTAATACTACCAGTAGTCACTGATGAATGGAGAGCTTTACGCTTTCAAGATTTCAAAAAAGTAAGTGACTATAATTCTGCAATGTTCAGAATAGTATCACAATTAAAATTCTGTGGACAGACAGTCACAAAAGAGGATATGCTGGAGAAAACTTACTTCACATTTCATGCATCAAATGTTACACTGCAACAACAATATAGGATGCAGAGATTTAAAAAATATTCTAAACTGATTTCATGCCTACTGGTAGCTGAGAAAAATAATGAACTCTTGATGAAAAATCATCAATCCCGTCCCACTGGCTCAGTAGCATTTACAGAAGCAAATGCTACAAATTATTCCAAATATAAAAATTATAATAGCCATGGACGTGGGAGAGGTAGAGGTCGTGGACGTGGAAGAGGTCAATTCTTTGGCCGTGGTCACGGAAATAAATATAAGAATACTCCACAACAAACTCAGACTCAACCTCAAAAGAAGTTAAAATCAGTCATCAGTGGTGTTCAAGAAAGGCCCCAACATAAGTGTGAAACTGTGTGTTTCAGATATGGTAGTAAAGGACACTGGTCACGAGTTTGTCGTACACCACCACATCTTTACCAACTTTATAAAACATCATTGAAAGGCAAAGAAAAGGAAATAAACTTCAATGAGTATCATACTCTTGTTAATGATACAACTCATCTAGATGTTTCTGATTTTACTAATGAATTTACTGACAATGGAAATTAAGACATCTATAATTTTAAATATATTGTTATTACCTATTTTATTATGAAGAATATGTTATTATTAAATATGTTATTTTCAAATTAAATAAAATGTCCTACTTTACAATTATTTTATGTTTTTACCTTAATTGATTAATTATGTGTTTATTTATTTTAAAGTTTAATATGGATTGTACTCAACATAAAGACAGTATTGGAGATCTCTGCATACTTGATAGTGGTACTACACATACTATCTTAAAAAATAGAGATTATTTCTCTGAAATAAAGCCTACAAAGGCAGTTGTAAAAACAATATCAGGTCCTGTAGATCTGATTGAAGGAATTGGCAAAGCTAAATTTATGTTACCAAATGGAACAAAGTTTATAATTGATGAAGCTTTGTTTTCACCAAAATCAATAAGAAATTTGTTGAGTTTTGATGACATTTATCGAAATGGGTGTGATACCCAATCTATTATTATAAATGGTAACAAATATTTAAATATAGTTTCCTATGAATCAGGAAAAATACAAGTATTGGAAAGACTGCCAAAACTCCCTATTGGATTGCATTACACGTATATACATGTAATTGAATCACATATGGCAATAAAAGAAAAATCTTATGATCCTTCAATAATAAATTTATGGCATGACAGATTAGGTCATCCTGGATCAGTAATGATGTGAAGGATAATTGAGAATTCACATGGGCATCCATTAAAGGGGCAAAGAATTCCTCAATCAAATGAAATGTCATGTATAGCTTGTTCTCTCGGAAAATTAATCTTAAGACCTTCACCATCTAAAATTCAGAATGAATCACCTATGTTTCTTGAAAGAATTCAAGTGATATATGTGGGCCAATTCACCCACCATGTGGACCATTCAGATATTTTATGGTATTAATTGACGCATCTAGTAGATGGTCACATGTTTGTCTATTGTTAACTCGTAATGTTGCATTTGCAACGTTGCTTGTTGAAATTATTAAATTACGAGCACAATTCCCTGATTATACAATCAAGAGGGTAAGACTTGATAATGTTGGTGAATTTACATCTCAAGCATTCAATGATTATTATATGTCTACTGGGACCATTGTTGAGCATCTTGTTGCCCATGTACATACTCAAAATGGTTTAGCTGAATCATTGATTACACGCCTTCAGCTTATTGCTAGACCATTAAAAATGAGAATAAAGCTTCCCATTTCAGTTTGGGGTCATGCAATCCTACATGCTGCTTCATTAATTCGCATCAGACCTAGTGCATATCATAAATACTCCCCACTACAATTGGCATTTGGTTAAGAGCAAAATATTTCCCATCTCAGAATTTTTGGTTGTGCAGTATATGTACCCATTGCGCCTCCTCAGCGCACAAAAATGGGTCCTCAACGAAGATTGGGAATTTATATTGGGTTTGAAACACCCTTTATTATTAGATATCTTGAACCTTTAACTGGTGATGTTTTTACAACACGTTTTGCTGATTGCCAATTTAATGAGGTTGTTTTCCCAACATTAGGAAAATGGGAGAAAGAAGGAAAAAGGGATATTTTATGGAATGAACCATCATTATTGCATCTAGATCCTCACACAAAACAATGTGAATTAGAAGTGCAAAAGATTGCGCACTTACAAGCAATTGTAAATCAATTGCCAGATGCATTTACTGATACAAAAAGAGTGACTAAATCATATATACCAGCAGCCAATGCTCCTGCTCGTATTGAAATTCCAGAAATAAAACCTGAGAGTAAAGACACTCATGAGTCTAAAACACGCCAGAAGCGTGGAAGACCAATTGGTTCTAAGGATAAAAATCCTCGAAAAAGAAAGGGAGTAGATAATCATATTAATAGCGAGGAAAATATCCCTGAAGAAATAAAAAAAATAAAGAAAGTCATGAAACATTTTCATATACTGTTGCATGTGAAATCATAAATGACAAAGATGATCCTGAACCAAAATTAGTCATGGAATGTCAAAATAAGCATTATTGGATAAAATGGAAAGGTGCTATGCAGGCTGAATTGGACTCACTAAACAAGCGAAATGTTTTTGGGTCAATTATTCCTATGCCTAAAACTGTGAAACCTGTAGGATACAAGTGGGTCTTTGTACGAAAGAGAAATGAGAAAAATGAAATAATAAGGTACAAAGCTAGACTTGTAGCTCAAGGTTTTTCACAAAAGGCCAGGAATTGATTATGATGAAACATATTCTCCTATTATGGATGCAATTACGTTCAGGTATCTAATTAGCCTAGTAGTTTCTAAGAAATTAGAAATGTGTCTTATGGATGTTGTGACTGCTTATTTGCATGGATCACTTGATAGTGACATTTATATGAAAATCCCTGAAGGATTTAAAATACCTAAAGCATTAAGTACAAAACCCAAAGAAATGTATTTGATCAAGCTCCAGAGATCTTTATATGGGTTAAAACAGTCTGGGCGCATGTGGTATAATCGTTTAAGCGATTATTTGATTAATAAAGGATATGTGAGTAATATTATCTACCCATGCATTTTTATTAAGAAAAAAATATCCGGATTTATGATTATAGTTGTATATGTTGATGATTTGAATATCATTGGAACAAAAAATGAGATCCATGAAGCAATAGTATACTTAAAGGAAGAATTTGAAATGAAAGATCTTGGAAAAACCAAATATTGCCTTGGTTTACAAATTGAGCAAATGCACAATGGGATATTCGTGCATCAATCAAATTACACAAAAAAGATCTTGAAACTCTTTAATATAGATAAAGCCAATCCTTTAAGTACTCCAATGGTCGTTAGATCACTCAATATTGAGACTGATCCATTTCGACCCTGTGAAGAAAATAAAGAAATTCTTGGTCCTGAATTTCCATATCTCAGTGCCATTGGAGCTCTAATGTATCTTGCTAATTGCAATAGATCTGACATTTCTTTTGCAGTCAATTTATTAGCAAGGTTCAGTTCAGCTCCAACAAAAAGGCATTGGAAAGGGGTCAAACATATACTTCGATACCTTCAAGGAAATGTTGATTTGGGTTTATTTTATTCTAACAATTCAAAACAAGAATTGATTGGTTATGCAGATGCAGGGCATTTATCTGATCCTCATAAAGCGAGATCTCAAACAGGCTATGTGTTTACAAATAATGGAACTACAATTTCTTGGCGTTCTCAGAAATAAACGCCTATCACTACTTCCTCAAATCATTATGAAATTATTGCACTACATGAAGCAAGTAGAGAGTGTGTGTGGCTTAGATCAATGACACATCATATTGAAGAATCTTGTGGTTTTCCAGTCAATAAAAGTCCAACAATTTTATATGAAGATAATGCAGCATGCATTACACAATTAAGGGAAGGATATATCAAAAGTGATAGAATCAAACATATACCTCCAAGATTCTTTTCATACACTCAAGAGCTAATAAAAGACAATCATATAGATATCAAGTATATTAAGTCTAGCAAGAATTCAACTGATCTTTTCACAAAGGCGCTTCCAGCTACAATCTTTAGAAAGCATGTTCACGATATTGGAATGCGACATCTGCATACTATGTGAAGGACGATTATACATATCAACTTGAGGGGGAGAAAATCATGCACTGTACTCTTTTTCCTTAAGCTAAAGTTTTTCCCACTGGGTTTTATTTAGTAAGGTTTTAACGAGGCAGTTGCAAAATATTGTTATTCAAGGGGGAGTATTATGAATATGAATGAATAATATATTGCTTATGAATGAACAATATATTGCTTGTGAGAGAATAGTTCTCAAATAGTGAAAAGAAAATCTCTATATAAAGGGATTGAAATTCATTAATGAAGAAGGAGAAGAAAAAGAATAGATTACTCTCCAAATTCTTTCAATATTATTGTTCACCAAATTCTCTCAAAACTCTCTCTAAATTCTCTTAATATCATTCTACTATAAAATATTTTTCTTCTAACTAAATACTATTAAATTCAAGTTTAGTTCTATAACAAAGTAAGCAATTCAATTCTTATTTCACAACAAGAAGAATGATATACCAAAAAATAAAAAAAATAAAAAAGGCAAAGGGAATTTTTCTAAAGGCCAAATTGCAAGAAATGGATGGCTCCAAAGTCACAAAACCCATTATCATTAGCTGCCTTTTTTCTTTTGACATATTATGATGATGATCCTTTTTTTTAAACCACAATAAAAGATAATATTAATATATAAACATCATTACATTAGGAGAAACTAAATTGTGAAGGAATAAAGTTACATTCAAAACTATTGCATAATGATGGGTCAAATTGTGAGGAGAGCCCAATAACAAATTTTAGAAAGAAATCATAGCTTAACAAGGATTGGCGGACAGTATCTGCAACAACAACATCTAAAACATTAAAGCAACAGTTGAATGATGAAAGTCATCATGCCAATAAACTTACCGGATATATTGGAGTTGTGGACCAATAAAGATTATGAAGTCCAGACATTGACGAGATAGCAATAAGAGAAAATAAAAGGCGATCAACCACTAGAGCAAGTCAAATGACCACCGAAAATAAAGATCAGCTTCTATAGTAGCAATATTGCAAAGCCAAAAAAGAACAAAACACATGAAATGTTGAGACGAGTAAGATTCTAGTGGAGATAGGCCATTCACACGAGATGAAGCACCATCAATCATCTACACCAAAACTATCCAAACAAAATTATCAAAGCTATCAAAGTAAAGGACATCTCATATGTACCAAAGCATAGTCAAAAGTTAAATTATACTATAAATTTGGGAAATTAACAACTTAGCTAAGCAACACATATTATTAAAGTGAAATCATAAACAACAAAAAAGGAGGACAGAGGAACGATTACTGATTGAACTCAGTATCCAACTCCTCCGAGAATAATAGTATATCAAAGACAATGGCACCGTAAAAGGAGACAACTTTCCAGACTAACAACTTTTTAAAAATTGGAGTTATGATCCTTGCAAAATACAAACAATAATGCACTAATTGATACCTACCCTTAAAATAAATCTTCCAACAAGCTACATTTTTTTTTTCAATTAAAAAAAAAAAATGAGAATCTTAACCCACTATAATTTGATGGCTGCCTAATCTAGGGTACTGAATTTTATACATAAAAATTAAATAATCAAATAAGTTAAAAGAATTGGAGGACAAAAAAATTTCTTTTATTTTTTAAAATTAATATAGAGTTGCATTATTAAAAAAAATTAAGAATTTTAAATTTAGTTAAATATTATTATTATTATTATATTAGAAGAAAAATAGGTTCTATCTCAACATGAATTTCATAATATATTTATACAAAAACGCACCCATGAATTCAATAAATAAAATTAATTATTTTTACATGATATTAATATTCAAACGTATAAAAGAAATTCAAATTTTGATATTTAAAAAAATTAGAATTCAATTTGGTATTTTTAATAATTATATTATAATAAGTAATTATACAACTCTGATTAACTCAAACGATAGAATGAATTCTATTAAAACATAAAATTCTAATTTTCTATATTTTTAAATTTAATAATTTTAATAAATGTTATATTTATTTTTTATTTTATATTCTCATATTCGATAATTATAGAAATTTTAATTAATTTAAAGATCAAAATAATAGACACATAGAAAATAATTTTTTCAATTTTTTTTATACTTAAAAATTTTTTTTTTAGGGAATTCAGGTCTTATTTAAAAATACACTTAAACCAATAAATATTAAAAATATTTTATTTTTTTTAAGCAAATTAAGGTTGTGTTTGTTGACTGCTTTGCATTTGTAAAAATAAGGAGAGAGAACATTAGTTGCACGAGCCTTTGAAGTGCGTGAAGCACACGCTCAAGAAAATTACTGAAAAAGACCAGTGTTACTTTAAGCTGCCAATTTTACCCAACTATCCAAATCTAATATGAAAACCATATTTGCCAAAACTTACATGAAGTCATGTAGATTAAGGATGACTATAGGTCTTTTCAATCCACTATATTCTCTCTTTTTTTCTATAATTCACATGCATCACATTATCTTTTTCTTATTTATTTTGATTCATGTTTTGTGTATAAAAAATTCATTTTTTATTTAATTTTATAATGTAAAACTAATTTTAAAATTCATATTCATTTATTTTTTTAAAATAATATAATGTAAAATGTTACTTCAAATGATCTCAAATTAGTCTTTTATTTTGTTCAATATTATGTAAAAATTCTAATTTAATGATAACATTTTACACACATAATATTTGTAATATCCACAATTTAATAACTCCTTAATAGATTAATTTAGAATTCAGTCAAATGTCACAAAAGGAAATAAAAACATAAATTCTTGTCTGTTACTTTTAAGTTGGTAATTTATAAATAAAGTGAAATTTTTAAAAATTAAATTTATATTAAAGTATATCATTTTCTTCATGTAGAATAATATTTTATTTTATTTTTTATTATTTTCCTTATATGAAAAATTTTGAAAGTAAATTATGAAGGAGTGCAAAATTGAATCCATAGTTTATACCAATACTTTAATCAGTAAACTATACATTTGAGGTGGGTTAAACAATAATATTTTATTTAATAATTTATTATGATGTTTGAGTTAATATTCATCATCACTGCCTCTTATTATTGTATTATTAAATTATTAATTAAATAGTCATTTACATTATTTAATGATCAAGATTTTGATTCCTTGAAAGTCCAATGCCAAGTACTTTTCCTATCTTTGGGACTCTTTCTTCTTTGTTTTTTGGTTGAAAGAACAAAATCCATACAAGTTGTGCTATGCAAGTGAGTATCCCATATCCTTATTTATCCAAAATGGAAGAAAATATATATATATATATTGGATGTTAATATTCGTAATTTAATTCAAATGATATTATTTTTGTTAGAAAAGGGTTTTTTTTTTTATATTAATCAAAAAAGGTTTTTTT
The DNA here is from genome assembly GCA_947683625.1 of Mallotus nudiflorus. Lineage (NCBI taxonomy): Eukaryota > Viridiplantae > Streptophyta > Magnoliopsida > Malpighiales > Euphorbiaceae > Mallotus > Mallotus nudiflorus. The sequence goes on along the minus strand of CANTUR010000283.1, from coordinate 4,554,568 downwards.
TTTTATTTTTTTATTTCTTTATTCACAAGATTTTTTTAATTTGAGAAAATAAATAAAAAATATCCATTATTTTTATAATGACAGCCTATCTTTCTTATATTTTTTCATTTTCAATATTGAAATGCAATCCTTTTCTTTTTTTCCCTTGCAACACATTTGCTAATGACACTCACTAAACATAAAACTTTTGACCTAATCAGTCACCTCAATCTATTTATCTAACCAAAATGTAAATATGGCAAATCATTATATATATGAAATATTTTACATCAGTTGCAACTTATTATTAGTTTAAATCACTAGATTATAAGCTATGATTGAATTAATATTACTTAAAGATTTTGGATCATTTTATTAATATTTATTAGTTTAAGTGATAAAAATTTCAAATTTTCTTCGATAAAGTTTTTAATTTAAATTTTATGTATTAAGAAGATAAGTGTTAGAATAACTTTATTTATCCATCTAATTTAAATTCTAAAATAATTAGAATTCTGATATAATTATTAAATATTGAAGTCATGAGTAAAAAAAATTATGGATCATTTTCTCTAAATTAACATATATTAATTTAATTCTGACATATTATAAAACATCTACAACTTCAAAAAGAAAACGTAAAAAAAAAAAAATTTATGTGTCGGATTTAGAAAAGTAAATTTCATTTGTCAGTTCTCTGTTTCTTGCCTATAGATATAATTGACTCTGTGCCTTTCTAATGGGAACATATGCTTTTTCCTTCTTTCACTTCAACCCTTTAAAAAGAAAGTGAATTTCACGCTCTCCAAACAGCGCGCAACCAAATCTTTCCATTTGGTTCTTACCTAATCACATTCATTTCTTGTACATCTCTCTTCGTTAACTCCCAGAATCTTTTAAGAGAAAGAACAGTTGTCTTGCAAGAACTAAACAAGGAGAGGCCAAAAAAATTCAAGAAAACCTCAAAAATAAAGAAATTACAGAATCAAGAACCAAGAAGCTACAAGAAATAAGAAATTACGATGGATAATATGTTGTGTGATGAATTGCTTCAAGAAATCTTTACAAGAATCAAGAAACCATCATCATCATCATCATCATCATCTTCTTCTTCATCTGTTTCTCTAGTTTCTAAGAGGTGGCTACGCCTCTACCGCACCTCAAAAACCTCTCTTTCTTTAAGACTAAATCTTGATAATTCAACAATTCAAGCTTTGTCTTCTCTTCTTGCTAAGTACCCTTTTCTGTCTTCTCTTTCTCTTCTCTTCTCCTCTGATTCTACTGCCTCTACAACAGCCACCACCACTGCAACAAAAGCTTTTAATGATCATCTTCTTTTTATAGTATCAACTTTTTGCTCCAAGCTTAAACACCTCAGGTTCTTGACTGGTCCTGCCTCTGCTTCTTCGCTCATTTCTCTTTCGAATTCGTGTGCCCTTCTTACCTCTCTTACTGTTTTTGTTTCTAGGCCTGTTTTCTTGAATTGGGTTGCCTATTTTTCTTGTTTGAAGGAATTATCTGTTTATGTATCTTCAGTTGATGGTGTTGATGATCGATTTAAGGGATCTGAATTGTGTTTAAATGATGAAATTGATGCAGAATTGGGTCTGGAGAGTTTATATTTATCAGGGATTAAAAGGGATGATTCTGGTTTCGGTTGGTTATGGAGAAGTTGCAAAAAGCTCAAGAAATTGCAGTTGAAGTGTTGTGAAGGTGTTGGTGATGGAGGTTCCCTTTTGTCTTTTATTGCCTGTTTGAAGGGTCTTCAAGAAGTGGAATTAAGAACCTGTAGAAGTATAATTCATGGACTTTTACTAAGATTGGCTGAGAATTGTGGTTCTTTGAATTCTCTTTTAATTTATGATGGTGGTAGCAGAGAGGGGTTACTTCATTTTATCAGCAATTGCAGATGTAATTTGCAAAAGCTTGATCTTCGATTACCTTTAGACCTTAACAATGATCATCTGATAGCTATTGCTATGAATTTTAGAAATCTCTCAATTCTTAGGCTTCAAAGTTGTTGTCTTGTCACTGGTGAAGGGCTAAAAGCTCTTGGAATTGCTATGAGTTCAGTGCTTCAAGAATTGACATTGATAAATTGTGATGTTGTTGAAAGAGAGTCTGGATTGCTTGCTACATTAGGCCAGAATTTGAGGCAATTAAAGAAATTAGACTTGTCTCATAATGAATTTTTGCTTGATAAGGAGCTCATTTCAATGCTTGTTTCTTGCAATTCTCTGAATGAATTGAAGTTAAGAGGTTGCAAAAGAGTTACTAGCATGGCAATGCTGTCTATGTTCAAGAACTGCAAGAGATTAGAATGTGTTGATATTATGCATTGTTGTGGCATTGAAGCTGAGGCTATTGAGCTATTTTTCCTCAATTCGCCGCGGTTGAGATGCATGCAAGTTGAAGAAAGCAAGATTTCTGATGCTGCTAAGAGATGGGCAGAGCATAAATTCATTGAAGTTGTTGCCTAATTATTCATGAAGTAAAGAAACAACCAAGTTACTTAAGTTTTCACAAGGACAAGATTACACATCACAAAAAAATTTCTTGAATTGTTGATAGAGTAAGAAGAGCTGTTCTTGGTCATTGAAATAAATTACATTTGTACAGAAAGTTTCAAGCTTTGCATTATGTATATGTATATAACTGGCTGCAGTTAAGATTCAACTGTGCTTCTATGCAGCAAATAAAAGTGACTTTTTATGGATTCAGTTTTAGTGTTGCCTTTGCTCTTTTCTGCTATATTTTGACATCTCAACTATCTGCTGTAACTTTTAATCATTTTCATTGAGTTGCTGCTTCTACATCATACAATGCACTGTTTATAAAGTTTTTATTTTTTTATATTTTATGTCTTCTTAAAAAAAATAACTAATAAAGATAGTTAATTCATAACACTACGAAGTGAATAGCAGCGAGTTCGAATCATACTTTCTCAACAGAATATTCACATTTTTTAACACTTAGACTAATTCGTGGGATACAAACTAAAAATTTGTCTATGTCTTATGGTTTTCTTTTGTTAATGCCTGAAGTTTTGGTGTTCATCAATTTTTGTTTTTGGTTATTGAGAATTTGGACCTAAAAGTCACTGAAATTTTACATCCTACATTTTTTTTTTCAAAAGTCCATTACATTGGAATTAGCCCAAGCCCAATGTTGGAAATGGGCATATTTTGATGGGAGTCGCTAAATTTTTTGGACTTGAGATTCAATCGCAGAAGGTGGAAAGATTTGAGACTGCAAAGAAAACAAGTTGCATGTAAGTTAAAAATGCTCACTAAAATGATTCTGGATATCCTGCTTAGATCTTTTTTTTTTTTTGTAAAAAAAAAATTATAAACCTTACCTTTAGTTCAATTTTCAAAAATTGTATAAATTCATCAAATTCTATTTTTATAATTAAAAAATATCTCATCTTATATAAAATATTTTGTTTGAATATTTTAATTTTTTTAAATGGAATATCAACATATATAATTTTTTTTAAAAATAAATTTGCATAAAAAATTAGAAGTAAAATTTTTTAATATCATATTAACATTAATAAATTCTACGAGTATGGAAAATAAATAAATATTTTGTTTTACCGTATAAATATAATCAAAGCTCGCAAGCTTACCGAGTCAAGTATTATGAAGACTTGAGCTTGACTCGATAGACTATTTGAGTAGCTCAAACTTGAACTTAACTCAACTAATATCAAGTTGATTTTGAACTTTTTTCGAGTTGATCCTGAGTATGTTGTGAGTCGACTTGACTCGATTACACCCTGACTCAACATTTTATGCATTTAATAGAAGAAAATTTTCATTTTTTAAAAACTAAATACAACATTTCGAAAAAAAAAATCTTTAGGACTGGAGTAGGGAATTTAGAAGATAAAGCGAATAGGGATGTAAACGAGTCAAGTTGAGTTTAATATAGTTTTAATCAATTCAAGCTTAAGTTCATTTATAATTGAATTGAATTCGTTATATTACTTGATATTTACAAATTGTTTACGAATTTAAACAAGTTTAAAGAAATTTTAAAAATATAACTATAAACTAAATTATTCATCAAAACCTTATAATAAATTATTTATTGAATAACTTGTAATATATTTAATAAAATTATAACTTTATTTTATTTATCTATATTTTAAAATATTTTTTACTTTTATTATGAAAATATTATTATATATCTTATAACAAATTATTAAACATTAAAATTATAAGTTAACTTGTGAACTTTTATTCGAATCTATTCACAAAATTTATGAGTCAAATATTATATAGTTTGAGTTCAACTTATTTATTAAATGAATTTCAATATACCAAATTAAATGAATTTTTATCGAGTTAAATTTTAAGTAGCTTGATTTGCTTATTGCCTAAAAGCCAAAGAGTAATATTTATTTAATCAGAATTTGGGGTTTATTACTACAAAGGAAATTTGTGAAAAGGTTAATTTAGTGGCCCTAATCTTTTTTTTACTCAATTCTTTTAAAAAAATCTTATTTAATTAATAATATAATTAAATTGTCTAATTTTTCTTGCAAAATCGTCTAAAAATAAACTAGAAAAATCTGTCAAAAGGGTAAGTTTGAGAATTTAAGTCTAATTTGCTCTATTAAGAAATATTTTAAAGTTTACTTTGGTTGAAGTAACTTTTTCAATTTTATTATTAATTCTAGAGAAAAATTTCATGTAGGGCCAAACAACCCCACTTCAAAGATTGCTTGAAAACTGAGTATGAAGATATGAAGAATATTGCCAGATTTGCTTTGATTTGGTTCCTTCAGTATATTTGAAAACGTAAATGGCGTAGATAGCTAACAAAGGGTTCTTTTTATTTTCACCAGGGAGAATTTTTATATCATGTGCTTCCTTATTTTATTTTCTTAGTATAGTTATTTTCTCTAAAAAAAATAGAGAGTATTTTTAGTATACTAATTGTATTGTCTTGTATGTTTCCAAGTGATGAATAAAATTTCATATGCTTTCGACCCAAAAAAAAAAATTTACATTTTACATAGTGTATATAGAAAAATGAGACATTTGAGTAAATAAACAACTAAATTCAATGAAGGGTAACTTTTCAAAAATGAGACATGTACTTTCTTGACAAATACAAACATTAATCATAAATTAAAGATGACAGTCGTCATTTGAATAATAATATAAATAGGAATACTGTTATGACAATTAGATTCGTGAAGGGCAACTTCTTTACTTAACATAAACAAACATTAGTCACAAATTAGAGATGAAAGTCATCATTTGAATAATAACCAAGAACACTATTTTTAAATCTAAGTGTTGAGTGAAAATCTCTGTGTGCTGGCATTGTTTATCGTCTTCCTCTTTTTTTTTTTTTTGGATTTGAGTGGTTTTTTTGTTATTTTTTGATAGAAAGCCACCTAAATCCTCTGATTTCTTAGTGAAATCTTATTAATAAATAATTGTGTTGAGCTGAAAGCTTAATATATGTAGGTTCATCCTATTTTGTAGTTATATCTCTTTTGTTATGAAGGTGTTGATACTTTTCAGAGATCCAAATTTATTTCTAAACATGAATAAGAAGAAAGATCTCGCTAGATCATCCCTACTGGAAATGCAAGGATCAACAAGTAAAGGGAGGAGGATTTGGTTAATTGCATAGGAGGTTACCAAATTTTACACTAAATTTCATTTTGTTTCCATAACTTTAATTTGTATCTTTTTTGTTACAAAACATTGATTTTAATTACATGAAGAAGTCACTCAAAATAATTTCAACTAATTTAGATGACCTGACACACTAGAGTTACCACATCATCGTCCAACTTAACAAAAATTGTCATGTCAAACTATCACCCCACCTTCTTTATAAGATTGTTTACCTTGGTTTTACTTTACTTTTTTTTTTTTTACGTTCAACCTTATACAATTATGGTCACTGGTCTTATTAAAAAGGTGACATGATAGTGTAACATAATAATTTTTATTGAATTAAACCATCATGTGGTAACTTTGGTTTGTCACATCATTTAAATTAGCCAAAATTATTTTGGTTGATTTCCCTTTGTAATTAAATTAAATGTTTTGTAACCAAAAAGATACAAATTGAAGTTATGTAACCAAAATGAAATTTAATAGAAAGTTTGGTAACCTTTAATATAATTTACTCGAGAAGGATTGAATATGGTCATACAAAACCCTATTCCAACATTGCATTTACCATTGGTACCCACCATAAGACAAGGAAGTTAGTTCCTTTTAATGGTGTTCCAGAAGGCACAAATCTTATGTACTTTGAAAGAATTGCTCGTTGGTCTCCTACTTTCATGGCCTTCTTAGTTTATGATCTTCCACTTTTATAGCCTTTTTAGGCTTGTTAATGGGTGAAAGAGTTAAAAAAAAAAAAACTCATTCTCGAGCATTTATTTTTCCTTTTTTCAACTATGGTAATAAAAACTTTGGTACTATTGTAACAAAATTAGGGTTTCTCTTATGAAGATGATTACTGTGGTTAATGAGTTTTTCAAATTGTTTGGGCTGATGTTGTTAAATTTGTATGCTTATGGGCCTCCTAGGTATTGTTCTATTTTATCTAATGAAAGAATATTTAGAATAATTAAAAAAAAGAACACTATTATTATGATAAATGAATTATATGAAGGGTAACTTTTTAGAAATTAGGTCTGTACTTTACATTTTACTTGACAAATATAAGCACTAGTCATAAATCAAAGATGGAAGTCATCATTTGAGTAATAAATATGAATACTATTATCATGACAATTGAATTTCATGAATGAAAACTTTGCAAAAATTAGATACATAGCATTTTATTTAATATATACAAGCATTAGTCATAAATTAGAGATGAAAGTCATCATTTGGGTGATAACTATAAACACTATTATTGACATATGGCAGGACTCGACCTAAGAGCAAAAATCCAATAATTAAACATCCAAATAAGAATAAGCCCCCTAAAGTAATGGCTTAAGAATCCAACTCAAATCCAATTTTATCTTCAAATGGGCCTTTTGCACATAAGAAAATTTTTAAATTTGATACTGTTGGTTTATAGAGTTTGAAAGGAGAAAGTGGGGAGAGATTTTTTAGGGAGTTGGTAAAGAAATGGAAGGGAAGTTAAAAAAAAAAGAAAAGGAGAGATATTTATTTTAGGAAGGAAAGGAAGTTAGAGAAAATGGGAAAATTTTTTAGAAAGAAGGGGTTAGAAGTGAAGAGATGGAGCTTTGAAATAGGAGGTTAAAAAGAGAAGAGGGGGAGCAACTGAGGAGTGGGGTGAGATTTTTTGGGGAGTTGGTAAAGAAGTGGAGGGGATGTTTAAAAAAAAGGAGAGATATTTGTTTTAGGGGGAAAGGAAATTAGAGAAAATAGGAAAAATTTTTAGGAGGAGGGGGACTCAGTCTCTAAAGATGGCTGTTGGGGGCTTTCTGTGAAATCCAGTTGCTATAAAATGTGTCCAAAATTTCATTCGGGTGACGACTCTTAACTCTAATCTAGATTTAAAGTCTAGGTTGTATTCTCTAATGGGTTTCGAGCTCACGCAGTATCATGTTCGTCGAACACTTGGATGCACATTGAGCTTTGCCACCAATAATTATTATATTGTGACAATTGTATTTTATGAAGGGCAACACTCCAAATATTACGTACATGCTTTACATTAATGCAAATTAGAGTTGAAAGTCATAATTTATGTAATAAATCGAAGGGAACGTTGTTATAATGATAATTGAATTTCATAAAAATAATTTTTCAAAAATTAAGTTTATAACATTTTACTTGAGAGATACAAGCATGAGTCACAAATTAGAGAGATTGTGAGTACAAAATTGTACTTGGTAAATGCAATTATTATATCATTTGATAATAATTTCATTGTTTGTAAAATAAAACTCTTGAAGGGTATATATATATATATATATATATATATATATATAGATATATATCATTTTAACTATTATTATTATTATTATTATTATAGAGTGTTAGTCATTTTTACCTAGTTGGTACATCAATAGTCAAGGGTCTTGAATTTTGTTATCACTAGAAATTGAACCGATGGCCTTTAGGTGTCATGGGGCCTCTACTTGTAGAGGTGTGCAACCGAACTAAAAACTAAACTACCATATGGTTTTAGACTTTTAAGTACGTGGTTTTTTTGTGACACTTTTAAGTATGTATTTTATGCTGCTATATGTTTTCTAGTTGAAAGAGTCTTAGAGGGGGTGAATAAGACTATCAAACAAAAATTAAAAATTAAAAGATTTGAATAAGAATTAAGAGAATTATTGAGAAGGAAGAATGAAGAACACAATGATTTAAGGAGTTCATATTCAACAACAATCTTACGTCTCCACCCAACTTATCTCCAAGTTAGGATTTTTAAGCACCCACAATCTTTTTCACAAGATTGAGATTACACAAGAGTTTTATGGCTCACTCTTACAACCTTATAACTTGGGTTTTCTAGAATCACTCAAAAACCAAATTATAAATGTTTTCAAGGGTCACATTAGAACTAAAATCCCAAGTATTTTAATGGCTAAACACTTAAACCAATTCCTTTATAATAGAATCTCACTTCCTATTTTCTAAACTCAAAAAATAGAAGAATAAGAATATCTATTCTAATACTCACAAACTCTCACAAGAGTATACAACAATAAGAATGGATTTTAAAGATTTTAGAGAGCTTAATTGAATGCTTGAATGTACAAATATGAATGGGAAAGTTTCTTAACCTTAAAACAATCTTCATATGTCATATTTATGCTTGAGTAATCCAATTATAATTGTTAGAAGCAATGATTTTGTTCCCAACATAAACTAGGTCCATTTGAATGAAAAATTGGACTTTTGAGCTGCATTTTGTTAGGTCCTAGTTAGGATATCTTCAGTCTCGATCAGGACTAGCCTCAATTAGCCATTGCGAGTCATTATATTTAAAATTTTTCCTTGATCTTGATCAAGATATCACGGTCCCAATTAGGACTACCCTGTCATGAGCAATGTTCCAATCGGGACTACCCTATCACGAATAATGGCTCGATTGGGACATTCAATTAGGATAGGTATTGCCCTTTTAGAATAGAATAAAATATCTATTCAAACATTTATAAACTCTCAAAAGAGTATACAATAATAAGAATGAATTTTGGAAGGGTTTAAAGAGCTTAATTGAATGCTTGAATGTACAAATATGAATGAGCAAGTTTCTTAACCTCAAAATAATTTTCAAAGGTCATATTTATACTTATGCAATCCAATTATAGTTGTTGGAAGCAATGATTTTGTTCCCAATATAAACCAAGTCCATTTGAATGAAAAATTGGACTTTTAAGTTGCATTTTGTTAGGTCCCGGTTAAGATATCTTAAGTCTCAATCGGGACTAGCCTTAATTAGCTATTGCGAGTCGTTATATTTGAAAAACTGCCTTGATCCCGATCAGGATATCATGGTCCTGATCAGGACTACCCTGTCATGATCAATGTCCTAATTAGGACATTCAATTGGGATGGGTATTGCCCTTTTTGTGTTTTTGTTCTTCTTTTGGTTCTACTCGGGACTGCTTTGGTCCCAATCGGGACTTCAACATAAATTGTAACTTTTTATGCAATTTAGTCCTTATGATGAGTCCAGTTGAGATAGTACTTGTAATGGCTTTCTGGAAAAATTTTTCTTTGATATTTCATTATTATTTTGACTTTTAAATCCTACCTTAGACACACTTGAAGCAAACATATTAGTTGCTCAAAATTAAGTTTATTAAGATGAAAATCAAGATTGCTAATTTGCTAAGGTCAATAATCTTCCCCTTTTTTATTTTGACAAACTTATTTTGAGTTTGATAAAAAAGTATAGTGTAAAGTGTGTGATTGATAACAATTTGTAATAATAATCAATATATGAGCCGATATATTTCTTTATTTCTCCCTTTATGAATTTGGAAATGATAAGAAATATAATTTTTTATTCTTAATAACAAAAAGAAACATCCTGACAAAAATTATGGTCCTCCAAGGTATAAAAAGAATGTTTGATAATATGAAGGAAATAATTTCAAACATATATAATGCATAATAAAATAGTACAAATATGATTATATAGAGCTTAGCTAGTTAATAGATCATGTGGCACTTAGCATATTATAGTCATGAACATTAAGCACAAATATCACATTGCTTTTTCTCCCCCTTTGTTAAATAATAGAGGAGACAAGAGACCATGAACCAAAACAATGAAAAAGCAAAGATACATAAAATCTTTATGAAGTTAAAATGTCATTTAAGCAAATTTTCTCCCCTTAAAATCAATGAGAGAAAAAAAATTGATATTAAGGACACACTATCACATAGTTATGTTACATATGTAAACACATCTTTAAAAGAAAACTCTTTTTAAAAAAAATTAGCTAAGCATACATGCAATCTCAACTAATGTTTCCTTTTAAAGATAAAAACAATTCCTAAGAGGAATTTTTCTTCACATGAATGCGTTTTGCATGTATATAAAAAATATTTAAAACATTATATAAGTTAATCATAAACATATCATATTATTAAACAAATTATTCAAACTCAAATATTTCTTCCCCTTTGACAAAAGTCAAAAAGAATAAACTCAAATAAATATTTTCAATTAAAAATAAAAATTTCATTAATAATAAAAAGATGCAGTACAAAGAGAGGATATTGAAAAGAAACCAAAAATAAAATAAACATAAACAAGGATAGAATGAGCATAAAAATAAACTAACAGCTAGAGGCTCATATACAGAAAATAAACCAAAAATTAACCAAAAATAAAACAAATGAAAAACAAAAATTTATTCTTGAGGAGGGAAAGGAGGAGGAGGATAGGTGTATGTATAGCCTTGTTGCTCATAAATGTGATGAACATCATGTTGAAGATGAGCAAAGTTATCATTAATTTGATTGAAGCGTACATTAAAGTTCGATTTAACTTCATCAAAGTGTGAATTGAAGTTGAATTCTATTAACGACATGCACTCAAAAATTTAGCCAACCTAAAAAGGTTCATCCTCTTGAGCTTGAGCACCTTGACTTAAGGTTCCTTCACTTTTTGTTCTCTTTCTTAGAGGGGCAACTTGAGGTTGAGGATCTTGTTCTTCTTCCCTTGACCTTTTTATTCTTCTAATTCTTGAAACATGGCTTCAATGTTTTCACTAGCACCAAGATCATGTTTCCATATCCAAACTCCATTGATAGAGGTGAATTGTTTGGAGTTTTGAATAAAAGTGGAATCAAGAAATAAAGGTTTGGTAGATGGTAGAGAGTCAAAATTAATGTTGTAAAATTTAGCTAATTTTGTGACTATCCCACCAATATAAATTGCACTGGTTTGACTATCACTAATTAGCTAAATTCTCCATTATAGAAATCTTCCTAAAGCAATATTCTCATTATGATGAAGATAATAAAGAATAAAAAGGTCATCAAGAGAAATTGCTTCATTAGAAAGAGCTCTACCATTAATGGAATAAGTGATAAAACGATGAACATACCAAAGTGCCTTTGGATTTAATGAAGGAGACTTTGGTGTGTCTAGCGAAAAATTGAGGAGCATTGGGAGCTTTGATCTTATCCCAATAAGAAGATTTAATCCAATGAGGATTGACTTGAATGTGTCCCTCTTTAGAGAATCTAAAAAGAGTATCAAATTCTTGATAAGTCATAAAGCGATCTCTCCCTCCCAATTTAAATCTCATTGAGAAATAAGAATTATCCCCATTAAATTTGGCAGAGCGAAGAGTAAAAGATGAAAGAAACTTAATGATAAGAGATGGGAAAGAAGGAAAAGGAGAACAGGCAAAATCACAAATCCCACATTTAAGGAGAAGATCTTGGACTTCATCAAAGCATCCTATATCCTTGAGTGTTGGTTTATGCATAAAGCGTGAGGGAATGAAAGCCTTTTTTGGAATAAAGACATCCTCTTCTTAATTTCTTGAGAAAAATAAGAAAAAGGAGAGTGAGTTCTCTTAGGTTTATCCTTTTTAGAAGGAAGATGAGCTTGAGAAGATGAGAAGGCCTTGCTAGGTTTCTTTAGAGCCATAAGGAGAGAATTAAAGTAGAATTTGTAGAGAGAAAAGACTTAATTTTAGATGAAATAATTAATGAGGAATAGAGTGGTATTGATAGGCATGAGATTAAAATTGGAAATAGTGTAGAATTTGAATTGAATAAAAACCTAAAAATTCATTCTTGGTTTTTAGTGGAGAGTTAAAAAGGTAGAAAATTTTTGAAATTCTAATCCTGTCAGGAGCCATGTCTCGATCGGGACATACTCCTATCCCAATTTGGACATCTCATCTAGAGTGATGTCTTGATCGGGACATCTATTTAGGATGAATTTTATGTAAAAACACAGAATTCAAAGATCATGTCCCGATCAGGACATGATCCGGTCCTGGGCGGGACTAAGGTCGTATTTAAAAAAGTTTGAGAAAATTGTTCAATTAGGTCCAGATTTTCTTACAAATAAGTCCTTGCAAAATTAATTTGCGTAAATTGGACTAAATTAACCATTTTTGAAAGAGATAAATGAGTAAATGAAATAGACTCATTTAAAGAGAGATGTATTTTGCTAAAAATTAAAATAATTAATTTAATGAAAATTTCATAAATTAATTATTAATTTTGTAAAAAAGGAATTTAAAAAAATCAATTAAACATGTATCATATACCAAAAATAAACATAAAAGAAACATAAATGTCTATTAAAATCAAGACAAACTAGAACCATCAATCATACCAAGTTCATGTTTAATGAAGTTCAATTTTTCTTCGTTAAGAGGTTTGGTAAGATATCAGCAAGTTGATTATTTGTATCAACAAAATCAAGTGAGATATCATCAAATTGAATATGATCACGTAAAAAATGATGTTGAATGTCTATATGCTTAGTTCTAGAATGTTGAATGAGATTTTTGCTAAGGTTAATAACACTTATATTATAACATTTGATGGGAATGTGATCAAGTTTTATACCATAGTCCATCAATTTTTTTTTGCCATAAGACTTATGAACAAGAAAGACTTGTTGCAATGTATTCAACTTTTGCAGTGGACAAGGCAATCGAAACTTGTTTCTTACTAAACTAAGAAACTAAACATTGTCCTAAAAATTGACAAGTTCCGGAAGTGGTCTTTCTATCTAGTAAATTACCGACAAAGTCTATATTCAAATAACTAATCAAGTTAAAGAAAGAACTCCTAGGATACCAAAGTCCTAAATGCATTGTACCACAAAGATATTTGAAAATTCTTTGGATAACATTCAAATGAGACTCTCTAGGACTTGATTGAAATATAGTACACAAGCAAGTAGCAAACATAATATTGGGTCTACTAGTAGTTAAATAAAGAAGGGATTCAATCATACCTCTAACTCGCTTTTCATCAACTGCTTTGCTATTCTCATCTTTGTTTAGTTTGGTTATGGTGCTCATAAGAGTTTTGCTTATTTTAGTTCCATCCATTCCAAAATTTTTGAGAATTTCTCTTGTATATTTTTTTTATTGATGAAAATATTATCTTTACATTACTTGATTTGTAATCTGAGAAAGAATTTGAGTTCTCTCATCATACTCATTTTAAATTCTTCTTGCATCAATTTGAAGAATTCCTCACATAAGCAATGGTTAGTATAATTAAAAATAATGTCATCAATGTATATTTGCATAATTAATAAATTATATTTGGATTTCTTTATAAAAATAGTTGTGTCAACCTTTCCTTTAGAGAAACCTTTCTTTAGCAAAAATTACTAAATCTTTCATACCAAGCTCGTAGAGCTTGTTTCAATTTATATAACACTTTTAAAAGTTTAAACACATGATTTGGTGAACCAAAATTTTCAAAACATGGAGGTTGTTCAACATATACCTCCTCTTCAATAAAGCTATTTAGAAATGCACTTTTAACATCCATTTCATAAAGTTTAAAATACATAAATAATGCAAATGCAAGTATCATTCTAATAGCTTCTAACCTTGCAATGGGGGCAAAGGTTTCATCATAATCAATGCCTTCCTCTTGATTATAACCTTTAGCTATTAGTTTAGCTTTGTTCCTAGTTATAACACTTTGTTCATGTTAGTGATATGCACTAGGTCAATCATTTGATTATGTATTGACTTTCTTATTTTATTAATAAAGAGGTATTTCATTATCATTTGATTTTATGATAATTATATGAATGGTTAATTCTTACTAAGGCCATCAAGTATGTGACTTGATAGTAAAACCCTTAGATTAAAATAAGAGTTCCATTCTAATTATCCCTAGCCATTTATTCATTATATAAATATTAAAGTATTAAGGCTAGTATGATGTTGACTAATGGTTATGTTTTACTAATCATAAATATGAGATATTAAGTCAACTCATAGGTATATGATGAGAGATCATGTACTGGATTGACCCACTATGAGAATATTGTATAGATTATTGTCATTAGTATTTCTCATCATAGTAATTTTATTTTGGTCCTTTGACCTTGAAATCATCATGGATTTCTACATAGTTATTTTATGTTTTGACACATTCTAACATTGTCTTTAATCGGACGATTAGATAGGATGTTTTTGGATATAAAATTAGTTATGTGAGGAATGTGAGTGATTCGAAAGGAATTTATCTCTCATTAATATGAGAAAGATATCTATGGGCCCCTTGATGAGATAGACTAAAGGAAAATGCATGGCCATGCTGAAATGAATTGATAAAGAGTTATCATTTTCAGTCTACTTGGAATCAAGTCATAATATTGAACTATATAAGGATGACATTCTATGCCTTATGTTCAATTAAGATATCATGTGATAAAGGGACGATAAAATTCACTGTAATTAGGTTATATTAGATTATTGACTTCACATGACTTGGGTAGTCATAATGTTTTACTAGAGGCCACTTATGACTTATAGGCCTAAATAGAGATTTAGGCCCACTGCCAATGTTATGTGAACCTACAGGGTCACACACTTAGAACAAGCCCAAAACGAATGAGTTTAATAAGCCCAAAATAAACTCTATGGAAATAAATAATTACAGTTATTTATTTATTTGTTTGTTTGTTTGTTTAAGATAAATGTTATTTTAAATAAATAAGATATTATTTCTGATTTGTTTTTAAAACAAAATCAGAATATAATAAATGGGAAATTACCAAAAAGGTCATTGGTAGGTGAAACCCTAATTTGGAGTCTATAAATATGTTATATTCTCTAGGGTTTAATTGAATTATTTTTCCCCTACCTCCAAAAACGGTTTTCTCTCTTCTTAGAAAAAAAAACATAGAGTTTTCTTTTGTTTTTGATTTGTGAGACAATCAAGAAAGTTGCTAGCACACATTCCAATTCATTTTGTGAAGGGTTGTTCGTATGGATACCTATAGAGGATGCATCCTTTTAGAGACGTCTTGATTCAAACAACCAAAGCAAAAAGCTCGAGGTAAGGTGTCACCGGTGTGAACCTCCTCTCATCCTTTTAGAAAATATTGCCTCTTCTTCATTTTGGTGAGATTCTTGAAACCCTAGATTTAATCAAGTAGTCAAATTACATGGATCCAGGTTTGGGAACGTGATAAAATTTTAATTTTTCCGCTGCATTTGAATCATGAAATCCCAACAGTTTATTCATCTTATTTATAAACACCCATTTAGTACTTATAATAGAATGATGTTTTAGTCTAGCAACCAAGGTCGAAACTTTATTTCTCTTAAATTGATTTAACTCTTCTTGCATAGTAAGGACTCAAAATTCATCACACAATGCATCATTAACATTTTGGGTTCAATTTGAGAAATAAAAGCTAAATTAACAATAGACTTTAATTTAGATATAATAGTTACCCCTTTTGTAGTGTCACCTATGATGAGATCTTGAGGATGCGCTTTCTTGAATTACCAATCCTTTGGGAGTTCATCCTTTAAGGTAGGTTGAGATGTCTCCTCATTATCCTCCTTACTTGGACCTTCAAGTTCCAAAGGCTTACTAGTATTTTCTTCTTATGTATCCACAATCTCATTTTCACCTATAAGATCATCAATACTACAAACATCCTTTCTAGGATCAAGTGAGTTTGATTCATAAAATATAACATGTATTGACTCTTCAACTATTAGAGTTCTCTTATTAAAGACTCTATATGCTTTACTAGAAATAGAATGGCCTAGTAAAATTCCTTCATTGGCTTTAGAGTCAAATTTTTCAAGTTATCCTTAGTGTTTAATATAAAGCACTTGCATTCAAATACTTATAGATATAAGATTTTAGGTTTCCTATTGTTCCATAACTCATAAAAAGTTTTATTTAAAATTGGTCTTTTGAAAACTCTATTTGAAATATAACAAGATGTGTTAACGAATTTTGCCTAAAAGTATAAAGACAAATTATACTCATAGAGTATTGTTCTAGCCATTTCCATAAGAGTTCTATTTTTCCTTTCGACTACTCCATTTTGTTAAGGAGTTCTAGGAGAAGAAAATGTATGTGAAATACCATTTTTATTGTAATAAATTTTGAAAAACTCATTTTCAAATTTGGTTCCATGATCACTTCTAATGGTTGAAATATAAAAACCTTTTTCCTTTTGAACTCTTTTAGCAAAATTTTCAAAAGCTTTTAAACCATAACTCTTATAAGCAAGAAAACATACCCAAGTAAATATAGAGTAATCATCAACCAATACATACGTGTTGACCATTTGTATAATCAAACTCCTAATTTTGGACTTTGACAAATAATTTTTATACTAATAATTTCAATTAAGTGTGTAGGGAATTATATACCAAACATATACCAATCATATACACTTTTGGGTGAATAGTGACTTTTCGGGCTGATTGAACCTCTGAGATTGAAGAAGGCTTTTGACATATTTGAGATCTTAAATGTGAAAATAAGCCTCTTCACTTTTAAATTAGAAATCTTAAAATTTCCAAATTGTACTTTCTCATCAAAATCCAAGTTCATTTGGGCATGTAAATCTTCAGTCGAAGTCAGCATATGCAGCTTGCATTTTAGTTTGCATGACTCTTAGTAATTTAGAAATATCTTGAGATAAAGATGTCCAAATAAGGTGATTTAAAGTTTTATAAAAATATAAGACAATTATATACAACTTTTATGAAGAAAATTTTGGCTGAATCAATCGTCTTCAGTCCCGTTCATGAGCATCTTTTAAAGTTATCACGAGCAGTCCATCAAAGGAGCATTTGGAGCACATTTTTGCCAAAAGATGGCAGTGCTCCTCACGAGCTGGTGGCTCATGACCTGCTCATTAGCATACCTCTAACAGCATTCCAATAGGAATTTTTGAATATAACGGTTATAATTTCACCCCTCACGAGCACTGTTCACTCATGAGGCGCTCGTGAGCAGCCCTTGAGCTGCCACAAGTTCAAGAATTGATTCAAAATCAATTCTAAACGTTGGGGACATGATTGATACATCTAAAAACTAAATTTTTAAGTGTTTTTCTATATAAACACAACTTATAATTCAATTGAAAGGTTAAGAAAACTTGTGCATCATTCATTATTTTCTTAAATATTCAATTGAGCTCTAAAACTTTCTTTCAAACAAATTCTTTATGTATAAATCTTATGAGAGTTGGTGAGTGATTAGAATAGACATTCTTATTCTTCTATTATTTGGGTTTAGAAAATGGGAAGTGAGATTCTATTCTAAAGGAATTGGTTTAAGTGTTTAGCCATTAAAATACTTGGGAATTTGGTTTTGAGTGAGTCTTGAAAACTCAAGATTGTAAGGTTGTAAGAGTGAGCCATAAAACTCTTGTGTATTCTCAATCTTGTTAATAAGATTGTAGATGATTAAAAAATCCTAACTTGGGTAAGTTAGGTGGAGACATAGGATTATTTGAGAATCTGAACTCCTTAAATATTTATGTTCATCATTCTTCCTTCTCTACTTTTACTCACTTCTTGCAAATAATTCCTTTAATTTCCCATTTTTGTTCGATAGTCCTATTCACCCCCCCTCTAGGACTCTTTCAATTGGTATCAAAGTACTTCATTGCTAGAATATAAGATCATGGGGAGTGAATCACAAAACATCTCTTCTCTTAGACCTTTCTTTGATGGTAGTGACTATCCATATTGGAAATTAAAAATGAAATTATATCTTGATTGTGATTCCATCAAACTTTGGGATATTGTCCTAAGAGGTTGGGAACCACCTACAACTATCATTGATGGTGTGGTAACTACACTTTCAAGAAGCCAATGAAGTGTTGATCAAAAGGAAGAAAATCACAAAAATAAAAAGGCTATGATTACTCTAGTCTCCTCCATGACAAGAGAAGAAGGAGGCAAGCTTCAACATTACATTTCAGCTAAAGAAATGTGAGAGACCTTAGAGAATCACTATGAAGGTAACATTCAAGTAAGAAGCAAGAAGGTTCAACTTCATATGTATGAATATGAACTCTTCAAAATGAAGCCTCAAGAATTAATCACGGAGATGACAAATCATCTCAATGCTTTCCTCACAACCCTCAAGAAACTTGGAAAACATTTCTCCAAGGAAGAGGAAAACAACAAGATTCTAAGAATCCTACCTAAGAAGGATTAGGAATCTCGTGTTACCTCAATTAAGGAAGCTCAAGACCTCTCCACTCTATCAATCGATGTGCTCATTGGTAAGCTCTTGACATATGAGCTCACCGTCAAGCAAAGAGGTGAAGAATAAGAAGAGAAAGAAAAAAAGAAAAAAAGCATTGCTCTAAAAGCTCTTCAAGAAGATAGTGAAGATGAAAGCATTAAAGATTCTAGTGATGAAGATGGTGACATTTCCATGCTCACTAGGAACTTCAAGAAGTTCTTAAGAAAGAAAAATTTCTCAAGAACAAGGGACTTTAACAAGAAGTTCGAAGGAGATTAGAGGAAGAAAACAAAAGAGGTTACTTACTATAAATGCAAGAAATCGGGACACATTAGAAATGAATGTCGTAAACTCCAATTCAAGAGCAAGGGAGCAAAAGATAAGAAGAAGGCATTCAAAGCTACTTGGGATGATTCCTCCGAATCCGAAGAGGAAGAGGAACAATAAGAAGTTGCCAATCTTTGTTTCATGGCCATTGAAAACAAAAATGAGGTACCATCCACTTCTTACTCCTCCTTTGATGATTATGATGAATATTGTGATGATGTTGATGAGAGCTCTATTGTGAGCAAATTGCTTGCTAAGTGCAAAAGTTTGTTATCTAAGAAGAAAAAATATAAACATGAGTTAGCTAGCTTAAGTAAGGATTTTGAATGTTTAAAAATTGATTTTGCTAAACTTGTTACATCAAATGAAAAACTTATTAGTGATGCTAAGTCTTCAAATTCTTTGGAATACCAACTTAAGAAAGCAAATGATGAAAATTATAAGCTTTCTAAGGAAGTCTTAGAATTAAAAAATTCCATTGCTAAATTTAAGTGAGGAAAAGAAACTTTAGATAGTCTTCTCGACTCTCAAAAATTTCATGGAGATACCTATGGAATTGGATATAAAAATGGAATGTCTTCATCATCCTCATCACATATTACTTTTGTTAAAGCTTTACATGATTCTACTCCTTCAACCTCTAATGAGATTCAAGCTAAAAAATCTCATGTGTTAAATAGTAAGGCTAAGTCTCATAAGATTAACCCTTCATTAACACAAAGGGGTAAGCCTCAAACTAGAGCACCTCAACCTAAGCTTACTTATATGTACACTAGACATAATTATAATAAGTATGCTGCACAACACAATGCACATAAACATATTACACAAACTTATCGAAATGCTCATCACCATTGCCAATGTATGTCTCACTCAATGTCACAAAATAATAAGAGATACACACAACACCAAAGGCATGCTGCACACACTAGAAAATCATTTCATTCTAGGAAAAATAAATTTAAAAATGTTGTATGTTCATATTGCATGATCAAAGGACATACCAATAATGTGTGCTTCTATAGAAAACTGCACATGAATTTTCTTCCTTTGGATTATCTTGAAACTAATCAACCTAGACCAAGAAAGGTTTGGGTTTAAAAGAACATTTAAAATATTTTATGTAGGTGTGCTTGAAATCCACAAGAACAAAAAGCAAGTGGTATCTTGATAGTGGATGTTCAAGGCATATGACGGGAGATAAGGAGCAATTCAACAAACTTGATGCTAAGGATGGAGGACACGTTACCTTCGGTGATAATGTAAAAGGAAAAATTATTGGCATTGGAGAAATAGGTAATCCTCAATCCTTATCTATACATCATGTGTTGTTTGTTAATGGTCTTAAACATAATTTGCTAGGTATAAGTCAATTATGTGATATGGAAAATAAGGTGACTTTCTATCCTAAAAATTGCTTTGTTAGTAGTCTTGATGAAGACAAAGTAATTTTTAGTGGTGAAAGAGTAGATAATGTTTATATTATTGATTTGAATAAAATTGATAACAAAGACATAAAATGCTTAATGTCGATTTCCCATGACACATGGACATGGCATAGAAGGTTAGGACATGCAAATTTTAAGCTTTTAAATGATCTTTGTAAACATGAACTTGTGATTGGTTTACCAAAGCTTTTATTCACTAAAGATAAACCTTGTGATGCTTGTCAAAAGGGAAAACAATCTAAGTCTTCATTTAAGCTAAAAAATGTAGTGTCCACTTCTAGACCACTTGAACTTATACATATGGATTTGTTTGGACTAACTAGAGTTGCTAGTCTTGGTGGAATGCACTATGCTTATGTATTGGTTGATGATTACTCTAGATACACTTGGGTGTGTTTTCTTGCTCATAAGAATGATGCATTTGAAGTTTTTGAAAATTTTTCAAAAAGAGTTCAAAAAGAAAAAGGATTTTGTATTTCATCCATTAGAAGTGATCATGGAACCGAATTTAAAAATGAATTTTTCAAAAACTATTGTAATGAAAATGGTATTTCTCATAAATTTTCATCTCCTAGAACTCCTCAACAAAATGGGGTAGTTGAAAGGAAAAATAGAACTCTTGTGGAAATGGCTAGAACAATGCTTCATGAGTATAATTTGGTTTTATACTTTTGGGCGGAAGCCGTTAATACATTTTGTTATATTTCAAACCGAGTTTTCAAAAGACCAATTTTAAATAAAACATCTTATGAGCTATGGAATAATAAAAAACCCAAAATCTCATATCTAAGAGTATTTGGATGCAAGTGCTTTATATTGAACACCAAGGATAATCTTGGGAAATTTGATGCTAAAGCCGATGAAGGAATTTTCCTAGGCTATTCATGTGGTAATAAGAGAAATCTAGTAGTTAAAGAGTCAATGCATGTGGTATTTGATGAATCAAACTCACTTGATCCTAGAAAGAATGTTTGCAGTGTTGATGATCTTGTAGGTGACAATGAGATTGTGGAAACACAAAAAGAAAATGCCAGTAAGCCTTTGGAACTTGAAGATCCAAGCAAGAAGGAAAATGAGGAGACACCTCAGCCTACTTTGAAGGATGAACTTCCAAAGGATTGGCAATTTAAGAAAGCTTACCCTCAAGACCTCATTATAGGTGACACTACAAAAGGGGTAACTACTAGAGCTAAACTCAAGTCTATTGTTAATTTAGCTTTCATTTCTCAAATTGAACCCAAAATGTTGATGATGCTTTGAGTGACGAATTTTGGGTCCTTGCAATACAAGAAGAGTTAAATCAATTTGAGAGAAACAAGGTTTGGACCTTGGTTCCTAGACCTAAACATCATCCTATTATTTGCACCGAAATAAGATGAATGAACAAGGTGTCATAACTAGGAGCAAAGCTAGACTAGTAGCTAAAGGTTATAATCAAGAGGAAGGAATTGATTATGATGAAACCTTTACCCCCGTTGCAAGGTTAGAAGCTATTAGGATGTTACTTGCATTTGCATTATACATGGATTTTAAACTTTATCAAATGGATGTTAAAAGTGCATTTTTAAATGGTTTTATTGAAGAGGAGGTATATGTTGAGCAACCTCTGGGTTTTGAAAATTTTAACTCTCCAAATCATGTTTTTAAATTATCAAAAGCATTGTATGGATTGAAACAAGCTCCAAGAGCTTGGTATGAAAGATTGAGTAACTTTTTACAAGAGAAAGGTTTCTCTAAAGGAAAGGTTGACACAACTCTTTTCATAAATAAATCCAAGCATGATTTATTAATTGTTCAAATTTATGTTGATGACATTATTTTCGGTGCTACTAACCATTACTTGTGTGAGGAATTTTCTGAACTAATTCAAGGAGAATTTGAGATGAGTATGATGGGTGAACTTAAGTTCTTTCTTGGACTTCAAATCAAGCAATGTAAAGATGGGATTTTCATCAATCAAACCAAATATGCAAGGGACATTCTCAAGAAGTTTGGAATGGATGGAGCTAAATCAAGCAAAACTCCAATAAGTACCACAACTAAACATAACAAGGATGAGAATGGCAAACTGGTTGATGAAAAGCAATTTAGAGGTATGATCGGATCCCTTTTTTTTTTAACTGCTTGTAGACCCGATATTATGTTTGGTACTTGCTTGTGTGCTAGATTTCAATCAAGTCCTAGAGAGTCTCATTTAAATGCTATCAAAAGAATTTTTAAATATCTTTGTGGTACATTGCATTTAGGACTTTGGTATCCTAGGAGTTCTTCCTTTGACTTGATTAGTTATTCTGATGCTGATTTTTCCGGTAGCCTACTAAATAGAAAAAGCACTTCCGGAACTTGTCAAATTTTAGGAAATTGCTTAGTTTCTTGGTTTAGTAAGAAACAAGTTTCTGTTGCCTTGTCCACCACTGAAGCATAATATGTGGCGGTTAGTTGTTGTTGCACCCAAATTCTATGGCAAAAACAACAACTTTTGGACTATGGCATTGATATTAATCACATTCCAATTAAGTGTGATAATACAAGTGCTATAAACCTAAGTAAGAATCCCATTTAGCATTCTAGAACTAAGCATATTGATATTAGACATCATTTCTTGCGTGATCCTATGCAAAATGGTGATATTTTTCTTCACTTTGTTGATACTAATCATCAATTAGCAGATATCTTTACCGAGTCTCTTTGTGAGGAAAGATTAAATTTTATTAAGCATGAACTTGGTATGATTGATGGGTCAAGCTTGTCTTGATCCCTTGCTAAATTAATGAATTGATGTTTGAATTTATTTTTTTTCATGTCTTTAGAAAAAAAAAAATTTTTTTGCCTTCCTATTTTTTTTGCAAGTTAATAATTAATTATTTAGCTAAATTCAATTAATTAATTATTTTAATTTTTCATAAATTTTCCTCCTCAACAAATTTTTTTTTTGTGTATTTTCATGATAGTTTATGTTTGGTTTATTTTCAGTATACTTTTTGTATCAAAGTTTTGAGCTGTTAGTCTATTTTTTAATTCATTTTATGATAGTTTCTGTTTGGTTTATTTTGAGTACACTTTATGTATCTAAGTTTTGAGCTGTTAAGTGTGTTTTTTTATCAGTTTATGTTCGGTTTATTTTCCGGATATTTTCTGGATATAAACCTTGAGCTGTAAGATTTTTTTCAAAATTCATGCTTTGTATATTTTTATTTAATTTTAGTGTCATTTTTTTAATAAAATAATAAAATTTATTTCAATTTTATTAAATAAAAATAATAATTTTTATTTAATTATTCATTTACTTTAAAAAATTATTTGTTTTAAGTATCGTTTAGATTGATTATATAATAAATTTTATGGTCAAGGACCTAATTGTTAGCTTTTTTGGACTCAATTGCAAGAAATTTGAAAGTACAAGGACTAATTGGAAATTTTCATCACGAGCCGTTGGGCCCGTGACCGTTGCTGTCCGGGCATCACGAGCTGGGTCATGAGCAGACCGCTCGTGAGCAGCGGTTCTAAAAGAACCAGTACCGCTCACGAGCGGACCGTTCGTGAGGAGTGGTCTGGTTCCTTTTTCTTATTTTTTTTATTTTCTCATTTTGATTGATTTTTTCTTTCTTTTCAAACGGTCACCTGCAATTTTTCTTAACTTTTTTGAATTGTTTATGTTATTTTTGTGTATAAATACCCCCCTTCACTTATATACACTTATATCTTCAATCAAATTCATCTAAATTCTCAAAATTCCTTTAAGTCCTTTTTCTAAATTCTTTCAATTCTCATAACTCTTTCATTTTTTTTAACCTTGCCCTTACCATGGCTTCAAAATTTACTCAAGGTGCTTCTTCATCCTCTAGAAGAGCTATTAAAGATCAACCTAAGAAACAACCTTCTCTCATATACACTCAATCTCAATTTAGGGAAAGACTTGCCCATTTCAAGGAAAGAAAAATCATTCCATCTAAATATATGTCTCAAGCTACCTTGGAAAAGATGGGTTATTTCAATGAGGTTAGATGTTTACTTGAGAATATGGGTTTATATGATTTTGCTTTCAATGATTTTCCTACTTATCCTACCTTAGTTCATGAACTCCTTGCTTCCTATTGTTTAAGAACTCATTCTTTTAGTGAGCAAAATCCTTTAAATAGCATGAGATTTAAATTGGGTGGGAGAGATAGATTTCTTACATCTCAAGCCTTTGATGACATTTTCAACTTTAAACAAGGAGCTTTAGCTTCTCCTACTTTAACTTGGACCCCAAATCTCTTTTGGTCTCAACATTCTAAACCTCATTCAAGTATCTTTGAAGCCGGACATACTAAAGCATCTAGTTTGGCTTTAAAATCTCTTTCGTATATACATAGGTTTATTACCTACTCTTTTCATGCTAGAGGCTTGAGTAATGAAACTATCTCCTTTGATGATGTTTTTCTTCTTAGGTGTCTTGCTGAGGGTATAGATGTTGAGCTTGGAAGATGACTTCAATGGAGGTTTTGGTTAGCTAGTGATAGTGTGAGTGGTGCCTTATGTATAAGAGGTTTTATCACTAAGATTGCTATTTTCTTTAGGATTAATTTAAAAAATATTCCTTCATTACCCTCATATTTTCTTGATGATAAACTCTTAAGAAATTCTAGACAATTCAAACTTGTTTGAAATTATTGGTTTTGGAAAGACGAAGTAGAAGATGAAGATGTTAATGTAGAGCAAGAACAAAATGTTGAGCTTTTGGGCACTCTTTCTATTGGAGAAGAATTACCTCAAGAGCAAACACCTTCTCAAAGAAAAAGGGCAAAAAGACCTTCTACTTCTCAAAGTGTTGATGATGAGCCTGCTTGGCTTGGTGGTTTCTTTGATTGCCTATCTATAGTGGAGTCAAACTTTAACATAAGGTTTGATCGAGTAGATACTAGACTTGATCATTTTAAGCAAAGAATGGATCACATGGAATATGATATTCATCAATTGTATGACTATCATAATATTCAATGCTCGTGGCCACCTCCTCCTCCTTCACAAGACTAATTTTCTTTTTCGTTTATTTTTTGTATTTAAGACTAAAGAATTGTTTGTGTACCTTTTAATCATCATTGTATTTCTTTTATGACTATTTATTGAGCTTATTCATGCAACATTTATGCACATATTGAATGATATGTTGTTATCACTTAGTTGTTATCTTTTAGAATGACATGTATTTTATAAAGATTTTGCATATCTTTGTTTGCATTATTTTAATTCTTGATCTTTTATTCCCTCTAGTGTTTTTGTCTCCCTTAGGTCAATTTCCCTTTATCTCTGTCTTTCTTTTTGTCTTTGATAAAGGGGGAGAAGAAGCTAAAAGAAGCTAAAAAAGTTATGTGCTTAGGAGATAAATAATTATCTAAGATATGCTAAGTACCACATGATTATGTATGATTGAATAGCTAAACACTATTTTGTATTGCATTATGTTTGAAATTATTTTCTTCATTTTGGCTAACATTTTTTTTAATCATGTTATCATCATTTGTTATGTTAGACCATGTTGTTTAATAACTTGTTATGTTGTCTTTATTTTTGACAAAAAGGATAATGAAATTTTTTTTATATTTCTTATCATGTCCAATAAGAAGGAGAAATAAATAAATATATTTTTATTAAAGGAATATATTCGTTAAACCCTTATACATGATATGTGTAGGCGGCGGGGTTTAGCGCACGCCCAGTGTTTGGCGACCACGGCACTGTGTGGGCTCGAGGCCCACTAGGAAATATGATATAGGTCATGAGCCTATTCGGAGATGGAGTCACCACCCGGATAAAAGCCAGGACACACTTTACAGTAACTAGATCCCACAGAAGTTCCCAGAAGCTGTCATCAGAGATCGGGTTCGGAAACTGGGTATGAGCGTTTGAATGCTCACCCAACCTTACGGTTGGCCTCCGTTTGTGTTTTGCATTTTTTTACCGTTTAATTATTTAATTATTTCCTCATTTACCACAAGTAATGAAATTGCCTTCGGATAATTGCCAGATTTTATAATTAAGTCCGAGTTTGCACATTAGTCCAATTTCATGCCTTTATGTCCCAACATTCAAAAAACACAGTAAATAAAATAAATAATAATTTACAACCATACATTCAAAATTAAATAGGAGGAAGGGATTAAGGATTACAATGCTTTTTAACCAAATAAATGAAATAATATACAAAAAATAAACCAAACATATACCGAAAATAAACTATTAAAATAACATAAAGACGACAATGTACAAAGGATAAATAGCAAAAGTGATTGCTTGATGATAGAAATTATCAAGTAATTTCTGTAAATATCACACGATTAGCCTTTCTCTTTACAAAAAATGGAATCACGTATAACGACATTTACAAAGAGATCCTACAAAGAGGTTGTCACATTATAAGTTAAAGAAAATATCGAACAATCAAGATAATCACCACCATGCAATCATACAGACATGTTTAAGGTCAAAAGGGGACATGTTAAAGCAAGCATCACAATAAATGAACAACGAAACAAAGAAGGAAACAGGTTAACCCTGCCAATGAGACGGTCGCCTCATTGGTGAGGTGATCGGCTCATTGGGATGAGGTGATCGCCTCATTGATGAGGAGATCGCCTCATCAACAGGGCTCTTATAGGCCTGAGACAAAACAGGTAACACACACACGCAAAAGATAGGCTCCCTGAGAGCCTGTCAATGGGGCGATCGCCTCATTGATGAGGCAATCGTCTTATTGAGATGAGGCGACGCCTCTATGAAGAGGCATCACCTGACCACCAGGCCGGCTCTGACTCCCAAGGCATGCCGACTTCTACTCTAAGTAATCAAAACATGCATATACACACCCTACACTCATCATATTACGACTACATGCAAAAATATTCAAAGATCCATCAATGAAATGAGATATCAAACATGACACACTAGAGATAAACCTAAAATGTACTAATAGCTCAGTTACACATAAGCAAGAATACATAAAATGATGAACATATCAAGTTTAAGTGTAGATTTTATACCAAAATGAGAGGCCCTCAGAGCTGGTTTGGTTGAGATCCTTGCTAGGATGTAGTATCTCTTCTTGACACAAGTTTCTTCCTTCTTCTCTTATGGGAAAATGGACCTCCTCTTCTTCAACCTTCCTCTCCTTCTTCAGGACGTTTTTTTTTTCTTCCTTCTCTTTCTTTTCCTTTTTTCTTTTCAGAGCTGCTTCCCCTCTTTTTTTGTTCAGCCCCCTCTCCTTCTTCTCTTTTTTTTTTCTCTTTTATTCCTTAGCTTTCCCATGCCCCTAAGCCTCCTAGCTCATCATGAGCTCTTATAGCCTTTTTTCCTTTCCCAAAAGTTTTTTCCTCACGCAAGAAGAAAGTTTGAAGAGTGGGGCCCGTGCCACTTGATTGTCATGATTGCAGTTGCATTAAATGCAGTTGCAAGTGGGCTGCCAGAGGGGTGGCGCCTCATCGGTGAGGCGATCGCCTCTGTGATGAGGCAATCACCTCATTGGTAGCTGCCAAAGAGGCGATCGCTTCATTACACTGAGGCGGTGCCCCTTTGGCCCGGGCCTGCGCTGGGCCAAGCGGGCTTGGGCCAAACTTGGGTGGTTGGGCTCAATTTTGAGTTTTCTAGGCTTTGGATTTTTAAGTCCACTTTCCACTTAGAGATTCAGGCTTCATCCTCATGTCCAAGTTCACATTCTCATCATTGGGCTTGACAACGGGCCGGTCAAACTGAGCAACCCTAATTCATCCCCTAACATAGGCCGAACGAATCGGGTGTCTACACTATGATAATTCATTTATTTATATGCTCTGATACATGATAAATATTGAATTTATGCACATGTTAAGGGAGAGAAAAATTATTTCTTATTTTGCATCTGTTTAATTTGAAAGGGGGAGCTATTTTTATTTAATATGCTTATACATGTTATTTATTTTTTTTTACACACACACATATTATTTATCATCTTTTCAAATTGGTTGTCAAAGCCAAAAAAGGGGAGATTGTTGACCATTTGCATGATCAAACTCCTAATTTTGGACTTTGAAAAATAATTTTTATACTAATAATTTCAATTAAGTGTGTAAGGAATTATATACCAAACATATACCAAGCATATACACTTTTGGGTGAATAGTAACTTTTCAGGCTGATTGAACCTCTGAGATTGAAGAAGTCTTTTGACATATTTAGAGCTCTTAAATGTGAAAATGAGCTTCTTCAATTTTTAATTAGACATCTTAATATTTCCAAATTTTACTTTCTCATCAAAATCCAAGTTCATTTGGGCATGCAAACCTTCAGTCGAAGTCAGCATATGCAGCTTACATTTTAGTTTGCATAGCTCTTAGTAATTCAGCAATATCTTAAGATACAGATGTCATAATAAGTTGATTCAAAGTTTTATGAAAATATAAGACAATTATTTACAACTTTTATGAAGAATGTTTTGGCTGAATCGATCGTCTTCAATCCCATTCATGAGCATCTTTCGAAGTGATCATGAGTAGTCCATCAAAGGAGCATTTGGAGCACATTTTTGCCAAAAGATGGCAATGCTCCTCACGAGCTGGTGGCTCATGACCTGCTCATGAGTAGACCTTTGACAACATTCGAATAGGAATTTTTGAATATAACGGCTATAATTTCACCCCTCACAAGCACTGTTCACTCATGAGGCGCTCGTGAGCAGCCCTTGAGCTGCCATAAGTTCAAGAATTGATTCAAAATCAATTCTAAACGTTGGAGACATGATTGAAACATCCAAAAAATAAATTTTTGAGTGTTTTTCTATATAAACACCACTTATAATTCAATTGAAAGGTTAAGAAAACTTGTGCATCATTCATCATTTTCTTAAACATTCAATCGAGCTCTAAAACTTTCTTTCAAACAAATTCTTTGTGTATAACTCTTGTGAGAGTTGGTGAGTGATTAGAATAGAGATTCTTATTCTTCTATTTTATGGGTTTAGAAAATGGGAAGTGAGATTCTATTCTAAAGGAATTGGTTTAAGTGTTTAGCCATTAAAACACTTGGGAATTTGGTTTTGAGTGAGCCTTGAAAAATCAAGATTGTAAGGTTGTAAGAATGAGCCATAAAACTCTTGTGTCTTCTCAATCTTGTTAATAAGATTGTAGGTGATTAAAAAATCCTAACTTGGGGATAAGTTAGGTAGAGACATAGGATTATTTGAGAATCCGAACTCCTTATATATTTGTGTTCATCATTCTTCTTTCTCTACTCTTACTCACTTCTTGCAAATAATTCCTTTAATTTTCCATTTTTATTCAATAGTCCTATTCACCCCCCCTCTAGGACTCTTTTAATACGTATAGTGCATTCCATAAAGACTAGCAACTCTAGTTGGTCCAAATAAATCCATACGCATATGTTCAAGTGGTCTAAAAATGGACGCTACATTTTTTAGCTTAAATAAGGACTTAGATTTTTTTCCCTTTTGACAAGCATCACAAGGTTTATCCTTAATGAATTCAAGCTTAGGTAAACTAATCACAAGTTCATGTCTACAATGATAATTTAAAAGCTCCAAAATTACATGTCGTACCTTCTATGCCATGTCCTTGTATCATGGGAAATAGACATTAAGCATTTGATTCTTGGTTATTAATTTTTTTTAAATTAATAACATAAACATTATCTACTCTTTCACCACTAAAAATAACTTTGTTTTCATTAAGACTACTAACAAAGTAATTTTTAGGATAGAAAGTTACTTTATTTCCCATGTCATATAATTGACTTATACTAAGAAAATTATATTTAAGACGATCAACAAACAACACATAATGTATAGATAAGGATTGAGGATTACCTATTTCTCCAATGCTAATAATCTTTCCTTTTGCATTGTCTCTAAATGTGACATGTCCTTCATCCTTAACATTAAGCTTGTTAAATTGTTTCTTATCTCTTGTCCCATTTTCTTTAAACATCCACCATTAAGATACCATTTATTTTTTATTCTTATGGATTTCAAGCACACCTACATAAAGTAATTTAAGTGTTCTTTCAAACCTAAACCATTCTTGGTCTAGGTTGGTTAGTTTCAAGATAATCCGAAGGAAGTATATTCATGTGTAGTCTTCTATAGAAATAAACATTGTTGGTATGTCCTTTGATCATGCAATACGAACATATAACATTTTCAAATTTATTTCTCCAAGGATGAAATGCTTTCCTAGTGTGTGAAACATGTTTTTTGTTTTATGGTCGTGTGTATTTTCTATTATTTTATGTCATGGTGTGAGTCATATATCAATGACAATGTATATTTTGATAGGTTTGTGTAATATGTTTATGTGCATTGTGTTATGTAGCATGCCTAATATGATTGTGTCTAATGCACGTATAAGTATGCTTGAGTTGAGGTGCTCTAGTTTGAGCCTTACCTCTTTGTGTTAATGAAGGGTGAGTCTTATGAGACTTTCCTTTATTGTTTTACACATGAGATCTTTTAGCTTTGAAAACTTGAATCTCATTTAGTTTGGAGGTAGTTAGAGTGGAGTCATGTGAGGCTTTAATAAATTTAATATATGATGATGATGATGATGAAGACATTCTATTTTTATATCCAGTTCCATGGGTATCTCCATGAAATTTTTAAGAGTCAAGAAGACTATCTAAAGTTTGTTTTCCTCTCTTGAATTTAATAGTGGAATTCTTTAATTCTAAGACTTCCTTAGAAAGCTTATGATTTTCATAATTTGCTTTCTTAAGTTGATCTTCTAAAAAATTTAAAGATTTTGCATTACTAATAAGTTTTTTGTTTGATTCAACAAATTTAGCAAAATCATTTTTTAAACTTTCAAATTCTTTGGTCAAGAAAGCTAACTCATACTTATAATGTTTCTTTTTAGATAATAAACTTTTTCATTTAAGTAAGAGTTTGTTTATAATAAAGCTCTCAATATCATCATCTTATTCATCATAATCACAATAATCATTACAAGAGGAGTTAAAAGAAGATGGTACCTCTTTTTCATCCTCAAGAGCCATGAAGCAAAGATTAACCACTTCTTATTATTCCTTTTCCTCTTTAGATTTGAAGGAATCATCCCAAGTAGCTTTGAAGACCTTCTTCTTATCCTTTGCTCCCTTGTTCTTGAATTTGAGTTTGAGGCACTCATTTCTAATATGTCATAATTTCTTGCATTTATAGCAAGTAACCTCTTTAGTTTTCTTCTTACATTCTCCTTTTTACTTCTTATTGAAATCCTTTGTTCTTGAGAAATTTTTCTTTCTCAAAAACATTTTGAAGTTCTTAATGAGCATGGTAATATCACCATCTTCATCATTAGAATCTTTGATGCTTTCCTCTTTATTATCTTCTTGAAGAGCTTTTAGTGCTATGCTCTTTTTCTTTTCTTCTTTTTCTTTTTTCTCTTTACCTCTTTTTTTAATTATAAGCTTATGTGTCAAGAGCTTACCAATGAGCACATTGGTTGAGAGGGTAGAGAGGTCTTAAGCTTTCTCAATTAAAGTGACTTGAGATTCCCAATCATTTTTAGGTAGGATTCTTAGAATCTTGTTGTTTACTTCTTTCTTGATAAAATGTTTACCAAGGTTCTTGAGGGTTATGAGAAGAGTATTGAGTCAATTTTTTTTATCTCTGTGATTGAATCTTGAGGCTTCATCTTGAATAGTTCATACATGTGAAGTTCAACCTTCTTACTTTTAACTTATATGTTTCCTTTATAATGATTTTCCAAAGTCTCCTATATTTCCTTGGCTGACATACAATGTTGAAGCCTACCTCCTTCTTCTCTCGTTATAAAAGAGACTAGAGTAATCATAGCCTTTTTATTTTTATAATTTTCTTAATTTTGATTAATGCTCCATTAGCTTCTTACAAAAGTAGTTGCTGATAACTAGTTTTCAAAATTCTTGAGCTTGATATCCTGTAATCCACGAACAGAAGGCAAGGTGAGAGGTAAGGAGAGTCCCTATAAACACTTTGATGCCTAAGTTAGAGAATAGAAGTAGGGGAATATGGAACAATTAGAATATGTGAGAATGAGATGCTCCTCTGTGAGGGATATGAGGTCCTTTTTATAGTAATAATTTAACTTGAGAGGAGTCAGATTCCTTATGAGATAGGAGTCCTAATCTTGGTAGGTGAGTGTTCCCTCTTTGCTTAGGATTCCTCTTTGGGGTAGAGTCCTTTCACTGGATAGATTATGCTACCTTCCTAGTCTGAGTGTCCCTATTTAGGAAATAAATATCCTTTAATTAGGCAGGAATATATATAGGCGGTATCAAGAGTCCCCTCCAGGTATACTCGGATATTCATGTCCATTGTGTCTGAGTAGAGTAAGGCGCTAATGCTTTCATATAGGAGTACTGTATAGTAATATAGAAGGGTGAGCTGAGGTGGCCAGCCTCAGTCACAGTAAGAGAGTAGAGCTCGATGCCGAGTCTTGGACCCATCTCATTACTAAAATGTAATCAGTGGAGCTTTAATGTCTGCCAAGTCTGTCAGATTGAAAGGAATAGATTAACCCATCCGTGTGAAATTGACGTTATGGAACCAGCCATCACTAGATTTTTAATACTCGGTGCAAGGACGCGAGGCTTACAAGCTCAGAACCTCAGTACTACAGAAGTGACCTGAGGGTGCTAGCTTCAGTCATTGGACTTAAATGCTCGAGGCTTAGATGCTCGGTGCAAGGACGTGAGGCTTACATGCTCGGAACCTCAGTACTACAGAAGCGACCTGAGGGTGTTAACTTCAGTATTGGACTTAGATGCTCAAGGCTTACATGCTCAGTACAAGGACACAAGGCTTACATGCTCGGAACCTTAGTACTATAGAAGCGACCTGAGGGTGCCAGCTTCAGTCACTGGACTTTCATGTGTCAATAAATGGAGCATTTCTGCTATTGTTGTAGTGACCCCTCGTTCAATGGGTTTATTTTCCCCAAAAGGCCTTTAATGACCTAGGGAGAAGCGAAGTAATAATGAGGGCAGTTGATGGCATGTTTCCATATCCTTCCATAACTTTATATGTACTGTTGTGCTTGTCAACTGGTGCATTTTGCTCTTTTATTTTCACCTTTGTCGCAGTTGTGTTGCTACTGCTGTGTTTCTTTCTGTCCGTTGTGATTTTTGCCTCTTGTAACCAAGTGATTTTTGTCTCTTCTTCTTCTTTTTCCTGCTTTTGTTGTCTGTTGTGCATTTTTCTTCTTCTTAGAAATCATTATGGCATCGAGAGAACAGGTTAGTTCTAACCTTTTTATTTCAAACATAGATGATGATTTACTAGGGCGGTACTAGAGGTTGTTATGTATTCCTGCTGATTACACCCTTCACACCGTAGATAGGAAGTTTAGGGCTCACACCCCCATGTTAGGGCTTTGTAAATTAGTGGTGCATTTTAATCAGTTAGAGGGGGTTTAAAATTTCCTTTAGATCCCTTTGTGAAGAGATTTTTGAATAGGCATAACATAGCGCCTGGTCAGCTCCATCCGAATAGCTATAGGATTCTAATCGGGTTCATCCAACTGATGCATGAAGAGGGGAAGGAACCCGATTTAGATGTTTTTCGATACCTGTACAGTTTGTCTAGGAAGAAGAGAGAGCTGATGTTTTCCCCATCTACTGTGCCTAACCACACCCTCTTTGTAAAGCTTTTGAATCTCCATAAGAAGTAGAGACACCATTTTTTTATCGTCGAGCATCCATTGGACTTCGTGGATATTTGGTGGATGTGGTCTGACGAATGCCATAGGGAAAAGCATCCTGTGAGACTTCCCAACCATGATGCGGAGATGGTTTTGCAGTTGTATCTCGATGGGCTTACCGAAGCTCGATCGATAGAGGATGTGTCCAGGAGATACCTATGGAGAGTTTATCTGAGTCTTATTCATTCTATTGGTACGTTTGTGTTACATAAATTTATATTTCTGACTTGATTTATTTTTTCAACTGTAGATGGCTGACTTTTTTGATTTTACGGGTGGGATTTCCTTAGTTGACGAGCCGACTGCTCCAGCGGAAGTGCAAATATCTCCTTCTCCAGAACCCGAAGCCCCTATGGCTCCCGAAGAGGTAATTGCCAATCCTAAAGGCAAAACAGTAGTCGAATCATCTCAATCTGAGGGAGTAGGCCAGAGGAAAAAGTGGTTGATCAAGCAGCATTTGGACACGGAGGGGCTCGACAAGGAGATATATATCCAATGCCTAAGGCTATCTGGGTGTTTGAATATGAGGGGCTGGATACTGAACATGATGAAGCCTCCGAGTGTCTCCAATAGCCAAGTGAGGGATCAATATGCCAAATTGTTGTGGCTACCTGTGGATATGCAGTGCTGGTCCGATGAGGGCCCGGAGGGGTTGCTCGACTCAATGATTGGCCAGTCATTAGAAGTAAGTTCTTTCTATTACTGATGTTGTTACTATCGTATGTGCTTGTTGTTGACATGAACATTTCTTATTGACAGATGACTCAGGCTTTACTGCTGGCGAAGGATCAATACTTTTACCTGAAGAGCTAGTATAGCCTAAAGGAAACAGAGGTAGGAACTATAGCCATCGATTTTAAACAGAAGCTAGATGACACAAAGGCAACACTGGAGCTCTGCCAGAAAAAGTATGCAAAGGCGAAGTCTGAGGCTGAGGTAGGTCAGAAGAAAATTACTGATTTGAAATATAGCCAAGGCCAACTGACTAGGAGGATCGAAGAATAGGATCTTTAAACTACCGAGTTGGAGAAAAAGCTGTATAAGGTCGAGAAATCCTGAGAGAGCGACAAGAGGTCATACTAGAACATGGTGGGGGGATTTCTTAAGGCCTACAGGGCTGAGTGTGGGAGGGTCCTGCTCTCTCAGGACTTGGAACTGGACTTGTGATGCTAGATCAGATAACACCGGCGGACCTTGCCAAAATTGTTGTTGAAGAGGACGCTCGTCGAAAAGCTAGTGATTCTCATGTGAGGGATAATGTGGAGTCTACTACTGTTGCTGAGCCTATGGTGCATTCAGATGCTAATGATGTGGTTTTCCCTTCTGTTTCTGAGCCCGGGGGTCCAGAGGGAGGTGTAGTGGAATAAATAGGTGTACCCCCTTTGTTTTTTTTTGTAATCAATCTCTTGTAAAGACATTGTTATTAATGAAGAGATACTTTATTGAATTTTATATTAAATACAACTTATTGATAATATTTTCTGAGAGAATCTGAGTTCTAAAACTATGGTAGTTCTTTGCCTCCTCTTTTTCTTAGTTTGTATGCTCCCTTGGTTGTGTGTGCCGAGATTTGGTATGGACCTTCCCAATTTGGACCTAGCTTATTGGTTCCTGAGTTGCCTTTGCCAATATCTGCCCTTCTGAGTACCCAGTCCCTTAATTTGAACGGTCTCGAATGATGTTATTGATGATGATACTGTGTCACCTTCTATTGATGTGCTTCAGCTGTGGCGGCTACTTGCTCCCTCCTTTCCTCTATTAGGTCCAGACATATCCGAGCATCAATATTATTGATGGTGTGATCGAGACTCCGACTTACTCTATAACTTGGTGAACCGATTTCCACTAGTATTACTACATCCATGCGATAGGTTAGTATGAATTGTGTCTCTTCGGTGGATGATCTAGGTGTGGTTCTGTAGGCCCCAATTACGTTTTTGAGCTCTTTGACCCAATTTCTCTTTTTCTCATTGAGTCCTTTCTTTAATCCTTGCATGAGAATTCTATTGGTAAATTCTGTTTGCTCATTTATCTGTGGGTGGGCTACCAAGGTGAAGCAAAGCTTTATTCCGAGGTTTGAGCAAAAATCTCTAAACTTTTTATTATCGAACTATTTGTCATTGTCCATAATTAAAGTGTGGGGGATGCTGAACCTGCAAATGATCTCCTACCAGAAGAAGTGCTATATCCAAGCTTCTGTGATGGTTGGGACTACCTCTACTTCTACCCACTTAGTGAAGTAGTCGATAGCCATAATCAGGAACCTTTTTTATAAAGTGGAAGGTCGGAAGGGACCTAAGATGTCCATTTCCCATATGGCAAATGGCCATGGGTTGCCGATTGGATGTAGGGGGTGGGAAGGCCTGTGGTTGAGTCAAGCGTAGTGCTGGCACTTGTGACATGCTTGAGTTAACTGTTGGGCGTCGTTAGACATGGTAGACCAATAATATCCTTGGAGTAGTGCTTTTCAAGTTAGTGCATAATGGGATTCATGCGCTCCGCAAATTCCTTCATACATCTCTCAGAGTATGTAATTTCCTTCCTTTGGGGAGATGCACTTAGACTATGGGTGTGAAAAGGATTTTTTGTAGAGCTCCCCTTAATGGATAGAATAGTGGGTTGCTTTAGTTTTTAACTTTTGAGCTTGCAGCTTGTCTTCAGGGAGGGTTCCATTTTCCAAATATTGGATTATTGGGCGCATCCATTCCAAGACTACATGTATCTCAAAAACTTCAGGATCTTCCATGCTAGGATTGGTCAATGCCTCAGTCAAATCCATATCTTGGAATGCTTGACTATCTTCAGCTGCCGACTTGGCAAGGAGGTCAGCCTCAGAGTTTTCCTCCTTAGGAATCTGGATGATCTCCTACCGACCCCTTTCTTGTTCAATTTATTTCAAGAGCTGCTTGACTTTATCCACATACTTGGAATGCAGGTGTACTTCACTTGGAACATTCCATTAAC
The DNA here is from genome assembly GCA_947683625.1 of Mallotus nudiflorus. Classification (NCBI taxonomy): domain Eukaryota; kingdom Viridiplantae; phylum Streptophyta; class Magnoliopsida; order Malpighiales; family Euphorbiaceae; genus Mallotus; species Mallotus nudiflorus. The sequence goes on along the minus strand of CANTUR010000283.1, from coordinate 4,517,485 downwards.
TTAGTTAACAACTAGTTGGGAATCCAAATGTATGATGAGGTGTTCAACTCTGACTTCGGTAGCTATTTTTAGGCTTATGATGAGTGCTTCATACTCAACAGCATTGTTGGTTGCGTTGTACTCGATTTGGATGGCATACCAGATGTAAACCTTGTGTGGTCCCTTAAGAATTATTCTGGCGTCGGATCCTTGAGCGGAGGATGCTCCATCAATATAGGGTTTCCATTCTCGTGCTCTAGTGAAGGTAAGGTCTTCCGGAGCCATTTCTTGTACAAAATCTGCTAATGCCTGGGATTTCATTTATTGGCAGGGTTCATAATCAATGTCGAATTTGCCAAGTAACACTGACCACCGTACTAGCCTACCCAAGGTCTTCGGTCTTTGTAAGATTTTTTACAGCGGGAAACAGGATCGGACGATGATATGGTGGGCTTGGAAGTAATGTCGGAGCTTTCGAGACACGTGGACCACGACTATAGCTAGCTTGTCCAATATGGGATACCGAACTTTAGATCCTTGAAGCATTATACTGATGTAATAAACTGGGCTTTGCTGGCTCCTTTCTTCTCTTACCAGTACGGAGGTGATGCACTCTTGGCCTACAGAGAGGTATAAGTATAATGTTTCATCTGGGACAGACCGGCTGAGTAGGGATGGTAAGGATAAGAATTTCTTAATGTCTTCAAATGTCACCTGGCTATCTGTGGACCACATAAACTTTTTGGAATTTTTGAGAGCTCGAAATAATGGTAGACACCGTTTGGTCAAGCATGAAATGAAATGCCCTAATGTGGTGATTCTACCATTTAACTTTTGTACTTCGTGGATATTTTTCATTGCTTCCATCTTTTCTGGATTGGCTTCAATGCCCTTGTGGGATATCATGAATCCCACGAATTTGCCTACTTTGACTCCGAAGATGCATTTTTTTTTTGGATTCAGCTTGATCTTGGATTTACGTAATAGTTGGAGAACCTGGTCTATATCCGCTGAGTGTTGTTCTGGATGCTTTCTCTTGATGATGATGTCGTTTACATATACTTCTACGCTAGTGCCAATTTGGTTTTGGAGGACTTGGTTCATCATTCTTTGATATGTGGCTCCAGCATTCTTAAGTCCGAAGGGCATCACCTTATAGTAATACAAGCCTTCATTGGTAATGAAGGACATCTTCTCCTGTTCCTCTTCCTTTATCGATATCTGGTGGTAACCTTATGCCACATCAACGAAACTGTATAATCCATGGCCAACGATGGAGTCAACGAGCTGGTCGATCATGGGCAATGGGTAGCTGTCTTTGGGACATGCCTGGTTGAGGTCAGTGTAGTCTACGCACATTTTGTATTTTTGATTTGCTTTTTTGACAAGTACCATATTGACTACCCATTCTGGGTGAGTAACCTCTTTGATGAATGCAGTCGCTAACAACTTCGTTGTTTCCTTAACAATTATTCTCTGTCTTTCATAGGCAAAGGTTCTTTTTTTCTAGGCCACTGGCTTGGCTCCCGGTTTGATTTTTAGATAATTACAAGCAACTTATGGATCCACGTTGATGATTTCGGATGCTTGTGAAGCAAAATCTTTTGAGTGTCTAACAAGGACTTCCCTTATTCCTTCTTTGATGCTCTAGTTGAGATCATTGCCGATCTTCATAGTTTTTTTGTTCATGATTTGTAAGGTCAACGTGTCTTCTACTGGTTATGGATCGGCACATTGCTTCTTAATTTCCTATGCTTCTAAAGGAAAAGCCTCTACCTGAGGCTTCATGACCATCTGGTAACATTGCCTAGCCATATATTGATCTCCCTGAATGGTAAGGGTTCCATTTTTTACTGGAACTTTCATAGTTAAGTGTCAGATACTAGTGATTGCATTTGCTTCATAGAGCGCTGGCCGTCCTATAATCCTATTATATGCCAGTGGTAGATCAACCACGTTGAATATTGCTTGGATAACTTTAATTTCTTTATCGTCTTGATTTCCAAATTCTAGGCTTAACTCTACAACTCCCATTGGTTGTATAGTTCCTTTACAGAAACTCATGATGGGGTTCTGGATGGCCTTCAGGTTGGTGATGGAGCCACCCATCGCCTTGTATGCATTCCAGGATAATGCATTGATAGTGCTTCCAATGTCCACTAATAACCTTTTTACCAAATACTTGTCTATGCACGCAGTTATTACCAGGGCATTGCAATGGGGATAGCGAACATGCGAATCATCTTCCAAATTGAACATAATATCGCTTCTCTTGGAGACTGGCTTTTCTCCTCTACTCCGTTTTAATCTCTTCTCAGTGTTCTCTCCCCTGATGATCATATTGATAGTGCCAATCGGCTCCCTCTAGGTTTTCTTTGCTTTCGGCCTGTCATACTCCTGGCTTCTGGAGTTTCCACTTCTTCTCGATGCGTCTATAAAATTATTGAGTTTTCCCCTCTGCACCAGTCTCTCTATAGCATTCTTCAGCTCTCTGCAACCCTCTGTGTCATTCCAGTATTCCCGATGATACTGGCAGTATTATCCCCTGTCTTGGGTAGATCTTCAGCTTAGGCTTATTCTTTTAGCTGGGGTCATTGCAACACCATTCTGCCTGATCCACATAAGGATTTTGGATCGAGAGGTGTTCAGGGGTGTGTATCTGTCCGCTTTCCTGTCAAATCTTTCTGTTATCTTTCTAAAATTTATTTTTGGGAAGCTTGCTCGCCTGGGTTTGGGTCGTTCATCCTTGATCGATGGCTTATCCTCCTCCAGTCGCATCCTCCTATCTTTGTCCATTTTTATCATCTTAACTGCCATCGCCATTGCCTCTGCAAAGGTGCCCGGTTCTTTGGTCATTATCTTGTCTTTAAGCTTTCCGAGTCTAGTGCCATTTTTCAAAGCTTCTATGGCAACTTCATCTACGAGATGCTTAATTTGCATGGCTATTTTATTGAAATGGTCAAGATAAATTTGTAAAGATTCATCGACTTCTTATCGGTACATCCGAAGATCGTCGATGTTTTTAGCTGGGGGAATATTGATGACGAATCTAGTATGAAATTATTTCACTAGATCCTCAAAAGAAGTGATAAAATTCTCCAAGAGTCGATGAAACCACTTTTGAGTGTTCTTTATGAGTGTGCTTGGAAAAACTCTATATATGATTCCATTATTTACATTCTAGAGTAACATCTTTTTTTGGAACGCTGATATGTGGCTGATGGGATCTCCCGTCTTGTCATACTGATCAAGCAGCGGGATTCTGAACTTAGTAGAGATCTCTGTCTAAATTATTCTTCTAACAAATGAAGTTCTGTTGTCCATAATGCATTCTTCTTCCTTTCTTGGCTTTGTTCGGGCTTTGTATATTGCCTCTTCGACCTTCTGAGCTATCTTTGAATCATCAAGGGTCAGAATTATTGAACTATGCTCCCCTTCCAGCGCTTTACCCTTTCCCATGCTCATCTCCAGGGCCTGTCGAGGTGTTGTGTTATTATCGATTTGAGCTGATTAGAATGCCCACTCTACATTATAGCGTTTAGCTGTTGCTACATTAAAGCTATCTGCACTTGGATACTTTTTATCATAATTTCCTTGCTAGTTTGGTTGAGGTTGAGTGTTTAGTTTACGGTGTTTAAATTTGGTATGGTTATTACTGGTGTGTCTATTAAATTTGGAAAAGGTATGGAAGGTATTGAATGATGGTATTGTAGAGGAGCATAATATGGGAGGTCTGTGCCCAAGGCTGGGTATCTCGAGGTGTTGTCAGGGAGTGGATATATGTGTCCGGATGAAGTTTTGATATACAAAAAAGTGGCTGGAAGCACTATTGTTGGGAGAGGGTTTGAGAGGTTGGTCGAAGGGATAGGTGCGGATGGGTTAGTGCCAGTTTTGGGAGTCAAGGCCGGTGGTGGGCTGGAAGTTATGGTGAGGATGTCTTTAGCTTAACAGGGAAACGATTGGCTTTTCCCAAGAGTTTCCACAGATGACACCACTTGATAACTAGTTTCCAGAACTCTTGAGCTTGGTATCTTGCAATCCACAAATAGAAGGCAAGGTGAGAGGTGGGGAGAGTCCCCACAAACACTCTGATGCCTAAGTTAGAGAACAGAAGTAAGGGAATATGGAATAACTAGAATATGTGAGAATGAGATGCACCTCTGTGAGGGATATGAAGTTCTATTTATAGTAATACTTTAACCTGAGAGGAGTCAGATTCCTTGTGAGATAGGAGTCTTAATCCTGGTAGGAGAGTGTTCCCTCTTTACTTAGGATTCCTCTTTAGGGTGGAGTCCTTTCCCTGGACGAATTATGCTGCCTTCTTAGTCTGAGTGTCCCTGTTTAAGAAATAAAAATCCTTTAATTAGGCAGGAAAGATATATAGGCGGTATTAGTTACCATACCATCAATGATAGTTGTAGGTGGTTCCCAACCTTTTAGGATAATTTCCTAAAGTTTAATGGAATCACAATCAAGGTATAGCTCCACTTTGAACTTCTAATGAGGATAGTCACTACCATCAAAGAATGGTCTAAGTGAAGAAATGTTTTGTGATTCACTACCATGATCTTGTATTTTAGCAATGAAGTTCTTAGAATTCAAGCTCTGATACCAATTGAAAGAGTCCTAAAGGGGGGGGGGGGTGAATAGGTTTGTCAAATAAAAATTGAAAATTAAAAGATTTAAATAGGAATTAAGAGAATTGTTGAGAAGGAAGAATGAAAAACATAATGATTTAAGGAGTTCGGATTCAACAACAATCTTACGTCTCCACCCAACTTATCCCCAAGTTAGGATTTTTAATCACCCACAATCTTATTCATAACATTGAGATTACACAAGAGTTTTATGACTCACTCTTATAACCTTACAACTTTAGTTTTCTAGGATCACTTAAAAATCAAATTACAAGTGTTTTCAAGGCTCACACTAAAACTAAAATCCTAAGTGTTTTAATAGCTAAACATTTAAACCAATTACTTTAGAATAGAATTTCACTTCCCATTTTCTAAACCCAGAAAATAGAAGAATAAGAATATCTATTATAACACTCACAAACTCTTACAAGAGTATACAATAATAAGAATGAATTTTGGAAGAGGTTAAAGAGATTAATTGAATCCTTGAATGTACAAATATAAATAAGCAAGTTTTTTAACCTAAAAAAAATCTTCAGAAGTCATATTTATACTTGAGAAATCCAATTATAGCTATTGGAAGCAATGATTTTGTTCCTAACGTAATGAGCATGGAAAATTTTTCTGGTTAGACCATACCATGTTATGGGTGTCAAGAGTAAATTTCATGACAGTAAGTGCAATTTTAGTGAGACTTCATTTGAATTCTTTAGAGATTTTAGAAAAATTCAAAGCTCTAATGCAATGGTAAAGTGTGGAGTTCATTTGTTATTTGACAACTATGGCAATAAGAATTGGAGTTCTTCAAGTAAATCAACCAAGAAGGTTGGGAGAAGGAAGGACAATGATCATGAAAATGAAAGTAAACGCCAACACAACTTAGGCAGCAAGCCTTCTCCGAAGAACAAAATAAGGAAGTATAACACATGATATGCATTTGGGTAAGAGAAGAGGCCTCATTAAGTGTATGTGATCATTAGCTTGTGTTTTTATCTCAGTCATCATTAAGGCCTCCACCTTATTATTACACTGCAGATAAGCCTTATTCGATTTGCTCTGCTACCTAGGGTGTGGAGATAGGCATGAAATGTTGATCCATAAAAAAAGAGAAGAATCCATGGATGGATGATATCCACCATTTCCTAATAGACGTTCCTAAATTTGCAGCTTCATTAGCTTTTTTTTTTTCAAGAACACTTCATTAACTATTTTCATTGTAATGGATACATTAGTGTTTGATTTTCTTGTAGTAGTTATTTTTTTTCTAAAATTTGATTTCATCATGTCTTCATCTCTTTTTTGTTGATGAGCTGCAAATGTTAAAAAGTGCTCGATAAAATGCTTTAGCCTAATTTTAATTTTCATATTGATAATTTTATGGGAAATGGTGTTGAAATTGGGCAAATTTAACCGATAATTTTACTGAAAATGGTGTTGAAAGGAGGTTGCAGTGGTCATTGATGATGGTGTCGATGGTCGTGGTGGTTAATGATGGTGCCAACAGTGGTGGTTGGAAATGGTGCAGGCAGTGAATAATGAACTTTTATTTTATGTTTTATGTTTTGATTTTTTAAATTTTTTTATGAGTTGTCTTCATGGAGCCCACTAAATGGATGAAGTGTCTTTAGCTATTAGACCATAATGTTCATATCAACGCCATGTAGGACCAATTTAACTGTGTTAGACAGATATACTGGAAAGCATGTAATGACATAAAACATATATTTAAAAGTGTCACAAAAAAAAACCACGTACTAAAAGTTTGAAACCATGAAATCATAAGGTGGTTTTTCATACTTTCCCCTATTTTTTTTTAACAACAATTGGGAATATGATATATATCCCCTATTTTTTTTAACAGCAATTACGAATATGATATATATATATATATATATATACACACACACACACTATGACCTTTAGGTGTCACTGGCCTCCACTTGTAGGGGTGTATAATCTAACCGACCCAATTTGGTTTGGTTTAGTTGGTTGACATTTTTTATTTTTGAACTGAACTGAATTGAATCAATTTTTTATCTTGATTTAGTTTTTATACTTAGAAAACTAGTTAACCAAAATTTAATATATTTTTTATTTTTAAATAATATAATATAATATAATAAAAAATAAAAATATTTTGTATTTTATAAAAATTCAGCTTATTCAGTCAATTCAATTTTTATTTTAAAAATTTTGATTTTTCAATTAGTTCATTTCAATTTTTTAGGTTGGTTCGATTCAATTTGATTATGATTTAATTTATTTCAATTAATTTGATTCGGTAAAAAAGGCTCAAAACCGACCAAACTAACCGAATACACACCTTTATTTGTCATTTGAACTAGGCAAGTGAAGGTTGAAGGGTATGTATATATGGAGTACATAAGTTTCTTATTGCACATTTATGGGTTCAATACATGAGAGGTTACTAGACTTTAACTTTGTTTCAATTCAGTCATCAAACTTTGATTTGTATCTTTTTAGATACCTAATTTCTATTTATTTTCATGGTAATCACTTAAAAAAAATTTGATACCTAAACAATTTAGAATTACTATTCTAATCTAGAATTAAAATTTTATTTGCAAAAAAAGTCCATTTTTTTCTATATATTTATAGAAAATAAGAAAAAATTTAATTCCACTAATAAAAACAAAATCATCATGAGAGTTATCAAAGTCTAGGTGTAGAAAATTTTTAAACTTTTATAATTTTTGGACTAATTTGAAAAAATAAAAAAAATTAAGGGATTAAAATAAATTTTAAAAGAAATTTAGAGATTTAAAAATTATTAATAATACTATTTTTAAAATAAAATTAAAATTAAGTGAAGAAAATAAATAAATTAAAATTTAGTATTTAAATTATAATAAGCACGATACACTTAATCCGTACATTTATCATGAACTTAACAATTTTTTTTTTGAGCGAAGAACTTGACAATTGGTATAATCCTTTCTTGCATCGAGCAAATATGGGCCCCACCACAAAAATTATTCCAAATACAATTATTCCCATTTTACCCAACCCGTTCCGGGAATACAAACACCAAGGTCAGTTTAGTCATTTAACACCCAACAGCTTCCTTCTTGGCGGGAAAGACTGAGAGCTAACAGAAAAATGAAAAACCCTTAAAACTAAAAAAATAAAAAATAAAAATGGAAAAAAAATGAGGTTAGGGTTAGTGCTCTTGTTCCCGCCAAAAAAAAGGGGCAGACAGGCCGGGCAGGGCAGAAGCAAGCAAAGTAGTCCAAGTGGGCTATCTATTAAAACCGCGTGGAGAAAAAAAAAAGTCAAAATTGGGCCAAAAGGAACCTAATTTTTTGATTTGAAATAAAATACAAAAAAAAAAAATATAAATACAAATACAAATATATTTATTTAATTAATTATTTATAGAATCTTGTTGCTAGGGCTAATAATGTTTCAAATTTGTCCAGAAATGAATGACTTAGGATTCCATGGAAGACCCATCCATGTGTGCATGTCTATAATAAATAAATGGAATTCTTTTTCTTCTTCGGTCGGTTCCTTTATTTATTTATTTTTGAAATACGTTCCTTTATTTATTTCATGCATTGGATTCTTCTTCAATTTTAACTTTTACATCTTTCTATTATTCATTACACAAAGCCTTTCTACTTCTCCAATTATGCCACTTGTCAGCCTCCCATTATTTTACCCATTTTATTTCATCTAAACTAAATATTTATTTCATTATTTTCCAATAAGCATACACATATATGTATTCAAATAAGTCATTATTTGGTCCTACAAGGTTAAACGTTAATATATTTCATTTTAAGATATTAAAACAAAAGTGAAATTTTTTTTTACCTTCATTATTATATTTGGATTAAATCAGATTGGTCAAAATAATAATAGTGATTTAAATAAAATAAATAAATAAATAAAAACTCAAATCTTATCTTCTCTATCCAAATTTTAAAAATAAGCCCTAAACTATATATAAAATATATAATAAAATTACATTCAAGTCTGTACATAACCCAAAAAAAACCTGTTTAGAATCAAAGACTACATTTTTTTTTTCTATAAAATCTAATAATGTGTGAGGTTTATTACCAAGCAAGATAAAAATATTAGGTATTGTGTTTGTTTTTGTTATAGGGTAACAACCTTGCCTTATGTTAGATTTATCACTTTTATTTGGCTTTAATGCAAAATACATTAGTAAATAAAATATGTATCATGGCATGGCTATAAAGGATTAGAAGTTCTTCATATATACACGTATATAGAAACCCACTTATAAATTATGTTAAATCTCATTAATTTTCATTTTGAAGTATGGGATGCATGTTTGCGAGATAAATTAGTGAACTAATAGTTTAATTACTTATGTTGAGATATATTAATATGAACAAAGAAACATAGAAGAAATACATATATTTAATGATATTTGACAATTTACCCATGTCTTAATGAGCGAGCGGCTGAAACGATTTTATTATTCAAGTTTATAGCTAGGGTTACATATACATTGTATATATAACGAAATAGTTACGGTATACATTATAAAATCATTCCTATACCACTTACTAATATATATCAGTCATACACAACAACTTCTAAAATAATTAAGGGCTCCTTCGTAGAGATGGTTGCTTTTACATATGTTATGAAATAATAATTTCTATGGCAATTACTGAATAAGTAGGGAACAATTATTTTTGGATATCCTTAATTTAAAGTTAGAATTTTCACATGAAATAGTAAGATAAATGGTACAATATAATTTTATAAAAAATGTACTTTTTATTTTGACCTACATTTGATTTTTTTTTTTCTCAACTCTTTTTCTCTTTTCCCTTTCTTTTATATTTCTTTTTAATAATAATCATGTTTGAACTTGTAATAAATTGATAAAGGGAAATTCTTACCCACACTCAGTCTATTCCACTCGAACGGTTGGATGTACAATACAAAAATACATATCATCTTTCAATTGGCTAAGTGTAGAGCATTCGCTATATGTGTTACACATCCAACAATTTGATATAATAGGCTGAATGTAGTGTCGACAAGAATCTTCCATTAATAAATACATACATGCAACTAGCCATTTATTAATCCTTTCAAGTTAAGCCAGAAATAATGGAACAATAATATGTTGTACCTTTTCTTTAAACTATTATTAGTTTAAAATTAGTTGATAATTAATAGATAGGCATCCTCTGCTTAATTGAGATTTTAATCACACAATTTGCACACAACAATTATGCTTTGGTTCCTTTTGATCAATTCTCAACATATATCTTACTTGTATACTTAATTTTGTATTTATAGGTAAGAGAATTAGAATACACTTAATAATTTTTTTTTTCAAAACTCTTTCCCCCATAAGTAGTGGCCAAATATATAAAGATGTAAAAAGTAAAGTTCGATCTTTATCTTCTTTTATTCTCTTTTTATAATAGAAAATTAAAGGAGTGGTTAAAAATTTATTACAAAATCTCTGACACTTAAAAATTTACTAAATGAAGTCAGTAAATGAGTAGTTAAGTAGTAACTCATTTTCAGGATATTCTGAAGTGGAAGATTTGATATATGCCTTCGTTAATTTAAAAGGGAATGATTGTCCATATTGTGCAATCCATCAAAACTTAAATCGTATATCATTTTTATTAAAAAAAATTATTAAATTAAACAAAAGGATTGCTTTTTAGCTTGAGAGGATAATGAAATATGGAGCAACATTGGTACAAGATTTATCTCATGCAAAGTGCACACAATGATAAGGTGCATGAATGCATCAAATCTTTGGATATTGATTGCTTGATCAAATTGGGTTGAATTGCAACCGTAAAAAAGAAAGGGATAACGAGGGGTTGATTGAATGGTAAAAAACACAACGTGTAGCCTCGTTATTGCCATTTTGTCAAATTTGATGATCTCTTCTTTAGTCCCCCCCACCATCACCATGTAAGGAAACCAAGCTTGGTTGGAAACTATTCCACCGTCACAGAGACAAAGAAGAAGTCATTCATTCACTTGGATCTAACTTGGTCAAATTGTGTGATCACCCATTGAACACTACTACTTCATATTTGTAACATCAAGTAAGATGTCATTTCCTTTGTAATGTAGTTGATGCTACATTAGATAAATATTTTTGTTATTGTCTTTCTTTTTCTAAAAAAGAAAATCTTTTATAGATAATTTTTTGACTTTATCTTTTTATAATATCAGGGAGCAAACATATTGTGAAAGTAAATTTTGGGAGAAGTTAATTGTTATATGTTGTATCCTACATCATATTAGATTTTTATATTGTTTTTCTATAATTAGAGGTCTGTTTACTTAATCCATGTTCATGATATAGATAAACTAATTCACTAATTCTAGTTTATTCTTACTAATTATCCATATCATTTAAGTGCTTCGTACCTAGCGTGCTATCATCCAAAAAAACAAAAATACTGTCAATGTTTTTTAATGGACTAATACTTTAAACTTATGACATGGTGCTATATATGTTCAATTTCAACTTTTGCATTCAATTTAAGTCTAAAACTTCAATTTTCTGCCCCTTTAAATTAGGACTATGAGTAACGTGTGCAATTCAGGTATTGAAGAAATAATAAAATATTAGTATATTAATATATAATATCAGTTTGAACATGAAAAATGATCAAATCCCAAATTTCCCAAATTGATATAGAAACTTTTAAATTTTCTCCTAATTTGTGGAACCTAAATCATATGCAAAATCAAGCCATTATTTTTTTCTCACAACCAATATCGCCTCTTTGTTGTTGCTGACCACCATCATCGTCTCTCCGTTGTTACCGCTACCTCTACCGCCATTGCTACCACCGTCATCATCTTCCATAGGATTATAGACCTTTAGCTTGATTTTTTTTTGTTTTTGTTTTTGTTTTTTAAATTTTGGTTGATAAGCTAGAGACCCTATTGGTTTCAATTGAAAATGCAATCCACATGTTGAAGAGCAAGTCATTTTACTCTTGTTGGATCATGTATCTTCTTCTTGGATTGATCTCTGTCAAACACCTATAAACTTCTTTATCATTGCTCTCACTTTCACTTTCGCTTTCATTTTCTTTTGTTTCTACATTTTTTTAGGTAGGCTCGAAGAAGTTGCAGCCAAGGCAATCAATAAAGCCCATGTTACAAACAAGACACCTCCCTCCAGAATCATCTTGGAGGATCAGAATGAAGTTGCTGGTTTCACCGACGGTTGACGATGTGTCACCCGATATAACATACTTAAAAGCAGAGATTACAAATAGAACACCTTTCGCAGTGTTTTCCTTTGAGTATTTATAAGTATTGTGATGTGCCAGCTGGAATCGGTTATTGTGCTAGTGATTTGAGCTTGAATCATAGAAATCTATGGAGCATCTTGTTTGTTGCTCTGCAAGTTATATTCCTTTTTCTCTTATTAGTTTCTTGGAACGAGCAGCTAAGGTTTATAAAGACAGGACTTCAGTTGTTTATGGTGATGTTGAGAAATTATGATGGTGATGTGGTAAGTTGCTATTCCTTTTAGCTGTTATTCCTTTATTGGTTTTTATTAGAAAGAAATTTGCTTTTCTGGGTTGTTGATTATTTTGGTTAAGGAATTTGATTTTGATTGTAGTTTTCAGATTGGTGTTATTGTAGTTGAATTGTATTAATATTATTGTTATGTTCAGGTGGTTGAGCTATATGTATAATGTCATTTTCAGTAGAGTTTATGAGTTCTTGAAGATGATTAATCTGAGAATATATTTACATTTGTAATCATTTTCATTACAGGGGTTTATGTTGTATGTGTTGTTTTTTATTCAAGTTATGGTGGATGACCTAGAGGATGGGAATGTATGGAGAGCAAGGATGGTCGTGGGTGGGAAAAGGTGATGGTGGTGGGTGGCAAAGATGATGGTGTCTCCTCTCGGATTGAAATTGGTGATGTTAATGATGGTGGTGGGTTAAGCAATTGGTGATGTTAATGGTGGCGTTTCCTCTTATTGTTAATAAACTAAAGAAATTGTAAAATGTACAAACATTTATTTTTTTTCTTAGGCTTTAAAAATATTAATAAAATATTATTTATAAATTTATTCACCTTCATCATTCAGAGTGTGAATATCACACTCTAATTTTAGGACCAATTTGAGTTTAAAGGGCCGAAAAATTGAAGTTTTGGACTTAATTGTATGCAAAAGTTGAAATTGAACCTATGTGACTCCGTGTCATGAGTTTAATGGCCTTTATATATTAGTCTATTTTTTAATGCCTTAGTGTAGACGGTGGGGTTTAGCGTGCGTCCAAGATTTTAACAACTGTGACACTGTTTAAGTTCAGGGCTCTAAAAAACACACTAACCACTGTCACAAAGACATGGTGTGGAGATGAGGAGTCGCCACCTAGAGTAATAATTGGGACAAATTGAAAAAGTGGTACTCGATTCCCTAAAAGAAAGTTAGCACCGCAACCAAGAGATTCTGAATACGGAATACCAAATTTTTTCAATCTTGTATTCATTTAGAATTATTTTATGAATTACTATATTATCCTTTATTTACATGCAATTTCATATAAACTCTTATTCTAGCAATTAACTCTAAGGCAAACTAGTCATAAAAATACAAGTAAATAATGCATTCAATCAAACACATAATCCCTAAGTTAGTATAATATACATGGATTTTAATTAAATGAGCTAAATCTACATGTTTTAATTAATAAGCCTAAAAACTAATTCTTTTTAATTTTAATTAAATGAACTTAAGTCTATTTGTTTTAATTTTAAAAATGGGCCTAAATCTACAATTTATGAAGGTATTTAAATTAATGGACCTAATTCTAAATGTTTTAATGCTAAAGTGATATTAAATCTACAAATTATGAAAATGTTTTAAGTGGGCTAAGTCTAATTAATTAAATTAAATTAAGTGGGTTTATGTCTAATTTACTAGATGAGCTTAAGTTATTTCTAACCTAAAATCTAATTAATTATGAGCCTAAAATGCATTTCAATTAATTAAATCTAAAAACCTAAATTTATTTAAGTGGATTAAAATCTAATATGGGCTTAAAGCTCCAAAATACATAAAAATAAATAAACAAGCACAAAACATATAAAAATAAATAAACAAGCCCAAAAAAATAAATAAAATAAATAAGTTAAAAAACAAATAAAGCATATTAAAACAATTAAATTAAAGATCAGACAACTAATTAAATTATTTCCTTCTAAACTCTAATTTTCATTAACATGCAACCTAAATTAATCTACTTCCTCCATTAATTTTAATTAATTATCCAATTAAAACCCTAATTTAATCAAAATAAACAAACAATCACACATAATTCCACTATTGGAGCTATTATGATAATCTATTGAAAATAAAAAAAATTAATTCAACCCCAAAAATAAATAAAATAAAGTAATAAAATAATATAATAATAATAATAATAATAATAATAATAATAAAACCTAGTAACTATATCTCTACAAGGTTTTATCCATGGTATTGCATGGATCTCTTATGGATTTGATTCTCCAAGTATGATCATCATGTGTTTTCCTCCATAATCACCATAAAAAAATAAAAATTAATGATTAGTAGATAAATTATAACAATAATAAAATAAAATTAAAAATCAATAAAATAAAATAAAAAGAAAATGATATTTGTGGATGATTTTAATGGAATACTCCTCAGATTTTGTAGAATCATCATTCTTGATAGATCTTCAAATATTGTTCTTCAAAAATCCTTCAAAGATATTTATTTAAGCAAAATAATTTGTAGAGAATAAGATGTTTTTCTCTTTTTTCTCTCTCTTTCTTTTTCTCTCTTTTTTCTTTCTTTCTTTCATTCCTTCCTCTTCTCTTTTTTTTTTCTTCTGCCTTTTTCTATTTTTTCTACCCTTTCCTTCATTATTTTTATTTTTTTGCCCTTCTCTATTTTTATAGCCAAAACTCTTCTTATATAAGGATACATCTTGAAACCCTTGTTATAAATTGATTCCTAAAAAACTTATATTTTCTTAAAACATTATCAAAATAATTTTTAGGAGAATTTCATACTAATTAGAACTCAATTGATCTGAAAAATTCGAGAATCTGGGACGGAAAAGGTCTAATTCCGACCGGAATTGTGTAATTCCGATCGAAATTAGTATAGTTCCGACCATTTTTTTTATTTTTAATTATAAAAAGGTCCTTAAAAGAATTTAAGTTTTGCAATTAGATCGCTAAAAAATATTGTAATTTAGTTCATGAAAACGTTACATTCTTTATTTGAAAAATGTAATTAGATCCTTGAAATTTCAAAATTCAACTATTTAAGACCTATTTATAACATTTTTATCATTGAAATCTTCTATTGCATTCATAACTTATCATTCTGAAATTAGATATTTACACTGAGGTTTCAATTATTGTCCCAAAAGTCGAAGTAATGCTTGTTTTGTTTATCAAATATTACATGATCATAATAAACACATAACAATTTTAGTGTAAATAACTTATTTTAACTTTAGAATATTTTGTGGAAAGTTGAGTACCCTTGTCACATGGCTACGATAGTTTTTTTTTTTTACCTCTACTATATTTCTTTTTTTTTTTAAAAAAGTTTCTAGTGCTTAAAATTTTTAATCTTATTATAAATGATATGCACATGTTTGAATAAATATATTTAATAAATCACATTTCCAATGATTAACCAAACTTATTAAATATATTTTATTGGGACAATAGTTGAAACCTACGGTATTTAAGAACACCGACAACCTAAGGTATTTAAAAAGACTGACAATGCAAATTTTTTGAATCATAGCTAGCTAGGGATCGAGCACTTTGATCAATGACATGGATAATGAGTAAAATTAAACTATAATTAGTGAATTAGTTATATATATCATGAAAATAGATCAAGTAAAACAGACCTCTAATTATGGAGAAAAATAAGCTGCTTACAAAAGATGGCCAAAAAAAAATTACATAAGAGATGAAATTTTAAAAAATAATAAATAAAATAAGAGAAAGACAAATAATAAAAACAATTTATCAAATTTGGCATCAAGTCATCAACTATACACAATTATAGTGAAAAAGCTGTGGCTTATCCTAGAATCTGACAAAGTAATGACCTTAATTTTCAGTACAACTTTACTATATGCTTTCTTTAAAGTGTCCTAATCCCTAGAGACCTTTGCTTGTTTTCTTTCAAGTTAAATGTGCAAAGGGAACCTTAAAATTAGGTAAACCCCTTACCTTACTTTAAGGCTAATGTTCTGGTGTCCTGCAGCAACTACAGAAAAAATTACAAGAGCTACTACAACAATCCTAAGCAATTTTGGCTATGAAATTCTCTCAACTGCCTCACTTATTTGTGGAAACCGATGAGACCATCGTGAAAATCCTGCATCAGTTCACAATAAATTACCCCATCAAATATCTCTTGATAAAGATATGCAAAGAAGAAAACAAGAAATACTTTTAATAAAACGAAAATAGAAACAAGCCACTCCAATATATAAGGTTAAATTTGTCGACAACCTGAACTAACAATCTCAAGAAGATCCGTTTCTGCCTTAACTGCATCAGACATGTCCTGTCATGAATTAAATAAAGGAGCCTGTACGTTAGCTCATCAACCGTTGGTACACTAAAAGAGTCCCAGTCAGGAAAAAGAGGAATGAAACTATGCTGTAGTTGCTTTATCCAATTAAATACTACAACAAACGGAGAAAGCAGAAACAAACGAAATCTGGCCTCCATATGCCATCTAACATATGCACTCCATTTAGACACTTCTGAAAAAGGTCATGAAACAGAGTTCACCCATCCTCCAATGCTCAACACAACTTAAATGTTATATTTGGTTCATGCTAATATGAACCCTAAAAGGGGTTAAATGCAAGCATGGACCTTAATAATGAAGACATGTGCACTAATCAATACCGAAGCAGGATAAGAGAAGCATGCCCCCGCTGCTCTGCAAAGCCAACCGGTCTTTGGAACTCTTCATCAAAGACCAGAGGTAAAGGGCCCTACCATAACTACCCATTTCGAGCGGCATAGTATATGATACAACCATCTCATGGCATTTTGGTCCCCCATGCATTTCTTCGTCCTTTTTAAGGCAAGCTTAGGCCTCTTCATTAATATCACAATTTACCTGCTTGAAAAAGCCAGACTTCTTGCAAAGAGCCGACATAGACTGTCAAGCGAGGTGCTGCTGAACCCAGGATGACTCCAAAGAGCCTTCTATGATGTATTATCAAATATCAGTGCACATATGCTGGAAGCCATCATAAGAACAGATGGGGGGAAAAAACAAGTTTACAAACTGCATCAATGACAAAACATGCTGATAGTAACTCAATTCTTGGAATAAATGATTAATCACAAAAAAGTAGGCAAATTTGACCAGATGATGCCCTAAACCCTAAACCACAACCACATTAAGCCACAGAGACACCCAGGCAGGAACACATCGATAGAGACACAACTGAAAGAATGAATATCCATTTTTTATTAATCAGTTAAAGCAGGCAACAAAGATGAAAGCTATTAATCAGATACCTCCCCAATATACCAAGGCCATCAAAAGATCAAACAACAGTTGACTCATCCATCGAAAATGGTATTTGCTCCCTCTAGTAATGGAAAATTATTGACAGCAGAGGAGAAGCTGATAATATCTTGTTTGTTGCAAAATATCAGGTTGCTAACTAAAGACAATGCTACGTTCAAAAGCAAATTCAGTATTGTATCGCATGCCAAGATGGAGCTATTATCTTCAACTGTATAGTGAGTTGGCCCGATCACTTTTACAAGGCATCCAACCACCTGTAAACAAAATCCAAGATCAATAAAATGCTTTCTCACCTGTGTGGACGGAAGGGAATACTGCACAGTGCTATGACCAAGGAATATGACAAATGATCAAAAAGATGAACAGCTACTTAGAATACCGTCAGGCACACCAATTTACAAAGACAACTGAAGAGAAAACATTAGGTGAAAATTTTTACCAACTTACAGCTTTATAACCTCCAGAAGAAACAAAGGCTTTACATCCTTCCATTTGCATTGTAATTTGACACGGCATTGGAAGTAGAAAGCAAATAGAGAGAAAAGGACTGCCAGTGAAAAAATGCACACAAGTCAACGTCATTTCAAACATTAGGAAAAAGGAGGCATGTAAACTATCCGAATTCACAGGAAATTCTGCTGTTACTAAACCTTGATTCATCTTCAGCTTCAACTGACAGCATGAACTCCAAAAGTTCTCTCACCTTGTCTTCGCATGCATTAGGTGTTGCAGCAAGATAACTGTAATAAACGCAATAATAAATCCGCCAGACTAAAATTAAAACTAAAGAATGATCAGGGAGTTTTTAATGCATGTACTGGCTGAAATCCCTAAAAAAATGAAAGTAGAGAAGTGCATACGAAGCAAAATCTAGTTACAAACACTAGCATCTGGCTTTTTCTTATCAGAAGAGACCATATACTCTAAATGGGGAAGGAGGATAACCATATGCAATTTATTCCAATAATGTATATGCGTGCACTGAGCATATAATTGAATAATACCTTAGATATGCATCCTACCTAAATCTCAAAGCTTATCTTTTCCCTGATGCAAAATGAACTGCATTTTACATAAAAAATTTAAAGCAAAACCAGTAAATTTGAAGTATAGTATTTTCGTTTTCAATAATATCACTGCTGCCACCTACAAGATGGCATCATCAGTGAATTTGAAAAACTTTCAAGAATCTCTAAAATTGAAAATAACAAGATACATTTAATTGACAAGGAGAGGAAGACAATTTCCTTGTCCAAGAATATATCAGTTCACCATTCACAGCAACTTCCTACCAACTACTATAAAGAGTGTCAATAATGCATACTTGATATTTATTTTATATACAAAATTTTTCTCTGAACAACAATAACATAAATTCTGATTAAGCTCCACACAAGTACAAGGGAAAAAAATGTATATAACATACCTCCCAACAAACCGTACTGAAGCAAGAAGATCATTTCCCTTCTTTTGTCCATGTTCCTATAGATGAAGAAAGTCAATACAACTCAAGCACAAGGAAATTAACAACAAGAAAATCATTACCTTTGCATCTTATAGATACTTTAGCAATATGTTAATTGTCTCATTAAATCCATTGATTATCTTTAAGAATGTGCTTTCACCAATGAGTTCCCCTGCACATTGTTTAATCAAGCAAGTAAAATTTTTTACAGTAATAACAACTATAGAAGGAAAAAGGAGTGATAGCAGATGCTGAAAATATACAGTTTGCCTAGAACAAATTCAAATAAGAGAGGCGCATACATGTGGAAAAAGATATAGATAATAAGCAAAACTTTTTGAGCTCAAGCGGAAGATGTGCCATCTAGTCCACAGATTTATACAACACCATATATGGTGCATAAGAGAAATAGTTCAGCATGAAGAGTTTATACCAAACAAGTTTACATAAATAAACATTTCAGTGAAAATAAGGATATTGCATCATTGCCAATTAGTGAAGTTAGGACTGATGTCCATATATGTACCTCCAAATTTGATTATCCTCTCTACCAAATAAAAAGCAACAGCTGCATTTCTTTGCTTTAAAAGAATAGTTTCAGCGGTGCTTGAAGTATTCCTGGAAGCTTCATATTTCAAATAGGCCAGCTCATTGAGCAAAACAGCAATTTCAACCCTTGATGACTCCAAGACAAGCAAAAGACACCTGAAAATGGAATGGTAAAAACATGATAGCGTGATTCACCAACCAAAAAGGCCTTAAATAAAGGAAGCACTGGCAAGTATAACTAACCTGTCAGTTGGCATGGGTTCTTGTAAATCAGGCAAATTGGGCAGATCAATAAGCCATCTTTCCCCCAACATGGACACCATAGATTCAGCCAAAATAAGGGCATGAAGCTTCTCAGCAGGTGCTGCCATTTAATTGGAAAAAAATGCATATAAATTTTATTTCATCCAAGTAATAAATCATGTGCACATACACATGCAATTTTAGCAATATATAAGTTAAAGCAGCCCTTTGCAAACAACAGAGGTACACCACACTATAAGAAATCACAAATAGCTCATTATAGACTTTTGGCACTCTATAGAAGAGAGGAGTGCATCTCAAAGAGTTCACAGCAAAGTGCATTGGCATCCTTTCAAGTTGCTATACATATCAAACTAACAAAAGGACTTATGAGATTTGATATCCTCAACCTTTTTGGTCTATATCCTCATAAAAAAGGATTTAACTCAGTCCAATTTGCCCTAAAACTTCTCATTCCTTTGGAATCACAGAAATATGCTGAAATTAAGAAAACTTTTGGTTGTCAATAATGAAATATGGTGGACACATTCAACATCTCTGGCCATCCTAATCTTAAACAGAAATTAGGCAAAAGGAGAACGAAACTGAAGCATTTTACCTACTCGATTCTGTAAAATAGTGACGATGCCAACACGCATATAATCTGGCCATGTGTTCCCTGCAAGCATACACATTGCATCTCAAAGCTGTTGCTGAAAGCAGTAAGAAAATATCAAAGTTTCAGAATAATTACTATCAATAATTCTATGCCAAAAGCAGGCCCTACGAGATTCTACATGGCTACATCAATTTTACAATGCCATAGCGTTATTCTTCCAAATTCATCATCATGACAATAACAGCATATAGAGCACTTAGATGAGAAGATATCAGAGAGCAGGTGAAGTGTTTCAAATTTCAATTGATTATGCAACACTGCAAATTGCCTTGCTAATGAGGCCACCTGTAGGAGAAGAAAATATTTTAGAAAAATATTAGCTAACAGAAAAGAAAAAAAAAAAAAGCATGATCTGAAGTTCATTACCTGAATGTTGGCAGAGAATGAACTACAAGTAGAGATACTAAATAATAAACTAAACACTCATTCAAAAACAAAAAAAAAACTTATTACCACTGACAGATCTGATATACAGATATTGGTCGTGGAGCCCTGAGACAACTTATTCAGCACAGGTTGTACAATTTTCAAAGCAAGCTCCATCATATGAGACCCTGCAGGGCATTCACACTACAATGACTCATCGAGAAGATGCAAACAATTCCAGTATACAGCAACCATAATTCGCATGTCTCGAAAGGCTTCAAAATGAATCCAGCTAACAATGTAATTTGAATTACCATCAAGCAAAGCAGACATCTGTGAAGATAGAACTTTCAAGCCTCCAGATTTATAGAACGTTTCGGCTCCATCGTCAGAAGACACTACAACAAACAATATCTCATAGCAGTCTTCCAAAACAAGTGAATTTGCTCTAAAAACGAACAACGTTAGTTAATAGAGATCATAAACTAACAGGTGATCGGTAAGCATTAGAGTAATTCGAAGGTTTAAGTACCTTTCTCTGACATTATTTGCGCTACAAGCGGAATCTTCAAAATCATATCTTTTGATGCAGCGATTTCAGGAATGCTACAGAATGCAGCAATAACTGTAATCGACAGCTGTAAATATGCATGACGATTGCTAGCTCCACTCTCACTAACGCCTCCTTTACCCATTCCTAGCAATGCATTTAACAACTTTATTTTTCGCGACGAGGAAATGTTCTAATTTTTAGCGACGACAAAAAAAGTTCATGTTATCTTTTTTTGGCGACGAGACATATTTTCCTTTCGGCAATAGAGGGGAAAATGTTACCAGTTCTGAGGAGCCTATCGAGAAAGCGAACGCCGACAGCCTTATAAACACGACGGAGAGAAACGGTGTCGTGGCCTTTGCAAAATTTGGTGACGAGAAGAAGGCCAGCAAGGCGTTGCTCATATCGGTCGCCTTTTAATAACTTTAAACAATCATCAAGCAGCGAAGTTTGCTGCTGCTGCTGCTGCTGCTGTTCGTTCTGCATAGGTAGAAGAAGGAGAAGGAGAAGTAATGGCGAGAAAGAGAATCAACCGAAAAGAGAGAAAAGAATATATTGTTGTTAATTAGCAAAGCATGAGTAATGAATGATTTCAAAGCAACGACTTTGGACTTGGGAGAGTTGCAGACGGTGCTCGAACTGGAAATGAATTATAGAAGGAGAAGGATGAAATACGATGTCGTTTGCTAATGCACTGAGTAAGTTGCAAGTTATTACCAGAAATACATGGGCCACTTCGCAGCTCTTAACACAACGATGCATGGGCCTTGTGCCATAGGGTCTGCATTACCGACCTGATCCAATTGTTATATCATATACCTGTTCATAATACAACATGACCACAAACGTGTGAAAATATCTGTTCTTTTTTTCAAGTCAAAATATTATATATTTTTTACGTCAAACATAAGTACATCAGCTTAGCATATAGGCTTAAACTAAAAAATTTAGTTAATTATATTTTTATTTATCCATAAGTTGAGTTGATTGATTTTCACATATAAATTCATTAATTTCTACTTACAAATTCATTAGTTTTTACCTATAAATTTATTGTCCTTTCTAAATTTGTAGGTTCAATAATTTTTACCTAAATATTCATTGATTTCCATCTATATTAACTTGAATATTAATTAATATTTTCCTTTTATTTGTAATAGAAATGAAAAAAGTATTTTTTATTTGTCAAAAATATATATTTTTTATTTTTATTTTATTAATTATAGTGTTTGAATTTAATTTTTTATTCATAATTTTAGTCAAAAAAAAAATTATTCATTAATTTTTTTTATTTTTTTTAAATTATAATTAATAGAATTTTAATTGTATTTTTATTTTATTTAAATATTGTAAATTCATCATTCAAATAATATAAGTTCATAAAATAAAATATGTAGTGGCTTTACATATCTCATCTCATGAGCTTGAATTAAAAAAAAAAATAGTTGATATTATTTTTACCTATCCATAAGTTGAATTCATTGATATTTATATACAAGTTCACTGACCTTTACCTGTAGGTTCACTAGCATTTACTTGCAATTTCGTTGGGCTTTTTGAATCTTCAAGTTCAATGATCTTTACCTGTATATTTATTGATTTTCACCTGCATGTTTACTAACATTTACCTGCATATTTATTAATATTTTTCTTTTATTGTTAATACAAATTGATACCACTTATATACATTCCTGTTTAACTAAAGGTTTTTATTTTCTGAATAGAGTTACCCGATCAAGGAAGGTCACAGAATCCATTCATGAAAAGGACTCTACCCCGAAGAGGATTCTTAAGCAAAGAGGGAATACTCTCCTACTAGGATTAGGATTCCTACTCTATAAGGAATCTTACTCCTCTCAAGTTCAAGCATTATTATAAATAGGACCCTATACCTCTTATTCTAGATCATCTCATTCTCTCATATTCTAATTTTTCCTTGCTCTCTATACAGACTCTCCTTTTGTTATCTGACTTAGGCATTGGAGTGTTTGTGAGGACTCTCCCCACCTCTCACCTTGCCCTCTGTTCATTGATTACAGGATCTTAAGCTCAAAAGTTCCAGAAACAAGTTATCAAGTGGCGCCGTCTATGGGAAATCTTGGGAAAAGCCATTCATATACCTATTAAGCTAAAGACATTCACACTATGACTTCCAGCCCACCACCAACTTTAACTCCTGAAACTAACATCAATCATTCTGTGCCCATTCCTTCGACTGATCTCTCAACCCCTCTCCCAATAATAGTTCTTCCAGCCACTTTTTAGTATGCCGGAACTTCATCCGGGCATACACATTCACTTCCTGACAACACCCAGAGATGTTCGGCTTTGAGCACAGACTATCCACATTACGCTCCTTTACAACACCACCATCGTTCAATACCCTCCATACCTTTTCCAATTTTAACAGACACACCAGCAATCACCACACCAAACTTGAAAACAGTAAACTAAACACTTAACATTAACCAAACCAACAAGGAAGTTATGATACAAAATATCCAAGCGCATATGGCCTTAATGCAACAATAACTAAATGCTTTAATACAAAGCGGGAATTCTAAACCAGCTCAAATCGATCAACTCCAACAGGCACCAAAGACAAGTAGGGGAAAGGCTAAAGTTCAGGAAGGGGAATATAGTTCAATAATTTTGGCCCTTGATGACTCAAAGTTAGCTGAGAAAGTCAAAGAGGTTATACACAAAGCCCGTACAAAACCAAGAAAGGAGGATGAATGCATTATAGATAGCAGAACTCCATTCATAAGAAGGATAATTTAGATGGAGATCCCTACTAAATTCAAAATCCCATCGCTTGATCAGTATAATGGGACGGGATATCCAGTCAACCATATATTGGCATTTAGAATAAGGATGTTGCTCCAAAATGTAAATGATGGAATCATGTGCAGAGTCTTCCAAAGTACACTCACAAAGAATGCCTAAAAGTGGTTTCATCGACTCTCGGAGAATTCTGTCACTTCTTTTGAGGATCTAGCAGAGCAGTTTTGTACCAGGTTCGTTACCAATATTCCTTCAACTAAAAACATCAATGATCTTCGGATGTGCCGGTAAGAAGTTGATGAATCTTTACGAAGTTATCTTAATCAGTTTAACAAAATAGTTATGCAAATAAAAAACCTGGTTGATGAAGTTGCCATAAAAGCTTTGAAAATGGGCACTAGACTCAGAAAGCTTAAAGACAAGATGATGACTAAGGAACTGAGCACCTTTGCGGAAGCAATGGCGATGGCAATCAGAATGATAAAAATGGATGAAGATAGAAGGATGTGAAGGGAAGAGGAGAAGCCATCGGTCAAAGATGAAAGGTCAAGACCTAGACGAGCAAGCTTCCCAAAGATAAATTTTAGAAACTCGACAGAGAGATTTGATAGGGAAGCAGATATATACACACCCCTGAACATCTCTCGATCTAGAATTCTCATGTGGATCAGGCAGAATGGTGTTGAAATCACCCCCGCTAAGATAATTAGCCCCAACCAAAGATCCACACAAGGCAGAGGACAATACTGCCAATATCATCGAGAATATGGGCACGATACTGAGGCTTGCAAAGAGCTGAAACACGCTATAGAAAGACTAGTGAAAAATGGTAAACTCAATAATTTCACGAACACATCAAGGAGCGAAAACCCGAAAGCCCAGGGGCATGATAGGCTAGAAGCAAAGAAAGCTCGGAAAGAGCCGGTCGGTATTATTAATATGATCATTAGCAGTGAAAATTCTGAGAAGAAATTGAAGCAGAGTAGGGGAGAAAAGCCAGTCTTTGAAAAAAAGGAGATCGTATTCAATTCAGAAGATGGTTCGCATATTTTCCATCCCTATTATGACGCCCTGGTGATTAATGCGTACATAGACAATTACTTAGTAAAGAGGTTATTAGTAGACAATGAAAGCGCTATCAATGCGTTATCCTGGAATGCATACAAAGTGATGGGGGGTTCTATTACTAATCTGAAGACCATCCAGAACCCCATCATAAGCTTCTATGGAGGAACTATACAGCCAATGGGAGTTATGGAGTTAAACCTAGAATTTTGGAATCAAGATGACAAAGAAACGAAAGTTATCCGAACAGTGTTCAACGTGGTGGATCTCCCACTGGCATACAATGGAATCATTGGACAACCGATGCTTTATGAAGTAGATGCAGTCACCAGTATCTGACACTTAACTATGAAAATTCCAGTAGGCAGCGGAATGCTTACCATCTGGGGAGATCAGCACATGGCCAAAAAATGTTACCAGATGGCCATAAAGCCTCAAGTGGAAGGCTTCCCCTTGGAAATATGGGAAATTGAGAAGCAGGGCGCTGGTCCATAACCAGTTGAAGACACGGAGGCCCTACAAATTATAAATGGTAAAGTGGTAAAGATCGGTAATGAACTCGACCGCAACATTAAGGAAGGAATAAGGGAAGTCCTCACTAGACACTCAGAAGAATTTTCTTTACAGGAATCTCAAATCATCGGTGTGGACCCACAGGTTACTTGTCATAGTTTAAACATCAGATCTAGAGCAAAGCCAGTGGCCTAGAGAAAAAGAACCTTTGCCTATGAGAGATAGAGGATAACTGCCGAGGAAACAAAGAAGTTGCTAGAAGCTGGATTTATCAAGGAAGTTACTCATCCAGAATGCGTAGCCAACATGGTACTGTTCAAAAAAGCAATCAGGAAGTATAGAATGTGCATGGACTATACGGACCTCAATCGGGCATGTCCTAAAGACAGTTACCCATTGCCCACGATCGACCAACTCGTAGACTCCACTGCTGGCCATGGATTATATAGTTTTATGGATACGGCATAAGGATATCACTAGATACTGATGAAGGAAGAAGATTAGGAAAAAACATCTTTCATCACCCATGAAGGTCTGTACTGCTATAAGGTGATGCCCTTCGTACTGAAGAATGCTGGAGCAACATATCAAAGAATGATAAACCAGGTACTCCAGGACCGAATTGGTACAAGCGTCGAAGTATGCGTAGATGACATCATCATGAAAAGCAAACATGCAGAACAATATCCAGTGGATCTGGATCAAGTTCTCTGATTATTGAGCAAGTTTAGGATCAAGCTAAATCCAAAAAAATGTGTCTTCGGAGTTAAAGCGGGCAAATTCTTGGGATTCACGATATCCCACAAAGGTATTGAGGCCAACCCAGAGAAAATGGAAGCCATACTTAACATAAAAGCCCCAAAAAATATCCACGAAGTACAAAAGCTAAATGGAATAATCACAACATTGGGGAGTTTCATTTCATGCTCAGCCAGACGGTGTCTACCATTATTCTGAGCTCTAAAAAATTCCAAAAAGTTTTTTTAGTTTATAGATTGCCAAACAGCCTTCGAAGACATCAAGAAGTTCTTATCTTTACCACCCTTACTCAATAGGCTCGTCCTAGATGAAACATTATATCTATATCTCTTTGTAGGCCAATAATGCATTGCTTCAGTATTGGTAAGAGAAGAAGGAAGCCAGAAAAATCCAGTGTATTACATCAGCAAAATGCTCCAAGGATCTGAAGTCCGATATTTGATATTGGATAAGCTGGCTATGGCTAGAGTTCATGCGTCCCAGAAGCTTCGACACTACTTCCAAGCCCATCCTATCCTGGTCCAATCTTGTTTCCCTCTGTGAAAAATCTTACAAAGACCGAAGACCTCGAGTAGACTGGTTCAATAGTTAGTGTTACTTGGAGAATTCGACATTGATTACGAGCCTCGCCAACAAATAAAAGCCTAAGCATTAGCAAATGTCATTCAAGAAATGGCTTGCCCTGTCCAAAGCACCGGAATGGAAACTTTATATTAACAGAGCATCCTCCACTTAAGGATCTGGTGCCTGAGTGATTCTCAGAGGACCACATAAAGTTCATATCTGATATATAATTCGAATAGAGTACAATGCAACCAATAATGCCACAGAATATAAAGCACCCATCACAAGCCTGAAGTTAGCTACTGAAGTCAGAGCCAAACACCTCACAATATACTTGGACTCCCAACTAGTAGTAAACTAGGTTAACAGCACATTCCAAGTCAATGACACCAGTATTGCCAAGTGCGTGGATAAAGTTAGGCAACTCTTAAAACAGATTGAATAAAAAAGGGGCCGATGGAAGATCGTTTAGATACCCAGACAAGAGAACTTTAAGGCCGACCTCCTGGCCAAATTGGCAGCTGAAGGCAGTCAAGCATTTAAGGATATGGAATTCACCGAGGCATTGACAAAACCCAGCACGGAAGATCCTGAAGTTTTGAAGATCCAGGAAGTCTTGGAATGGATGCGTTTGATAGTCCAATACCTGGAACACGGAACTCTCACTGAAGACAAATTGAAAGCTCAAAAACTAAAAACAAGAGCAGCCCACTATTCTATTTACAAAGGGGAGCTCTACAGAAAATCCTTGTCACACCCATATTCTAAGTGCGTCTCTCCAGAGGAAGGGAATTACATACTTAGGGAAATCCATGAAGGAATTTATGAAGCGCATGAGTCCCACTACGCACTAACCCATAAAGCACTACTTTAAGGATATTATTGGCCTACCATGTCTAATGATGCCTAGAAGCTAACTCAAGCATGCAACAAGTGCCAGCAATTCGCCCAACACAATCACAGGCCTTCCCACCCCTTGCATCTGATCAGCAGCCCATGGCCCTTTGCCATATGGGGGATGGACATCCTGGGCCCCTTCCCAACTTCCACTTTATAAAAGAAGTTCCTGATTGTGGCTATAAACCATTTCACTAAATGGGTAGAGGTGGAGGCAATTCCAACCATCACAGAAGCTCGTATACAACATTTCTTCTGGAGAGAGGTCATCTATAGATTTGGAATCCCTCATACTCTGATTATGAACAATGAAAATAGTTTAACAATGAAAATTTTAGAGGTTTCTGTTCAGACCTCGGAATAAAGTTTCATTTGACCTCAGTAGCCTACCCGTAAATAAACAGACAAACGGAAGTCTCCAATAGAAATATCATGCAGGGGTTAAAGAAGAGACTTGATAAGAAAAAAGGAAACTGGGTCAAGGAGCTTAACAATGTAATCTGGGCCTATAGAACCACTCCTAGATCATCCACCGAGGAGATACCATCCAGGCTAACTTATGGCATGGACGCGGTAATACCAATGGAGATTGGTTCACCAAGTTATAGGGTCAGTTGTAGTCTTGATCACAACATTGATGCACGAATATGTTTGGACCTATTAGAGGAAAGGCGAGAGCAGGCAGCAGCTACGACAGAAGCCCATTGGCAGAAGGTGGCATGGTATCATCTCCGGCGGTGTCGCCTAAGACAATTCAAATTAAGAGACTGGGTACTCAAAAGGGAAGATATTGGTAAAGGCAACTTAGGAACTGGCAAGCTAGGTCCAAATTGGGAAGGCCCATATTAAATCTCAAAACACACAACTAAGGGAGCATACAAACTAAGAGACAGAGGAGGCAAAGAGCTACCACGATTTTGGAACCTAGATTGCCTCAGAAAATACTATCAATAAATTGTACTCATAATGATAGTCAATAAAGTATCTCTTCATTAAAGCAACAATGTTTTTACAACTAATCGATTACAAAAAAAAAAGAGAAACAAAATGATGAGAAAGGTTTTTATTCTACAACTTATATATCTGGACCAGCAGGCCCAAAGACGAATAGAGAAACAACATCAGCAGTATTCAGAGGCTCAATAGGCTCTACAGCAGTAGCAGACTTAACATTATTCCTTGAATGCTAAGTAATTGCCTTTAGACGAGCATCCTCCTCCGCAACAATCTTTGCCAGATCTGCCGGCGTTATTCGATCCAGTACTCCCAAGTCTAACTCGGGATTCTAGGAGAGCAGGATCCTCCTGCATTCAAACTTGTACGCCTTAAGAAATCCTCTCACTATGTTTTGGTAGGATCTTTTGTCATTTTCTCGGGACTTCTTGACCTTAGATAGCCTCCTTTCCAAATTTGCAATCTAAAGATCCTACTCTTCAATCCTTCTCATCAATTGATTTTGACTGTGCTTTAGATTAGCGATTTTCTTCTGGCCTACCTCAGCCTCGGATTTCACCTCCGCATTTTTTTTTGGCAGAGCTCTAGTGCTGCCTTGGTGCCATCCAACTTCTTCTCGAAGTCAATGGCTATTGTCCCGACCTTTGTCTCCTTCAGAATATACTGGCTTTTCAAATAGAAATATTGGTCCTTGGCCAGTAGCAAGGCTTGGGTCATCTGTG
Source organism: Mallotus nudiflorus (assembly GCA_947683625.1). NCBI lineage: Eukaryota > Viridiplantae > Streptophyta > Magnoliopsida > Malpighiales > Euphorbiaceae > Mallotus > Mallotus nudiflorus. The sequence goes on along the minus strand of CANTUR010000283.1, from coordinate 4,488,178 downwards.
ACAAGAGTAGTTCATGTTAAACTCAAGTACAAGTGTAGACACCCAATTTCGGGATGATGTGTTATGGATGCGACAAAGGACTCTAATGATGAAAATATCATGAATAGGTCTTCAATACTTAAGCTTTAAAATTCTGAGGGTTTAAATGCATCTTTTGAGGGAAGGATTTAGTGTTTTCAAAGACTAAATTGCAATATTTTTTAGGACCTAATTGCAAAACTTAAATTTAAAAACCTGTAGGAATTGAATTATTTCGTCTATTTTTTTATTTTTTAAAAATTCAATCCTAATTGGTTTAAAACTCCTAATTGGCTTTTAACTCAATCCTAATCAATCTAAAATTCCTAAATATAATTTTAAGTATTAATCTTATATTTTTAGGAATTGGAATCATGTTAGGATTAGGCTAGGTTTTCTGGTTCTTTTTCCTATATATAGAGGATGAAAAGCAGGAGGAAAAAAAGAAAAAGAGGGAGGCGGGAGAAGAAAGAAAAAAGAGAAACGTGTTTTTGAAGAGGGTTTTTTAATTCTTTTTTCTTTTTTTGAGTTGCTTTTCTACACAAATTCCTTTTGATTCATCAATTAATTCAAGATCCTTTGAGAATTTTTGAAGAAGAAGATTTAAAAAGATTTGAAAACTTATCAAGAACGATAAATTACAAATCTGAGGAGTACCCCAAATCACTCATAAGCATTATCATCTTCTTCTTATTCTATTTTTTTATTTATTTCCTTGATATTATTGATTATTTTGAGTTATTATTATAATTTATTCATTAATTATTATTTATTTTATTTTTTTTATGGTGATTATGGAGGAAAACACATGGTGATCATGTGGGAGGGATGAATTCATGAGAAGTCTATGGAAAACCATGGAAAAAGCCTTATAGAGACTTAGTTTCTAGTGTTTTTTATTTTATTTTATTTATTACTTTCTTTTTATTTTATTAACTTTTTTATGAATTAATGTAATAGCCCCAATAGTGAGAGTAGTGAAATTATGTGTGTGGTTGCATGTTTATTTTGATTAAATTGGTTAGTAAAACTAGGTTTCAATTAGGTAATTATTTAAAATCAATGGAGGAAATAGATTAATTTAGGTTACTCGATAATAAAATTAGGGTTTTAGTAAGGATTAATTTAATTAGTTGGTTTATCTTGTTTAATTATTTTTTATGTTTTTATTTGTTTTCGGGCTTATTTATTATTTTTATATGCTTTTAGGGCCTTAAGCCCATTTTAGGCTTTGATTTATTTATTTAAGTTTAGGTAATTTTTAGCCCATCTCACTTAATAATTAATTAGGTTTAATTAATTAAAATATATTTTTAGGTCCATAATTAATTAGATTTTAGATTAGAAATATCCTTAGGCCCATTTAGTTAATTAGACATAGGCCCACGTAACTCAATTTAATTAATTTAGACTAGGCCCACTAATTTAAATATTTCATAATTTGTAGAATTAGACCCATTTTTATTAAAACAAGTAGACTTAAGTTCAATTAATTAAAATCAAAAGGAATTAGGTCTTTAGGTTCACTTATAATTTAAAACATGTAGATTTAACTTATTTATTTAAAATCCATGTAGATTAGACTAACTTAGGGATTATGTGATTTATTGAATGCATTATTTACTTTTATATTTCATGACTAGTTTGCTTTGGAGTTGATTGTTTTTAGGATTTATATGAAATTGCATGTAAATAGAGAATAAGATAATAATTCATAAAGTAATTCTAAATGAACACAAGACTAAAAGAAGTTGGTATTCCATATCCAAAATCTCCTGGTTGTGGTGCTAGCTTTCTTTTAGGGAATCGAGTACCACTTTTTTATTTGTCCTAATTATTACCCTGGGTGGCGTCTCCTCATCTCCACACCATGTCTTTGTGACAGTGATTAGTGTGTTCTCTAGAGCCCTGTGCTCAAATAATGTTGCGGTTGTTAAAATCTTAGATGCGCGCTAAACCCCGTTGTCTACAAAAAGTGTAAGAAAATAGTTCAAGCAACAACATTCACTTACTTCTAAAGAATGGCCAATCATCGAGTCAAGTAGGCCCTCTAGAGCCTCCTCTGACCAGCGTTGCATATCCGCTATCAACCTCAGTGACTCGGCATACTGATCTCTCACTTGATTGTTTGAGATGCTTGTAGTCTTCATTTGTTTCAACATCCACCCCCTCATATCCGAACAGCTGGATAGCCTCAGACATAGGATGTATATCTCTTCATTGAGTCCCTCAGCATCAAAGTCCTACTCGACCAACTGCCTTTTTCGTCAACCTCCCTTCCTAGCACGAGATGATTCGACCATATTTTTGCCTTTAGGATAAACGACCGTCCCCTCAGGGGCCACACGGGCTTCAGGTTAGGGAGAAGGGGATGCTTGTACTTCCTCCGGAGTTGCCAGCTCATCAACTAGAAGGGAAATCCCACCCATAAAATTAAAAAATTCAACCATCTAGAAATTGAAAAAATAAAGCAAGTCAGAAGGATACCTTTAAGCAACACAAATGTACTAGAAGAATGAACACGATCCAAACAGACTCTCCACATGTATCTCCTAGATACGTCCTCAGCAGATCGAGCTTCGGCAAGACCATCAAGATGCAGCCGCAAAACCATCTCCACATCATGATCGAGAAGTCTCACAGGCTATTTTATCCTATGGCATTCATTAGACCATATTTTTCGGATATCCACGAAGTCTAACAGGTGCTTGATGACAAAAAAATTATGCCTCCACTTCTTATGAAGGTTTGGAAGTTTTACAAAAAGCGTATGGTTTGGAATAGCTGACAAGGAAAACATCAGTTCTCCCTTCTTCCTAGCCAGACTATACAAGTATCGAAACATGTTTAAATCAGGTTCCTTACCTTCTTCGTGCATCAACTGGATGAACCCAGCCAGAATCCTATAGCTATTTGGATGGAGCTAACCAGGTGCTATGTTATGTCTATTCATGAACCTCTTATCAAAGGGATCTAATGAAAACTTTAAACCCTCCTCTAGCTGGTTAAAATATACCACTAATCTACTAAACCTTAACATGGGGGTGTGAGCCCTAAACTTCCTATCTATTGTATGGAGGGTATAATCGGTGGGAATACAGAACCGCCGCCAGTACCACCCTAGTAGTTCATTATATATTTTCGACACAAACAGGTCAGAATTAACATGTTCCCTTGGTACTATAATATTTTCTATGAAGAAGAAAGAATGCACGAAAGACAAAGGAAATAGGAAAAAAAAGGTGAAAAATAAAGATCACCTGGTTACAAAATGCAAAGATCGCAGGCAGACAAAGAGGAAGTGGCAGTGGTAGCGCAAATATGACAATGGCAAAACAAAAAGGGCAAAATGCATCAGTTGACAAACACAAAGATATTTATAGAGTTATAGAAAGATCTAGAATCACACCATTAACTGCCCTCATCAATACTTCGCTTCTCCCCATATCATCAAGGGCAATTTGGGAAAAGTAAAATCCATTAATCGAGTGGTCATTATGATGACAACAAAACATCTCATTTACTGACAAATGAAAAGACACATCATTCACACAATTCATATTTTAAATCCCTAGGAGTCAGAGGGACATAGCCATGCCTTGTCCTGCCGCATCTTTACCAAAATATTTTTCTATTTACTCGGAACGAGCATCTGAGTTACGCTTTTGGCACACTTCGGACATATGGCACTCAAGCCGCGCTTCTAAGGCACCGAGCATCTAAGTCCAGTGACTGAAGCTGGCACCCTTAGGTCACTTCTATAGTACTGAGGTTTCGAGCAAGTCTAGTGACTAAAGCTAGCACCCTCAGGTTGCTTCTATAGTACTAAGGCTCCGAGCATGTAAGCCTCGCATCCTTGTACCAAGTATCTAAGTCAAATGACTGAAGTAGCACCCTTAGGTTGCTTCTATAGTACTGAAGTTCCGAGTATATAAGCCTCGTGTCCTTGCACCGGGCATTTAAAATCCAGTGTCAACTGGTTCCATCATGTTATTTTTGCACGAATGGGTTACTCTATTGCATTCTATCTCACAAATTTAGCGTGCTCCAAACGACGCCTCGGCAAATAAGATGGTTTCAAGACTCGATACCGAGCTTTACTTTCTTCCTGTGATTGAGGCTGGCCACCTCAACTCACCCTTCTATGTCACTATGCAGTACCTAACTACTTTCTATATGGAAGCATAAGTGCTCTATTCTACTTGGATACTATGGACATAAATATCCGAATATACCTGAGGGGGGGACTATTGATACTGCTTATATATATTCCTGTTTAATTAAAGATTTTTTATTTTTTGAATACCGATCAGGGAAGGTCACAAAATCCGTTCATGAAAAGGACTTTACCTCGAAGAGGATTCTTAAGCAAAAAGGGAATACTCTCCTACTAGGATTAGGATTCCTATCCCATAAGGAATTTTACTCCTCTTAGGTTCAAGCATCACTATAAATAGGACCCTATACCTCTCATTATAGATCATCTCATTCTCTCATATTCTAATTGTTCCTTGCTCTCTATACAGACTCTCTTTCTGTTCTCTAACTTAGGCATCATAGTGTTTGTGGGGACTCTCCCTACCTCTCACCTTGCCCTCTATTCATTGATTGTAGGATCTTAAGCTCAAGAGTTCCGGAAACAAGTTATCACAAATAAAAAATATTTTTTATTTATCAAAAAAATATTTTTTTCTTTTTATTTTATTAATTACAGTGGTTTCATTTTAATTTTTTTATTTATGATTTTAGTAAAAATAAAATATTTATTCATTAAAAAATTATTTAATTATTTAATTATAATAAATAGACTTTTACTTGTATTTTTTTAGTTAAATATTGTAGATTCATTACTTAAATAATGTAGGTTTATCAGATAAAATATATAGATTCAATAGATTAAAAAAATAAATAAATGAATTTGACAAATGATATATTAAAATTATAATGAACCTCCAATTAATAACAAATGAACTTTTATGTTACAACTAATGACCATTTATGGACAAACTAATGACCATTTATGGACAAACTAATGAATCTCTAAGAAGTTATAATGCCAAAGTTACAAAAGTGTTAAAAAAAAATTCACACGTATGATGGACCCCTAGTCCATATTGCAATATGGACAGGGGTCCATCATATAATTTGTGGACCTGTCTGAAATGATTTGGGACTTTTTTAAAAATATTTTTTTAGAATTTTTTTTTAAAATACAGTCTTATTAAAAAGACATATTTTTTTTTCATCCATCTCCTTCTTCTTATTTTCATATCTTTTTCTTTTTTCTATTGGTTATTTTAAAAAAAAATTTCTTGATTTATTTTTATTTTTTAGGTTGTTTTTGTTGTAGTTTTTATCTTTTTAATTATTTTTGTGATTTTTTAGTTGTTTTTTATTATTTTTTTTATTTTTTTGTTTTTTCTTGGTTTATTTTTAGTTTTTTGAACTTAATTTTCTTTTGGTTTTTGTGGTTATGTTTAGTTATCTTTTTTTTTCGGTTCATTTTCAGTTTTTTGAGCATGTTTTGTAGTGATTTTCTAAGTTTTTTTCATTGTTTTCATGGTTGTTTTTATGTTATTTTTAAAAAAAAACCAAAAAACAACCAAAAACAAAAAATAAACAAAATAGCAACAAAAAAAAAATCATGAACAAAAAAATAGAAAAAAACCAAAATAATGGTTGTTTTTGGTTTTTTTTTACTTGGTTCATTTTCGATTTTTTGCTTGTGGTATATTTTTGTGATTATTTTCATGATTGATTTGAAAAAAAAAACCATAAAAAAATCTTGAAAACAACCAAAAATAACCATAGCAACACAACTTCGTAAAATATAAATTTAATGTAACAAAAAACCCACAAAAAAACCAAAAAATTTTGTGCAAATGAAAAAAAAACACAAACAAACCAATAAATAAATAAAATAAGCAAATAAAGAAAAAATAAATAAAAGATAAAAAAATAAAGGAATGAATAACAATATCAAAATAAAATAGTTTTAAAATAATAATAGTAATAATAAGAAAAAGAAGAATAACAAGACCAATAATAAATAATAATATCAAAATAAAATAGCTATGAAATAATAATAGTAATAATAATAATAATAACAAGAAAAAGAATAAAAATACGAAAAATAGTAAAAAAGTAAAGATGAAAAAGCGTTTACTTAAGCATAAAAAAAGTCACAAAAAGTAAATGTGCAAAAAGGTGGTCAAACCACCATAAATTTTGTAATTTTTCGAAATGATTTGATATTTAGAATCAAATTAAAACCTATCACGATCCAAATTGAGAGTCATAATCGACGCTAAAGAATAAGAATTCTTTCGAATTCGGAATCCTTAACAAACCTTAAAAATAAAAACACATGCAATAACAATATAAAAATATATCAAAATTAAAATTTTAATCAATATAAAAATAAATACTTAAATGTCATTTCATAATAAAAATATTCATACAATATTATGATACAACTCTCAAAACCAAAACAACACACTACTGATACAATAACACTACTACTGCAGTCTTTAGAGTACAATAAGAGTTCAGATAATAAATTTATATAGTCTAGCCAGAATTGAAGAATATCAATGAAAAGGTTTATTATTGAGGTTTGAAGACGAATTTTCTGAAAAAAATATTGAGGGGGATCAGACTTCACTGAGTGAATTATTATAATATATATACATGCAACCTAAATTTATATGCAGTCAAGCATCAATATAATAATATACATTTACAGACATTTCACACATATACTAAAATCCACTTTTATATATAATAAATGCAGAAAACGTTTATTTAAAGGAAAGATCAAATAGAACCCTAAATATTCGCAATCTCAATCATAAAACTCACTAGCCATACAGACTTACTTAAGTCTAAAGTAATTCTCTTATTCATTTTTGAATAGTAGATTGGCCCTTAGACACTAAGTCAACCAAGCTCCTGTAGTCTCACTGTCAGTGTAATTGGCCCCGAGACACTAGGTCAACCGAGTTCCTGCAATCACACTACTCAGTCACTGTAATTCTCATAATCAAAATAATCAAATTTCACCTTAAATGATTCTCACAATATCGGCCCTAAAGTCTAACGAACCGATAAGTACACAGTTTTAGTGCAGTCCACAAGGTAGCACATTTTATTGATATCCTTCAAATAAATCGTATCAATATCGAAAAATAATAAAATGCACAATTAAAATATAATAACATCCATTATAGAAGAATATACCATTTATATTCCAAATATATGCTAGAAATATACCCATTATACACAAGAAATATACTGAATGTATACCAAAAAAATATTCCAATATATATGCCAAAATAAACCACAAGTATACCAAAAATATACCAAATATATATGATGAGTGTATATCAAAATATACTGAATATATACCAACATACATATGGCACATATATACCAAATATATATTAAAAACAAATCAAACATATATGTCATAGATATATCACATATACCAAAAATATATTAAAAGTATATCAAAAATATACTTATTCATTTAATAAAACAATTCATATTTAAATACATAATGAAAACATGAATGCTCATCATCATATATCTACATGCAATGTATATATAAAATAATAATTCACTGGTTTGCGCTCCTTAAGACAAACTTGACGGGCATGGTCTGATAGGTCTCGGTCTTGGCGCAACTAAAAAATAAATAATAATAACAAATATCAGAATAAATTCCTAACTTACACTTCTAAGAATTTTAAAGGAAGACTCGATCTAGACACAATTCGAAGAATTTTAAAGGAAGACTCGATCTAGACACAACTCAATCACAAAACCAAAAACTCAAAATCGATCCGATGTCATGTTTTATGAGAATTCTATCAAAAAATTGACAGAGTCTTCTTTGTAAAATAGACATCTCTCTACTAAAAGTAGAGTTGATTCTGCAAGCAAACACACTTTTATATTCACAATAGCTCAACATATTGGGTTAGGACCCCAAACTATACAAATTTCTTACCGATATTCACAATTTACAATAAAATCGATATTAAATAATAAAACAATCAAAATCATTAAAATCCATAAATATCAATAAATAAACCACAATATAATATATTTAATTATAAAAAACATTAAAGTCAATTATTTTTCCAAATTAGTTAATAAAATCTCAAATATTTATATAATATTAATAAAAATCCAAATTTTCAATTATTAGAAATAAAATAGTAAAATTCCCAATTAATTATTTAAATAATTTAAATATATAATAAAAATAGTTAAAAACTCATTTAATCACAAAAATAGTCAATAAATTTATTATTTGAATATATTTTCAAAAATTATTATTAATTAGTTAAAATAGTAAATAATTCGTAAAAATTATTTTAATATTATTTATTATTCTAAAATCACTTAAAACATACTAATTTAACTATAATTTCAATAAAAATAATTATTTTACCCATAAATCTAAAAATCACATAATACTAAATATTATTAAAAATTAACCAAAATTACTAAAAATTATTTTCTCACTTCTAAAATTAATAATTTAAATTAACTATACTAATTAACCTAATTTTTCATAATAAACATATAAAACACATAATTAATAAAAATTCATTTTAATTATAAAAAATACAATAATTATACATAAATGAAATAAATTCAGAAAAATAAACTAAAAATATATTTAGGAACCTAAAGATGCATATATCAACATTTCCAAAAGAAATAATCAAGAAACATTCAAACTCAAGCTTAAAAAAAAAATAAAAATCTAATAGACATAAACTAAAACTTAAAGGTATCTACCTACTCGAATTTCGTAGAGTTGAAACGAGTTGAGAATCGAGAAGTACGCATCGAGAGGAGTCAAATGAGCCAAAAAAACTTGAGTTGAAATGAGCCAAAAAAAACTTGGTTTCTCATTGACGACATTGTAGCAACTCTCGGCTAGACACGGTTTCTGGCGACTGGAAGCTCCTTGGCGGCGGCAGGAAGGTGAGGGGAAGAAGAAAGGACGACGGCGAGCTTCGTGGTGGTTTGAGGTGGCACTGGAAGGCTTTGGGTGGCGCTAACAATGAACGAAAATGGCGAAAGGCAACAAGGAAAGAAGAAGAAGAAGAAGAAAGAGAAAAAGAAAAAGTGGGGGAGGGAATAGTTAACCCGAACAAAAGTTTGACCATTATATATATATATATACACACACACACAACACATAAATAATACACACTTGCATAATAATAATAACCCTAATAATAATAATAACAAATAATAATAATAATAACAATAATAACACATGCATATTATATTAACACTAATGATACTAATAATAATATAGTAATAATAATAATAATGATAATAACAATAAGCATAATAATAACAATAATGATAATAGTAATGATAATAACTTTAATATTTTTAAATAATAAAACTTCCAAATAATTTTCTTTACACCCTTATAAAATATTTAACGTAAAGTAAATAAATATTATTCACAAATAATTATATTATATAAATAAAATTTAAAATATTATTAACATTGAATATTTCAAATTAATTTTATATTATTTAAAATAAAGGGTCATTAAAAAATCAAACCAACCAAAAACTCTACATATTAAAATAGATCTATCTTTTATCAAACTACATATTTTTTTTATAGGATATATATATATTTCGATTTATTTTTAATCAATATTTTTTAGTTTTGAAAAATTATTTAGTTTAAATAAATTATGGAATGAGCTATTAAGTGTAGTGGCTTCAGGACATGGCTAAGGGTTGTTGAAAATAATAGATTGGGCTATGGAGCATAATCGAAAATTGAACTGAAAATTGAGTTGAATTCTATTTGTAAATTTCAAAACTAAAAAAAAAGTTGATTATATATATATAAAATAGCGGTTTCAGTTTTTAAAAGACTTTAAAGCCAGTGGCACTCGTGTGCCTATGCATAGAAAGTGAGAAAGTCTCATTCAAAATCTCTTCCCTTAGCCATAGAAAAAAGTTGCAATTCGTTTTGAACAGATAGGCAGCCAGACGCGCATTTCTTGGGATCGGAAGGAATACTCTCCCCGTGCGTGCTATTGCTCTATGGCTTTCCATAATGACTTTGATGGCATGCTTTCGACGTGTTGTGATGAGAGGTGCCTTAACCTCAATCCCGTCCGCTTTACTGTTAACTAATCAGAGTCTTTGTCACCTTATATATATATATTTCTATTTATTTTTAATCAATTTTTTTTAGTTTTGAAATTTACAAATAGAATCAAACTCAAATTTCAGTTCAATTTTCGATTATGCTCCATAGCTCAATCTATTATTTTGGGCAACCATTGGCCATGTCCCAAAACTACTACACTTAAACTAAACAATTTTTTATATTTGTTTTTTTAAAGAATCTTTTAAAAATTTTAAATGTATTATATAGACTTGGCCACCGGTGAATTTGAATTTGAAATCGGTTCAAAATGACCCGATTAAAATTGAAATTGAAACTGATCAAGTTCGAAACCAGTTCGATCTCATCCTTCTTGGACCATGAATCGTCATTTTTGGTTCTAAGCTGGACGGTTCTATAGAAACTAGGATTGAGAAAACAATTCACAAGAAAAACAAAGAACACTTAACACTTGTGAAACACACTCGTTTCTTTTTCATTAACCAAACTGAGGTTTAAATGCAACTTAAGAAAATTGTTACAAAAAAACTAAAAGTCATTAGGAAAGTAAAAAGATATTGAAAAACTAAAAGACTCCAAAACATTAAAATACATAACTGAAACATAGCATCAGTTACTATAGAAAACCAAACATCCCAAGCTGAATGGAGACAAAACTTCTTGGGGAAATCCTAAGGAAATATAAAAACACCCCAGGGAAATAACACAATATCTTGTGGAAATACTAGGGAAAAAAGAACACTTGAGTGCACACAGCTATTACTAGCTTTGCTCTCAACAATCTCCTCCTTTGGATTCATTCAACATTAAATTGATCCTTGCTGCACATACCAATCATACTCTTGAGTTGTTCAAACCTAGACTTGCTCAAGGATTCAGTTAGTATATCAATAAACTGGTCTTCTGACTTGAAATGAACCAAAGAAACTTCCTACTCCCTTTATGCTTCTTTAACAAAATGAAACTTAATTTTGAAAGGTTTGGTTCTGCATGGAGAAACTAGATTTTTGGCAATTAACCACCAAGGAACTACTATCAAGAAAGTAAATTCTTTTCCCAAGGTATCATAGTTTTCTTTTTAACTGTTAAGACAAAATTGGGTTTCTTCATTTGCTTACTTTTCACCAAATTTAAGATAAACACTATGTTGAAATTTTTCCTTGAGGCCCTTTTTTGGACACTCTTGGAATTTAAACTAGCCTTTGCTAGGCTTTTGTCAACATAGCAAACAAGATTTCTGAATTGGAATGCTACAATTTCTTGAATTTCACTGTAACAAATTCAATTATTGAATTTCACAAGGATACCAATTGACTTGTGAACACAAGTAAAATTAGAGGATAGTACTTCAACACAAGTGAAACTGATATTCACCATCGTAAAACTACGCTTCATCATCACAAGTGAAACTGATCTTTTGATCTTCACCACTTGTTGAATAACAAAGAAACAATGAGTACCATAAGAATTCACAAGGAAACTTTTTTCTGATAAAAACTTGAAAACATATGGGGGACTTGAAGAAACTAAAATTCTTCACATGACACGTTGAAACCAGTTATTGAAACAATAAGTAAATAATTCACAAGGACAATAATTAACTTGTGAAAACTGAAACTCCACCACATGACAACTTAACTTCACCACTAATGAAATTGCACTTCATTGAGAGTTAAAATTTGAGAATTTTTAGTTGAAGAACATATTGGTCCCTTCAATAAATAGTAGCAACCAACTTGAGGATGTGTAGGTCCATTCAACAAGTTCTAAATAAAAAAATATCATTTTCTTCCACATGGTCATATGGACCCTCTAAAAAATCATGTTTAAAAAGAAAACAAAGTATTTGGGGCTACTTTCAAAACATTAACATAAGACATGAAAAATGATATTTTTATAAACGGAAACATTATTAAAACGTTGCTCTCAATTCCTTGAAAATGAGGATAGGAACTACAAGAACAAAGAAACACTCTTGAGTATGAAAATAACACTCAAAAAATAAAAATAAACTCTTACAAACAATTTTAAGTTTTCTGCAATTTCAACAAAGAAAATACAAGAGCAAAAGACACTTGTTTTGTAATAAGAAAAAAACATTTTTTCCTTCCCATGAACCATGTTTAAAAATAGAGTTAGCTCCTACTACTACGCATACACAAAACATAAAGACACAAAAAAATGATGTTCACTTCAGTTTATAGACTTGTTAGTTGAGTTCAACCAACTTTTTCTAAAAAGCATTCATGTTTAAAAATAAATTTATTAGCTCTCATGGGTAATAATAATCAAACATGAGACAACATGAGAAAATAAGTTTTGAAAACAAAGACAAAAGGAGATAGAAGAGACTTTCTATTATAAAGAACAAGATTACAACTCATAACATATTGTTATACCATAAGAAAAAAAAGTACGGTCAAACACAAAGTGATTTTCTTAAAGGTGAGGGAAATAGAGAAATGAAAGAAAAGGTTTAGGCTGCACTAGAAAACTATAGCCTTGAACACACTTTTTTCTTTTTCTTCTTCTTCATTTCACTCCTAAATTTCTACTCTCAAAAGTTTACAGGCCCCTTAAGAATAGGTAGCTTTGATACTAATTGTAGAAAATAGGATTAAGAAAATAATTCACAAGAATAATAGAGAACATTTAACATTTATGAAACAAACTTAGATCTTTTCTAATAACCAAACTGAGATTTAAAATATATCAAGATAAATATTATAAAAAAACTAAAAGTCACTAGAAAAGTAAAAAGATACTAAAAAACTAAAAGACTCAAAAGCATTAAAACACGTAACTGAAACAAAGCATCAGTTATTATAGAAAACTAAACATCCTAAGCTGAATGGAGACAAAACTCCCAGGGGAAATCCTGGGGAAATACAAAAACACCTTGGGGAAATAACACAATATCTTATAGAAATATTAGGGAAACAAGAACACTTGAGTGCAAACAGTTGTAACTAGCTTTGCTCTTAATAGGTTCTGATTCCAAATTATGCAATAGAAAAAAAAATGGCTTTTTAGAGTCGTTGCATCATGCAATGGTCTATATGAGACTATTGTATACGCAACGGTCTATACGTGAGAGCGCTTAAATCTACGTCCCCTCTTAAACATTTATATATCTTTTTCATTCACAGGATTTTACCCCATCTAATAGCTATATAACAACTAGTTTATGAGTTATTTTAATAAGTTAAAAAAATTAATTTTATTGTCTATAAATAGATAGAGAGGGAAGGAAATTTTTCCTCACAAATCAATTTCTCTTAACTCTCTTAAAATTCTATACATTTACATTCATTAATTTCAACTAATTTTATTTTTTTCAATTATTTACTCTTTAATAAAATTTATTTATTTATTTATTCAATCTCTTACCTTATAATATTTTTTAAATCATTTCATTCTCTACTTTTTTTATTTACTCTCTTAATTCTCCAATTTATTATTCTCATTGTATATTTTAACAAAAAAATTGTCACGACCCGAACCCGAGGGCACGCGATCGGCACTAAGGAATGGGTAGGCATAAGGCCTCCGAAACCCGTAGTAAGCCTTAAAGAAAATAAAAATAAAACCTTCTAATTTAAAACTTTATTTCATAATAGAGCACATTATCAACTGATTTTTCTGTAAATAAACATAATCGAATGCATAATGAAAATATTCTTCAGCGTTACATATAATAAATCAGTCTTAAATCATTTTACATAAATATGGTTAATGAAAATAAGGTACATAAATATACTTGAGTCATACAAATGCTTAGTACAATTACTACTGTAGCTTTCTAGAATTACTATTACAGTACAACTTACAATGACCTACATAATATGGCTGGTGATGAAGAAATCCGGCGTGGAGGCAGTCTAAGGTCGAACTCCCAAGCTCCTGAAAAAAATAAATTGAGGGGAATCAGATCTTACTAAGTAAGTCAATAAAAAGAGTTGTACAGTTTAAAAACCCCTTTTTGAAAACCATATAGTTATAGTGAAAATAATTTATAATGTATAGATATAGCTATTGAAAAATCTCGGTAGAACTCTAAACTCAAATTTCTAACTGGCCAACTGGGCCCACTTATTCCAACTGGACTACTGGTCCCCGAGAGCAAGGTCACCAACCGAGGCACCAGCTGCAGTCATTCACTTAATCTAAATATATGGCACTGGCGGTCCCCGAGAGCTAAGGCATCAATCGAGGCATCCATCCCAGTCCATTATTAAATTTTCAATCACTAGCGGTCGTCGAGAGCAAAGGCTTCTATCGAGGCACCCGTCCCATTTTACATCCACAAGTTATATATATATATATATATATTGGATCCAACTCTCAATCTTTACCATGTGCACATGGTCCTGGTGAAACCCACCAGATAGCCCATTCTACTAAAATTTCTCAAAAATTGATTTTACATAAATAAAATGCGCTTAAACCTTAAATAGTAGCATTAAATTAAATAAATCATATAATAAATATTAAAAATATGAGCACACGCAATCTTTAAATAAAACACACGCACAAATCATTTTATCAACTTACAAGATGAACGAGAAGGCTGACGATTGCGCGTCTACCTCGATCCCACGGCTTCTGCTTCGATATGCTCTAGAAAAGAAATTAACAAATAGAATTTAAAACATGTCTATGGAATTGAAATCGAAAATCAACAAAAATAGTGAAATTCTAGGCTGACTCGAGGAAGACCGAATAAGATTCGATAGACAGGAAAAAACCTAATTAACGGTAGAAATTTATTACGAATATCATATTTTACGAGAAAATCTATCGAAATTTCGGCAGAGTCTCCTCTGTAAAACGGACATCTCTCTACCAAAGGTAGAGCCAAATTTGCATAAAAATGTACTTCTAATAATCGCAAACATTCACACTCAAGTCGAGCTTCCAGAACTACACTTAGCCCCGACCGAGATCATAATCCAATAAAACATCACAAAAATTAAATAATTTATTTTCCCCAAAAAAATACATATCACATATATGATTATCCATAGTCAGAAAATCATCTCTCATTAAAGCTTTAAAACAAAATTTCACAAACAAACATATATATATATGTTTGGAAACAATATTCACAATTAACATTACTTAATGAAAATTACCTATTAATTTATATATAAAAATCCTCTAAACCTCTTAAATATTAATAGAGCTAATTAAAATATATTTTAATTATAATTAGTGTAAAATTACATATTTATCCAAATAATAGGAAAATACACATAATATTCAAAATAATACCTAATATATATTACTAAAAATTTATTTTGAGAAATTCGTGATAATTGGTCTAAATTAGTAGATAATTTGTAAAAATCCTTTTAAATTCCTTGTTTATTATTAAAACTAACCAAAATTTATTATTTAACTATATTTAACAAAAATTACGTTTCTACCCCTATATTATACAAACTTATATAATACCCTATTAATACTTCAAAAATTTCCTTGAAAAATTATACAAACATCTAAAAAATCAATTTCCCTACATTAAATATCTTAATATAATTAAAAACATATAAATGACTACTAATTTCTTCTAAAAAATATAATTTAACCTAATTATTCACATTTGTCATAAACTTAAAAATATTTATAAAAATAGTATAAAAATCACAGAAACCATAATTTAAGTTCCAAAATTAATAACATTTAGTAATAATATCAGTTATCAAAATTTCATAATTTTTAACAATAAATTTTGAAATTAAAAAAAAGATTAATTAAATACCCAAAATTTACAAAATTTATAATTAACACCATAATTTCTAAAATCTTAAATAAAATAAAATAAAATAAATCAATACATCAAAATAATTAACCTAATTACTAATTGAACTAAAAAAATCAAATATAATCAAATAAAATTAAACAAAATTTTGTAAATCAAGAAAAATCAAAATAATGTACAAAAAATCGGATTTGAACAACTAAATTAACACATAAATCAACTCAAAAAACCAGAAAACAACCCTAAGACAACCTAAAATCAACCTGTAGCAACTCACCTTCAACCTTCAATGCCGATGCCAGAGATGAGTTACAGCAGTAGGGCTCGACGTCGTCTGACGTTTGAGAAGGCGAGGGAGGCTGAGGGAGCAACAGTGGCGCCGATCTAGCTCCGACAGTGACAAGCCAACTGCAACTGAGAGTGAGAGGAAAAAAGGCACCGGAAAAGGAAGAAAGGAGGGAGGAAGGAGAGGCTGGCAACAGTGATGGTTGCTCCGAGAGGTTGAGACGCGCTGGAGGGAGAGGGTAAATGGCAAAGATGGTGACGGACGGAGAGGAGGGCAGTGGCTTGGGTGGTCTTCGGGTTTGAGAGGTGAGCTTCTACATTCTTCCGTACATGTATATATATATATATATATAGTAACACATAAAATAACCATGAAATTAATGTAGTTTAATAATAATAATAATAATAATAATAATAATAATAATAATAATAATAATAATAATAATAATAATAGTAATAAACAATGTCATTTTAAACAATAATAAAATAATACTCACATATAATACTTACATAAATTAATAACCCTAAAATAATATTAACATAAATATATCTCAATTAAATAGCAAAATAATTAACAATTGTATAATATAATTTAAAATTAATTATTAGTAACACAGTTTAGAAATTACTTTATTTAAATAAAATATAGGGTATTACAAAAATGGCAAGTGAAAGTGGAAGAAATGGTAGATTAAGACCACAATATTTTAATGAATCACAACCAAATACTGTTGATTTGGATAACATGATGAAAAATTTGAAAGATAATTATCCAACACAAGAAAGTCAAGCAGCTTGTGCGGATGAAATTGCAACAAAGATTCCACTTCGTACATGTTGAAGAATAAAATTTCAATACGATATTTTTAAAGCGTATTTTAAGAGGCAACATTATGTGGATGACACCTACGAAGTCATTTGCAATTATTGGGGCCAAAATTACAAATTCAAAGTTGAAGGTGGTTATCGCACATTAGAAGACATTTGATGAATAAACATCCAACATAAATTGGTGTTGAAAATAAACAATCTCAAATTTTTGGGTATACATCATCCTATTCTTCTTCTCAATTATTTAAATATAGTGTTAAATTGAGTAAAATAAAATAAAATAAGCTAGAATGATTAGTATGGAACATTTATTTTTGAGTTTTAGTAAAAAAGTATGTTTTGTTAATTATTGTCAAAAATCTTTAAATTCATAAGCTAAATGTGTATGTAGAAATAATTTTAAACGTACTTTATTTAATTTATATAAACAAGAAAAAAGAATTACAAAAATTATTTATAAACCTTAATGGACGTGTATGCATTTATAGTGATATTTGGAGTGATCATTGGCAAAATCATTTATACACAAGCATTACATGTCATTGGATTGACAATAAATGGTTATTATAAAAAAGAATTACTACGTTTAGAGTTTTTGATTATCGGTATATCACCAATAATAGAGGTGGTCAAGGTTCTGGAGCCGTCGGTTCTAGTTCATGAATCGAAAACTCACAATTTTAGGTGCAACCGAACCGGAACCGACCTAACCCCTAGTTTCACTTTATCAAGTTCTATTTTTTAAATAATATTTTTATTTTAAAAATAAATAATTTACTTTTAAATTAAAAATAATATTATCCATATTACCAAATTAAAGTAAATTAAATTTCTTTAAAGGGTGTATAAATTACTTTAAAGTTGAAACAAAAACTAAAAAATTCACTTGAAATTAAAAAAATTCAAAAAGTTTTAATGAAACATAAAATTAAAGTAAATAAATTAATCCATGGGTTTGAATATAAAGGTAAAATTTGATAAGTATTTAGGAGACCCTTAGAAAATGGATACACTCATTTTTATCTTAAATGTTATTAACCCTAGAGATAAAATTGAGTATATGGAATATTCTTTAAAGCAAATTTATGGTGATGAGCTTGGCTTGAATTTGTTCAATACAATCAAATTTGATCTTACAATGCTATATGATGATTATGTTGCATTATATGGTTTTTCTACTACCTTTATTGCTTGTGGTTTTCAAAATGATACATCCCAAACTGCATCTATTTATGAGTTTTCTATGTTGACCATTTGTATGATCAATCTCTTGGTTTTGACTTTAACAAATAATTTAAAACAGTAATGATTTTTCCTAAGTGTGTATTAGCAATAGAACTCCATCTTTAAAGCTTAAGATATCTCTCTCAATTTTAAGACTTGTAAAGCTTTCATGAAGAACATTTACATCCTAATTCATGTCTCATAAGAATCTATGCAAGTCTTTAGCTCAAGTTGGTACAAAAGGGAAGTCTAAGAATCAAATTTTCAAAAGTAGAACAACCCCTCATGAGCACCCCTCTTTATCATGAGGGTGCTCACGAGATGAATGGGATGTAGGTAATGACTTAAGGAAGTAAGTCTACACTCCTCATGATTGACCCTCACGAGTAAGTCACAATCGTGAGGCTATCTAGACATCTCTCTAATGGCTACTTGAAGGCCCAACGACTATAAAATTCAAAGCTTAAGAGTTGGAGCCTCCCTTTACGACCATGAGTAGCACCTCAACTGCAAAAAGGTGAAATTCATTTATTGAAGATTAAAGGAATTTAAGGAAGGCATAAATGATCTCTAACAACCATTTTCATCCTCGTTCAATATATATTAGCTTTGGAACATCATTTCATGATAAGTGTGAGAAATGTATTATTTTGAGCAATCAATGTGTTAGAATTATGTGTCATTCTAGTTGTATTTGTAATATTTTATTAAGCTTTTCTTTAGTTTAAGTATTTGGGTTGCATGACTTGAGTTTGTGTTCAATTCTAGTATTTAGGTTTTTTTGTTGTTTTTATGCATATAGGTTTCAAAGAATAATGATGGAATGAGGCATAGGACTTTTGAAGGGTATGGAAGTGTCCAAAGAGCATTTAAGGCATAATCTAGAAAGTTTGAAGAATAGAAGAGGTGTGTGGCCGTGTGTATAATTGCATGTGGCCATGCCTAATTGAACGACAGACACACAACCATGCGCACGTGCATGGCCATGCCTGATTGCTGAAATCCTTAAGAAGATAGGCACACGACCGTGTGCCTAAACACGCATGGTCATGTTCCCTACTGGCAACTTTTTAAAATTTAAATTTTAAAGCCCTGTAAAAGGGGATTTAATGGATTTTTTGAAAAGGAAACATATCAAGAGGCTAGGGGCTAGGGTTTTATGGATGTGTAGCCTCTAGGAACAAAAAAAATTCTATTCCATTTTCTTATTCTACATTTTTACAAGTTTTTATTTTTCTTTTAATCATCAAAGACTAGTGCTTGTTTATGTTAGTTCTGGAGATTAAGGAACAAGGATTGAAGAACAATAGCCTTCTATTGTCAAGGGGGTTTTTCTAAATACTTGTTATTATTCATTTTTATTTTGATTAATAATGATGATATTTATTTTATTTTATTGTTCTTCTTTGTCTCTTATTATTAACATGAGTAGTTAAGTTCTTATTAGGGTTTTTATATCAATTCAACCATGTAACAATTGCAATTAAACCTAAACTATTAATTTCAATCCATTGGTTATTGTTGAACTTAATGTCTTTATAGAATTAATCACCCTTTGATTGAATCTTCATAATGGAACTTGACTGAGAGATAGGTTCCATAAGATATAAACAATAACTTATTAGATGCTTTCTTAATTGAGACATTAAAACAATCAGGTTAACCAACACTTAGTAAGTAAGAGCCATAAATCTAAGATGTTAATTTACTTAGTTAATTATGGGGTTGTCTGAGAGGAAAACCTAGAATTCCTTAGATGCCTTCAAATTGGATTAAGGTTAGGTATGGCTTAGGTACTAATTAATCTTAAGAAATAGTTTAATTGATAATAAGAACCCTAGCTTTTTAAATTTATGTTAATTATTACAGATTTCTTATGTTTAATTTTAGTTCATTTCAAAACATCATTCTTCGTTGCTTAAATAAACAAAGCACAATTAGTAATACAATACTCAATTTTTAATTTCTATGGGATCGATATTTAATTACTACTTGTACGACTTCATACACTTACGGATACGCATAAAGTTTTTTATGCCATTGATGGGGATTGCTAAGATTGATATTATTAAGAATTTTGTGTTGTTTGATTTAGACTTTCGTTTAGTGATTGTTTATGTGGTTTTTCAGGGATTTGAGTAGTTCATGCACATAACACGTGGTGCAAGCAGATGAGGAGCCCAATTAATAAAACTTAATCTAAAGCTAGAGAGGAAAATTCATGAAAGGAGGAGACAGACTAATAACAAAATGAAAGGAGTATAAGAGGGAACAAACCCGCCTCTAGCTAAACGAGTAGCACATAATGGGAAAAATGGAAAAAATGGGCAGAATGGCCAAAGAACTATGAGGAACCTTATGAGTCCCAATGTCCAAGGTGATCATAAGCCAATTTTGAGGACATCGATATTAGCAAATAATTTTAAAATTAAAACCACCATGATCTAGATGATCCAAAATTTACAGTTCCATGGGTTGCCATATAAGCATCTGATTGGTCACATGACCCGATTTTTAGAATATTGCTCAACCTTTAAGATGAATGGAGTGTAACTTGAAGCAATTTAATTGATCCCTTTTCCATTTTCATTGATGTATAGGGTCAAAAGGTAGTTCACAAGCTTGCCATAAAACTCTATAACCACATAGCAAGAGCTTTACATAACTTTCTTCAATAAGTACTTCCCACCAGCTAAAGTGTTAAATATTAAAAATGAAATCAACTCTTTTTATCAAAAAGAGGATGAGAGCTTCTATGAATGTTGGGACAAATTCAAAGATCTTTAGAGATAGTGTCCACCACAGTTAATTCCTTTATGGGATTTGGTGCAGTCTTTTTATAAAAGAGTCAATCCAGCAGTCAGAGTAAACATAGATGCATATGCTAGAAGAACTATTATATTAAAGACACTTGAAGATGCTTTGGAGCTTTTTAAAGGAATGGCTAACACCCAAAGCCTTTGGTCCAATGAGAGGGGTATTCTGAAGAGAGGGGGGAGTAGTTAAGCTTGATAACTTAACAATGCTAAATGCAAAAATGGATGCTTTATCCAAGAAGATGGAAAAATGAGTGTTAATGCAATTACTAACTTTTCTTCTTCTTATTGTGTCAGAGTGTCATCCAACTATTGAGTATTAAATGATGCAAGGACTGTCAATAGAGAATGTTAATAATGTGAACAACTTTAAGGGGCAACAGAACTAAGTGCATGGAAACACCTAAAATCATAGTTGGAGAAATTATCGTAATTTATCCTAGAGGAATCAAGAAAACAACCAATGGAGGCCACAAGCACCACCAGGTTCTGGAGGACAAATTGCATAACATCACTAACCTAATTTTCAGCATGAAAAAGGTTCATCTTCAAGGACTTCTTTGGAGAGCAAATTGGAGAAGTTCATAGATGTTATGTATAGAAAAATAAACCAACAAGATGAAGCAACAAAAATTTTAGAGGGTAGATTTGAGTAGATGTAAAAAGACACTCAACTCATATTCAAGAATCATTATTCCTTTATCCATAATTTAGAGGTACAAATGGGGAAATTGGAAAACTCTTTGGCAATGAGAAATCAAGGTTCCATGCCAAGCAACACTAAAAAGAAATTGAAAGAGCAGTTGAAGGCTATTACCTTGAGAAGTGGAATAGAGATTCAAAACTTAAAGCAACTATCGAATATAAGAAAGTGAAGAAGAAGGAAGAGGAAAAGGAATAAGAAGATGAGTGGGTTGAAATGTAAGTAGAAAAAGAATAAGAAGTTGAGGATAAAAATATGGAGAAATCAACACCACCATTAGTGAAGCCTTATAAATTTCCAGTTCCATATCCTCAAAGGTTGAAGAAATAGGAGCATGATCAATAGTTTGCAAAATTCTTGGAGTGGTTTAAGGTACTACACATCAATATGCCTCTTGTAGACTGTCTTTCTCAAATGCCAAAATATTCCAAGTTTCTAAAGGATCTGATTTTCAATAAAAAGAAGTTACAGGAGCATGAGATAGTCACACTCACAAAGGATTGTAGTGCAATCATCTCAAATAAACTTCCTTTGAAAAAGAAGCATCTAGGGAGTCTCACTATTCAATATTCTGTTGGAAGCTTGAATTTTCAAAGAGCTTTATATAATTTAGGAGCTTTAATTAATCTTATGCCTTTGTCTGTTTATAGGAAATTTGGGCTAGGAGAAGCAAAACCCACAAATATATATTACAACTTGCAGATAGGACAGTAAAGGAACCAAAAGGCATAGTGGAAAATGTGTTAATAAGGGCTAGGAAATTCATTTTTCCAATTGATTTTGTAGTCCTTGACTTTGAAAAGGATAAGGAGGTCCCATTAATCCTTAGTATGCCTTTTCTTTACACTGCAAGAGCAATCATTAATGTTTATGATGGAACTCTCACATTGAGAGTGGGGGATAAAAGTTGTAAGTTTAACATTTATCAAAGCATAAAATACACCTATAATGAGGATTTTTGTATGAGAGTAGATGTTGTTGATGAATGTGTAAATGAAGTCCAATGATAGAGGTTGGCAAAATCTGTGGAGATTAAAAATATTGAGAAGTGTTTTCAAGTACAATCCTTTTAAGATGAAGTACACCTTAAACATCAACCCCACATACCACACATAAAATTACCAAACACTGAACCCATACCACCCTCAACCATTAAACCACCAAAATTAGACTTAAAACCTTTACCCCAATGTTTAAGGTACACTTTTCTAGGAGAAGATCCAACACTATATGTGATTATATCCTTTAAACTCAATAAGGATTAAAAGTATTTGCTAGTGGATGTGCTAAAGAGGAGAGTAAAAGTAACTGGTTGGTAAATTTCTGATGTTAGGGGTATAAATCAATCTTATTGCATGCATAAGATCTTGACAGAAGAAGGACATAAGCCAACCATTGAAACGCAGAGGAGGTTCAACCCAAACATGTAAAAAGTAGTGAAAAAAGAAGTAGTCAAGCTTCTTAATACAAGGATCATCTACTCGATCTCAAACAGTTCATAGGTGAGCCAGATTCAGTGTGTACCAAAGATGGGTGGAATTACAATTGTGAAAAATGAGGAAGATAAGTTAATTCCTATAAGAGTTATAAGTGGATGGATGGTTTACATAGATTACAGAAAGTTGAATTCATCCATAAGAAAAGACCACTTCCTATTACCTTTCATTAATCTAATGTTAGAGCAGATAATAGGATAAGCTTTTTATTATTTTCTGGATGGGTGCTTCGGTTATAATCATATTGCAATAGCTCCAAAAGATTAAAAAAACCACTTTTACATGTCCTTATGGCACGTTTGCACATAGGAGGATGCCATTTGGATTGTGAAATGCTCCTGTGACATTCCAGAGATGTATGATGGCCATATTTGCAAATTTGGTGAAGGAGATCATGGATATTTTCATGGATGATTTTTCAGTCTATGGAAACTCAATTAAAGGATGTTTGAACAATCTGGAGCAAGTTCTTGCACACTATGAAGAAATAAACTTGGTGATGAATTGGGAAAAGTGTCATTTCATGGTAGATGAAGGAATGGTTCTAGGACATAAAATTTCAGGTCAAGGGATTGAAGTTGATAAAGTAAAGGTAGAGACAATTGAGAAGCTGCAGTACCCTATAAATATGAAATTAGTTAGGAGTTTTCTTGACCATGCAGGCTTCTATAGATGGTTCATCAAAGATTTTTCTAAAATCTCTAAACCCCTCTGTAAGTTACTTGAGAAAGATTCACCTTTCAATTTTACTAATGAGTGTAAATTGTCTTTTAACAGGTTAAAGGAAGCCATTGTCTCAGTTCCTATAGTGATGGCACCAGATTAGAGTTTACCATTCGAGTTGATGTGTGATGCAAGTGATCACACAATAGGAGCTGTGCTTGTTCAAAGAAAGGAGAATAAAATACATGTGATATACTATGCAAGTTGAACATTGACTGAAACACAACTGAATTATGCTACTTTAGAGAAGGAGATATTGGCAATTATTTTTACTTTTGGCAAGTTCAGATCATATCTCCTTGGCTCTAAGGTTGTTATATACACAGATCATGCAACATTGAAGTACCTAATGAATAAGAAAGATTCCAAACCAAGGCTTATTAGATGGGTGCTTTTATTGTAAGAGTTTGACATTTAGATTAAAGACAAAAAGGGATCTTAAAATGCAGTAGCTGATAATCTTACAAGGCTTGACAAAGAGCAAGTGGAAGGGAATAATTAAGAACCTATTAAGGAGTTATTTCCATATGAGATGCTTTTGGCCATAGGAATTATAGGTGCTCCTTGGTTTGCTGACATAGCAAATTTTCTATCAAGTGGAGAAATGCTAGAAGAGTAGACTCCTCAACAAAAGAAGAAGCTAATTTATGATTCCAAATTTTGCATTTGGGATGAACTGTTTTTATGGAAATTATGTAGTGATGGTATGGTGAGAAGATGTGTAGCAAATGAAGAAGTTAGGTTAGTCTTGCATTATTGTCATGGAATGGTCAATGGTGGACATTTTGGATCACAGAGAATAGCTGCTAAGGTTCTTGAAGTAGAGTTCTATTGGCCTACACTTTTTCAAGATGTTCGGGACTTTATGATTCACTCTGATGCATGTTAAACGAGTGGCAAAATTTCAAAAAAAGATGAAATGCTTCAATCTAGAATTTTAGAGGTTGAAATATTTGATGTATAGGGCATTGACTTCATGGGGCCATTTCCTTTGCTAGAGGGTAACAAGTACATTTTTGTTTATGTGGATTATATTTCCAAATGTGTAAAGGCCCAAACATGCTCAATAAATGATGCAATAGTTGTTTGCAAGTTCTTAAAGAAGTTGTTCTCTCGGTTTGGTATGCCTAGAGTAATCATAAGTGATGAGGGAACACATTTTTGCAACAAAAACATGGAAACCTTATTGGCTCATTATGGGGTAAAGCACATAGTAGCTATACCTTATCACCCTTAAATGAGTGGACAAGTTGAAGTGAGCAATAGGGAGTTAAAGAAAATTTAGGAAAGAACAGTAAGCAAGTTAAGAAAGGAATGGGCAAGGAAGCTTGACGATGCTTTGTGGGCATATATAACAGCCTATAAAACACCTATTAGGATGTCTCCTTTTAGATTGGTTCATGGCAAAGCATGTCATCTTCTAATTGAACTTGAACATAAGGCTTATTTATTAGGCAATAAAAGCCTTGAATTTTGACTTCAAGAAGGCAGTTGAAGAGATTGTTATAGTTGAGTGATCTTAAAAAGATTAGAGAAGTTGCCTATGAGAATTCAAGAATTTACAAAGAATGCACAAACAGATAGCATGATGCAAAAGGAAGGTGATCAATTGTTGCTTTTTTATTCAAGGCTTAGATTTTTTCCTAGAAAATTAAAGAGTAGATGCTCAAGACCATTTACAGTGGTTAGATCATAACCTCATGGAGATGTGGAATTATGCAACCCTAGAGAAGACATATTTAAAGTGAATGGGTAGAGATTGAAGTTGTACCAAGGAGGCACATTGGAGAATTTTCATCAAGTTGCATACTTGAGGGAGTCAACTACATGATCAACATGGCGGTCTAGCTCATGGATCCTTAAAAGAGCGCTTCTTGGGGGCTTAACTAAGAAATTTTTTTTACTTTGTTTTGTTTAAATCATTTTATTTATGTTTTTGCAAGTTTATTTTAACTAGACTTTTAATATTTATTTTCTTTTATGATTTTAGGAAGTGAGGAAAGGAGGAATTCTAGAAGAGGTTTTATAAGTTAAATTTATATGGAATGTTAATTAATATGTGTTGGGTTTTTTGATTCAAAAAACGCAGCGGAAATTAAAACTTTTAACCACAAACCCTAACCCGGATCCAAGTAATTTGATTAATTGATTTAAAAACTAGGGTTTTCAAATCTTACCATAAAAATAGAAGTGTCAAGTCTGTTGAAAGGCAGGGAGGAGGTTCACTCCGATGACACTTTACCTCGAGCTTTTGATTTTGGTAGTTCGGATCAAGACGTCTCCAAAAGAATCCGTCCTCCACAAGCATCCACACGAACAGCCCTTGATTAAAATGACAAATTTGTGTGCTAGCACTTCTCTTGATTTCTAACAAATCAAGATAAAAAACACTCGGTGTTTTAGTTTTTCTAAGAGGAGAAAAACGAATTTTAGTGGCTAATAATTGAGTTAGTGAAACCCTAAAGAATATAACATATTTATAGACCTCTAATTAGGGTTTCACTTACCAAAATAACTTTTTGATAATTTCTCAATTATTATTATTCTGATTTTATTTAAAATTAAATCAAATATAATATTCCATTTATTTAAGATAACATTTACCTTAAATAAATAAACAAACTATTTATTTATTTCCACAGAGCATATTTGGGCTTCTCAAACCCATATCCATTTTTGGGCCTGTTCTAAATGTGTGACCCTGTAGGTTCACATGACATTGACAATGGGCCTTAAATCTCTATGTAGGCCTCCAAGTTATGAGTGGCCTCTAGCAAGACATTATGACTACCCAAGTCAAGTGAAGTCAATAATCCGACATAACCTAATTTATCATAAATATTATAATCCCTTTGTCACATGATATCTTGATTGAATATAAGGCATAGTTTCTGTCATCCTTATAGAATTCAATCATATTATTTCTTGACTCTAAATAGGCTGAGAATGATAACTCTTTATCAATTCACTTTAGCATGCCATGCATTTTTCTCAGTCTATCTTATCAAGGGGCCCATAGATTCTTACTCAGATTAAATGAGGAACAAATTCCTTCTCAATCACTCATATTCCTCACATAACTCATTTCATATCCAACAACAATCTATTTAATCATCCTATTAAAGACAATGTTAGATTGTGTCAAAATATATAATAGTTATATAGAAATCCATGATGATTTCAAGGTCAAAGGACTAAATCAATATTATTATGATAAGAATTACTTAGGACAACTATCTATGTAGTATTCTCATGATGGGTCAGTCTAGTACATTATTTACTAAATAATTACTTATGAGTTGACTTAATATCTTATATTCATGATTAGTAAAACATAATCATCAATCAACATCATACTAGCCATAACATATTGTTATGACTAGGGATAATTTGAATAGAACTCATATTTAATTTAAGCGTTTTATTATCAAGTCACATACTTGATGACCTTAGTAAGAATTGACTATTCAAGTAATTATCATAACACAAAATGATAATGAAAAATGCCTCTTTATTAAATAAAATGATAAATTTAAAACATGATTGACCTAGTGCATATCACTAACAATATGGTGTGCAAGTCATTTATGTGATGCATTGCATGCAAATTTGTGATTAATACTTTGATTGGTGAATTGGTTAAGTTGCGCACCTTGTGGCATAGTAATGTGCCACGATTATTGTTCTTTATTATCAAAAATTACATTCATGCATGGCCATGTGCATTTCATGCATAGCCATGCCTATCTTGAAGCCAAAAATTTGCATCCAGGCATTGCCATGCATATTTTGTGCATGGTTGTGTTCCTGAAAAGCTAAAAACTTGCAACCAGGTATAGCCATGTGCCTGTTATCTAGAATAAATG
Organism: Mallotus nudiflorus; assembly: GCA_947683625.1. Classification (NCBI taxonomy): domain Eukaryota; kingdom Viridiplantae; phylum Streptophyta; class Magnoliopsida; order Malpighiales; family Euphorbiaceae; genus Mallotus; species Mallotus nudiflorus. The sequence goes on along the minus strand of CANTUR010000283.1, from coordinate 4,460,269 downwards.
TGCCTACAGGTTGCACAGCCGAGCGCCCCGACACGTATAGTCGTGTGTCCTCTGCTGTATTGTAAATGCATGATGTGCACTTAATTTTAAGTGGAGGCCCTCCACTTTCCCAATATTCTCTACTTCCCAAACATGTAGGGTTCCTAACCTTAACCACCTTTCCCACTTCCCAAACCCGAGCATTCATTAATTTCATTACCTTTCCCACTTCCTAAACTCTAGAACTCCTAAATTTTGACTACCTTTTCTAATTCCCGCCACTCCATCTATTCTATTCAAATACCCACCACTCTTCCACTTCCTCACTTCTTCTCATTACTCACTCATTCTTTACTCATCTTCTTTATCAACACTCTTTTAACTCTTCATCTCCTTTATACCACCATGGAAAGAGAGAAAAGGAAGAAGAGAATTGTAAAGAAGAAATCTGCTCCTCCTCCTAAAAGAGTAAGGCTTGGTGGAAGCTGTAGTGCTAATGAAGAACTAATGGTAAAACCCTTTCCTAATCAAATTTATTTTAGGAATAAGGGGCATAGGAAGAAATTTGAGTAAATGATGAATAGGAAGATTGTCCCTAATAAATATTCTAGTGCTTCAGCTTAAAAGAAAATTAAGATGTTTGATGAGGTAATGATGCATGTCATTAGAATGGGTTGGGGTGAATTTGTCATGATGCAAAGTCCCACTTATGCTAGGCCTACTTATGAGTTTGATGAACAAACTCTTATGCTCAATTTTCAATTAGGAATTTAAAAACATAATTTAGGATTGTTTGAACTTAATGATGTGTTTCATTTTCCTAAGGATCAAAATGCTAATGTTGAGTATAATAGAGATGCATTTTAGAGAGAAATAACCAGGGAAAGGAAAGTTTTCTATAAGGCTAGGGTGACGAAAGAATCCCGCATTCGATCGTCTGCTTAAAGTATTTATATAAGGAAAGAAAAGGATTCCATGGTTACCACCACCGAGCTAAACATTTTATATTGCATGGTCAATGATACGAAACTTGATATTTATCATGATTTAGCTGGAAAATTGAGGGATGTAGTTACAAAAGTAACTAAGGCTATCAAGTTAGAAGGATTAGTGACCACCATGGTTATTTACTTAGGCTTTGATATTAAAAATATGTCATTTGAAAAGGTCAAGGGTCGTTTCTTTATTGATATTAACATAACGGAAATTATGGGTTTAGTCCATGTTAACCAAAAAGGAAGTGCATTCCTTACCCAACCCGCACCACCGGAGGAACCACAAGAAGAGGAGGAGAAGGAGAAAGATTAAGAAGCTACCCTTAATGCGGTCATAGAAAGATTAGATAACTTGGAACTTCAAGTGGGAGCAATTGATTCAAATGTTGGTAAGTTGAATATATTGGCACACCGATTGGACCTTACAATAATGGGAATTAATCAAAATGTGAATTTGATCAACCATAATCTCATGGCATTCTTCAATGCCTAGAATTTTATTCCTCTACCATATTAACCAATTCATGATGAACCTAAAGAGGAAAAAGATTACTCCTTATATAAGGATGAAGGAGAAGAGTGAAGACCTTATTTCTGTTGGGGTTTCATGATACAAACGCAGCGGAAAATTAAAATTATATCACGTTCCAAAACCTGGATCCATGTAATTTGACTACTTGATTAAATCTAGAGTTTCAAGAATCTTACCAAAATTCAGAAAAAGGTAAGATTTTCTGGAAGGATGAGAGGAGGTTCACACCGGTGACACCTTACCTCGAGCTTTTTGCTTTGGTTGTTCGGATCAAGATGTCTCCAAAAGGATGCGTCCTCTATAGGTATCCACACAAACAGCCCTTCACAAAATAAATTGGAGTGTGTGCTAGCAACCTTCTTGATTGTCTCACAAATCAAGAACAAAAGAAAAACTCTATGTTTGTTTTCTAGGAAGAGAGAAAACTGTTTTTGGAGGCAAGGATAAACAAAAATGTTAAACCCTAAAGAATATAACATATTTATAGACTCCAAATTAGGGTTTCACCTACCAAAAACCTTTTTGGTAGTTTCCCATTATATTCTGATTTTGTTTTAAAAACAAATCAGAAATAATATCTTATTTATTTAAAATAACATTTATCTTAAATAAATAAACAAATGAATAAATAAATAAATAACTTTAATTATTTATTTCCATAAATTTTATTTTGGGCTTATTAAACCCATAATTTTTTTGGGCTTGTTCTAAGTTTGTGACCTTATAGGTTCACATAACATTGGCAGTGGGCCTAAATCTCTATTTAGGCCTACAAGTCATAAGTGGCCTCTAGCAAGACATTATAACTACCCAAGTCATATGAAGTCAATAATCCGACATAACCTAATTACAGTGAATTTTATCATCCCTTTATCACATGATATCTTAATTGAACATAAGGCATAGAATGTCATCCTTATATAGTTCAATATTCTGTCTTGATTCCAAGTAAACTGAAAATGATAACTCTTTAACAATTCATTTTAGAATGGCCATACATTTTCCTTTAGTCTATCTCATCAAGGGGTCCATAGATATCTTTCTCATATTAATGAGGAATAAATTCCTTATAAATCACTCACATTCCTCACATAACTAATTTCATATCCAACAACATCCTATCTAATCGTACGGTTAAAGACAATGTTAGAACGTGTCAAAACATAAAATAGTTATGTAAAAATCCATGATGATTTCAAGGTTAAAGGACCGAAATAAAATTACTATGATGAGAAATACTTATGACAATAATCTATGCAGTATTCTCATAGTGGGTCAATCTAGTACATGATCTCTCATCATATACCTATTAGTTGACTTAATATCTCATATTCATGATTAATAAAACATAACCATCAGTCAACATCATACTAGCCTTAATACTTTAACATTTATATAATTAATAAATGGCTAGGGATAATTAGAATAGAACTCTTATTTTAATCTAAGGGTTTTACTATCAAGTCACATACTTGATGGCCTTAGTAAGAATTAACCATTCATATAATAATCATAAGATCAAATGATAATGAAATACCTCTTTATTATTAAAATAAGAAAGTCAATGTATAATCAAATGATCGACCTAGTGCATATCACTAACAGTTTCAATTTATTATTTGTTTGTTTGTTTGAATTATTGACGTTTGTTTTGTTTTAATTTAAGTTGTGTTAGGATTTTATTTTGTTAATGTTAATTTTCCTTTGTTTAATGTTTAATTTTTCTCTTATATGGATGACATGAGTTTATAATACTTGTTCTATAAAAATTGATGGCAATCAAATTGATAAGAGTTAAGCAAGCCAGTTTCTCATGTTCATATTATGTTTTAGGCACAGCCATGTGCCTTCAGAGCTCAAAATTCTTGATCCAGGCATGGCCTTGCGCCTCTATACATATAGTCGTGTGACTTAAAGAGCTGAAAATTGCAAAAATAAGGCATATGGTTGTGCGCCCTGACATGCATGGCCGTGGGCCCCAATGAACATGGCCATCCAATTTTTATTTATCACATTCTTTGTCATATGCTCATGCAATGAGGACATTGCACATTTTAAGTGTGGGGGGAGATTAAAATTTTTAAATTTTTAAATTTTTAATTTTGTTTGTTAATTTTTAATTTAATTTTATTTTCCTTGTTAATTAGGGATTCTATGAGAGCTTAATTTCCTATTTAATTCCTAATTCCTATTTGATAAAGGAAACTTTGACTTGATAATCTTTATTTTTCCTTTTTTGTAAAAATTACATATTATTTCCTTTCCTTTTTGTTTTAGGAATATAATTCTTTACAACCTTTTTCTTACTTAAACCCTACTATTCTTTTATTTTGTTTTTGTTTTTTTTTTCTTTTGCTATTTTATTTTTGTAGAGGCATTAACATTATTGTGCTGGCTAGAACAAAGACATCATATCAAGGAAAAAGGCTTAGTAATGGCAAAGGTAAGTCCCAAGACATAAGGAATGATTATGAAGCTTTCTTTGCCATTTACTCCAAAGAGGAAGGTTAGAGATTTTGCTCATTAGTTAAAAGAAATTTCAACAAGTCAAAATATTTTAATGATGAGGTAATTTTGAACATAGGAATTAAGGGAACCATAGATATGTTTTTTAAGAAATTGGGTGGTTTAAACTAGCTATAGCCCAACATGATGTGCTTTTTAAGCTCATAATAGAATTTTACACTACATTTAAGATTTTAGATGAAAATTAAGGGATATTTTCATGTAGGTTCTTTGGAAAAGTATACTATTTTGACTACGAAGTCATGTCTAATAACTTTGGCTTTCCTGAAGGAGGTATTTGTGTACCTTCCTTGGATTATAATATGAGTAGATTTTGGCATGAAATCATTGGGAGTGATAGAGTTTGTGAAAGCCAAGTGATGACCAGTGGTTTGATCAAAGACCACTTATATTTAATTATGCACAAGTTTATGTCACACACCATTTTTTATAGAAAGGAAAGCACTAGGGTTTCTCTAGATGAGTTATTTGTGTTGTGGTGCTTAAAACGAACACAAAATTATGTAGTACATACTTTATTTTATGTTCTATACGGCGTGTTGTGTAGGCTAAGAAAGCATTGTTGTTAATGAGGCATATTATCACTGGTTTGGCATTATATTTTGCTCCCTATCAATTTTCCAAACATCAATTAGAGCCCCTAGAATCTGAATTCCTTAATGAAGACTACCTTATTCAGGTTGAAATTATCACAAAACATCAATTGGCTACTTGTTATGCCAAATGGCAATGCAACATGGTAAAGTCCCTTTGCCTCCTAACATTATGAAGGAAGAAGCTAATGGAAGTGAAAGCTAAGCAAAGAAGAGAGGGAGCACCGAAGGATGGAGTGAAGGAATTATGCAAAAAATAAAGAGCTTATAAACATCTTTAACAACAGGATTAGGAATATGATCATGGACTTGTCTTTTAAGATGGAGAAATTTGAGAGACATTGCGAAGTGAGGGCTGAAAGGTTGCAAGCCCAAATTGATGAATTCTTTCGCATACTCCCTCAAAGAAAAAGGTCTAAAATGATTAATGAGGCAATAAGAGATCCTATTGTCATTCCATTCACTTCCCCACCAAGTGCATCCAAATGAGGGGAGTACACTGTTCTTTGGTTTTTGTTTATTTTATTTTATTTTTATGTTTGTGTGTTTGTTTTACTTTAAGAGTCATGCATGTTTTGGTTTAATTTTTGTGTTGTTCATGCATTACTCTTAAAATAGGATTGTTGCAACTTATTCACATATAGAGTTTTATTTATTAAAGTTTAGTTTTCTTGAAGAAATTCTTTAATCTTCCTTCAATTATTTGTTTGGACTTTTTAAATTAGGAGAGTAATTTATGGTTAGGAATTTTTACATTTTAATGAACCTAGTGCTTACTTTTCTATTGAATAAATGAATTTAGGTGCTTGATGCTGGAGAAAAATGTTTATGAGTTGATATTTGAGTCTAACCTTAGTGTGGTTAAATTCTCATGTATTTTGGTTTATTTTCTTTTTTAAAAAAAATGAGATGGAGCGTAAAACACATTCATTAGGAGCTGAATTTGAAAAGAAAGTCGTTAAATGCTCCTTCTACTCCAATGCTCTTTTTAGAGTAAGAGTATCCAAAGGACCCTTTTTAGAGGTATCCACACTGAGTAGTGCAGAAAAGGTGATGGATACTGAGATTGGGAAGACTTTGATTGAATAAAGGTTTTAAAACCTTATATGTGCTTAATTTTTAACTTCCTAAGCTTTAGAATGATTCCTATTGCTTCCATTTTTCTTGAATGTCAATTATTTGCTTTCATGATTTTAATAGAAAAGTATGTTCTTCACACAATAACAATGCACTCTTAATCTCGGATTACTGTTTTAATTTTGAGTTTTTAAGCTTTTTATTAAAGGAAGATTGAGGTAGTTAGTCACGTTAAAGCTAGTTAATGAGCATGATTCTTTAAGTGAATATGGTGTATTCAAGCTTTGCTTGAGGACAAACAAATATTCAAGTATGGGGGAATTTTATAAGTGTGAGAAATTTATTATTTTGAGCAATCAATGTAATAGAATTAGGTGTCATTCTAGTTGCATTTGTAATCTTTAGTTAAGTTTTTCTTAAGTTTAAGTATTTAGGTTGCATGATTTGAGTTTGTGTTTAATTATAGTATTTTGGTTTATTTTTAGTTATTTTTATGCATTTAGGTGTTCAAAGAACAGTGGTGGAATGAGGCATAGGACTTCTGAAGGCTATAGAAGTGTCTAAGGAGCATTAAAGGTATAATTTAACAAGTTTGAGGCTTAAAAGAGGCGCATGGTCATGTGCATAATTACACATGGCCGTGCTTGATTAAAGGATAGACACATAGCCATATGCACCCACGTGCATGGCCATGCTTAATTGCTAAAATCCTTAAGAAGACAGGCACACGGTCATGTGCCCTATTAGCAGCTTTTTGAAATTTGAATTTTGAAGCCTTGTAAAAGGGGATTTGATGGATTTTTAGAAAAGGAAACATATCAAAAGGCTAAGGGCTAGGGTTTTATGGATGTGTAGCCTCCAGGAACAAAAAAATTCTATTCCATTTTTCTTATTCTACATTTTTACAAGTTTTTATTTTTCTTTTGATCATTAAAGACTAGTGCTTGTTTATGTTGGTTTTAGAGATTGAGGAATAAGGATTGAAGAACAATAGTCTTCTACTGTCAAGGGGGTTTTTCTAAATACTTGTTGTTATTCATTTCTATTTTGATTAATGATGATGATATTTATTTTCTTTTATTCTTCTTCTTTATCTCTTATTATCAATATGATTACCTAAGTTCTTATTAGGGTTCTTATATCAATTCAACCATGTAACAATTGGAATTAAACCTTAGCCATTAATCTCAATCCATTGGTTATTATGGACTTAATGTCTTTATAGGATTGGTTACCTTTGATTAAATCTACGCAATGAAATTTGACTAAGAGATAGGTTCCATTAGATACAAATAATTTCCTATTAGATGCTTTCTAAGATGAGAGACATTAAAGCAACTAATATTGATTAAGGGTTGGAGCTTTAAACTGGGTTAGCCAAGATTTAGTAAGTGAGAGCTATAAATCTAAGATGTTAATTTACTTGGTTACTTATGGGTTTGTTTAAGAGGAAACCCTAGGATTCCTTAAATGCCTTCAAATTATATTAAGGTTAGCTATGGCTTAGGTACTAATTAATCTTAAGAAACGGTTGAATTAATAAAAAGAACCCTAGCTTTTTAAATTTATTATTAATTATTATAGATTTCCTTTGTTTAATTTTAGTTCATTTCAAAACACCATTCTTTGTTGTTTAAAAAAATAAAGCACAATTAGTATTATAATACTCAATTTACAATCTCTATAGGATCGATATTTAATTACTACTTTTATGATTCCATGTACTTATGAATATGCATCAAGTTTTTGGCACCGTTACCAGGGTTTGATAAGATTAATACTATTGAGAATTTTGTGTTATTTGATTTAGATTTTCTTTTAGTGATTATTTGTGTGGTTTTTCAGGGATTTGAGTAGTGCATGCACATAACATGTGGTGCAAGCAAATAAGGAGCCTACTTAATACCACTTGATCTAAAGCTAGAGAGGATAATTCGTAGAAGGAGGAGATAGACTAGTAATAGAAATGAATGGAGGAGAAGAGGAAAGAGACCTACCTTTAGCTAAATGAGTAGCGCATAATGGGCAAAATGGGTAGAATGGCCAAAGAATTATAAGGGACTTTATGAGTCCCAATTCCAAAGTGATCAAAATCCAATTGTAAGGCTGGCAATAACAGCAAAAAATTTTGAAATTAAACCTGCTATGACCATTCTACTTACCTCAGTGTTTAGAGATGAAGGCAAGGTTCAACATTGTCAATCCATAAAAGAGATATGAGAGACTCTTGAAAATCACTATGAAGGAAATATGCAAGTAAGGAGCAATAAAGTTCAACTCTATGTCTAAGAGTATGAACTCTTTAAGATGAAACCAAAAAATTCAATCACTGAAATAACCAACCAACTTAATTCTCTTCTCACAACTCTAAAGAAGTTGGGAAAACACTACTCAAAGGAGGAGATTAACACCAAGATTATAAGAATCCTACGTAAGAAGGATTAGAAATTAAGGGTGACCTTCATTAAGGAAGCTTATGATCTATCTAAGCTTTCTACCGATATTCTTATTAGTAAGTTATTGACTCATAAGCTTATCTTGAAGCAAAGGGAAGACAAAAAAGAAGAGAAAGATGAAAAGAAAAAAGAGATTGCCTTAAAAGCTTTTTAAGATGCATATGATGATGAAAGCCTTGTTGACTCTAGTAAGGAAGATAATGAGATTATTATAATCACTAGAAGCTTCAAGAAACTATTGAGAAGGAAGAACTTTTTAAGGCTACAAAATAACAAGAAAAATAAAGGGAAGAAGAGCAAGAAAGTCACTTGCTATGAATGCAAGAATCAAGGTCACATAAGAAATGAATGCCCTAACTTAAAGTTCAAGAACAAGGGAGTAAAGGAAAAGACTAAGGCATTCAAAGTTGCTTAGGATGACTCCTCCAATTCAAAAAAGGAAGAGGAGCAATAAGAAGTGCTAATCTTTGCTTCATGGCACTTAAGGACAATCATAAGGTACCTTATACTTCTCATTCTTCTTGTGATGGATGTGTTAGCTTTAATAATAATTATGATGATAATAATGATTATGAGAGCTCTATTGTGAGCAAACTTATGCTTAAATGCAAAAATCTTATTTTAAAGAAGAATCATTATAAGCAAAGCTTTTAAAAATGTCTAAAAATTTTGAAATTTTAAAAAATTAATTTTCCAAAGTTACTTTATCAAATGAAAAAATTGCAAATGATTTAAATAACAACTCTTTTTTGAAAAATGAACTTTAGAAAGCTAAAAATAAAGAAGAGAAGCTTTCATAAGAAAATTTGGATTTAAAATCCTCAATTTCAAAATTAAAAAAAGGAAAGGACACTTTAATTAGATTTAAAAAGATTTTATAGAAACATGTGTGACTTTGCTACTCTAATAAAGCATAATCCTTATCTTCAACTCAAACCATATTTGTTAAAGTTAAAGATCATTCTTCTTCACCATCACCTAATATGAGTGATAAGGCTCAAGTCATCACCACTATAAAGCCTAAATTTCCTAGAATTAATAAAGAGTAAAAAAGGACCCATCCCCCTAAAGCTCATAGGTCCAAGACTTAAGTCAAAGGACCTCAACCTAGACATGCTTACATGTACATTGGAAATAACTCTTCAAAGCATGCTTCATAATTACACCATACTCAAGCTTGTAGTTGTATGTTTCACACACACTCTACACTTCATAAGCAATCCAGGATGTATCCTTAAAACTTTCATGCACAATTTAGAAAATATATAACTCACAAGAAAATTATGTAATACACTAACATGATATACATTATGCACCTAAAAGAAATAGATTTGCACATGTTAGATGCTTCTATTGCATAACCTAAGGTCACACTAGAAATTTATGCTCTTATAAAAGTTTACACTTACAATTGTTGCCCTTGAACTACTTTGAGACTAACCAACCTAGATCTACGAAGGTTTGAGTTTAAAAGAGTGTTTAAATTTCTTGAATGTAAGTGTGCCTTAAGTCCACCAAAAAGAATAGTCAATGGTACCTTGATAGTGGATGCTTAAGGCACATGACATGTGACAAAGACCAATTCACATCCCTTGAAGCAAAAAAAGGAGGCAATGTGACATTTGGAGACAATGTTAAAAGGAAGATTATTGGAATTAGCAAGATAGGTAATCCCTAAACCTTATTTATTCATCATGTACTTTTGGTTGATGGTTTGAAACATAATTTGCATAGCATTAGTCAATTATATGATATAAGGAATAAGGTTACCTTTTACTCAAAGTATTGCTTTGTTAGTAGCCTTAATAATGATAAAGTAATTTTTAGTAGTGAAAGAGTAGATAATGTGTGTTTTATTGTTCTAAACAAAGTAGATAATAAAGAACTTAAATATATATTATTGATTTAAACAAAGTAGATAATAAAGAACTTAAATATTTGATGTCTATTTCACATGATTAATGGACTTAGTATAGAAGATTAGGACATACTAATTTTAAACTTCTAGATGACCTTAGTAAATGTGAGCTTGTAGATGGTTTACCTAAACTTAAGTTCACCATATACAAGACTTGTGATGCTTGTCAAAAAAGGAAATAAACTAAGTCATCCTTTAAGCTAAAAAATAGAGTGTCTACTTTTAGACCTTTAGAATTAACTCACATGGACTTATTTGGTCTTATTAGGGTAGCTAGCTTGGGTGGAATGCATTACACATTTTTGCTTATTGGTGACTACTCTAGATTCACTTGGGTTAGTTTGTTAGCTCATAAAATAATGCATTCAAAGCTTTCCAAAGTTTTATAAAACGAGTTTAAAGAGCAAAAGGGTTTGCATCTCATCTATAAGAAGTGATCATGGAACCAAATTTGAAAATGAATTTTTCAAAAATTATTGTGATGAAAATGGTATTTTTCATAACTATTCCTTTACTAAAACTCCTCAACAAAATGGGGTAGTTGAAAGGAAGAATAGGACCTTGGTTGAGATGGCTAGGACTATGGTTGTCACTATATTTTTGGGTGAAAGCCATTAATACCATATGCTACATTTCAAATAGAGTTTTTAAAAGATTTATTTTAAATAAAACTTCTTATGAGCTTTGGAATAATAGAAAACCCAAAATTTCATATCTAAGAGAATTTGGATGCAAATGCTTTATATTAAACACCGAGGATAACCTTAGAAAATTTCATTCTAAAGTTGATGAAGGTATATTTTTAGAGTATTCCACCCCTAGCAAGGCTTATAAAGTCTTTAATAAAAGAACTTTAGTAGTAGAGGAGTACATGCATATTATATTTAATAAATCTAACTCACTTCATCTGAAAAAGGATCTTGCTTGTATTGATGATATTGTAGATAACTTTTTAGGGATAGATCTTTAAAAAAATGATGTAAGCAAGCCTTTGGAACTAAAAGCTCTAAACAAGGAAGAGCAATAAGATGTTCCTCAACTCACTTTAAGGGAGGAGCTACCTAAGGATTGAAAATACAAGAAGGATCATCCTAAAGAGCTCATCATAAGTGACATATCAAAAGGGGTAAGCACTAGATCTCATCTTTTACCTCTTTTTACTTCAGCTTTTCTTTCTCAAATTGAACCTAAGTCCACTAGTGAGGCTTTGGATGATGAGTTTTAGGTTCTTATTATGTAAGAAATTTGAAATAAATAAGGTTTTGAACTTAGTTCCAAGATCTAAGACCTATCCCATTATTGGTACTGAATGGGTGTATAGAAATAAGCTAAATGAACAAGGCATTATTACTAGAAACAAAGACAAGTTAGTGACCAAATGTTACAATTAAGAAAAAGGTATTGATTATGACAAAACCTTTACCCCAATTACAAGGTTAAAGGTCATTAAAATGCTACTTGCATATGCATCACACATGGATTTCAAACTCTTTTAAATGGATATTAAAAGTGTATTTTTAAATGGTTTTATTCCATAAGAAGTGTATGCTAAACAATCTCTAGGTTTTGAGAACATTGTATTTCCAAATCATTTTTTAAACTAACTAAACCATTATATGGATTAAAGTAAGCTTCTAGAGCTTGGTATGAAAGGTTGAGTACCTTTCTAATAGAGAAAGGATTCTCTAAAAGAAAGGTAGACATAACCCTCTTTATCAAAAAATCCAATAATGATTTGCTTAATGTACAAACTTATGTAGATGGCATTTTATTTAATGCTACTGATTATTGCTTATGTGAAGAGTTTTCTAAGTTAATGCAAGGGGATTTTGAGATGAGCATGATGGGTCATCTTAAGTTCTTCCTTGGACTTCAAATCAAACAATGCAAGGATAGGATATTCATCAACCAAGCAAAGTATACAAGAGACATTCTTAAAATGTTTAGTATGGGAGTTAAAGCTAGCAAAACACCTATGAGCACCACTACTAAAATCACCAAGGATGAGAATGGGAAGCCAATTGATGAAAAATGTTATAAAGGTATGATCGGATCCCTCCTTTATTTAATCACAAGTAGACCGGATATAATTTTTGCTATATGCTTATGTGCTAGGTTTCAATCTAGTCCAAAAGAGTCTCATTTGAATACTATTAAAATAATTTTTAATTCCCTATTTAAAACCTTACACTTAGGCTTATGGTATCCTAGGAATCCCTCATTTAATTTAGTTCACTATTCAGATGCTGACTTTTCTAGTAGCTTACTAGATAGAAAGCACTTTCAAAACTTGCCAATTCTTATAAAATTATTTAGTTTTGTGGTTTAGCAAAAAGCAAGTCTCAGTTGTCTTGTCCACCGCCAAAGCTAAATATATGGCCGCAAGTTATTGTTGCTTACAAGTATTATGGAAAAAGTAATAATTAATGGACTATGACATTGGTATTAATCACATTCAAATTAATGGACTATAGCATTGGTATTGATCAAATTCCAATCAAATGTGACAATACAAACACTATAAACCTTAACAAGAACCTCATTTAACATTAAAGAACCAAACATATAGGCATTAGACATCATTTTTTGCATAACCACCTACAAAATGGTGACACTATTCTTGAATTTATTGATACTAATCATTAATTAGTTGATATATTCACCAATTCACTTAATGAGGAAAGAATGAACTTCATTAAGTATGAACTTGGGATGTTAGATGGTTCTAGTTTACTTTAACATATTTCTATGCACTTTTAGGATATTGTTTCTTGGTTAGTTAAATGCTTATAGTATTTGTATGTCAAATTACCACATTTTGTCTTGATTGTGCCTTACTTCTATCTAATACTTAATCATTTTGTAAGCAACCTCATACATTATAGCACTTATAATAATGATGGTGCATTTTAACCTTACACGTATATGCTTGTATTTATGTTAATTTGATTATTTGTCACATTGATTACTTGTTCCTTCATTTTTACAATAATGCCTTATTCCTTAACCTTCTATTTGGTGTGAAATTATTTCCATAAAATATCTTTTTTTATGAATTTTATTTGGTAATTAATTATTGAAATTAATTCAAATAATTAATTATTTAACAAATTGAGCAAAAATTATTTTGTCCCCAATACTCCACATTTGCATGATCAAAATTGTCAAAACAAAGTCCTGGTTATCATTAAATTTGATTTTAATTGCTTTTAATTTTTTATCAATTAAGTCCACAAGGACTTAATTGTAACTTTTTTCTAGACCTAATTGAACAAATGTCAAACTTTTAGGGTCTAGAGGGCAAAATAGTCATGAATCGTTGCCTGCAGCCCTTGTGAGTCACATATGATTTAGGGGTCAGTGCCCCTCATGAGTGTCATTCACAGTCTGAGCATTCTGATAGATGAAAAGTTATCTTTTTTTTTTGGAACTCTCAATCTATTTCACTCCTTCCTACTTGCACATAACCATTGATTTTTCTTCAATCCAATGGCCATTTCCACTTCTCATATAAATAACCCTCTTCATCCCCTCATTATTTTAAAACCCTAACTTCTCTTTATTAATCTTCTTCTTTGGCTATTTCCTTTTCTCCTCCTAGCACTTTTATCTAATAAAAAATTTCAACTCCATCTCCTAGCTTCATGGCTCCTAAGAAATTAATAAGATAAGACGTTCTCTCCTTCTCTTTATCAAAGCATACCACCAAAGATCAACTAAAGAAGCAACCTCCAATTTTATATTCTTTAAGTCAAATTAGGAGTAGGATGGCCCTCTTTAGCAAGAGATCAATCATCCCCTTAAGGTACATATTACAATCTACCTTAGAAAAATTAGGTTGCTTTGAGGAAGTGAAACACATTCTTAAAAGGGTTGGAATATTTAATTTTGCTTTTCAACCTTATTTAACTTATCCTTCACTAATCATTGAATTTATTTTAACTTATTACCTTAGAGTTTAATTCATAGATGAACAAAACCCTTTTAATAGCATGAGGTTTTATTTGGGGGGGGGGGGGTAAGGAACGATTTTTGGCTACCCAAGAGTTTGACACCATCTTTAGTTTCAAACAAGGGAGCATTACTTTACCCAACATGGTTTGGTTAGCACATAATTTTTGGGTTAGTTATACCAAGCCTAATATTAATTCTTTTTATTGTAAGTCACTCAAATTCATCCTCCCTTCAGTTAAAGCTTTATGGTACATCCATAGGTTTATCACCTATTCAATCCATGCTAAGAGACTTAGTAATGAACCTATCTCATTTGATGATCTATTTTTTATTCATGCATTGTGGACATTATAGATGTTGAATTGGGAAGAATGCTTCAATGGAGGTTATGGCTAGCAAGTGATAGTGTTAATAGGAGTCTTTGTATAGGAGGAATTATGACTAAACTTACAATCCATTTTAAGATCAATCTCTCCTCCTGTGACATGATACCTTACTCCCTTTTTGATGAAAATCTCTTAAATAGCTCCAAGAAATTCAAGAAGGTTAGGGATCAATGGCTATGGAAAGATAAAGAAGATGAAATTGATAAGGAGCTTGCTCAAGACCTTAAAGATATAAAGCAAATTGGCAATTCTAATCTTGATCAAGAGAGTGGTAATGATGAAGGCCAGTTCCTCTTCCTCCTTCTTAAAGGAAATGTGCAAGGGGTAGTGAAGGCTCTTCTAGGGGTGCACAAGGCCAAGAAGATGAACCAGCTTAGGTTGGCCACTTCTTTAATTGGATGTCCTTGGTTGAGGCCAATTTTAATAACTAATCTGACAATATGGATGCCCGACTTGATTAGTTTGACCAAAGGATGGATCATTTAGAGTTTGATGTTAATTATCTTTATTGTTATTGCAATATGCAATGTTAATAGGTTCCTCCTCCACCTCAAGCTCCTCAAGATCCATATTATGACAATGATGCTTATTTTTCTAAATTATTAGCTTATCTTTGAGTGTTTATGTTGGGAATACATCATTATTTCTTTAGGTTACTCATGTCGTCTTTATGTCTTTACTCTATTTTTATTTTTCTTATGGTCTTTATATTTCCTTTTATTTTATTTTATTTTCTTCTTTCTTTTTCTTTTTGACAAAAGGGGAGAAGATGGATAGATGTTCTTATTCTAGTATGATTATTCTATTATATGTCATTGATTGTGTGTTACTTCCATTTAAGACTATTGTTAATATTTGTGTTAATTGTCATTTAAGTTACTATTGTATATTATTGCCATTTAAGTCACTATTCATTACTTACTTGAATTATCATAATGAGAATGTGAATTATTGTCAAGCATCTAAATTCACTTACTATGAGATTTTAAACATATGCTTCAATAAATTACCAATATATAGTCATATAACCTATGCACTTAAGTCTGCAAAGTCTCTTTTCAAGCCATGCACATATTAAAGGGGAGTTGATATATTAAATATCCATTTCTCATTACATCAATTCAATATTTAAGGGAGAGTTATCACTATAATACACACACATTATTTAATTTAATTGCTTGTTAAAACCAAAAAGGGGGAGAATATTAACCATTTGCATGATTAATCTCTTAGTTTTGGATTTAACAAAAAATTTCAAGCACCAATGATTTTCCTAAGTGTGTATTAGCAATAGAACTCTATCTTTCATGCTCAAGATAGGTCTCTCAATTTGAAGAATTGTAAAACTCTCATGAAGAGCTTTTACATCCTAATTCATGTCTTATAAAAATCTATGCAAGTCTTTAGCTCAAGTGGGTGCAGAAGGGAAGTCCAAGAATCAAATTTTCAAAAGTATAATAGCCCTTCATAAGCACCCCTCCTGATTGTGAGGGTGCTCACAAACTGAATGGGATGCATACGATAATTCGAGGAAGTAAGTCTGCTCTCCTCAGGATCAACCCTCATGAGTAGGTCTCAATCACGAGGCTATCCAAACATCTCTTTAATAGCTACTTGAAGCCCTAATGACTATAAAGTTCAAAGCTCACAATCTGGAGCCTCCGCTTATGACCGTGAGCAACACTTCGACTGTAAAATGTTAAAATTCATTTATTGAAGATTAGAATAGTTTGAGAAGGCATTAATGATCTCCAATAGCCATTTTCCATTCTCATTTAATATATATCAGCTCTGGAACATCATTTAACAAGTTTTATAAGTTGGTTGAGCATTATATATTTTGAACTTCTCGTTGAGCTACTCATTCTCTTTGTAAAATTGAGTGTGGGTTGTGTGTTAGTATAGCTCTCTTCTTATTTTATTTCTTGGGTTGAAAAAGGGAAGTGAGAAGTTAGTACTAAGTGATTAAAGGTTACATGTGAGCCTTAAACACTTAAAGCTATTGTTGTGGTTAGAGTTTAACCTGGAAAAAGCTCATTGTATTGAAAGGGTTAGAGTTAAGCCTTAAAACTCTTGTAAACACAATCTCAAGCAATAAGATTGGTGTAAGGATTTAAAATCTTAACTTGAAGATAAGTTAAGTGGAGACGTATATTCAATTTGTGTATCAAACTCCTTAAATCCATGAGTTCTGGAATATTCTTCTAGCTCCTTTTCATAAATGTTTTTCAATCTCACCATTAAACTCTTAATTGCTCTAAAATTATCTATTTTCCCTATTCACCCCCTCTCTAGGGCCTCTTTCAGTCTAGTTATGGCAAATTCATGTCTATGTTAAAGGCAAATTTAAGAAGTAAAAAATGAAAAGTGGAGTGGGTGGAAATAAAGGAAGTGAGTTGGATGTTCACAACTATAAAAGATGGAAAAATAAATATAATTTCATTAAGTTGTTGATGATAGTAAGGAGAGAGAGATTAAAGGGAATATGATAGGTGGGTTAAAGAACCATATTCAACAGGTGAGTAGAAACCAAAAAAATAGAAATGGTGAATTCACATTATTAGAAAAAAAAAATGGTTTAGTAATTTACCCATATATATATGGGTAAATTACTAAAATCTCAGTTGGTTTTCCTGTCAATTTATGAATTTAAACTGTAATGTTTAATAAAAAAAATATTTCCATTTAGTCCTTAGAGTTTTATATTTTTGAAATTCATACTATTTTTGCAATTTAAATGTTATATTAGCTTTTTAATTATTTTCACAAGTAAAAAAATAAGTCACTTGTTTTCATTTTTAATATTTTAAATTTAAAATATGAATGTATATTTTAAAAAAATTTAAATTTAAAAATAAATAAACATTAAGATAAAAAAAATTGTAATAGTATTACTACTTTTCACAATATATTTGATTATAGAATTTTTATTTTTTAGAATAAAATATTATAATGAAAAGGAATACTATAATTAAAGACACTATGATTTTTAATTTTATTTTGTAATTTTTATTGTTAATTTAAATTTCATATATTTATATTTTCTGAAATTTTTCATAAATATTATTTTTTTTTTCATTTAGATTCATTTATTATTAAAATATTAAACTAATGTGAATAAGTTTCTATAAAATAAATTTTTAGTAAAATTTTAAAATAATTTAAGAAATTCAAAAATTTAAGAAGGGACGAATCTAAGTGAAAAAAAAAATTAACGTTTAGTAAGGTTCCAATTAAATAGGTTATATAAATTTTAAAATTTATTTCAATTAAAAATTATATAATAAATTTTTATCATAATATTTTTATCTAAAAAAGGTATAGTTTTCATTGAAAATAAATTTTATAATTTGAAATATTATTATAACAAATAGTGCTTTTACCATTTTCTTTATATATTGACATTTTATATATATATATATATATATATATATATATATATATATATATATATATATATATATATATATATATATATATATATATATATATATATATATATATATATATATATATGCGTACTTTTTAACTTTGAACATAAAAATATTATTCTCTATAAAAATTTTATATTTTAAATAAGTAAATTTATTTTTTAGTTGTGGAAAAATTAAAAAGTGATATAGGGGTTAAAAAAGTAATGAATAGTATGAATTCTAAAAATATAAAACTTCAAAGACCAATAAGAAATATTTTTTGTTAGAAAATTACACTTTAGTCCATGATTTGACAGTAAAACTAATAGAGGGATGAGTTAGTATAATATAAATAAAATTGAGAGATGTTATAATATATTATCAAAAAATTAGAGATCGACCAATATGTTTGAGTAAACCTTAGGGGAGTTTTAGTGTATATATATATAGAGGAAATAATTACTTTACTGCACTAAATATTGAAGGGGACTTCTATAATGCCTTGAAAGCATAGATGCCTTTAACTTTTTAGCCATTAGATTAAAATATAAATTATAGACCATTAGATTGAAATTAAAAGGAAGACCTATGACCTGTAGAGAATGTTATCTTCACAATTAACAAAAAAATTTTATTACAAAACTTCTTTAAAGATAATATAAGGTGGACCATAAAACTAACGATCCAAGTTGTAATCTATATTTATAATATCATCATTTTTAAAACTAGTGGACTAAAACATTATATAAGGTGCACAATAAAATAATATATGGTTGATCATAAAATACTAAATAAAAAAATACACCATAGAATATAAATTTCACTAATTTTTATAGTAGTTAACCACACAATATCACAAAATATGAAGTAAAAAGACAAAAGAGCATATATTTTACAAAATTTCCATATTATAGAAAATTCATAATAAAATGATACATGGTTGATCACAAAATAATATAGATTGACTTTAAAATAATATAAGTTGACCATATACTATCGAGCAAAAAATTTTGGTTGAAAATAGAAAAACAATTCTCAAAATTTTGATATTTATTTTTGAAAAATTAATTTTATGATTTAATTAGTTTTTGCAAACTTAACATCAAAAGTATTTTAATTAAAATTAATTTAAAAAATTTCAAATTATTAAGAATTTAGATTGTACTAAGTTTCAAATTTTCAATGATTTTTTATAGAACATGCTTTAACTTGATTTGCGATATTTAGGTTGTTGATATATTTTAGGATTATATTCGATTGTAAATGTCATGTTTCACTATTTCTACGTATTTTTGGTGTTATTTTATTGCCACTTTACTATTTTGTTTTTTTTTCTATTACATTTATTTTTGTAGATACTGTAGATAGCACATGGATGTAAATTTTGTTATGATGACATTTGTTTTCTAAGGTTTTATTAGATTTAGTCCTAGATCTATTATTTTGCACTTTTTCTTTTGATGTGTTTACTAAAAAAAAGTCATAATAATTATAATTATCTTTTTTCTTCATACTTTCATTATTATTGCTATGGATGGATGAGTGTGTGTTTGTATATATTTTGTCATGTATACCGAAACTAAAGTAATACAAAAAATGTAATGAGTATTAGCTAATAACAAGTAGCTAAGTAGAAATGACTTTCTGAATTCAGAATCTTTATCTAGAGGATAATTTTTGTTAAGTTCAAGATGATCTCTCATTTTTTGAGTACTTGG
The DNA here is from genome assembly GCA_947683625.1 of Mallotus nudiflorus. Lineage (NCBI taxonomy): Eukaryota > Viridiplantae > Streptophyta > Magnoliopsida > Malpighiales > Euphorbiaceae > Mallotus > Mallotus nudiflorus. The sequence goes on along the minus strand of CANTUR010000283.1, from coordinate 4,440,722 downwards.
GTGACAACTACTTACATGAGACTTATTTGAGTTTTCAAAAGGATTATCGTTTCATCCTTAAAGGCGTATTTGATTTTCTTTCCAATATCATAGTCGCATCTTACTCTAACTTTCAAATGCCTTTGGCTCATTCAAATTGGCGACTCCACTTAAGATTGAAGATATATAATGATTTTGAAATAGGCTAAATCTTATGATATTCCTATCTTTAAGGTATTAAAAAAGTGTTCAAGTTACAATTGATTAATTTATAATGTGGTTAACTACATCATAAGAAAATTCATCCTCCAATTTTGAAATTCTAATATAAGTTAGATTAGAAAGTTATAATAAGTTAACTAATAAAAAAAAACTATAAGAAAAAATTATAAATTTTCAAAAAATTTAAAATTTAAAATTTTTAAAACTCTAAATTAAATTAGTAACAAATAAATATTTTTATTTTTTAAAATTTTTTTCTCTAATTTTTTGGGAATTCAAATATACAAAATAATAATAATTTTAAATAAAACATTAATAGAGATTAATAAAATCATTTTAACATTTTTAGAAGATATTAAAAATTTGATTAAAAATATTCATCTTAATGAAATTTTTAAAAATAACATTTATTTTTAAAATAAAAATTTGTTTTTAAAAAGTAATCTTTATCTAAAAATATATTTTCATGTTAAGTTAATTTTTCTAATTTATTTCATATATTTTTCATTTTTTTATCTTTAATTTTGAATAATCATATGAATTTGGGCACTTAATTATATGTACATTCAATTTTTGAAAGTTCATTATGCCAAATATATATATAAAATAAAACATTTAATTAAAAAAACAAAAAATTAAATTGATTGACTATTTATTTTTACTAATGTTAATATTTCTTTTGTTAGGTGTATTAATTTTTTTATTTTTTTTATTTATGTTTATTAGTTATAGATATTTTTACTAAGTTTTTATTTATTTTTATTATTTTGTTTTATTTTTGCTAGCATGTGATGTGGGTATGCAATTTTTCTTTTTAAGTATTGTTATTATTAAATTGTGTATTGAATTGAGATAATTCTTGTAAAAGTATATTTACGATTTATTTCTACATAAGTGATACTTCAAAAATAATAATTTAATACGTATTTGATAATGGGATTTTTTATGTTTTCTAATACAATATCCATTCTTGTCAATTTCAATATTAGTTTTAATTTTATTTTTTTTTCAATTATTTATCTTCTATTATATACTTTTCAATTATTTGTTAGCACAAAAGATCTTACTTTTGTTACTTATAATATCCCTAAAGGGTGAGGGGGTGAATGGGGCTTTTAAGAATTTAGGATGTGATTAACAATAATTTAAGGCAAGAAAAGGATTTAAGAAGCTTGAATACATGTGTTTAAAAAGTTCGGTTCATTAACAAAACTACATCTCCACCTAACTCTCCCAAGTTAGAATTTTTGAATTACCACAATCTATTTCCTTAGATTGATTTTTGCAAGTTTGATTTTAGACTCAACTCTAACCTTGCAACCAAGAGTTTTAGGATTACTCTTAACCAGATACCCAAGTACTTTCAATAAGAGAACACTTAAACCTTTCACACTAAAATAAGTCCTCACTTTCCTTTTCTAACCCCAGACAATATGCATTGGTTTGGTTAAAAATATTTATTTTAAATCTAATAAATTAAAGGGAAAGTTATAGTGTACACTTCAGTTTGATCCTCCTCTTTCATTTGCACTTTCTATTTTTTTTCACATTTAACTAAGCGATTTTCATCTTTTATTTTCTATTTATTTTTTTTAGTGCTTATTTTATTTTCATTTTTTAGGTTTTTTGTTTGTTTTTTTATGATTTTTCTTCTTTTTTTCATTTGTACAATTTTTGTTACTTTAGCTTTATGTTTTATGAGGTTGTCTTGTTGTGGTTGCTTTTATGGTTTTTTTTGTTGTTTTCAAGGTTTTCTTTTAATGATTTTTTTTTTCAAAACAACAAGAAACTCACTATAAAATAATTTTTAAAAAATGAAAATGAACCAAGAAAAAAAAACCAAAAACAATCATAAAGACAACCAATTTTTTGGTTGTTTTCTAGTTATTTTTTGATTTTTTTAATTCTAGTTGTTTTTCTGGTTTTTAAATTTTTTTTTTTTCAAAATAACTGCAAAAACAAGTTAAAAAAACTGAAAATGAACTAAGAATAAAAGTAAAAAAATGAAATAAAAAATAAAAAACCACAATAAAAATCAGCTCAAAAAACTAAAAATTAACCAAGAAAAAAAATAACCAAAAAACCACAAAAACAATCCGAAAATAATCATAAAAACCACAATAAAAACAAGCTCAGCTGAAAATAAACCAAAAATTTTAAAAAAAAACTGATTCAAAATTGCTAAAACCATGTTTAGAAACAGCCCATAACTTGAAATCAACCCTTTTGTCAAGTGGGTATTTGTTAAAAACATTGTTCTTGGAGTGAAAATTAAGACAATGTGTGAGGATTATAATGAAGAGTCAAGCATAGAAAAGAGAAGTTAAGAGGATTGAGTTTTGGGTCTTGAAGAATTTATAAAGAGATTTTCTAAAAGAATGGCCACCATGGGAAAAAAGAAAAGAGAGGAGAAGAAAAAGAATAAGGAGATGAGTACCGTATTTTGAAAAAAAAATTAAAAACAATATTTTTATAAATAAAAAAAGTCAAAAGCATTTTTGAAAATATTTTTCCTTTTTTAGCTATTTTTGAAAAAGTCCCTAAATTAAAATTGAAATAAGTTGAAAACATTTGTTTTTTTTAGACAATTGAGCCTATATTATTTATAAAACATTAATGATTGAGTTTATATTGAATCAAATTACGTAGAAAAAAATATTATTGTACAATTTTGTTTGAAAAAAGAAAATATTATGACTCAATTATTAAAAATTATTTAGTGTCTTCAGTTGATTTTAATGATTTTAATTAAGATCTCATTAAGTTGTTGTATACTACTTTTCATTTTTTTAGAAATTTATATTTGATAAAGAAGATTAATTATATTTGCAAATATTTTTTCATATTATTTGTGAGATTTTTTAAAATTATTTTCATATAGTTTATCAAATTATTTGAAGATAATAATAAAGTCAATTTCTTCACTACTCATAAGAAAATGTATATAATTATTTCTACATTATTAATTTTGCTAAAGTCATTTTGATCATTATATATTGTAATTTTCTTAATTCAAGTCATCTTTTATATTAATGACATCAATAGTTTTTAAAATATTATTTTATTCGACTTCATTTACATATAAAAAATCATTAACCACACGCATTAGATACATGATATTTATATCACTATTAAAAATATGTATATTTGTTTAATAATAAAAAATTAAATTAACTGTATAACTTGTTATTTTTTCAATTGAAATTTCTATTATATAGTAATTTTATTTTTATTATATACTGATTTGTGGTTTAACTTAAATTATCTTCTAAAGTATATAAAAATATATTTAATTTGATATGTTAACTTTTCAAGTTATGGTTGACTATAAAATAATGTATGGTGAACCGCAAATGTTTACCTTAGATTTTAAATCATAACCATAAATTTTTTAAAATTTATAACCGATTAATTTAATGTAACATGTAATTTTTTTTTCAAATTAATTTTTTTTAATTGAATTGTAGCAACATTTAATTTTCTATTACTAAAACTATGATTTATGATGAAAATTTATGATCATTTTAAATAATTAGTGTAGACGGCGGGGTTCCATGGAGCCCGGGTCTTTTTCAATGATTTGACTGACGAGCAGAGAGATCGAATTCAGGAGACGGGGTTCGAGGACTTCGTACTCTCACTTCCATCCGAGCAGGGGTGCACGGACTACCAACCATTGCATGCCTTGATGGAGAGGTGGTTCGATACAACCCACACCTTCCACCTCCCGTTTGGCGAGCTTACTTTAGACCTGGTATCATTTGCTGCCATCACGGGGATTGCTTGCGCCTGGGATCCTATTCCCTTCAATGCGAGTCTACATCAACTACTTCCGTATAAGGCTGCATATATCGAGCGGCTTTTGGGGATGACTCCTGACATGAAGGGGACTCATACCCTTAAGTTAGACTCGATCAGGAGTTTCTACATTCGAGACAGCGCCACAGCGATGATCTCTCCCCTTAAGATTGACCAGGTGGTAAGGGCTTTCTTGCTCTACCTACTCGGTACCACTCTCTTTGCCGACACCGCCAACTCTATTGATCTAATGTTCCTACCAGCCCTTCGGGATCTTGACCAGATTCCTACATTCGATTGGGGTAGTTGTGCCCTGGCGTACTTATACCAGAGTATGGATGAGGTGGTCCAAGGGGCTAGGAGGTTTTACAGCTTTTGGCATGCTGTTCTGGTACATCATGATCCCCTTTTTTTTCTTTTGCTCTGACCCCCATTACTTACATTAGTCTTCTCAACTTCTCCTGTTTTATTTTTCAAGTTTGGGCTCTGGAGCTAGAGTATCGGGGTGGGAGACCATTTCCCGGCCCTCGGTAGGTAGGGCGCTAGCCACGTCGTGAAGAGGCATCTGGCGCGAGTTCACATCCACAGGCAGCACCTGAACTCGCTGACACAGGATGCGGTACCTGCAAAGCACAAACCTACTCATTAGTGAATTATTCACATTCAATTTACTTACATATTGACATCTCTCTTTTCCTGCATATCTGAAATGACTTGTGGGGGTCCGAGGACACTTGGACCATCGAGATGACCCGTTCCAGGCCTTTAGCCCGGAAGAGGGTACTCCTTTGTGGCCCTAGGTATCGAGCTTGGTACTTGGGAGAGCAGGTCCTAAACTGGAAGGCAAGCGTTAGGGCTAGGTGGGTCCCCAGGTCCCCTCCTGACAGTATGCTTTGGGCTCATAAGCTGGAGGGCGACGACCTCGCTCAGGCTATTGCGGGCTCACCAGTTGTGGACCACACAGTTCACGTGAAGAGCCGGTATGCAGAGTTCATCCGCACCCACCTTCTACTGACGGTCCCCTTCCAGGCCGTTTCTACTTCTCAGGTAAATCCTTTCAAGCCCCCATTTTCTTTGCCAATTCATTGGATTCTTAACATGTTCTTCCTGTTTTCGTCTTTAGGCTGCGCTTGCTAGGCCCGTAGCCTCGGTTAGGTCTCGAGTGCGAGAGAGAGAGCCCTTGAGGCATCGACTGGATCCGAACAGGGAGGAGACTTCTGCTGCCGGTGAGGGAGCCATACTGACTGCTGCCTCCAGTTCTGAGTTTGCCCTAGGTAGCTGTATCCATGTCCCCGACCCCCTAGCCCGATGTTAGGTTCCCCCTGGGGAGTTATCGTGTTAGTTCTTGACTTTGGATGGGGACCTGACCCCTGCATGCACTCTTGTCAGTGCTACTCACGTATGTTCTTCTCCCTGACCTGCTTTCACTATAATTCTCAAACCAACTGTTAGTTCTAACATTTATTTTGATAATGTAGATTCCGCTGGAGCAGGGCCTATATATGTACCGCATGATAGGGGCCCAGAGAGACTATATGCTGGAGGTCACCCAGCAATGGAGGGTAAGAATTTCATTATTTCCTATATGTATGCATGCTTGCATGGTTTACTGACCTGTGATTTGTCTGAATAGGATCAAGATGAGGCTAGCAAGGTGAGGATCGCTACTCTCGAGCATCAGATTGATGTATTCCAGATTAATGAGGACAACGAGGACGAAGATGGGAGCGGCGATGGTGCCAGGGGAGAAGATGACCCTGAGGGTACGGGATCAGATGTTTGACATTCCCGTGTTAAAATTTGTGTAGTCTTTGAGTAGCAAACATAGAATTTTGGTTTTTTTTGGTTTTTATGAACAGAATGCTTACAGAATTCAACATTTTCCTCAATTAAATTCATTTTTTTTGCTTTTCCCATTTCTTCATATATGAGTTGATTTCACTGTTTGCATGCGTAACATAACTGCTCCACCTGTTAGACTGTGCGATTTGAAGAAACACAACCGGCCTATACTGCCGATGAGGCGATCGCCTCATCGAATCCTGGTAAAGAGGTGATCGCCTCATTCTGCTGAGGCGGTCGCCTCAACAGCAGGCAGTCTTGCCCCTATAAAACCTTCATTCCTACATTTGACCTAATTCTCGAATCCCTTTCATCCTCCCTTTTCTGTTTCTCTCTCTAAGTATCTCTGAAAAGCCACAAACATGACATAACAAAGTCTGAGGTCCCTACAGTCGATTTTGAAAGGGTTGGACAACAAATCTTGGATCGGGTTAGAGCCATTCCATCTCACAATCTTCAAATCACTCCATACTAGGAGAATCAATTACCCTTTTTCTCCATGCTATGGTTCAATTTTGGGATCCCCAGAAACACATTTTTCGGCTCAAGACGATAGAAATATGCCCACTACTAGAGGAATTCGAGGTAATTCTTGGTCATCATACAGATTCTACTTGCCAACTTACAATTCCTGCTCTTGAAAACTCGGATTCTCATTCCATTCAATAACAAATGGTGCGCATATTCAATCTTCCACCTCGGTCTTCCTTCCACTGTATCTCCAACTCAGAAGTCAAATTGGAGTCCCTCTTTGAAGTCATCATGATTGTGGACAAAGGGGAAACTTACTGGCCCCGTATGTTAGCCCTCTATTTGTATGCTCAATTTCTGCTGGTTTCCCCCTCAAGGCATTGCGATATGAAAATCCTTTCCATCCTCGACCAAGTGGAGTCAGGGCTTAATCCCTTCCCTCTCATTTTAGCAAAAACCATCATTGGATTGGATGACTTCACAAGGACGTGACGATTCTCTGGAAGCCCCTTTTTACTGGAGGTAAGTTTCTGTCGCCCCTTCTTTACTTTCAACTGCTTATACCTAAACATTTACAATCCCGTAGATGTGGTTTTCTGAGAAGCTAGGCTTGATCGACCCTCTCAAGACATTAGGCATTATCAGGCCAAGCATTATCGAACAAGGAAGCTACATCCCATACCTACGGACATTCACAGCTGGCTATCAACATTCCCTGATACATTGATTCGCTGGATGCGTCCCTGGTGGGGTTTGCAGTATGTGACCCTCCAGTCTTATACATATTGCATCCTGATTGTCGGTCTCCATTTTATCACTTTCTACAATCCAGCCCGCCTCTGTCACCAATATGGTCATAAACAACTGATTATGGAGCCTGTTCACGAATTCGAGCCAAGGTCGCTTTCTCAAAATTTTCTGGACCACCTAGTGGCAACTTGGCCTCAAAGAGCCATCAAAAGAAACTTAAGCTACGACGGTGATCTGACCACCGATGATCATTACAAAGCATGGGTTCGCTTATAATAGACAGAAAGAGACGAGTTTATTAAATATAAAAAGATAAGAGAATTACAGATGCTAAGTTCATAGGGTAGGCAACAAAAGAAAAGAAGGCAAAACTAGCTCATGGAATGAAGTCGTCGTTTTCCTTTTTGTTAGACGCAATTTCCCTTTTGTACTAGTTAAACGACTTGTAATGGGCACATTATGCAATGTTTAACGACAATCAAAGCAATCCATTTCATTTCATTTCATTTAAGCACAAAACGTATATACATTTCACTTCTGGTACATCTCATGTTATTAGTTGGTTTGCCCTTACAATTTTTCCAACTAACCATTTTGTGCCCCTCTCTCCCCTTTTATATGCCCTTAACTTTTGCCTGGACCACCTCTTTTGAGGTTTTCAGTCCAGCAGGACTTCTTGTTTTCTTTTCTCTTTTTTCCTTTTAGTCTCTAATTTTTGCCTAGACAGCCTCTTTTCGAGGTTTTCTCCCTAGCGAGACTTTTTACAAAAAGTATTTCTTGAGTTTGTCTAGGTTGGTGGGTTCTTTGAACTTGTTTCCCTCCATATCAGATAAAATGGCAGCGCCCTTTGAAAATAGCTTCTTTACTAAATACAGTCCCTCCCAATTGGGCTTAAGCTTTCTTCAAGGATCGGTCGTGACTGATCTTATGAGTTTCAACACCAGATCCCCCTCTCGAATCTTACATGGCTTGATCTTCTTATTGTAGGCACGGGCTATCCTTCTCTGATACAACTAAGAATGATACATAGCCTTCATCCTCTTTTCATCCAACAGTATCAACTGGGCCAACCGACTTTCGATCTCGAGGAGTTTAGATTCTAGAAGGACTCTCAACGACCTTATCTCAACCTCTACGGGCAAAATTGCTTCACACCCATAAACTAAGGAGAATGGAGTGACCCCTGTCGAGGTTCTAGCAGTAGTTTGATACCCCCATAACGCGAATTGTAAGTATTCAGCCCAATCTTAGTAATTTTCCATCATCTTAGTCAAAATCTTCTTCATATTCTTATTTGCTGCTTCTACCGCTCCGTTGCCTGTGGCCTATATGGAGATGATCTGTGGTGCTCAATCTTATAGTCCTTTAGTAGCGTGGCCATCTCTGCTCAAAATTGAACACCACTGTCTGTGACTATGTGGTGTGGCATACCAAACCTGCAGATTATGTTCTTTTCGATGAATCTCGACATCTGCCTCACCCCCACGGTAGTATAAGATTTAGCCTCAACCCACTTGGAGAAGTAGTCGATGGCTACGATGATGTACTGATGACCATTAGTTTCCTTTGGCCTTATCTCCCCTACGATGTCAATCCCCCATACAGCAAACGACCAAGGAGATGTCATTCCTTGAAGTTCCATAGACGGTAAGTGGTTAACATCACCATATGTTTGGCAACTGTGATATTTCTTCACAAATCCAACATAATCTGCTTCCATAGTGAGCCAAAAATACCCCTGGCGGGCTATTTTCTTTGCCAAGACAGTTCCATTCATGTGTGGCCCGCACACCCCTTCATGAATTGCTTTCATGAGCTTTTGACCTTCATCCTTGTCGACACATCTGAGGTGTACCCCGACTGGCATTCTTTTGTATAACATCCCCCCATGGCTTATGAACTGTCAAGATAACATTTGTAGGGATATCCTTTCTTTCTTATTAGCATCATCCGGGAACTACCCAATTTCCAGATACTTTTGTAAATCATAGAACCAAGGTTTCTCAGTGACATCGACTGGCGTTACTTTCACCTCTTTGTAACAGGGGGCTCGAGACTTTGTGAGGATTAAGGGTCTGGCCTTTGGTTGCTTCCCACTTTCCCACATGGAGGCCAGTGTGGCTAAGGCATCGGCTACCTGGTTTCCTTCCCTTAGCAAATAGACGAATTTATATCGTGTGAAGGAGCATAGAATGGTGGTCAAGTGTTCCTAGTACAACCGTAATCTGTCTTCTTTTATCTCCCATTCTTTGGTGGCTTGTTTTATAACCAGCGTGGAATCACCGTAGACAATGACATTTTCTGCCCCTGCACTACGCAATGCTTCTAAACCAAAGATGCAGGCTTCATATTCTGCTTGGTTATTGGTTGCTTCAAATTTGAGCCTTTTTGCCATCGGGATCATTTCTCCTTCTGGCGTAACCAAAATCACTCCTATCTCAACTCCCTTGTTGTTGACAGCTCTATCAAAGTACATTTCCTAATCTTGTATCTCTATCGCCCCTAAGTGCTCATAAGGGAACTCCAACTTCCACTCTTGGGTGTCCCTGATCGGGCTTTGTGCCAAGAAGTCTGCTACTGCTCTTCCTTTTACTGTCTTTTTGGCCATATACTCTATATCAAATTCTGTGAGCAAAATGAGCCACCTAGCCAATTTTCCCATAAGAGATGGGGTCTGTTGGAGGTACCGGAGAGGATCATGTTTGGAAACTGCTTGCACCTTATACGACTAGAAGTAGTGTCGGAGTTTCCTCGTTGCCCAGATCACTGCTAGACAAGTCTTCTCTACTAAACTGTAAGTAGCTTCGTAGGGTAAGAGCTTCTTACTTAGGTAATATACAACATGCTCCACTTTCCCTTCACCTTCCTGCGCTAGCATCGCCCCCATTGCATCCTTTTCAATTGCCAGATACAGGATTAAGACCTTACCTGGTCTCGATGGTTGTAAGACAGGGGGATTCATCAAGTAATCCTTGATAGTTTCAAAAGCCTGTTGACACTTCTCGTTCCATACAATGGGTTGGTCTTTCTTTAGAAGCTTAAAGATAGGGTCATAGATAGCTGTCAGTTTAGCTATGAATTTGCTGATATACTGTAAGCACCCTAGAAACCCTTGGACCTCTTTTTCATTTTTTGGCACGGGCATATCCCTGATTGCTCTGATTTTATATGGATCCATCTCTATTCCTTTCTGACTAACAATGTGCCCCAATAGCTTCCTAGATGTGACCCTAAAAACACACTTCTTCAGGTTCAGCCTTAGATTATAATTTTCTGCCCTGGCCAGAAACTTGTCTAGTGCTTCAAAATGCCCTACTCTGGTTATAGATTTCACCATCATATCATCTACATACACTTCGACCTCTTTATGGATCATGTCGTGCAGTAGGGCAGTCGCCATCCTCTGATAAGTGGCCCCCGCATTCTTCAACCTGAGAGGCATCACTTAGTAAAAATACATGCCCCATTCGGTGATGAATGATGTCTTCAATCTATCCATTACTGCCATCATGATCTGATTGTATCCTGAAAATCCATCCATAAAAGAGTACACTGCATTGGAAGCCGTATTATCAATCAATGTGTCAATATGCGATAAGGGAAAGTCATCCTTAGGGCATGCTTTATTCAAATCTTGGTAGTCCACACACACTCTGACCCTTCCCTCCTTCTTAGGAACTGGAACTATATTTGCTAACCATTGAGTGTCCTCTACTACTTCTAAAAACTTTGCCTTCAGCTGCTTTTCGACTTCTTCATTAACCAAAAGAGCCCATTCTGGCCTTAACCTTCTTTGCTTCTGCTTTATTGGCACTATATGAGGGTATGTGGGGATTCTATGTTCTGAGATCTCCCTGTCAATTCCAGGCATGTCTTCGTAACTCCAAGCAAATAATTTCTATCTCTTTTTTAAGATTTCTTCCATTTTTTCTCTCTCACCATGAGTTAAACTAGAAGCAAGCAATATATTTTTAGGATTATCATCTATGCCTAAATTAAATGATTCGATTTGCATGGAATTAATGTCAAACATATGCATGAAATGATCATCATAAACAGAATAACCATTAGGGAACACATCACATAAATAAGCAAATTCAGATTTCATTGCATTCACTTTTAAAAAGAAAAGATTGTCAGTCTCAAACAGAGAAGCAAGAGAAACATCACACTCATCATAAAAGGTATCTATGATAGAATTAAGGATGTAGGTCTCAAATTCTAGGTCTTTGTTCTGATCATGAATGCCCTTATGCTCTGAAGTAGCTTCATCCTCTTTAAACTCTTCTTCAGCCAGTACCAGCTCCTCAGTAAGGGCCTTTTCGATAGCAGCTTCCCCGACTTTGCTCATAAATTCAGCAAATATGTCGAACCCTGGGATGACTTCCCCAGCCACCAGGAGAGGTTCCGGAGTCCCATTATATGAATGCCCGGTGCCTTCCTTTACAAAGATTTCCCACATAGTCTTTTTTCTAGCCACGGTTTCCTCCTCCTTTTCTTTAGACCTGTTCGACATACCCATCTCTTTCCCAGCTTTGTCAACCTCTTTGAACCCTAACTCGTGCTTCAAAATAGGTACCTTATTTGCTACAAACCTTGAAGGTCCGCTCTGATCTTTCCCTAATCCTATGTCGGGTAGAAACTTCATATTGCGCATCATTCTCAGAACCTTTTCATCCATCTCATCTTCATAGATCACACAGACTTCAAAACTAAGGCTAAGGGAAATCTCCTTGGGGATCAACTTCAATGCGGCTATGGCGACTTCAGTTTCAGCTGAGATGGTGATAACCCTCCCTTCGTGTGGAAACTTAAACTTTTGATGAACAATGGATGGAACGCCAACCATGGAGTGAAACCATGGCCTTCCCAATAAAATAGCAAAGGTTACCGGGATATCAAGCACATGCAGGTCAACCCAAACTTCTATAGGCCCTGTTCTGACTAACGCCCTGAAAGTTCCCTCCACAGATCTTTTGGTGTCATCGTAAGCCTTGATAACTACTTCAGAAGGCTTTAAGTCAGCTATCGTCAGCCCTAGCTTTGGCAGAATCTTCAATGGACACACATTGATGGCAGAACCATTATCAACCATCACGCAACAGGTCATCTTCCCTTTTACCTCGGCTTTGATAAGCAGGGCCTTGTGGTGATCTCTCCCTTCTAGAGGCAAATCGTCATTGGAAAAAGTTATCATTCCTTGAGGAGTTTCCGTTAGTAACTGAACCATCTGTTCTGGAGTGGAATTAGTGGAAATTTTCCTTTGGTCTAGTGCTAGGACCAGGGCTTCCCTGTGATCCCTAGAATGCATGAGTAACTCCCAAACACTGGCAATAGTCTCTCTGCTTTGTTCTACCCCCTTTCCCTTTTCTGCACTTCCTGCCTTTTTGGGCCCAGTATTAGTAACCTCGATTCCTTTTCCCTTCTCTTCGACCTTCCCCACGGACTGATTCTGCTTACACCCCTCGTTGTCCCATAGGTTAACTTGTTCTTTGCTTTCATCATCGAAACTCCATATGTCCAAGACTTGCACCTATAACTCTGTGGGTTGTTCGCTTGTCCTTGAATTTTCAAGCTTGACTTGTCGGGAATTATGAGAGACATCAATGAAGGAGTTTAGTACTTATTCTTCTGTTAGGCTAGAGTTGACCATCAAAATGGATGGGTTAGGAGGTGGTACATTTTGGTAATTGGGTAATGGGTTGGTTTGAGTGTTTGGTTTTCTATTTTCTGGTTCGGTGATTTTACCTTAGTTTATCAAATCTTGGATTTCATGCTTTAACAGGGCGTAACTGTCTGTGTCATGCCCGATGGTTTAATGAAATTTACAGAAAAGCTTTGGGTTGGCTCCAAGCAAGGGTTGTTGCGAAGGCAAAGGTCGTAACAGGTTCTTCTCAATGAGCTTATCGAGGACTTTGGATATAGGACGTCCTATATTAGAAAATCTCTGGGGCTGTCTAACCGTACTGACTTGTACATTACTGCTTGGTGGTCGAATGGCATGAATCTTAACATTACTGCTCAAGCTAGCACCCTCTTTGCCCCCAAAACCTCTTCCAAAGAATTTCTTCTCTTGGGCCAAATTTGATTCTTTCTGGACCCCAAATCTGTATAACTCTTCAAAATTTCTGATCCCCAAATCCCTCAATTTCCTAGATAATGCGGGAACACACCCTTATATTGCCAAGACCAACTAGTCGGACTCAGCTGGCCTATGCCTTATCAAGGACAATTTTCCCCTCCAACGAGTCAGGTAATCAGCAAAAGGCTCGCTAAAGTTCTACTTGGTATTCTGCAAATCTCTCAAGGACAATTCTAGTTGGACGTTGAGACCATATTGCTTAATAAAAGCAGTGCACAGTTCTTTCCAATCCAATTGAACATGCGGTTCCAAGGTGTAATACTAACGAATCGGCGCTCCTTCCAATGAAATAGGGAACTGCTTAACAATTTGGCTCTCAGTTAGCTCAGTAGCCTTCATGTATGTTACATATTGCTTCAAATGCAAATGGGGATCCTCAGAACTAGTGTACTTCTTCATGTCTGGGAATTTAAACTTATGGGGCAGCGGTTCATCACCCTTTTCCAAATTCAGATCGTAATCTATGGGGGTGACCATACCCTTCTCCTTCATCATCACCTGCATTTGGTTCATCACTCTAGTCATATTCTTAGCCCACTCGGTTGACCCACATCCTTAGCTTGGATGACATTTCTTTGATTCCCCGGATTGGCCAATACCGTTACATCATCTTCTTCCCTTCCCCCTCGTCAAGGTTAATCGGATCGATTGGCGGTGCATTGGGTGGCTGTGTTGGCTAACCTTCTCTGATGAGCTTAGTAATCTCCCCCATTATTTTCCTTATTATAGCCTGGGTTTTCGCTATTACTTCTTCTTTCCACCATGCCCTAAACTCTTCTGTATCAAACCCTCCTGCCATTCCTAATTCTGAATTTCTGATTAAACGACCTGAACTAGTTTGGACCCACCCCGCTGAGCTTGAAGGATCTATGGCGCTGTAAAACAACTGGTTAGAATGATGCATGACGTGTATGCATGATATGCGAGGATTCTTATTTAGAAGTAACAAGGTCACACACGAAAAGATATACAAGATCAAAACACATAACTTAAACGTGCAAACTTCCACCCTTATTTCTCCCACACACGTATTCAATGGCGAGTATCTTGTCCTAGGATTTTCGGCCTGGGTTTTAATTATCAGCGGGGGATAATAAAACTGACGTATGCAAGAAAACTCTCAAAATGATTCAGACAAGTAATGGTTCCTTTAAATAAAGCTCGAGTCCACTTTCTATGAGCCAAGATCCTTAGCGCCATAAACTTTGCTTGTCAAGGCCCATTTAAAATGGGGTATGAGTAGGCATGAGAGGCTTTTGTTGACTAGCTTATTTATAATGGGCTTTGGTTGGACACAAGGGCTCATTTTATTTTGGATTGCTTATTGATGGGCTCGAGATTTATTTTAAGGGTCCATTATATGGCATAATACACATGCATGTGGGAAAATTCCTAAGGATAGTTGCTAAGTCATTATATGGGCTTAAGTCTTGGGTAAAAAGGCTTCGGCTCCCACAACGATATACAACCATATATGTCTCCCCACTCAAGGGTCAAACAACGTGGATTAGTACGTGTCGTGAGTGACAATAATCAAATTAATTGAAATGTAGGTAGCGAAGTACTGACGATTGTCGGGTTTATTCGGGACTGAAGTGCTCATTGTGTGCAAAATGTGTAGTGAATGCATAAATGCAAGAAGAAATAAGAAAATAATTAAAGATGATAAAACACAAAACACTGGAATCAGTTTCTCGATCCCCAGTGGAGTCGCCACTGTAGGCGGCGGGATTTAGCGCACGCCCCAGTGTTTGGTGACCACGGCACTATGTGGGCTTGAGGCCCACTAGGAATACGATATAGGTCATGGGCCTATTTGGAGATAGAGTCGCCACCCGGATAAAAGTCGGGACACACTTTACAGTAACTGGATCCCACGGAGGTCCCCAGAAGCCGTCATCAGAGATCGGGTTCGGAAACTGGGTATGAGCGTTTGAATGCTCACCCAATGTTGCGGTTGGCCTCCGTTTGTGTTTTGCATTTTATTACCGTTTAATTATTTAATTATTTCCTCATTTACCACAAGTAATGAAATTGCCTTCAGATAATTGCCAGATTTTATAATTAAGTCCGAGTTTGCACATTAGTCCAATTTCATGCCTTTAGGTCCCTTTTAATTTTGAATGTATGGTTGTAAATTATTATTTATTTTAGAGACAAACCTAGAATATGCTAAAGACTCAGTTACACACACAAGCAAGGACATACAAAATGATGAACATATCAAGTTTAAAGTGCAGATTTCATACCAAAATGAGAGGCCCTCAGAGCTACTTTGATTGAGGTCCTTGCTAGGATGTGGTATCTCTCCTTAATATAAGTATCTTCCTTCCTCTCTTATAGGAAAGTGGACCTCCTCTCTTCAAAACTTCCTCCCCTTCTTCAGTACGTTTTCTTTTTTTCCTTTTCTTTCTTTCTTTCCTCCCTTTTTCCCAGAGCTCCTTTTTTTCCAGAGTTCTCTTTTTTTCTCAACAACCTCCCCCTCTTTTTCTCTCTCTTTTTCCTTTTATCCCTTAGCTTCCCATGTCCCTAAGCTTCCTAGCCCATCATGAGCTTTCCTAGCCTTTTTCCTTTTTCCAAAGTCTTTTCCTCACGTAAGAAGAAAGTCTGAAGAGTGGGGCCCGCACCACTTGATTGTCATGATTACAGCTGCATTAAATGCAGCTATAAGTGGGCTGCCAGAGGGGCGGCGCCTCATCAGTGAGGCGATCGCCTCATGACACAAAGGTGGTACCCCTTTGGCCCGGGCCTGTGCTGGGCCGAGCGGGCTTAGGCCAAACTTGGGTAGTTGGGCTCGATTTTGGGTTTTCGAAGCTTTAGATTTTCAAGTCCACTTACCACTTAGAGATTCAGGCTTCATCCTCATGTCCAAGTTCACATTCTCATCATTGGGCTTGACAGCGGACCGATCAAACTAAGCAACCCTAATTCGGCCTCTAACACGAACTGATCGAATCGGGTGTCTACAATTAGTTTATATTTATTTATTTTGACAGTTAAATTGTGATAAATAATTATATTGTCATTAAAACTTGATAGTTTTTTTTTTCAACAATTAAAACTTGATAGTTAGTATGCCATACTTTGTCATAAAATATCCTTCAAGTATTTGATGACACAATATATATCATGTCGTCATAAAGGCACAAAAATTGATGGCGACAGCTACTGTAACTTAAACATTATTTTATATTTATTTTCATCTTTTGATGAGTTTATGACAAGTAATTATTTTATCATTAAACACTAAATTTCAGTGATTATAATCACCCTATTTATAGTGTTCACAGGTAGATTTGGGTCTAAAATTAGCCCGTAAAAAATCAATTCAAAATCGGGTAAACATCAGTTCAAAGTTGGTTTAAATTTTTTTGAGCCGTAAACTAACAGTTTCAAACTAAAATTACCAGTTTAACGATTTTGAACCATTATATATATATATATATATAACGGTTCAGAACCGAACTGGTGGTTTCAGTTTGAAAATACTGATTCATGATTCAAAAAAATTTAAACCAACTTTAAATTAATTTTTACCCAATTATATATATATATATAATTAATCTAGTTTGGAATCAGAATCAGCCTTTAACTGTCCAAGATATGGTTTAAGTTTAGTTTCATAAAACTTCAAATTAAAATCGTTCGGTTTCGAATTGTGACCACCCTACTTCTTTCATTAAAAGATTTTTCTTTAAAATTTTGTTGGTGAAAAAATATTTTTAATTGTCATAAAATAAAATTAAAAAAAGTTGGCGATAAATTGTATAATAATAGTGACAAATAATACATATATCACAAAAACAATTGTTGGGGTAATATTTTATAAGCTCATAAATATTAGTCATAAAAAATTTTCTCCAAAAGTTAAAGGCAAAAATTATATTGCAAATAACATTATGACAACCACAAATTATTGTTATTAAATAAATTTATTATTCACATCGTAAATCGTCATCGTAATATTGTTTTAATGACAATACTTAATTTAACATCAATAAATATTGAATCGTGATAATATTTAACATATCATTAATAAAAGTATGATTTATGACACAAATATGTCGTCATTTAAAGTGATTAGTTTTTGCTAATTTATCTTGATATTTAAATTATGACGATTAATAATATTGCCAATAAAAAGTGGTAGTCAGTGACGTTAACATTTGTTATAAAGAACTTTTAAATATTTAAATACAAAATATATCATGTTGTCATTAAGGTATAATAATTGATGACTTTAATTTTTTTTGGATAGAAAGTAAGGAGGGGGGAGATTTGAATCTCTCATCTCAATAGAAAGTTGATCTCATTATTAGAATCAAATCAGCTCAAGACGAGTAACTTAATTTATTTTTTACTTAGAAATGTTGTTTTTAGAATTTATATCCATGACTTTTAAATATCATGGGTAACATTTTTACCACTTAAATCAAATAGTGGGTGGTGATGACTTTAATTTGGACATTGAAAATTTATTTTATATTAATTTCATTTTTAATCAATAAATAATCCTTTTGTTATAAAAAGTAAATTTTTTAGTGAGAAAATAAAGTGTAATTATTTGTGATGAGTTCGTCATCAAAAGATTTTTCTCCAAAATTTTGACGTATTATTTTATCTCCAAATTTAATTGTGACAAAATATTTATAATTGTCATAAAATAAATAAATTGGTGATGAATCAGTATATTAATAGTGATAAATAATATATATACATCGTCTAAACAATTATTGTAGCGACAAATATTTAAAATTGTCATCATTAATTAATCAAGATTAAATGACGAACTTAGTTACATAACAAGAAAATGTGTTACCAAATATATAAATTCCCGCACTTATAGTTGGCTACAGCAATATGTTGTCCGAGTGCATTTAATTTGTCGCCAAACTTCTCCTTTATTAAATACTATTCAGCCTTTGTAGGATAATACATACTCATAATTGTGAGGAAGTATGTCACATTAATGAGGAATGAAAAAACTAGCCATTGCCTTTAATTGTTGACTGTTAGAGGCTTGACATGTCACTCATGAGTAAGTATAATCATAATCGTGGCTAGTGTGCTCACAATTGTGCTAAAGATCGTGAGGAACACTAGAAGCTAATATTCTTTTGAGGTGCTGACGATCATGAATAAGGCATGCTTGATCACAATCATGGGGATACTAGTGAAGAGCATTGTGAACTTGAGTACAAGAGGCCTTGATGGTCACTAGCGACCTAGATGTCTTCACAATCATGATTGAGGTCGTGAGGAGCATTGTGACTTGATGCTTGTGAGGGCTTGAACAATCACAAGTAGACATGGTAAGATTATGATCATGGGACTGATCATGAAGATCATTATGTTATTCTAAAACTGAGGGCTCTGTGGCTCATGATTCTGAGGCACTTTACCATAATTGTGTTGTGCATAATCACAATCATGGGATTCATTGTAAGGAGTGCTGCAAACTTGAAAAATTTATGTTCAAATGATTATTAATAAATGCCTATTTTATACACACTTTAGCACTCGAATTAGTAATTTTGTTAAAGTCAAAACATGAATAATTATACATTCATCGTTTGCCATTTGATTTTTATATGTCATTTGCTTCCTCATTCTTTAAATGTACATTTTTTCCATTGCTAATTAATTACTATGCCTTTGATGTAATAGGAGAAGAATTCACGTTTCCATGAAAAATGACGATCCTGATGACGATGAGTTCTTTTTTTGGTAAAGAGCAAATAACATTGTAGAGAAAAGCTCCAAGGCTACAGCATAGATAAGTCAAAGACTCCGGCCCAAAATAACGAGCTATGGAAAAACGACATAACTCCAGCTTAGAGGGGTAACTAAAGATGGTTACCTCTATAAAATCTCCTAGCAAAACTTAAAAACCTCAATCCTAATCCAAGTTTCATAAGAGACTAAGGCTAAAAAAGATAGAAACCTAAGCAACTATAGATGAAAAACAAACGACAACCTAAGGATATAAAAACTGCAGATATAAATCCTTTACAAATTGACTAAAAAAGCATTTGCAGAGGCTAAAGCACTGACTTAATCTAGGTGGAGACTCCCACCACCTTCAAGTTCATCATTGTTCTTATAAGAAACTGTAGTCTGGTTTAAGCTTGCCCCTCTGCCTCAATTGGGCCAAGCAACTGCTCCTTTGTCAACGGGCTAGTTTGTGTAAACTAATTCGGTCTATCTTTCTTAGCCCTTGGGCCTCCTAATCTTGAGCTGGCATTGCTTTCCATTGTTGTTAGAGCGTCATCCCTCCCATGTTAAGGTAAAATGGCAGGTTTTTTTGTAGGGGTAGCCTCCTCCCTTGCGTAGTTTAGCTTTGCTAGCTTGCTTTTTGCTACTATATCATCCACCATTTCCTTCGCTTTTGAGCTTTGGCCACTACTAATTGACAACTTTTTGAGTTTGTCAGAGTGGATTCTTGTTGAGATCCTATAATGGTATTACTGCTTGTAATGTCGTTGTCACGGCTGCTAGCATCAGGGCCACTTTCCAATAACAACTGGTTACTCTTCTTAACCATAGGTTTCAAGGAATAGGCTTTGCTTAGCCGATAACTGACATTTTCATTCCAATGGGGGTTGTCGTAAGCTCCGATTCTTACTGATAATGCCCTTATTTAAGGACCATAGCCTAAATTGTTGTTCACCCCGTGAGTGCGTTCCTCTATAATAGTCATATTGTAGTGGTTGCCTGTGCTATGGTCAAATAATCCATATAGAAAGAATATTGAAGGCAGCCGCTCATACTGAATAAAAAAACTCATTGGCTTTTGTTTTCTCTTTGGTTGATGAACTCCTTTGGCAATGGCTTTCTTAGGTCCACTTTTACTTTCATTCGCATCATTGGCTCGTAATCGTTGTCCATGCAAACTGAGTTTTCATTTAATGTCAAGCCAGTGAAGATCTTATTGGCTATTACCTCTGCATTCTCTTTTGAAATTTGTGCTAGAGGGAGGCCATAGATGTGAACCCATAATTTTTTAATGGTTGAGCTCTAATTCTTCCTCTGTGAGTTCAAGGTTCCACTCTTTTAGAACAATGAGGATAGCCTATGGCCTACCTCCCTTAACCTTTTCTTGTTCTTGTTTTATTTTAAACTTAAAAAGAAAAACATTGTTGCTCTTTAGATTTTTCACCTGGACTGGATTTGGGATTGCCCAAATTTGAGCAACAACTTGAGATACAACTGTTGCAGTATATTTTATTGTGGCAAGGATCTTCCCCACCAGTGTTTCCTTATAGCGATGGTATGCTTTCTCTAGCGTGTTAGTTAGCTTTAATGCCACCACCTGCTTGGTTCTATTTTCCCTATCCTCTTCCAAGCTGTGCTTGTTCGGCTCTTCTATGGAAAATCGATTGACTGTTGCCTTTTTAGATGGCGAACGGACAAACTGAATATAGGATAGAACAAACAAAGCGGGATAATTGAACTACGAAATGTTCACTACTACATTCCAAAACCTAGAGAGCACTATTAAGTACGATTTGTGTATGATCTAAATTCTAATAGGACCAAATTATATTCACACAACTGGGACTGGATTTGGGATTGCCTAAATTTGAGCAACAACTTGAGATACAGCTGCTGCAGTATATTTTGTTGTGGCAAGGATCTTCCCCACCAGTGTTTCCTTATAGCGATGGTTCGCTTTCTTTAGCGTGTTAGTTAGCTCTAACGCCACCACCTGCTTGGTTCTATTTTCCTTATCCTCTTCCAAGCTGTGCTTGTTCAGCTCTTCTATGGAAAATCGATTGACTGTTGCCTCTTTAGATGGCGAACGGACAAACTGAATATAGGATAGAATAAACAGAGCGGGATAATTGAACTGCGAACTGTTCTCTACTACGTTTTAAAACCTAGAAAGCACTATCAAGTACGATATGTGTATGGTCTAAATTCTAATAGGACCAAATTATATTCACACAACTGGACAATTGATTTTTTTTTTTTTTTTTTTTAGCTAGACAAGGAGATTTTACTACATGATGCCTTCTATCTAAATTTGGACTTCCTTACATACAGTATAGATTTCTTAAATCATGTGATCTTTTTACTCTGTTAGCATGCATTCTCGTAATTTTTTTTCAATCCTCCTTTGTCTACATGAATTGACACCATTAGCTCACATGTAAAAAAAAAACATGTGATGCAATTAGAAAATTGAGGTTTTTCTTTCTTAATTAGATAGTCATATTAAATATTATAAACTGTGTAATAAAAGACAAATTCTCTTCATTTAGATTAATAATATCAAAATTTAAATTTTACATCTTAAAATGTTTAAAAATAAGTTACCACTTGGCTACATAAATTGAGTTCTCTAATAAATGCATCAGTTGCTCATATGTTGAAAAGTTTACACCCTTTTCTAACATTCTATTTGGATGAGGTGAGATGGTGATTCGTTAAAGAAGGTAAGGAATGATAAGGATAAAGAAGGTAAGGAAGGAAAAGATATATTACTAATTATTGTTTGGGAAGAAGTAAGGTGAGGTAAGATTATATTAACAGAGATTATGTATTTAAAAGATAAAAATATCATCAGTTATGTAAAATATTATTTATTTTATTTAACTCAAATAATAATAAGGGTTATGTCTTAATCTAATTTAAATAATATAATTGTTAGCAATTATTTTCCCAGCTGACATATGCCATTTATTCATATATTTTTAGGGATATTTTAATTAATTTTATGTGATTTTAGATTATAGTTTATTTAATCATTATTAATTTTATTTGCATTTAGTACGATTTTATTAAAATCACATCTTAAATTAACTTTGCATATTTTGAATGTTATCTTTTGTTAATTAAACATGTTTTAGTGTCTAATTAGGTTTTTGTTTGCAGTTTGAATAGTTGAGCCCTAATACACCTGAGCACATGGCCATGCTGCAGGCCATGCTAACTAGCACACCCGAAAGCATGGCCATGCATCTAAAATTACCCAACACATTCATGCACATGGTCAAGCCATGAAGAAATCATATCAAACAGCAAGCATGGCCATGCCAATTAGCACATCACGAGCATGGCCATGCTACAGGCTATGCATCAAAGATTAATCAACACATTCGCGCATACAAGGTGTACAAGCTCTCGTGCCGATGAGCACGTCCTGGCCACACAGTCATGCCATTAGCCATGTACTAAAGTAGTCCCAACACCCTTGCGAGCACAGTTATACTAGCCCCTTGTCGTTATGGTCCAAGGCACGACTATGCAACAGGCACGACCATGAAACAAGGCATGCGCCCTACACACACGTATGCACGATCATGCAACAAGCCACGCTGCTAAAAAAAAAAGCTTTTAAAATATAAGGGTATTTTCATATTTTTAATTTATAATCAGATATATACTTGAAAAAAAAACTTAACCCTCCTTTCCCTTCCTTACACCCCAAATCAGGGGTGTAAGCAATCTGTGTGGTTTTACAGTACGACAAGTTCTTCCATCCCCTCCCTTCCCCATTCCTCTCCCTCATTTTCTTCCTCCCAAACAAGATAAACAAAGACTTTCCCTTTCTTCCCCCTCCTTCCCCTTCCCTAACCCCTCATCCCAACAACATAAGGTTGTTTAGAAAGCACAATTCCCATACTACATTTGGGAGCATCAATCTGAAAATGGAGATAGGATCATCAGATTATATATTTCATGCAATGTTGATTTTTCAAAAATTCAGAAAATAATTCTTAAAATAATTTCAAATCAAAACCTTGCGAAGAAAAAAACATTAAAAGAAAATGCTCCAAATAGCTTACAGATGTGAAGTTCATTGGTTCCATAGTGTTCCACTACCGAATTCGACTCAGACAGGTTCAGACTAACCATGTCAACAAAAATTATGTGCCAGGATCAACATTTTTCAAGATAAATTTTTGGAACCTTTACCAACACAAAATGAATTAACTTATAAATTTAGAGTTTTTTAAATTAATTAACACAAAATTAATTAACTCAGAAAATTTCAACTTTACTATAAGTTAAGAGTTTTTCAACATTTTTCAAGATATATTTAAGAATTTGTCAAAAGGTACAGAGCAAATAGGGAAAAAAATTATGTTAAAAAAATGGGGAAAAAAATCATTCAGGTTTAGCTTGATGACATGACACCTGCAAGGCTTAATGGTTTTGCTGCATAACAAGATAATTGAAATCTAAACCATCATAAATCGTCTAAAACTGTTTCGGCTACAAGAATGGGCTGTCCGGTCATGGATTTTCCTACAAAACTTCACCCATGAAATTTATCTCAAAATTTTACGACTAATTTACTGCTGCATCTCTTTTCCTCTCTCCATCGTGCTCTTGCTTGGTTCTATTCGACCATTTTTCCCTGGTTTGTTTTAAACATATTTTTATTATTTAATTATATTCATACTCTCTTTGATACAAAAAATTTAAAAAAAAAACCCTTAATTGGAAAAAATTGGAAAATAAAAATTCATATTTAATTTATAAAAATTTTACTTATTTATTTTATAACTTTAAATTTATCATATTTACTTAATTTATATATTATTTTCATATAACATTTTTTCTATTGAATGTATTATAAAAAAATTATCACTAATATTTTATATTTGCTAAATATTCATGTTTGAAGGTATTTTATAAAAAAATTATGTATGTAAATTATTCTATTTTATTCAAAATTTAAAATAATTAAATAAAATATATTTTAATTTAAAGTTTGCACATTACTAAATCTACGACTAATTAAATATAATACACTAAACATTGGTGATAACTTGTTTCTGTAACTCTTGAGTTGGAATCCTGCAAGTGACCAATGAAGAGTAAGGTGAGAGGTGTGGAGGATCCCCACAAAACCTTCGATGTATAAGTCAGAAAATATAGAGAGAGAGTTTAGAGAGATAAAGTGAGCAATAAGTATGAGAGAATATAATGAATGAGAATAAGGGATATGAGATCCTATTTATAGGGATATTGATGCTCAAACCTGAGAGGAATAGGATTTCTCTTTGATGAAAGTCTTATACCTATTAGGAGAGTGTTTCTTTTTATCTAGAAGTCACCTTAATTAGGAATTTTTTCCTATTTATCTTGGATGTTCTTCTCTTGCAATCAACCTTG
The DNA here is from genome assembly GCA_947683625.1 of Mallotus nudiflorus. Classification (NCBI taxonomy): domain Eukaryota; kingdom Viridiplantae; phylum Streptophyta; class Magnoliopsida; order Malpighiales; family Euphorbiaceae; genus Mallotus; species Mallotus nudiflorus. The sequence continues at coordinate 4,416,391 of CANTUR010000283.1, read as the reverse complement.
AATAGGAAAATAAAAATCTTAATTAAATAGGAATATGCATATGGGGTATTAAGAGTCCCCCCCAAAAATATATTCGGATATTTATATCCGATATATCCGGGTCTATAAGGTAAGAAAAAACGTCACTGCATTTGACATGGAATGGTGAACTGAGTTGGCTAGCCTCAATCACAGGAAAAGATGAAGCTCGGTACCGAGTCTTAAGATCATTATATAAGAACATCAGGGAAGTGCCAGCTGGACTTGAATGACATGCAATAAAAATGCTTAGTATAAAGGATTAACCTGCCTATATGGGGACAACATGGCGGAACCAGTCATCACTGGAGTTTTGATAAAAGCGTTGTCCGAGTGTTATATAGTCTCGATGCATTAAACGTGTGGCCCGAGTGCAAAACCTCAGTACTATTGAAGCAACCTGAGGGCGCCAGCTTCAGTCACTGGACTTAGATGATCGAGGCTTAGATGCTCGGTGCTAAAACTCGAGGTTTACATGCTCGGAACCTTAGTACTATAGAAACGATATGAGGGTGCCAACTTCAATCGCTAGACTTACATGATTGAGGCTTAAATGCTCTATGCTATGATTAAAGGCTTACATGCTCGTAACCTTAGTACTATAAAAGTGACCTGAGGGTGCAGGCTTTAATCATTAGACTTTAGAATCTCAGTGTATTAGAAGCACGACCTGAGTGCCAATGGAGGAGACAATTGACAATAAGAGGAGCAGGATTAGCAACCGCCATGTCTTTTCATTTGCCTTTGAATTTTGAATTATGTAACCATTACGTCTATTCATGTGTTAGAAGATGAGATGTTTCAGCTGCCATAATAATAACTGCTCGATTAGTGGATCTTTCTCATTCCCAAAATTACCCTTGATGCTATAACAGAGATGAAAATGTTCATGAGGGCAATAATGGTTATTCCATAATCTTCTGCTATGCTTTAAATAGATAAGACTCATTCATATATTACATTTTCGCTTTTCATTTTGCCTTCATTCCTTGCTAAGTTTTTTCTTGGGTGTCCTAAAGCCTTTCTCTAATAAGCTTGCATCCTTCTTTCCAAGTGAAATTTGTTTTTTCCTTCATATTCTTCTTTTTTTATTTACTGAATAAGATCTATGGCTCCATGAGAGCAAGTTAACTTTAACTTGTTTGTCTCTAGGATAGATGAGGAGATGCTAAAATGGTTCTGGAGATGTTTTAGCATTCTTATAGATTTCACTCTACACACCGTAGATAAGAACTTCTGAACCAGTTGGAGGGGGGATTGAAGTTCCCTTTAGACCTTTTTATTAGGAGCTTTCTAAATAAGTACAACATAGCCCCTAGGCAACTTCACCCGAATAGCTATCGGATTTTAACTAGCTTTATAGAGTTGATGCATGAAGAAGGTAAATGTTATAACCCGAGTTTTTACCTTATTTTATTGTAAAATAGGATATGCAGTGTTAATAATTTTAAAATAATAATTGACTATTTCATTATCTTAAAAAATTGTTATCGATATTATTTTATGTTTAATTAATATATTTTACATAATTACATGTCATTACATTATCATTTTGGAAAATAGTATTTTATTAAACCTTTAATTTAGATCATTTATATTTTAATATTATTACTAAGATGAATTACATTATTGACCGTAATTTTTATGAATTATACATATATAGGCATGCATGAATAATATTAGGGTAAATAATTAAATTGTGTATATATTATATGTTTATTATGTGTATATATTGTATTTTATTTGTATTATATATATATGTATTTATGCATGTGTAATAAATGTGTGGTGTGTGTTTATTGTGTATATTATAAGGTTTATTATATTAATATATATATATATATATATATATATATATATATATATATATATATATATATATATATATATATACACACAAAAAAAACCCTATTTCTTCTCTTCTTCCTCTTGATCGTCTTCTTCCTCACCCTCACCGTTCGTTTCTCTCCGTTCAGAGTGCCTCTAGCTCTTCCACTGTCGACCACCTCCTCCTCCAGCAGCTCCACCACCTCTAGTCACCCTCTCCGACACTGACAACAGCTGAAGAACCAGGTTTGGCCAAAAGTTGGCCTCTTCGTCGTTCCTCACCATTCCGGCCATCAAAATTAATGATTCCGATGCCGTTGGACTCTTGAAACTCCATAGAGGATGATTCCAAGGTTCCTTTTGTTTGAAAATTCGATTTGGTAAGGTTTTGACCTTATTTCCATTTCCGGCCATCTTTGGTTCTTGAATTTTTTAACTTCATTCTTTGTGATTCAAGCTTAATTCCTTCACAAATATTGTTCCCCTTATCTACCTTTGAGAATTTTTGTGTAATTTTTGGAATTTATTTTGATTTTTGTGAATTTTTTATTATTTTATTATTTTCGTAAATTAATTAAATAAATTGTGAAATTGTGATTTTTAGTGTTTTTGGTGGTTGAAATTAATTTTAGAATTTAATTTTTAATTTTTGTGATTTATGTGTAATTTTTATAATTATATTTAGTTTATGTCAATTTTGGAAATATAGGTTATATATGTATTTTGTTAAAAATTATTGGTTAATTAAGTGTATTTGTTGATTTTATTGAATAATATGTTGAGAAAATAATTTTATAGTATTTATATAATTTTTATTGAATTTTTGAGTATTTTTAGTATATTATGTGCATTTTTATATACTAAGAGTATTTTGGTAATTTGGTAGTAATTTTGGTTAAATATTAAGTTTAATTGGTTTTAATAATTATTTGAGGTATAAAAATGATTTTTACAAATTATTTTCTAATTTAAACTAATTAATATTATTTTTCAAAACTTATTTTCAAATTATATATAATATACTATTTTTGTAAATAAATGGGTTTTTAGTAACTTTTAGTATGTTTTTGGACTAATTAAGTAATTTAGATTTATAAAATGAATTTTTATTAATATTTGTGAATTTATCGAGAAATATCAATTTTTATTAATATTATATTAATATTAGGGTTTTTAAGTAATATCGGTAAAATAATTACTTTTGGTGTTTTAATATTTAAATTTCTGTATTTTGGTACTTAAAGGATATTTTTGGTATTTATTGGATTTTAATATATTTATTGTATTTGTTGTGAATTGTGGACCTCGGTCGGTGGAATTTGCAGTTTGGGATCCCGACCGAGGGTTGTAAGAATATTTTTTTTTTTCGAAGTGTACTTTTCTTTCAAGACCGGCTCTACTTTTTAAGTAGAGAGATGTCCATTTTACAGAAGAGGTTCTGTCGAATTTTTGGTATAATTCTCGTAAAACGTGACATCGAGTCTAATTCTAATTATCTGTCTATGTTTAGAATTTTAGATCGAGTCTCTAGAAGTTAAGTTAGAATTATTCTGATTTCGTGTTATTATTTTATTATTAGTTGTGCCGAGATCGAGGCTTAGTAGACCAGGCCCGTCAGATCTATCTCGAAGAACGCACAACTGTGAGTTATTATAATATATATGCATTGCTTAGGTTGCATGTTTTAGACTTCTATGTCTTAAATATAAATTTTTGCATAATTGCCTATTTGAATGTTTAAGTATATTTTAGGTATACTTTTAATATATTTTTCGGTATATTATGAAATAAATGCATGTTTTTTTAATTAAATCTAGCTTATTTTCAAAGATATTGTTGGTTTAATTTAATATATTCCATGATTTATTTGAGTTGATTATAGGTATATATACCTGAAATATACTTAGTTTATTTTAGGTATATTTATGGCATATTTCTAGTTTATTTGTTTATTTTAAATGTCATTATGCATCATTTATTTTTCTGAATGTATGTTTTAATATAAATGAAGGATATCGATAGAACGTGCTTTCTAGTGGGCAGCACTAGGACTATGTACGTACCGGTGCGATAGATTAGAGTTAAGTGAAAATTAATTATGGTAATTATGATTGATTGATTTGATTGAGGTTAATGTGATTGAGAGTGTGATTGCTGGAGTTCGGTTGACCAAGTGTCTCGAGGCCAATCACACTGACAGTCAGACTGCTGGAGCTCAATCAACTTAGTGTCTCAAGGCCAGTCTACTGTCCATATGGATTAAGTGAATTTACTTGGATTTAAGTGAGCTTATATAGCTAAAGTACTTTCTATTGGTATTGAGGTTGCGATCATTTAGGGTTCTATTTGATCCTTCATAAACTGATGATTTTCAGTATTAAAATGATTTTCATTACATCTGTGTGTATTTGCCTATACATATATTTATTATATATACTATTGAGTGTCTGCATTTGACATTTAGTTATGTGTGTAAATATATTATAATAATTCATTCGGTAAGGTCTGACTCCCCTCCGTTGATATTTTTACAGGAGAGTCTTCATCTTCAGACCTCAGCAGTAAACTTGTCTATCGAATTTCTTCCTCTCCGGCTTTATTATGTAAATCGCTTACTTAAGTTTTATTTTGTACTCTAGATACTGCAGTAGTAGTTGTATTTAAATTTGTTGAGAGTTGTATTAGTATTTATGCATGTATAAGGATACTACTTCAGAGTGTTTATCTAAATATTGTATTAAAAGATTTCTATTTATGATATATATGATATGATTTTATATTACTAAAGGATGTTGAGAATTTATTTTAATATTTCAGATTTAATTTCTGCTGTATAAATATTTTATTTTATTGCATACTTTTCTTTTAAGGCTTGCTATGGGTTCTAGATTCGAAAGAATTCATGTTCCCTAGCGCCGATCATGGCCCCCTATTTTGAGTCATGACGATAAAGAACCAGACCTGGATGTCCTGTGATACCTCTACAGTTTGAATAAGAAAAAGGGAGAGCTGATGTTCTCTTTATAAGCTATTCTGAACCATAGCCACTTCGTCAAGCTTTCAGATCTCCATAAGCAGTGGAGACATAGGTTTTTTATCATTGAACACCATTTGGACTTTGTAAATGTCCGGTGGATATGGTTTGATGACTGCCATAAGGTGAAGCAACCTTTAAGGTTATTTGACGGGAATACAGAGATGGTCATGAGGCTTCATCTTCATGGCATAACCAATGCTAGATTCACCGATAATTTATCTAGAAGATATCTTCAGAGAGTCTGCCCTAACTATATATAGCTCAGTAGTAAGTTTTAAGATTCTAAAGGTATCATTTTGACTTTTGTTTTTTCATTTTTATTTATAGATGACTGACTTTTTTGCCTTTGCAAATGAGATTCGACTTATAGATGATGAATTAAAGGCTCAAGAGGATGTGCAGATCTCTTCTCCTACATCCAAGCCTATTGCTCTGGAGGTGCCAACTAAAGCCACACCCAGACAGAAAGGAAAATTAGTGGCTGAGTCTTCCTAGGTAGAGAAGTCTGAGGGGTAGAATAAATGAACACTGGATAGAGACTCGGATGCTGAAGAGCTGTGTGAAGAAGTCTTTGTTAAGCGCCTGAAATTGTTCGGGTGTTCGAATATGAAATCCTAGATCTTGAAAAAGATGAAGCCTCTAAGTGTCTTGAATGCTCAAGTGAGGGACCAATATGCCAAGTCTCTATGACTTTCAATAGATATCCAGTGCTGGATGGATTTGGATAAAGAGGAGTTGTACAACTCTATAATCGGGCATTTATTGGAGGTATTTGTCTTTTGTTTTATTCACTTCGTGCTCATGTATTTCAAAGTTAATAATGTTTGTCTCTTCTTTCAGATGACTCAGGCTTTGATGCTAGTGAATGACAACTACTATTATCTCAAGAGCCAGTACATCTTGAAGGAGATGGAGGTTGGTACTATAGCCATCAATTTTAAAAAGAAATTAAAAAAGGCAAAGGTGAAGACAGTACTAGAGCTCTACCAAACCAAACACGTAAAGGCGAGATCTGAGGCTGAGGCGAGCCAAAAAAGGGTGGAGGAGTTGGAGCACAACCAAGGTCAACTAATAACAAAAATTGAAGAGCAAGATTCATGGATTACGGCTTTGGAGGAGAAGCTAGCTGGAGCTGAGAAATCCCATGAATATGATAAAAGAAGCTGTCTGAACATGGTTGGGGGGTTTCTCAAAGCCTACAAGTTTGAATGTCTGAGAGTCTTGCTCGCCTAAAACCTAAATTTGGACTTCTCAGACTTGGATAAAATAACAATCGCTAATTTGGCTAGTATTGCTGCCAAAGAGGATGCTCAGAGCAAGGCTTCTTCTAAGCGATCAAAGAATCCTAAAAAAATCAACTAAGACTACTGCTGATAAATCATCTGCTGAGCAACCAAAAGATTTAAAGCCTGCTGGGGAGATGTCTGCCAGTGTTGTATTCACTAAACCTGATCCAACCTTTATGTTCGAGACTCGTGATATGAGTCTCCCTTCCTTTAATACTCAATTGTAAATTACTTAGTTGATAATCTTTCTTTTATTTTTGGAACACTCTATAATACAATATTTCTATTAATAAATGAAATATTTTATTTGTTGAAATTTTGAGTACATTTATTAATAATATTTTTGGAAACCATCCGAGTTCCAATATCACTGCAACTCTTTTCCTTGTCTATCCTTGATCTTCTATGCCCCTGTGGTTATCTTCTCAGTGACTTGATAAGGACCTTCCCAGTTAGGTTTGAGCATACTTGTGCCGGAGTTACCTTTACTAATGTCAGCTTTGCTAAGTACCTAGTCTTCGACTTTAAAATGTTTCGGCCGGATGTACTGATTATGATATTTGATGATCCTCTGTCTCTAAGCTTCTGCAGCAATAGATGCCCGATCTCTCCTTTCTTCAAGTAAGTCCAGAAATATTCGAGGGTTGATGTTATTGACTTCTTGATCCAAATCCTCATTGACTCAGTAACTCACTGAACCAATCTCCATCAGGATTACCGCATCCATCCCATAAGTTAGTCTAAAGGACATTTCTCTAGTGAAGGTTCTAGGTGTAGTCCTATAGGCCCAAATAATATTGTTGAGTTCGTTGACCTAATTCCCTTTCTTCTCATCAAGTCTTTTCTTTAGCCCTTGTATGATGATTCTGTTGGTGAACTCAGTCTATCCATTTATTTATGGATGAGCCATTGATGTAAACCGGAGCTTTATTTTGAGATCAGAATAAAACTTTCTGAACTTCTTATTATCGAACTGCTTCCCATTATTTGTTATCAAGGTATGTGGTATTCCGAACCTGCAGATGATTTGTTTCCAGAAAAAGTGCTGGATTTGGGCTTCAGTAATGGTTAGTACAACCTCAACTTTTATCCACTTAGTGAAGTGGTCTATAGCCATGATTAAAAACTTCTTTTGGGAGGTTAAGGTAGGAAAAGGACCCAGAATGTCCATCCTCCATACTGCGAAAGGCCAGGGGATCCTAATCGGATACTGAGGGTGAGAAGGCTTTATGGTTGAGGCAGGAAAATTGTAACATTTATGGTATTCTTGAGTCAGTTTTTGAGTATCTCGAGACATGGTAGGCTAATAGTATCCCTGTAACAATGCCTTTCTGACTAATGAATGATGAGATTCATGTGCTCCATAAATTCCTTCGTGGATCTCCCTAAGCATATAATTTCCCTCTTTTAGTGATACACATTTAGACCATGGGTGTAAGAGAGACCATCTGTAGAGTTCCCCATGTCGAATGAAATAGTGTGTAGCCTTTATCTTTAACTTCCAAGCTTTTATCTTGTCTTTTGAAAGTACCCCATGTTCAAGATACTGAATAATCAGTTTCATCCATTTTGATACTTCCTGTATGTCTATAATCTCTAGGTCCTCAATGTTTGTCACGACCCAAAACAGGGGCCATGACCGACGCTAGGGAACAGGAATTCTTTCGAATCCGGAACCTGTAGCAAGCCTTAAAATAAAATAAAACATGCAATACTACTAATAATAACACAATTAAATAAAATATTATGCAGTGGATTAAAATCATAAATATCAAAATAATGTTTCCACCAAATGAAATTAAATCAAATCCTCATCTCATATATAAATAAACTTTTAATACAAGTTTCAGTTCAAATATTTAAAGTACATATCTCATATAAATATAATACAACAATCTCACAATCGACTATAACTACTGCAGTGTCTAGATTATAAAATAAAACTCAGATAAGCAATTTACATAAAGAAGCCAGAGCGGAAGAAATCCGGCGTACAGGTCTGCTACTGAGGTTTGATGAAGATGACTCTCCTGAAAAAATAGTCAACGAAAGGGTGTCAGACCTCACTGAGTGAATTACTATAATATATATACATGCATACTAAATGTCGATGCACACGGTCAAAAGTATATATAATATGTATGTATATAAGAAAATACACATACAGATGCAATAAAAATCATTTTATATATTTTTATTGAAAATCACAGTTTATGAAGGATCGAATAGAACCCTAGAAAATCGCAACCTTAAAACAGTGTTAGACAACACTCTAGCCATACAGGCTCACTTATTCCAAATATATTCCCTTATTCCATTTAGACAGTCGACTGGCCCCGAGACACTATGTCAACCGAGCTCCAGCAGTCTGACTGTCAGTGTAATTGGTCCCGAGACACTTGGTCAATCGAGCTCCAGCAATCACACTCCCAAATCATATCTCATTTATCAAATAATCAAATCCAATCAATACCCACAAATGGTTAGTAATATAGCCTAAATGCTATCAGTGTACCGGTACGTACTCGGTCCTAGTGTTGCCCACTAGGTAGCACATTCTATTGATATCCTTCATTAAAATATAAAACATACATTCATAAAAATAAATGATGCATGAATTTAAATAAAATAGCAACATAAACCATATATATACTATAAATATACCAAAAGTAAATCAAGTATATTTTGAGTATATATACGTTAAATAAATCCAATTAAATTATAAAATAAACTAAAAATATATTCAAAAACATTTTAAACATAATTCATGAATAAAACATGCATATAGTTTAAAATGTACCAAAAATAAACCAAAAGTAAACTAAAATAAACTTAAGTACTAATTAAACCATTATGCATATTTAATCAAAATAAAACATATATTTCTAAAATCATGCACTCTATAGCATATATATATAAAATAGCAACTCACAATTAGTGCGCTCCTCGAGATGGGTCTGATGGGCCTGGTCCACTAGGCATCGGTCTCAGTGCAACTAAACAAACAAAAATGACAAGAATCAGAATAAATCTAACAGAAATTCTAAAGACTTGATCTAGAATACTAGAGATAGAATTAGGATTAGAGCTCGACCGAACATCATGTTTTACGAGAATTCTACCGAAAATACGGCAGAACCTCCCCTGTAAAATGAACATCTCTCTACTCAAAGAGTAGAGCCGGCCCTGCAAAGAAATAAACGTCGAAAATAAACACAGAACACAACCACAATCCCTCGGTCGAACTCCACACTGCAATTCACCGACCGAGGTTCACAATTCATGGAATATTTATAAAATGCCGAAAATACCCTTATATACCAAAAATACATTTTATAAGTAGAAATTACGTAATCAACCCTAAAACACAGTAAAAACCGATAAAAACTCATTTATTTAGAAAAATCGTATATTATATATATAATTGAAAATAATTTACGAAAAATAGTTTTAATTAGTTAAAAATACTAAATAATCTGTAGAAATCATTTTTATACCCTAAATAACTATTAAAACCAATTTAATTACATTTTTAGCCAATTTAGGATAAGATTACCAAAATACCCCTATATATATATATACTAAAATTAATCCAAAAATTCACCAAAAATAATATAATTGCAAAAAATTAATTTTCTCAGCATAAATATCAATAATATCAATAAATATACTCAATTAACCAATTAATTTCAATTAAACACATAATTAATCCTATTTTCTCAAAATTACATAAACTATATAAATTCAAAATAAATACATAAAAATTCACAAAAATTCAAAATAAATTTCTATAATTCATTTAAACATATATATATATACCATAAAACATAATTTCATAATTAATTTAATTAATTTTCGAAAATTAGAAAATATTAATAAAATAATCAAAAATACCCAAAAATCAAAATAAATTCCAAAAATTCTAAAAAAAATTCACACATGAAGATTAAGCTAAGGGGAGCAACATTTGTTAAGGAATTTTTCATGAATCACAAGGAAAAACTCATAAAAAAATTCAAAAATTCAATATGGCCGAAATTGAAAAATCGAGAAACAGAAAAATTGAGGGAGTTAGAGCTCAAACTGAGGCTTGAATCAAGATCACAGAAGCTTGAGGAGCTCAAGGACACCGAAAACGCGAAGAATGATGGTCGGAGGAGGAAGAACGATGGGAAGCTTGAGTTTCGGCCAAAAATGGTGGAAATGGACTTGGCCGGCGTCAGGGAAGATGACAGGGACGGTGGAGCTGCTAGAGAAGACGGCGGCACACCAGGAGGCACTTTGAACGGCGGCAAATGGAAGTTACAGACAGTGAGGGCGAGGGTTGATGGAGAAGGGTCGGGAAAGGGGAAGAAGAAAATAGGGAAATTGTGTTTTTGTACATATATATATATATATTACATATATATATATATAATGATAATAACTTTAATACTTTATAACATAAAATATTAATATAATGCTTAGAAAAATCACACACCACATATGTAAAAATCAAATTAATATTATATACATTTACATATATATATATAACACACATTAACTTAATACAACTATATAATACATACTTACATAATTAAAACAATTACTAAACCCTAAAATTATTAAATGTATGAATGTATATGCATGTATATATATATTTTTTAATAAGACAATTAAAATAATGCATGGATTCATACAAATTCGTAAATTTATTTAAAATAATTAATATTAAATAATTTACGTGTCAATTTCCCCGAAAATAAAAGTTTCAGGAAAATTTTACGTAAAGCACTTAAAATAATATAAAACAATTAAAATAAGCTTTAAATAAATATCAACTCATAAAATATCATAAATATGTATAAAAATTATTAATACTGCATATCTCGATGCAGTATAAAAATATTTAAAAACTCGGGATATTACAGTGTTTGGCTTTATTAGTGCTTCAATGAGCTCAAGTTCTTTAAATGTCTAACTATCTTTAGTTGTTAATTTTGCCAGTAGATTAGCTTTAAAATTTTTGCTTTTGGGGATTTGGATGATCTCCCATTGTCCCCCCTCCTACTCCAGCTTCTTCAGGAGCTATCTAACTTTCTCGACATACTTGGCGATACTTGGGTTCTTAATCTAGAATGTCCTTTTAACTTGGTTAAGCACCAATTTTGAATCTGAGTATATCTTGTGATGTTTGGCTTTGACCTAGATAACCAGCTTTAACCCCATGATAAGGGCTGCATTGTTAGTGGCATTGTACTTTATATGGATTGTATTTCTGATAGTGAAATTGTGTGGCCCTTTGAGAATGATTCCATAATCGAATCCTTGGATTGATGAAGCTCCATCCATATAGAGCTTCCATTCAGGACTTTCAGAAGGAGTGAGATCTCCGCTATCATTTCTTATACAAAGTTTACTAACGTCTAAACTTTTATCTATTACTGAGGTTCATAGCTGATGTTGAATTCTCCGAGAAATATTGACCATTGAACTAGTCTGCCAGATGTCTCAGGTCATTGTAAAATTTTCTTTAGAGGGAAACTGGATTTTACAATGATTGAATGAGCCTAAAAATAGTGTTAGAGTTTACAGGATGTGTGGACGACAGCCATAGCTAACTTAACCAGTTTGGGATACCAGATTTTGAACCTTTAAGATTTTGCTGATATAGTATACTGGACTTTATTGACTTCCTTTTTCCTTCACTAGTATCGAAATAATTGACTCTTGACCAATAGAGAGGTATAGGTACAGTGTTTCTCTGGAAATTGGCCTGCTAAGTAGAGGTGGTGAGGACAAGAATTTTTTGATGTCTTCAAAAGCTACCTAACATTCTTCATTCCATACAAACTTTTTAGAATTTTTCAAGGCTCAAAAAAGTGGTAGACACTTCTTTGTTGAATAAGAGATAAAATGCCCTATGACTGTTATTCTGCCATTTAGCTTATGTAGCTCATTGATTGTTCTTAGAGTTTTCATTTTAAGGATGGCCTCCATCTTCTCTAGTTAGCTTTGATTCCCCTGTGGGATATCACGAATCCCAAGAATTTGCATGTCTTTTATAATATCCCGAGTTTTTAAAATATTTTAAATGTATCAGAATATGCAGTGTTAATAATTTTGTATATAATTATGATATTTTTATGAGTTGATATTTATTTAAAGCTTATTTTAATTATTTTATGTTATTTTAAGTACTTTACGTAAAATTTTTCCGAGAATTTTATTTTCGGGGAAATTAACATGTAAATAATTTAATATTAACTATTTTAAATAATTTCACGAATTTGCATGAACTCATATATATTTTTAAAGTGCTAAAATAAAGTGTATATATGTGTATATATTTAAATTAAACTAGGGTTTAATTAATTACCCTAACTTTTATTATTTATTATTTAGTTTTAATATTATTTAATTATTTTTAAGTGTATAAAATTATTAATATATTAAATTATATGTGTGTGTGGGAGTTTATATTATTATAATATATAGTGTGATTATATATATATACATATATACATAATATATAGTTTAAAAATCAAAAGTTTACCAAAATTACCAAACTGCCCCCGATCCCTCTCCTTCTTCCCCGATCATCCAACCACCTTCACTGTCGTCTGTTACGCCGTTTTCTTTCCATCAGTGTGCCTCCCGGTATGCCACCTTCTTCCTCAGCCATTCTTGCCACTTACAGTAACGGTTTCAGGCGTCGAAGGAGCTCATTTTGGCCAGAAAGCAGAAACTTCAAGCTACCATCGATCGACGTGATTCCGACCACCATTTTTGACACCGCCAGTCTCAATCTTCTCTTTGAGCTCCGGTGAGTGTGATTCCAAGCTTTTTTTTACTTAAAATGGTCTAAATTTGCCTAGGTTTCATTTTTGCAATTTCGGCCTATTAGGGTTCTTTATTTTTTTGAGCTTCAATTTGATTGATTCATGAAAAATTCCTTCACAAAATTTAATCCTAGTAGCTTAATATTCATGTGGAATTTAATCCTAGTAGCTTAATATTCATGTGGGAAGTTTTTTAGAATTTTTGGAATTTATTTTGATTTTTGGGTATTTTTTATTATTTTATTATTATTTTCTAATTTTCGAAAATTAATTAATTAAATTATGAAATTATGTTTATTGGTAAACATAGGTGTTGAAATGAATTATATAAATTTATTTGGAATTTTTGTGAATTTTTATGTATTTATTTTGAATTTATTTAGTTTATGTAATTTTGAAAAATAGGGTTAATTATGTGTTAAATTGAAATTAATTGATTAATTAAGTATATTTATTGATATTATTTAAATATATGTTGAGAAAATTAATTTTGTGCAATTATATTATTTTTGGTGAATTTTTGGATTTATTTTAGTATATTTATATATATAGTGGTATTTTAGTAATTTTACATTAAATTGGCTAAAAATGTAATTAAATCGGTTTTAATAGTTATTTAGGGCATAAAAATGATTTCTATAAATTATTTAGTATTTTTAACTAATTAAAACTATTTTTTGTAAATTATTTTCAATTATATATATAATATACGAATTTTCTAATAAAATGAGTTTTTATCGGGTTTTACTGTGTTTTAGGGTTAATTACGTAATTTATACTTATAAAATGTATTTTTATTATATAAGGGAAATTTCGGTATTTCTGTAGCATTCTGTAAATTGTGGACCTCGATCGGTGATTTGTAGTTTAGAGTCCGACCGAGGGATTGTGGTTGTGTTCTATGTTTATTTTTAAAGTGTATTTCTTTGTAGGGCCGGCTCTACTCTTTGAGTAGAGAGATGTTCGTTTTACAGGGAAGGTTCTGCCGGATTTTCAATAGAATTCTCGTAAAACGTGATGTCTGGTCGAGCTCTAATCCTAATTCTGTCTCCAGTATTTTAGATCGAGTCTTTAGAACTTCTATTAGATTTGTTATGATTCCTGTCATTTTTATTTGTTTAGTTGCGCTGAGACCGAGGCCTAGTGGACCAGGCCCATCGGATCCATCTCAAGGAGCGCAATAATTGTGAGTTACTATTCTATATATATATGCTCTAAGGTGCATGATTTTAGAAATTTATGTTTTATTTTGACTAAAAATGCATAATGGTATTAATTAGTACTTGAGTTTATTTTAGTTTACTTTTGGCTTATTTTTGGTATATTTTAAACTATATGCATGTTTTATTAATGAATTATGTTTAAAATATTTTTGAATATATTTCTAGTCTATTTTGTAATTTAATTGGATTTATTTGATAAACATACATGGTTTACTTTTGGTATATTTCCAGTATATATATGGTTTATGTTGCTATTTTATTTAAATTCATGCATCATTTATTTTTATGAATGTATATTTTATATTTTAATGAAGGATATCAATAAAACGTGCTACCTAGTGGGCAGCACTATGACTGAGTACGTACCGGTACACTGATAGCATTTAGGCTATATTACTAACCATTTGTGGATATTGATTGGATTTGATTATTTGTTGTGTGAGATATGATTTGGGAGTGTGATTGCTAGAGCTCGGTTGACTAAGTGTCTCAGGGCCAATCACACTGACAGTCAGACTGCTGGATCTCAGTTGACTTAATGTCTCGGGGCCAGTCTACTGTCCAAATGGATCAAGTGAATATATTTGGAATAAGTGAGCCTGTATGGCTAGAGTGTTGTCTAACACTATTTTGAGGTTACGATTTTCTAGGGTTCTATTTGATCCTTCATAAACAGTGATTTTCAGCAAAAATATATAAAATAATTTTATTGCATCTGTGTGTATTTGCTTGTATATATATTTATTATATATACTTTTGACTGTGTGCATTGACATTTAGTATGCATGTATATATATTATAGTAATTCACTCAGTGAGGTCTGACTCCCCTCTATTGACTATTTTTCAGGAGGGTCATCTTCATCAGACCTCAATAGCAGACCCTTACGCCGAATTTCTTCTGCCCCGACTTCATTATGTAAACTGCTTACCTGAGTTATATTTTTATAATCTAGACACTGCAGTAGTTATGGTCGACTGTGAGATTGTTGTATTATATTTATATGAGATATGTACCTTAAATATTTGAATTGGATTTGTATTAAAGATTTATTTATATATATGAGATTGAGTTGTTGATTTAAATACCGTGGTGGATTATTATTTAATTATTTATGATTTTATTTCCACTGTACAATATTTTAATTATGTTATTATTATTATTGCATATTTTTATTTATTTTTAGGCTTACTACGGGTCCCGGATTCGAAAGAATTCCCGTTACCTAGCGCCGGTCATGGCCCCATTTTGGGTCGTGACATCTTTACTCCAAAAATACACTTCTCTATATTTAACTTGATCTGGTATTGGTTCAGTGTTCGAAGGGTTTGGTCGGGGTCATCGAAATGTCAGTCTACATGTTAGCTCTTGACGATGATGTCATCCACATATACCTCCACATTCTTTCCAATTTGATCTTATAACAGATGGTTCTTCAACCTTTGATATGTTGCTCTAGTATTCTTCAGCCCAAAGGGCATAACTATGTAGCATTAAAGACCTTCATAGGTGATGAATGATGTCTTTTCCTGATCTTTTTTCTTCATTAGTATTTGATGATACCCTTGTGCAGCATCCGTAAAGATATATAAGCAGTGGTCGGTAGTGGAGTCTACCAGTTGATTTATCATTGGCAATGGATAGTTATATTTAGGGCATGCTCTATTGAGGTCGATATAATCCACACACATCCTGTATTTGCCATTGGACTTCTTTACCAGCACCACATTAGCCACCCATTATATGTGAGTGACTTCTTTGATAAATCCAGCTTCCAGTAACTTTTTTGTTTCTTCCGTGATTTTCTTCTGCCTTTAGTATGCGAAGGTCCTCTTTTTATGAACAATTAACTTTACACCTAGTTTAATGTTCAGACTATGTGAGGCAATCTGAGGATCTACTCCAGTGATTTTAGATGCTTGATACGTAAACTTTCCTGAGTGTTTAATAAGGACCTCGCTTATTTCGTGTTTGACTTCACTATTGAGCTCATTGCCGATCTTTACTATGTTTCCATCGACGATCTGTAATGTTTGAACCTTGTCAACTAGCTTAGGGTTGGCTCATTATTTTTTTATTTCCTAAGATTCCAAGGGGAATGCCTCCATATGAGATTTGACTGCCATTTGGTAGCATTGCCTAGCCATATGCTGATACCTATGAATTGTTAGGACTTTTCCTTTAATGGGAATCTTCATAGTTAAACGTTGGATACTTATGACTGCATCGATCTTGTAAAGTACTGGTCAGCCTATGATACCATTGTATGTGAGCGGGAGATCTACCATATTGAATTGAGCCTTAACCACTTTCATTTCTCAAGCATCTCAGTCTTTGAATTTTAAACTCAGCTATGCTAATCCCATTTATTGTGTGGTTCCTCCACATAAGCCTGTAATGGGATTCTAAATAGCTTTCAAATTAGTAACAGAACCTCTCACTGCCTTGTAGGCATTCTAAAAGAGTGCGTTGACAACGCTCCCACCATCGATCAACAGTCTTTTCATCAGGTAATTATTAATGAAAGCGCTTACTACCAGTGCATTATTATGAGGGTGCTGAATATGTTTCTCGTCTTCTGGACCAAACATGATAGTCTACTTTTTCTCAAGGGCGGACCCTTCTTCTCTGGGGAATCTCTTAGGCCTCTTCTCTGCAACTTCTCCTCTGACAATCATGTTAATAACGCTAGCTGGTTCATTTCGGGCTTTCTTTGGTTTTGGCCTATCCTTGTCTTGGCCATCTAGATCTCTGCTCCCTCTAGATGTGTCAATGAAGTTGCTAAGTTTCCCATTCTATATTAATCTTTCTATAGCATTTTTAATTCTCGGCATGCCTTAGTTTCGTGCTCATAATCTCGATGATATTGACAATAATACCTTTTATCCTACATGGCTGTCTTAGTTAGACTCAATCTTCTAGCTGGAGTAATACCCACACCATTTTGCTTGACCCACATAAGGATCCTGGATCTAAAGGTGTTCAATGGCGTATTTTTCTTAGCCTCCTCAAATCCTTCTACCGAGTTTCTGAAGTTTGATCGCTGGAAGCTCGACCTTCTAGGTCTCGACCTTTCATCTCTCTTGGCTAGTTCTTTCTTATTATCCTTTCATATTCTCCTATCTTCATCCATCTTTATTGCCATTTTCATTACCTTAGCGAAAGTGCTAGGTTCTTTTACCATTATTTTATCTTTGAGCTTTTCGAGTTGAGTCTCATTCTTCAAAGCCTCTATGGCCACCTCATCAACCAAATTTTCAATCTGCATGGCTACTTTATTAGATTAATCCAGATAGCTTCGTATTGATTTAGTGACCTCCTATCTGCATATCTGGAGATCGTTGATATTTTTAGTTTGAGGGATGTTAGTAATGAACTAAGGCTGGAATTCTTGGTTAAGGAGATAGAATTCTTAAGGAGTTGGTAGAACCACTTCTGAGCATTCTTTGTGAGTGTAATTAAAAAGACTCTCCACATAATTCTGTTATTCACATTCTGGAGTAACATTCTAGTTCTGAACAAGGATATGTGATTGATTGGATCTCCGGTTCCATCAAACTGGTATAACTGTGGCATCCTGAATTTGGTTGGAATTTTTATTGGATTATTTTGCTTATAAGGGGCATCTTCCCTTCTATAACACATTCGTCTTCTTTCCTTGGCCCAGTACAAGCTTTATATATGACCTTTTCAACCTTCTAGGCTTGCTTTGAATTATTAAGGGTCGGGATTGTCAAGCTAGATTCTCTTTCTGAAGCTTTATACTTTTCTCTATTTCCTTTAGATACATCTAGAGCTACTGTTGGTGGCATCATATTATTTCTCGTGTGAGTTGTTCCAGGATTGTCTCTTTGAATCAGGGCATTCAACTATTGTTGCATTAGGGTCATTTGGGTTTGAATGTTTTGAATCATCATTTCTTTGCTCATTGGAAATAAGTTGAGTGTCTGGGCTACTGTGTTTAGGTTACATGTGTTCATAACAGGTGTTTCTGATAGGTTCAAAAAATGTATAGAAGGTATAGGTCTGTTATGATATTGAAGAAGAGCAAAGTATGGGAGGTCGGTGCTAAGAGTTGGCCACCCTTGAATATTACCAGGTGGAATGTATGTACCAGTTGAAGCCTGAGATAAAGGTTCGACATAATGAAAGGGGGCTAACGGGATTATCATCTGAGTAGGTGATGACAAGTTGATTGAAGGAATGAGAGCATATGTGTTGATGTGTGTGTTGGAAGTTGAGATTGGTGGTGGACTGGAGGTCATAATGCCAAGGTCTCAGTTGGTAAATGCTTGAATGACTTTTAACTCAAGAGATTGCCACAGACAACGCCACTTAACTTGTTTCTGGAAATCTTAAGTTGGAACCCTGCAAGTGACCAATGAAGAGTAAGGTGAGAGGTGGGGAGGATCCCCACAAACTCTCTGATGCCTAAATTAGAAAATATATATATATAGATAGAGAGAGAGAGAGTTTAGAAAGATAAAGAAAGCAATGAGTATGAGAGAATAAACTGAATGAGAATGAGGGATATAAAGTTCTATTTATAGGGATAGTGATAATCAAACCTGAGAAGAATATAATTCCTCATTAATGAAAGTCATATACGTACTAGGAGAGTATTTTTTCATATCCTGAAATCTCCTTAGTTGAAAATCTTTTCTTATTTGTCTTGGATATCTTTCTCGTGTAAGCAACCTAAAAACCTTAATTAAATAGGAATATGCATTTGGGATATGAATTGACAAGACTCTCTCTTTCAAAGGTGTGTAAGACCATCAAATCAATTGAATTAAAAATCGAATCGAACTGGTTCATTTTCAATTTGTTTACTCTTTATTTTCTATTTTTAAAAATTGAACTGAATCAAAATAAAATTTTAATTTAGATGGATTTGATTTTATACTAAAAAAAATCGATTAATCAAAATAACCAAATAAATCGAAATTTTATTTTTTATTTTTTTAAATTAGTATAATAATTTAATAAAATATTAAAACAGTTCAAAATTTGTTAAAATTCGATTTGATTCAATCGGTTGGATAAAAAATTTAATTCTTTTCATTTTATTCAGTTCAATTTTAATTTAATTTGATTCAATTAATTTACTTCAGTTAAAAAAATAAAAACTGACCGAACCACTGAACTCACCTCTTACTGTCTTTGTAGGACAAACTCAACTTGCGTCTTCCAATTTTTTCGTTTATCGAGTAAAATATTCCCCTACTGAAAAAAACATTATTCCATTAAAATTTCCATTTTACCCAACCCATCCATCCAAAACACTAAGGTCAGTTAAGTCATTCAACGCCAAACAGCGCCTACTTCCGCGTTTCGCGGGCTAAACACGAATTTTTGGCGGGAAAGACACAGATAAACCTTTAAAACAAAAAAAAAAATGAAAAAAGAATTGGGGTTGCTTAGGGTTAGTGTTCTCTTTCCCGCCAAAAATAACGGGCAGTGAAAATTGTATTAGTCGTAGAAGTGGGCAATCAATGTCTTAAAACCGCGTCGAGAAAGAAAGAAACAAAGAAAAAAAAGTCAATTTGGGTCAAACCGTAAATAATTTCCAATTATAATTAGGGTGTGCTTATTTTGAAATAAAATAACAATATATGTATTGACGCCTCTTAAATTTTTATTATTTTTTATTTTAACATTTAAACTTTTATTTTAAATATATATAACTTTTATAATATATAAAATCAATGTATTTTACAATTAATATTAATATGAATTCAAAAAAATTATGAATTAATTAATATTTAATTAAAAATAATATAATTAAAAATAAAACTTTTTATATTAATTTTAATTTTGTTATTTTGAAGCTAAATTTTAGTAATATATGTATTTAAAATTAAATATTTGTCCATTTCAGTATTATATTAGTTAAATTAAATTTAGGAGTAAAAATTTAAGAAAAATTTTGTGGTAATTTTATTTTTTAATTATTTTTATTTTTATTTTTATTACCATTAAATAAGAGTGTTTATTTAGTTATTAAAAGAATATATTTTACTTTGTAAAAAAATAAATTAATAATAGAATCCACCTTAATTTAAAGATAAAATATTTCAAAATATAATTTTTTATTTATTCATAAAATCTCCTTGTTGCAATGGCTATGGACTATGGTTCAAAATTTTCAGCAAATCAATGTCATAGGATTCCATGGAAGACCCATGTGTGCATGTCTATAATAAATAAATAGAATTCTTTTTCTTCTTCCTTTATTTAATTCATGCATTGGATTCTTCTATGCACTCTCCAATTTTTAACTTTTATACCTTTTCTCTTATTCATTACGCAAATCCTTTCTACTTCTCCAATTATGTAACTTGTCAGGCTCCCAATTATTTACCCTCTTCTTCATGTAATAAAATATTTATTCTTTTTTTATCCATTTATTTATTTCTCAAAAAGCATGCCAAAATATACTCAAATAAACCCTAGGCTTTGTTAAAAAAAAAAAAAATAATTTTTGCCATAGATAAAAGAATTGTGGCTAAATATAATTTATAACAGTAAAAATTATAACTTTATAGTCAATTATACTTATTAGCC
The DNA here is from genome assembly GCA_947683625.1 of Mallotus nudiflorus. Classification (NCBI taxonomy): domain Eukaryota; kingdom Viridiplantae; phylum Streptophyta; class Magnoliopsida; order Malpighiales; family Euphorbiaceae; genus Mallotus; species Mallotus nudiflorus. The sequence continues at coordinate 4,395,612 of CANTUR010000283.1, read as the reverse complement.
ATATGCATCAAAAGCTATATAGTTAAAAAATTTATTGTATAGTTAGCCACGAATATGTGACTATACTAATTAAGGTCATAGCTAATAATATCAATTAATTGTAAACATGAATTATTTTATAGTTAAAATGAAAATATTAACCACGATATTTGATACAATGGCTAATGGAAAATATTGATTACAAGCCGAATAGATTGATGGCTATTATTAACCACAACAATAATTTGTACCTAGTTTCATAAAATTTTAGCTTCAAAAATTAAATTGTGGCTAATTAATAAAATACAAATGAGAAATTAAAAAGTTTCAAATTCCACATTAAAAACGAATAACAAAAGTTTTCATTTCTTTTATAAATAGAAATTATTAGTTTTCTTTTTGTCAAAAACAAAAAAAAGAAATCATAGTTTCCTTTTATATTAAAAAAATATTTTTTAAAATGATAATGTTAAAATTAAATATCATTTAAAATAAAATTTTTATTTTAATTTTAAAATAAAAAAATATTTATTGTTTTATTAGCTCCATATATATTTCATTTGCCACATAATAATATTTATGTGGCTAATAATTAAAATTTTTTACTACACAATTTATATTTTAATAGCAATTAGGTTTAATATATTTTTACAAATTAGCTTTGTTATCATAAGTTATGTAGCTAAAAATATGAAAAACAGTTATAGAACACTTAAATTTTATACTTAACTTTTAACCACACTATTTTTTACTACGGCAAACTACAAAATTTATTTTTGTGGCTAAAATATTTAGTTATAAAATTTTATATATTTAGCTACAAATCATTTTAAAACAGTAGTTAATAATTGTTGTAATGTTAATTTTTGTGATAATATAATGTTTTAATAGAGAACAATTACTGAATACCCTTAAAAGTTACAACTTTCACGTGAAATAGTAAGTTAACTAGTAAAATAATTGTATCAAAATTGTACCTTTTTTTTCTGAGCTATATATGATTTTCATTTTTTTTCGAGACTCTCTTTTCCCCCATTTTTTCTACACATCTTTTTCTTTATTTCTAGTAATAAGAACTTTCTTTGAACTTGTAATAAATTAATAAGAATTTTGCTTGGTGACTTCGAAAGAAATTGCCATAGTAATACGATATATATATATATATATATATAATTTTGTAATACGCATATAAATATTTATTTTTTATTTTTTTATTAATTAGATGTAAAATATTTGAGATATATATTATAATAAATATGAAAATATGATTATATATGGGGGCACACGCATACATGCAACTAGCCATTTAATAATCCTTTCAAGTACTTAAGCCAGCCGTGGAACAATTATAGACGCTTAATTTTGGTCGCATCCTATGCTTAATTGAGATTTATAATCCCCTGATTACCTGTGACCACATGATTTACACACTACAATTATGCTTGCTTCGATTTGACAAATTCTCAGAATTCAAGGATATAATAATGGGTGTGTGTATATATTTATATCCACACACAGTTGTACTACCTAATTGTATTTTATAGGAAAGAAAATTAAGATATAGTTAACAAATAAATAATTCTTCAAATTTTTTTATTATAAAGATAAAATTGTACATTGATATGGGTTGACGGACTGGTTTAGATTTGAAATCAGAAACTAATCTAGGACCTGGGGAGGACCAATTCCATTTTCTATCAAATCAGAACTAAATTTAACTTGTTAGGATTAGAACCGTTCGAACCAAAACCAGGATGAGATTAGTTTCAGTTTGGCTCCTCAGAGATTTATAAGTTGAAATCACAGGTTTATAAACTGTAACTACCCCAACATTAAAAATTTGTTAAAGGATAATTTTTAATATTATAAATAGTGAAATAAATAATATATCGTTGTTGGTGAGAAATTATTTATTTGTAACATTTTTTAATTTTATTTTTTATTTTTTTATTTTGAAGTTAAAAGTTAAATTTCACAATTGTCGCACCTTACTACGAATATTATTGTTGTCGTTGGTTTAATTAAACAAACCACATTGTTTTTATTTTAAGGGTAATGATGAGTAACAATATTACAAGTTTTATCTCATGCAAATTGTGTAAAACGAAATGCACAATATCCATATTGATTGCAACCACAAAAAAAGTAACGAGGGGTTGATTGAATGGTAAAAAACACAACGTGTAGCCTCGTTATTGTCATTTTGTCAAATTTGATGATCTCTTCTTTGGTCCCCCCCACCATCACCATGTAAGGAAACCAAGCTTGGTTGGAAATTATTCCACCGTCACAGAGACAAAGAAGAAGTCATTCATTCACTTGGATCTAACTTGGTCAAATTGTGTGATCACCCATTGAACACTACTACTTCATATCTGTAACATCAAGTAAGATGTCATTTCCTTTGGATAAGGATTGCTTACATACTACCCAACAACCCTAATTTCCTTTTTTCCTTATTTTTGGGAAATACTTTTATACTGAAAATTAATTCTATGTATACACTTGATTTTTAAATTATTGTTGTATATCTATTAATATTAAATAATTAAGGTCTGTATTAATTAATCATCTCTAGTGTCCCAGTATTAAATACTCAAAGTTCATGTCCATCACATATTAATTAAAAACAAATGTTTCATTTCAACTAGAAATCAGAAAGGTATATGGATTTAAAGTCCACTTCTTTATAAGTTATTTTCACAGTAACTAGTTGGATTTAGTAAGGTTAATATGGTGTAAGTTTGGTTAATTATTTGAGATATTAAAAGTGAGGTCGATTTATATATGAAGTATATTTATAACATTTATTAACTCCCACGTGGAGCGGTTTGAGGTTTGTTTGATATGTAATGATATATATATATATATATATATATATATATATATATATATATATATAATGATATTGTAACATTTTAAAAAAAAGTTTGGTTAATTATTTTATTTTAGAAATGTATATGATTTGCAAAGGCAAATATCTAAGAATTTTTCTCTTTGGAAAACAAAGAATGACATATTATGTCGAAACATATGCATATCATTTATAATAAGATTAAACATTTTAAACATACACTAGAAACTTTTTTGTTCAAACAAATATACTAGAGCTTCCTTTTTTTTAAGAAAAAAAAAAAAAAGAGAAGACAAGGATAGAACTATATGTTTTAAAAATAGTTATATCATTATATTATTTAATTTTTGATAAAATATATTACAGTTAAAACTCTTAAAATATATTTTTATCGTCTTTTGAAGTTGCACTCGGGTCAAATTAAAATTAGTCACATTCTATAAAATATTAGATATGGGTGGCTTGAAAAAAAAAAGATGTTAGTTACACTAAAATTGTTGTGAATTTATTAAAAATCATGGTCATATTTAATAAACAAAACGAACATTAGTCCTTGGGACAATAATTGAAACCTAAGGCATTTAAAAACACTGACAGTCCAGATTTTTTTTTTTTTTTTTGTACCATAGCAAACAAGGTAAGAAGCACTTTGATAAATGATGTGGATAATTATTAAGAATAAACTATAATTAGTGAATTATTTAATCTATAATACGTGGATTAAGTAAAATAGACCTGTAATTATGGAAGAAATAATATAAAAATCCAATATGATGTAGGACACAATATATGACAATTAGCTTCTTCCAAAATTTGCTTTCATAATCTGTTTGCTTCCCTGATGGTTACAAAAGATAAAGTCAAAAAATTATCCATAAAAGATTTTTTTTTTTTTTTTAAATAAAGACAATAACTAAAATAATTTATCTAACGTAGCATCAACTACACACAATTATAGTGAAAAAACTGTAGCTTATACTAGAATCTGACAAAATAAATACCTTAATTTTCAGTACAACTTTACTACATGCTTTCTTTAAAGTGTCCTAATCCCTAGAGACCTTTGCTTGTTTTCTTTAAGTTAAATATGCAAAGGGAAGCTTAATATTAGGTAAACCCCTTATGGCCTTATCTTACTTTAATAACAAAATCCCATGATGATCATGAATAGCACACCTCAATTCCATTTTTTTTTTCAATGAAAGGGAAGTTGCATGCATTTTAAGGAAAATCATTGCATAATCCTATAAATCATCCCACAACAATATTATTCACCCGGTAATTAAATTATTTGTGAAATATTTGTATTTGATATACAATTCCTAAAATTTTAATTCTAATGATAGATTCTAGTCAGGAATATGAATTTGAAATATTTACAATTTTCACAAATAAAAATGTCAATGAGACTATCTTTTATTATCTTTTTCAAAAAAAAAGAAATTGAAATACATTAATAAATTCTCTCCCACAAAATCCACTAATTTATCCAATATCAAAAATACCAAAATTATTGAACAAAGTGTCATTTTCATTTAAGTAAAACCAAAATAACCCTTCAAAACAAAAGAAAAAAAACCCCACATAGGATTCTAGCCTATCACATTATAATTGTTTGTCATTTTATAATAAGAAAAGAGAAAGCATTAGTAGAAAAAAACATGTCCTTGGTTCTTAGATAAGTTGAAGTGGTGGGTGGGTGGGTGGGTGGGGTATATGACATAGAGAGTGAAGATCAAAGAAAGGATTGGCAGAGCATAAAGAGTCCTACATTATACTTGAAGTTGTAAGGTAAGGTTAGAAGAGGGTCATAGTGTCAATAAATCTAAATGAAGTGTAAGAAGAAAATTAAAAGCATCCGTGCAAAAATATTTTACTTTTATACATTTTCTTGCCCTAAACTTTTGGCTGTTTTCCTTCCTTTCCCTTTACATACATTCTTCTCACGTATTGTGACCAACCTATATGCTACACACACGTGTGTACATATATTCATTTTGCAAGAATGAAATTCGGTGGGTGGGTAAACCAACTTTCATTCATTTGCAAGAATGAAATTTGGTGAGTCGGTAGGGAGAGCTAATGGTAAAAATTAAAACCGAAAAAAATTTTCACCTACACTATTTATGTTCTTATCACGTATTGCGACCAACCTATGTACTTTTATACATGTGTGTGTGTATATTCATTTGCAAGAATGGAAGTTGGTGGGTGGGTAGAGCTAATGGTAAAAATTAAAGCAGAAAAGATTTTCATCTACACTATACTATAATTTCATGTAATCTAATATACAGCAGCTCAAATCAATGAAAATTTAATATTTAATTAAAATCTAATAATACATAAATGAATTTTAAATAATTTAATAATATTAGTTTGTCATTTCAAATCATTAAAAATTAGAATTATTCTAAAATTTCTCCATACATACATGTTAATTTTTGCATAATTGATATGTATTTATTTATGAGTTAACTGTATATTAATTATCCAACATCGAAATATAAAATATTAAAATATATATTTATGTATTATATGTCCTATAGTAAAAAGTATAAAAATTGAGATGAAGCAAATATATTCGAATCACTCAACTCTCTCTCTCTTTATGGGTTTTTTTTTTTTTTTTTTGAGAATTATCTATTTGTACGGGTATACATAGTTACGATTTCCCGGACCCTGGCAATGGTTTGCCACTTAACTTGCCTCCTGCAGTATTGACACTCAAGTTTTTGGCTCAAAACATCTCTACGGAACTAATTATTGGGTGAGAAAGAAACAGAGTGTGAAAAAGAGAGCATAATGAATGATTAACGTAGCAGAGAATAAGCAGAACAGAAAAAAAAATTAAATATATATATGTTAAGGTAGCCTTCTGCCGTGGCTGGCCTGGCCATGCCATGCCCACTTTCTGTTCAAACCAGTTCTGATTGAATTACATTAAGGGTAAGAAATAAGTGATAAAATAAATTTTATGCTTCTAGGTCTAAAGAAATTAAACTGGTACAACAGATGCATTCCTTCAACATTTCTAACACAAGCACTATAGCAGTCAACAACATTAATAACAAAAATATTCTCCTAATTCTAAAGCAACAAACTTGGAGAGAAAAAAAAGCTACACTAGTCATTTCATAAAATATATTTTGTACAACTTCAGCTACCTAATCACTACAAAACATCAAAAGATAGTGATAACAAAACAAAAACAAAAACTACAAAAATCTCTAACTGTTTAGCTAAAAATCATTCTTAAAAAAGGCCATAGCCAGCACTGATCTCTCAATTTGCTTTCTCAACATAGCATTTGAATACTGATTCCAAGTCAGGAGGAGTAAAGAACTCCCTAACACCATTATTGTAGTTGCACCTTGAAGAAGGCCGCCGCTTTCTTGGGGCTGGTGGGCACGGCAATCTTTCTGGTATTCTTGATTCTTTTGCAGTTGGAGTGGTAGAACACTGCTGCTCTTCCTCACTATCATCGTCGATTTCGGTAGCTTTGGCTCTGGGCTTTGTGTTTATAGGCTTCAATGATGTCCTAATAGCTATTCCAGCAATTACCCATTTCTTCCCTTCTGAATCTAACCCAGAATCCACTTGCGCCTTCTTTGAAAAACCCATAATTTTAAAACAAGAAAACTACTAAGCAAGAGCAGAGACTAAAATCAAGAAACAAGAAAACAGGGGAAGAAAAGATGGGATTTGATTGAAGAGTCAGAATATGATTCAAGAATCAGAATAAATTCAAGAAACCGAGCAAGAGGGAAAAAAAAAAAGAAGAGAAAAATGATTCAAGAATCAGAACAAAATCAAGACGCACAAGCCAAGTGATGAAGAGGGAATAAGAGGAAAGGCTCTTTGGGTACTTCAAAAAAAAATTGTTAGGTTGTTGAATGAGAGAAAGAGATGAAGAAAAATAGATTAGCTTTGAAAGAGGGAAAACTAAAAAGGAGAGATTTTTTTGAAGAACGAAAATAATAAGAAAGAGGTTTGAGGGAAAAGAAAGATTTATATATAACCAAGAAAAAAAAAAAAAAAAAAGCTAAGATTGAGGGGGCGGCTGCCCGTTTGATTACGGGCAGCAGCCGAAAAAAACCGAGTGAAAAAGAAAAGTTTGGCGCCAAAAATTGAGAGGTTTAGTTTCTAACGGCTCTTTTTCCCGCGTTTATTTCTTAATTGTGATTCCGATTTTGCCCTTCTGGCTGAGTGATGATAATAATTAAAAGAAAATTTTAACGGATGAGTCGGTGGTGTTGACACGGTCGTACGTGAAAAAGGCCCTTAATGAAAGAAATTTGATTCGGCGTGTGAAATTCGTAGGCCCATCATGGCTACTGAACCCAGTCTGAAGTATTATTAAAAAAATAAATTTGTCAAAAAAAAATAAAAAAAATCGAAAGGATTTTTTATGAGATCGGATTTTTTTGAACTTCAATTCATATCTAATGAGTGTTACTATAAAGTAAAATTTATTGATATAAGTTTTGTTTTATCATAATTTCTTGTAGATAAAAATTTCGGATAAAATTAATTATTCAATTTATTTAGATTAAATTATTTATTAATTTAAAAGAGAAAGACAATCCATTAAAAAATCCGTTCATACTAAATTATATTACTTTCCTATTAATTAAAAAAATAGTTGTTGCAATAATTCTTTATGTTTGAAGGTTAAACCATAACCAAAATCAACTGTAAAATCTATTGGCAATATATATATATATATAATTCAAATTAATATTTTAGGAATTAGTCTATGTCAATGCAAATAATGAAACATTATATGAAGTGGGAGGAATCTTAAAATAGCGTGTACAATTCATTGCAACATTAATCCATGTTACAAAAACATTCTTAAAATACATCCACATGAAAGCTTCCATCCAATGGGGAGAAGAAGAATTTGGTGAGCCAGCCAGCCAGGTGAGTCAACAATCACACGAAGATCTAAACTGGACCGGTGAAATGACGAAAGTGGTGAGTGGGGTACGTGGCAGCAGCTGGCTAGCCATCTTAAACTAGTAATAGAGAGTCGAGAGTAATAAGGTAGTGATGTACTCATCATGTTCATGATGTTGAGTTTGTTTAATATCTAAGATGACATGGTTCCACCAATGTTAATGACCTTTTAGTGCTTTATTTATTTATTTATTTTTTTTGTGGGGGTCCAATATGATTCAAACACCTCCCACCTGACCTCATTGCTCATGCCATGCATCGCTGCCTGATGTTGATTCTTCAATGTTTGTGTTGTGGCCTTTTGTTCAATTTGGACGGTGTGCAAATCCATAGTATCTACTATTCAACATTGCAGACTGACTTTTATATGTGCTTACATTCGCTTTAAAATAATGACTGCGGTGGGTGCTTGACATATATATATATATATATATATATATATATATTGAGGGAGAGAGAGAGAGGGAGAGCTACTATAAGATAAGTTCAGTTTACTTTCAGAAGAATAGGACCCATTTGTGATTTCTTCTTCCTTTTTTTTTTTTTTAATCTGTTAGTATTGTTAATAGTTAAAAGAAAGGGGTGAAAATAAGTCAACCTGTTCGCGGGTACTTTGTTATTCGACTGGATCTAAATTTATTCAAATTTATATATTAAAATTCGTTTAATAATAATTCAAATTCAATTTATGTAAAACTCGATTCGTTAAATTTGTGAATAAATTTGAATAGAAGTTTGTAAGTTAATTTGTAATTTTAATATTTAGAAATTCGATTTTAGATATATAATATATAAATTTATGTTGTAAAAAATATATTATTAAAATAAAATTATAATTTTTATTAAATATATTATAATTTATTTAATATTTTTTCATTTTTAAATGTATAATTTTAATTTATAATTTATATTTTTTAAAATTTTTTTAAACTCGTTTAAACTTACGAATAACTTGTAAACACCATATAAAATAGCAAGTTCAACTCATTTATAAACGAATTAAATCCAAATTAGTTAAAGTTCATTTCAAGTTAGCTTAGCTCAACTTAATTACATTCTCAAGAAAGGATAAAATTTGAATTCTACAGCTCCAATGATCCAATGAAGGTCTCTAACATCACTCCAGATAAGATACAATGGACAACCCATCTGTGATTTTATTGTCCGAGTTCTCCTTTTAAAGAATGTGGGTTTCTTCTATGAGTTGTGATGATTTTGGCAATCAAATATATTTCTTTTTAAATCGAGGAGAAAGTGACATGGCTGCCTAGCTTAATTAGCTATTTAATTAGGGGACCATAAATCGTGAAAACTGAAGTATTTTGATCCAAAATATGCTCAACATTTATTTTAGTAATCCTTTTATTAATAAATTTTAATTCCAGGGAAGAAATAATCTAATAATTATTTTTTTCAAAAAATATTTTAATATGTATACTGCAAATCCTATCATTCTTCATTTAATTATATAACTAATTTTCAACTAATGTAAAAAGAGAAACTAAAGTACTTATTGTACGGTCAGTCAATAATCAAACCATTTGACCTCCTTACTAATAGAAAAAATGTACTTTTTTAACACAAATAATAATTCTCTATCTTATAAATATTTAATTATTTATAACCCTTTTTTACCCATCCAACTAATTAATTAATCTTGAGAGGTCTTAATATATAGATGCCCATCCTCTTTTTCTGAGGCATTTGCCAATTACCTTTCTTTGTTTGATGAATTAATACAAATTTATGTCTAAAATACCTCTCATTATGGTTTTCTACATTATTAAATCAAACCATTTGGAACTAAATATTGATGGTCCCATTTTCATCTTAGCACTGAAATATGATATGCATCAAAAAGAGTAATTTTCCTCTTACCTTTTGTGTTTATCACTAAGGGTATATTTAAATGGGTTAAAGGAGTTAAATATTACTTATGTAATAATACATTAACTCCCTTTACCTTTATTTGGTAAACTTTAAAATTACATGGTTAACATTTAACTCCTTTCATAATTAAGCTTATTTATATATATTTTTATTAATTTAGTTAAAATTAGGTTAAATATCTATAACAACAAAAGCATGCTTTTAAAAGAGTACTCTTTAATTTTTTTTTTTATTTCTCTACCTTATCATATTATTTCAACTTTTTTTTATGTATCAATGTATCAAGAAGGTACTAATTAATTTAAATTTTTATTATAATATTTATGTTACTTTTTAAAATGCATATAAATATATTATTTAAATAATTATATAAATATTTAAAAATTTAAATGATTATTTATTTATTTTTATTATTTTTAAATATTTAATAATAAATTTAATTAACTATATAATTTTTTTCTTAAAAAATATCACATTATAATTTATTAGTTACTTTTAATTTACTAAATAAGATTAATAGTTTAATTTTTATACCTGTTACTCCCTTAACAGTTAGATATGAAACTATTATATCTTATTTTTTTAACCCAATTCAATCGCACACTAAGTAATAATTGATATTGTTACCATAAAACAGTTAATTCTTTTTGTCAAACCCTATCTTGAATATTTCGACCTAAAAGAACTAAAAAATTTTTTTTGTGGTTATTGGTGGATAAAATTGAAGCCCAAAATAAAGAAATTTTAGTTTTGAATTTTCACTAATGAATATCATGCATTTATGGGATAACTGAGTTATGATATATTTATTTGAGTTATTAATTTAATGTTATAACTTGACAAAAGTATTTCACATAATTTATTTGTATAATTTATAAAATTAATTGTAATGTATATCTTTAAAAGTGTGTTTGATATAAATAAATTTTACAAAATTTTATAGAATTCATTTGCATTATCAATTGATATGTGTATTTGGTTGAAATGAATATATTTTAAAATTTATTTGCAATCTAAATTTTTAAATTTGTAGAATTAATTATAAGTAGATCAAATTCTAACAAAATGGTCAGAATTTTTAAATGAATTTAATAACTTTTAATTTATAAAATTAATTGTAATGTATATCTTTAAAGTGTGTTTGATATAAATAAATTTTACAAAATTTTGTGGAATTCATTTACATTATCAATTGATGTGTGTATTTGGTTGAAATGAATATATTTTTAAATTTATTTGCAATCTAAATTTTTAAATTTGTGAAATTAATTATAAGTAGATCAAATTCTAATAAAATGGTCAGAATTTTTAAATGAATTTAATAACTTTTAAATCTATATTAAAATAACTAAAATACCTCTCATAATTTTTATTTTCAAATATATTTTTTTGACCAAAACTAAAATTTAAGTTAAATTTTAAATTTTTACTAGACATAATATAACAAAATATGTAATTCATTTGAAATGAATTTTATAACTATTTATTTGAACCAAACACACTTCATTAATTAAAAAAATAATTTGAAAATAAATTTTATTTAAAAATAAAAATAAATTTTTTGATAGAATTAAATTAAATATAATGTAAGAATAAAAAACATATCCACATGTTGAAAAGGAACTCATAAATCTAAACATCCAAATAATTTTTTTTCTTAAATCAAAAATGATGAAATTTAAACTCTACACTCATATGCTTCATTGATCTCCACCACCACACCCGAAAAGATAAAATGGATAGCCCATTTGTGATGTTATTATCCCAATTCTCCTTTTAAGGAATGTGGGTTTCCTCTATTTGACACTTAAATGCATTTCTTTTTGAATCGAGGAGAAAGTGACATGGCTACCTAGCTTAATTAGCTAGTTAATTAGGGGACTATAAATCGTGAAAACTAAAGTATTTTGATCAAAAATATGTTCAGCATTTATTTTAGTAATCCTTTTATTAATAAATTTTATTTCCATGGAAGAAATAATCTAATAATTATTTTAAAAAAAAAATATTTTAAAATGCACGAAACAAAATTTATCATTCTTTATTTAATTATTGAACTAATTTTCAACTGACGTAAAAAGAGAAACTAAAGTACTTATTGTATAGTCAATCAATAATCAGGCCATTTAACCTCCTTACTAATAGAAAAATGCACTTTTTTTACACCAAAGTATAATTCTCTATCTTATAAATATTTAATTATTTATAACCCTTTTTTACCCATCCAACTAATTAATTAATCTTGAGAGATCTTAATATATAGATGCCTATTTTCTATTTCTGAGGCATTTCCTAATTACCTTTCTTTGTTTGAAGAATTAATACAAATTTATGTCTAAAATACTTCTGATTATGATTCTTTATATTATCAGATCAAACTATTTGGAAATAATTCCTTATTTGGCTCAATTTTACCAAAAAATTTATTTCATTTCTAAATAAATTTTAAATTCATTTAAATCATATATATATATATATATATACTCAAATCAAAGAAGAAGAAAACAAGAAACAAAAACATAGCAACTCACCTCTCCTTCCTCGCGCAACCCGAACCCGTTACTATCACTGTGCTTCCTTGTCCTTCACGCCGGAAGACCACCAGCATCTCCTCTTTCCACCGGACGTCAGCAACTATAGGAGAGGGCTATTGAATTCATGAACCAGCAGCAGCAATCTCCTTCTTCCTCTTGTGCGAAGACCAGCAGCAGCAGCAGCCTCCCTATTGTGACGCCCAGCGCCACCACTACCATCCACTGTCACCAGAGGTGGCAGCAACTCTGGCACTTGCAGTAGTAGCCCTTCCTCTGCCCTTGATCTCACTGTTAGGTAAGTTAGTAGGTTAGCGGTAGTTAGATTTTAGTTATTAGGTGGTTGTTTTTAGTAGTCTTTGGGTTGATTTTGAGTTTTTGGTAATTTAAATATTATTTGTTTAAATTATTCAAAATTTATTTTAATTATTCAATTAATTTTAGGTTGATCTATATATATATATATATATATATATTATATTAGTTGATCTAAATTATTTGAGTTAATTTTTGATTATTTTATATTTAATTATTGAATTTTCATTAATTAATTGTTTTGAATATAAATTTAGTGTTATCATTGTAAGTTATTAATTATAATGTTGAGAAAATAATTTTTTTTGAATATATTATATAATTTTTAGGAATATTTTTGTATTATGGAAATATTGGAATTATATGTTAGAGATATATTTTTGTTGAAAATATTGTTTAATTATATGTTTTAGATAATTTTGGTATAATATATGGTGATAAAATAATTTTTGTGATTTTATATAATTTTTGAGGAAATTATTTGTATTATGTGATTTTTGATTATATAGGTTAATTATGAGTTTTTGTTGAACTTGTGGTTAAATTATAAGTTTTAAATGATTTTGAACTAATACTTGGTAATAAAATGATTTGTACAAATTATTTACTATTTTCAACTAATTAATACTAATTTTTGAAAATATAGGTTAATTGTGAATTTTTGTTAAAAATATAGTCAAATATTATATTTTAAATGATTTTATGATTATATAGAGTATTAAAATGATTTTTATAAATTATTTGTAATTTTTTAACCAATTAATATTAATTTTTGAAAATTATATTCAAATATATATTATTTACTATTTTGGTGATAGAAATGGGTTTTAAATTAATTTTATTATATAATTAAACTATTTATGTAGTTAATTGTGAATTTAACTATTTTAGATTAATTATTTGAAAAAAATTGGTTTTTTATTAATATTGTACAATGTTTAAGATTTTATTAGTTAATTTGTGATAATTTTGGACTAGTATGTAAATAATAAATTTACTTATTATTTTGAGCTTAAATGGGTATTTTAATTTTTTTTATGATGTTAAATTGTGATTTTAATAATTATTTTCATTTTATGTTAATTTAATTGTAAAATGAAAATTTTATTCCATTTATGAATTTTGATACCAAATATTATTTAAAAATTAGAATTTTATGTCCTAGTTGGAAAATAAAGGTTTTTTAATATTTTTTATGGATTTTTTTATGATTTTTATTATTTTACTATTTAATATTGTTGGTTTGTGATTTGTGAACTTCAGTTGGGGATTTATGGAGTTTGGGATCCCAACTCGAAGTGTTGAGCCTTGTGAGTTTTAGAAGTGTGTTTTCTTTGCAGGATCGACCCTACTTTTGTAGGGAGATGTCCGTTTTACAGAGGAAACTTTACTAAATTTTTGGCAGATTTTTCGTAAAACGTGACAACCGGTTTGAGTCTAGTTTTGAAATTTTGATTGAGTATTTCTATAGTGATCTTAGAAGCATAAAGTTAGAAGTTTATTTTGATTGTTATTATTATTTTATTTTTCTAGTTGCACTGAAATCGAGGCCTATCAGACCAGGCCCGCCAAGTCTGTCTCGTGAAGCGTGAATTAATGAGTTATTATACTATATATATATGCATTGCATTTAGGATGCATGACTTAAGATTTTTCATTTTCATTATATGTTTTAAAAGTAATTTAATTTATAATATGATTTGGTATATTTTCGGTTTATTTTTAGTATATTTCGATATATATGTTTGCATATTTTCAATATACATTTAGTATATCTTTAGTATATTTAGGGTTTCATTTGATATGTGCATGTTATATAATTAGGTATATTTTTAATATATTTTTTATATATTTCAAAATAAATGCATGTTATATTTTTGATTTATACTTAAATTGTTTTTAGTATATTATTGGTTTATATTTGGCATATTTTATGGTTGATTTGAATTTATTTAGCATATATATACTTGAAAAATACTTAGTTTATATTAGGTATATTTCTAGTATATATATAGTTTATTTTATTATTATGGAGGTTATTTTGCATTATTTATTTTCCCATATGAATGTTTAATTTTTTAAATGAAGGATATCGATAGAACGTACTGCCTAGTGGGCAGCACTAGGACCGTATACGTACTGGTGCGATGAATTTTAGAGTTGATTTACTAACTTATTTGAGGTGACATTTGATTGATTATTTATTGAGATTGATGAGATTGAGTAGTGTGATTGCGGGAGCTCGGTTGACCTAGTGTCTTGGGGCATCTACTGTCCAAATAGAATAAGTGAATTGATTTGGAATTAAGTGAGCTTGTATGGCTAGAGTGATGTTATTGATTGAGGTTACGATTAAATAAGGTTTTATTTGATCCTTCATGTATTAAAATAAACATTTTCTGCATTTATTACATATATAAAATCAGAGTTTCACATTTGTATATATATATATAAGAATGCCTGACTGTTATGGTTTAGATTTCATGTATATATATTATAATAATTCACTCAGTGAGGTCTGACCCCCTCAATTATTATTTTTTTAGGAGATTTTATATTGTCAGACCTTAGTAGTAGAGCTCTTCGCCGGTGTTCTTCTGCTCCAGCTAGATTATGTCAAATTTATATTTAAACTCTGATTTGTGTTTTAAAAATTGCAGTAGTAGTGTTATTATACCAAAAGAGTATTATTTTATTCTTAATACTTTGTATCTAGTATATTGTATGAATATCTTTTATTTATGAAAGGATATTGAGTATTTATATATATATATATAATTTGAAAAATTTTAATTCAGTCGTACTTTTTATTTATTTATTGCATGTTTTTAATTTCTTAGGCTTGCTACGAGTTTTGGATTCGAAAGAATTCCTGTTCCCTAGTGCTAGTCATGACTCCTGGTTTTGGTCGTGACAAGTACTTTTTGAGGAGGTGGTGACTTTAGTGCTCAAAAAATATGATAGATGACTAACATCATGAATAGGGAATTCAGACTTAAGCTATAGTAGAAAATCATTGAGCAAAGTGATGGAATTCCTAGTGATTATGATATCATCGACATAAATGAGAACAAACAAAGAAGAAGAGCCACCATGAATGAGAAATAATGAAGTATTTGCTTTGGATGAACAAAAACCATATGAGAGTAGAAAATTATTGAGGCAATAAAACCACTTTTTAGGAGCTTGCTTAAAACCATATAGAGAATGATGGAGAACGCATGCATGGTCTGGATGATCCTTATCAATGAAGCCTTTAGGTTATTCCATGTAGACTCGCTCATATAAATTGCCATGAAGGAAGGCATTAGAGATGTCTAATTGATGCATTGACCATTTGTTCATAGTAGTAAGGGCAATAATGGTGCAGATGCAAGTGGCTTTAACCACAGGGCTGAATATGTTAGCATAATCAACTCCGAAATGTTGATTGTAGCCCTTGGTAACTAGGCAAGCTTTGCACCTAGAAACAGTGCCATATGAGTTGTGTTTAACTTAAAATATCCATTTATTCTTTATAATATTAGCTTAGGAAGGTCGAGGGACAAGATGCCAAGTATTATTATGAATAAGAGCATGGTATTCATCACTCATAGCAGTACACTATTCTTTGCGTTTCATGGCTTGGGCAACTATTTAGGGTTCAGATATGGGTGGGGCATGAGAAAGACAGGTAGATAGATATGCCTCTCATTTTTTAAGAGTAGAGGGTTGAAGGACCATGGGGTGGGTATGGGGTAGAGTGGAGTGATAGCGGGTGAGGGTATTGTGCGGGTTGGTTGGACTTGATGAGGGTGTTGATTAGGATAAGTAGTGAGGTTAATGATAAGATTAAGGCCAGAAGTGGAGGAGGTACCATTTTTTTTTATCATAAAGAAGTGGGAAGAATTGCAGATGAGGTTTGGGTGGTTTGTGGTGAAGAGGGATATGGACAATGTTATTGGGATAAGGATATAATTCTAAGAGATGAGGAAGAGTTAGAAATGGGTAAGCCTTTAGTACGTGAATTTTGGTTTGGATTAGGATAAGGAGATGAGGGTGAGGTTTCGTTACCTGAAATGTGGGTAAGATTAGGATAAGAAATTAAAGGAAGAGAAAAGATAACCGTACCTTATTGGAGTGAAAGAGAGTGGGCTACAACATGTGATATGCCATGATCCATTATATATAGATGGAGCCATGGTTGATTATTTATAGAGGAAATGGGGTTGGGTAAGGTAGGTAAGTGTTTAAAAGGAAAGTGATTCTCATGGAATTGCATATGATGTGCAAAATATATTTTATTTATTTGTGGGTCAAGACAATGATGGCCAAAGTGGGAAATGGTGGGTCCTAGATAAACACATGGTGTTGATCTAAAATTGAACTTATGTTTGTGATAAGGACGAAGTAATGGAAAAATACTGCAACAAAAAACACGTAAAGAATGGAAATTAAAATGATGATCAAAAAGAGAAAAATATAGAGATTTTCCATGAAGAACATTCATAGGCATATTATTATTAATTAATAAAATTACAATGTTAAAGGAGTAGGGCCAATGAAGAAATGGAATAGAATTATGGCCAAGTAAAGTGAGACCACTATCAACCAAGTGTCTAATATTGCATTCTACTATTTGTTTTGCTCGTGTGTATATGGACAAGTAATATAATGAACAACACCCTGTGTTTGAAAATATTTATTTAATTTTTGATACTCTCCACCCCAATCAGAGTAAAAAGCTTTAATTTTGGTAGAAAATCATGTATGAACATGAGATTAAAAGTTAAAGAAAAATATTATAAACATCACTTTTATTTTTCAAAAACTGTACCCAAGTATAATGAGTGTAATCATCAATAAACTGATTAAAATAACAATAATTGTCATGACCCAAAACAGGGGCCATGACCAGTGCTAGGGAATGAGAATTCTTTCTAATCCGAAACCCGTAGCAAGCCTTAAAAATAAAAACATGCAATAATAATAATAACATAAATAAAATAACTTGCAGCGGAAATAATTTTCATATATAAAATAAATTACTACTCCATCAATCTCGTTTAAATAAACAAGTTCATCTCATATATATAAATAATCCTTTAATACAAATTCCAGTTCAAATCTTTAAAATACAATCCATTTAAGTATGATACATAAATTTCACAAAAAACTATAACTACTGTAGTGTCTAGATTATAAAATAAAATCAAGTAAGCAGTTTACATAATGAAGCCAGGACGGAAGAAATCCGGCGTAAAGGTCTACTACTGAGGTCTGAAGACGTAGACTCTCCTAAAAAATAATCAACGGAGGGGAGTTAGACCTCACTGAGTGAATTGTTATAATATATATACATGCATAACTAAATGACAATGCACACATTCAATAGCATATATAATAACTATATATACAGGCAAAATCACACAGATGCAGCAAAATCATTTTATATTAACATTAAGAAATACATCCGTAAATGAAGGATCAAATAAAACCCTAGAAAATTGCAACCTTAAACAGTGTTACACAACACTCTAGCCATACATGCTCACTTATTCCAAATAATTCATTTGTTCTATTTGGACAGTAGACTAGCCTTGAGACACTTGGTCAACCAAACTCTAGTAGTCTGACTGTCAGTGTGATTGGCCTCGAGACACTTGGTCAACCGAGCTCCAGCAATCACACTCCCAAATCACATCTCACATCAAATAAATCAATCCGATCATAATCCACAAATAGGTTAGCAATAAAGCCTAAATGTTATCGGCATATCGGTACGTACTCAGTCTTAGTGCTGCCCACTAGGTAGCACGTTCTATTGATATCCTTCATTTTTATATAAAACATACATTATTAAAACAAATGATGCATGATATTAAATAAAATAGCAATATAAACCATATATATACTAGAAATATACCAAAAATAAACCAGGTATATTTCGAGTATACATATACGTTAAATAAATTCAATTTAATTACAAAATAAACTAGAAATACCATAAATATACCTAAAAACATTTCAAGAATAATTTATTTATAAAACATGCATATAGTTTAAAATATACCAATAATATACCAAAAATAAACCTAAGTAATAATTAAATCATTTATGCATAACTTATAAAATAAATTATACATTTCTAAAAATATGCATCCTAAAACACGTATATATAAAATAACAACTCACTATTATTGCACTCCTCGAGACAGGTCCAATGGGCCTGATCCACTAGGCCTCGGTCTCGGCGTAACTAAACAAACAAACAATAACACAACATTAGAATAAATCTATCAAAATTCCTAGAAACTTGATCTAGAATCTTAGACACAGAATCAGAATAAGAATTTGACCAAATATCACGTTTTACGAGAATTCTATCGAAAATCCGATAGAACCTTCCCTGTAAAACGGACATCTCTTTACTCAAAGAGTAAAACCGGTCTTGCAAAGAAACACACTTCGAATTTACGCAGAACACAATCTCTCGGTCGGACTCCAAACTACAATTCACTGACCGAGGTCCATAATTCATGAAATAATATAAACACACGAAAATTCCAGAAGCTAAAAATATTTATTTTACCGATAAATACACAAAAACCCTAATTTTAATAAAATATTATTAAAAATCGATAATTTTTGATAAATTCATACATATTAACCAAAATAAATTTTATAAATCCAAATTACATAATTAACCCTAAAACTTACTAAATATCAATAAAAACTCATTTATTTAGAAAAATCGTATATTATATATAATTTGAAAATAATTTATGAAAAATAGTTTTAATTAGTTAAAAATAATAAATAATTTGTAGAAATCATTTTTATACCTCAAATAACTATTAAAACCAATTTAATTATATTTTTAGCCAATTTAGTGTGAAATTACCAAAATACCCCTAGTTACGTAAATTCCCTAAAATTAATCAAAAATTCACAAAAAATAGTATAATTACTCAAAAAATTTCTCAACATATAATTCAATAATATCAATAAATATACTCAATTAACCAATTAATTTCAATAAAACACATAATTAACCTAATTTTCCCAAAATTACATAAACTAAATAAATTCAAAATAATTATTAAAAATTTTGAAAAAATTAAAAATAAATTTATAAAATTCATTTTAACACCTATAAACACCATAAAACACAATTTTATAATTTATTTAATTAATTTTCAAAAATTAGAAAATATTAATAAAATAATAAAAAATTCACAAAAATCAAAATAATTCCCAAAAATTCCACAAAAATTAACAGTGGTAGATTGAGCTAAGGGAAACAACATTTGTTAAGTCACTTTTCATGAATCACAAGGAAAAAGCTAAAAAAAATTTGAAAAATCCTTAATGGCCGAAATGAACAAATTGAAAAACAGCAAAAATGGATAAGTTAGAGCTCAAACTGAAGCTTGGATCGAGTTCACCAGAGCTTGAGGAGCTCAGGGACACTGGAATCGCAAAGAATGACAGCCGGAGGTAGAAGAATGGTGAAGAACTTGATTTTCGGCCAAAAATGGTTATGGCTGACTTAGCGGGCGCTAAGGAAGAAGAGAAGGGTGGTGAAGCTTCTGAATGGTGATGAGGCACTCCGGCGATGAGGGGACTGCAGTGATAGACGGTGGGAGTGGGTGGAGGGCGTCAGATTTGTGGGGAGAAGGAGGAAAGGCATAATTCATAAATTTGAGTAGGTTTATATATATATAATAACTTTAACACTTAATTATTAAAATATACTAATCTTATATTTAGAAAAATCCCACACCACAAATTAATAAACATATACGCATATACATATATATATATCACATGTTAATAATAATAAAAACTATATAATATATACATAATTAAATAATAATAATAAAGCCTAAAATGTTAAATATATATATATATATATATATATATATATATATATATATATGTTAATATGAAAAATTTAATCATGCATGATAACATGCAATTTAATAAAATGAGCTAGCGTAAATAAATAAATAATTATTTAGTTTTTATTTTCCCAAAAATATAAATCTTGGGAAAATTTTACGTAAATCTCTTAAAATAATATAAAATAATTAAAAATGACTTAAATAAATAGCACACTCATTAAATAATCATAAATATTTATAAAAATGATTAACACTGCATATCCCGATGCAGTTTAAAATTATCTAAAAATCCAAGATATTACAATAACCTAAGTTTGATAAAATAGGGGATGGTCCCCAAACATTGTAATGAATAATATCAAATGGTTTGATACTTTTGTGTTTAATAAGAGCAAGAGGAATTCTAGCTAATTTGCCTAACATGCAAGAGAAGCATTTGCTAAATTTATTCTTGAAAGAATGCAAAAGAGCATTGGTAGTGAGAATTTTGGGGAGAGTGCAACCTAGTTAAGAATGCCAAACATCAAATGGAATGGTTTCAGATAGAAAGGCTTGTGCATTTGGAATGTAAGGCAGGATGTATAAACCATTTTTATTCACGCTATGCTAGAGTGGAGTCTTTGTCTTCTAATCGACCAAAATTCAAAGAAACAAGAATTGTCAATACTAAATTTTGAAATAGAAAGCAAAGGTTTACAAATTTAAGGGACGTGTAAGACATTTGTAAAGGATAAAGCTTGAGAGTGAGTAAGGATAAAAGAAGTACCCATGACATTAATAGACAAACCTTGACCATTACTTACAAGTAGTTAATCACCACCAGTGTATGGTTTTGGAAGATGGAGATTGGAAATGTTTGGAGTGATGTGAGTGTTTGCACTTGTATCCACCGCCTATGGTGTGTAAGAATGCGGGTATGAAGGATGACCATAGTTGTTAGCATAAGTAATATTGGCTTGATAAGATGGAGGTTGATTATAAAGCAAAGAGGTGTACCTTCGACATCGGTCTACAGTTGATGTATATTATTTTATGTATATTTTGAGTTGATTTTTAAAGAAAATTGAATAAGTAATTAGAATAATTTGGGTAGAATACAAGTTTAAATAGGAAATATATTAGTGTTAGTGTTTAATTAGGATTTTATTGTTTAAAGCCTATTTTTAGGAGTTTTTGTTTGGTATTAATTTAATTTCCCTTTTTGTAGTTAAATCTAAAGAGGAAATCCAAGAAGAATAAGGATTTGTGTCAACAAGACATTTCAACATGGCTTGGCAAGCCATGTGCTAAATCGTGTGGTTATTTGCCAAGGTAGAAGAAAAAGAAACATTTCAATACAACATTTGACATGACATGACTTAAACTGTGTGCATATTCCATGCAACATGACACAATATATAGCATGACTTATACAAGCCTTATTGAAAATAATTATATAAGCCTTATTGAAAATATATATATATATATATATATATATATATATATATATATATATATATATTCAATCATTTTAAATAAAATAAATTGAAATTATATTACTTAAATAATAATATTTTATATTTAATAAGTTACTAAATATAATCATATTATTTGAGCGCATTCATTTTACTAATTATAATATCTAAGATTAGATTACTTACGAAATATATATATAATTAATAAGGTATCAAATATGGCAATAGCAAAATATTTAAATACAAATTATTTGTTAATAAATTATACAATGTTAATTTTATTTATGTGCATATGTTTAGTTTAAATTGAACTATAATTGTCAATAAACATGTTTAAGTGTTTTTGATACTAATAATATATAAGTTCATTATTTCCCATATTTTAAAATTGAAAGAGTGATGTAGTGGACATTCACAATCTTAGTTGTTAAGTTAATTAATTGAAAACTAATTAAATCAAAATACAATCCAGATCTTGAGTCCTATTCAAAGCTTGAACCACCACTAATGCGCCTAGATAAAACATACATCTCTGTCAATCATTAGATATATCAAATCAACCCCCAAAAGAACTGCTTCCATTTGTGCTGCAATATCATATCACCGGTCAAAGAGAAATACAGCTTGTCATAATGTACTGCTCATTACAATGAATATATGTATATTTTCATGGTTACCAAAATGTGGCTGCAAACAACAAAAAAAAAAACTATGTACATATCCCTATAGATCAGTTATGCAAAGATACATACGCATAGCATGGTCACAAACTGAATGAATCACCGAGTCAATGCTATACAGACAGCCGCATTCCAAGCCAATAATACCACCCTAAATGTGCTTCTCATTCCTGTTAAATAAGTAGCTTGAGAAACGATATCTGAAGTGATCTCCATCGAAGAAGTTTGGCATGTACCAACCAAAAACACAAATAATTTTTTTGATTGTATACATATGAGAAATAACCAACCCTAATTAGTTAATACGGTCCTATTGTTAACGCAAAATTCTTAACAAAGATCATCTTACCGTTTATAAAATTCTTCCAAAAATAAATCTTTCGTCTAATATTAATTTTGTGTCAGAAAAAGCCGCAAAATTACGGACACGCTTGCCAGAATCCTTTTTCAATTACCAGCAGAGTTAGGCCATAGTAATGTGACTCGACTACTGCATATGCCTGCTATAGACGATCAATGAATTGATCAACATCTCCTTCGCAGTATCGAAATAGATGCTCTGGCATGATTACCATGTACTCCCCTTTGACAAATCTTACCCGGCTGATATTCAAAAAATTGATTATAGATAACGGGTTTAACGTGGTTTCAAAATTTTAACAATTATGATATTGTTTAATTTTAGAACTTTAGAGAATATATTAACTACTGTTATGAAGATATAATGTGGAGATAAAGAGTTATCATCCAGGATAATAATTGAAACAAATTGAAAATGGTAGTATTCGATTGTCTAAAAGAAAACTAGCAATATAGGCAAGAGATTTTGAATACGGAAGACTAATTTCTTTCAGTCTCATATTCATTTAGAATTACTTTATAAATTACTATCTTATCCTTTAATTACATGCAATTTCATATAAATATTTATTTAAATAATTAACTTCAGGTAAACCAGTCATGAAAAATACATGTAAATAATGTATTCATTTAAGTTCATAATTCCTAAGTCAGTCTAATCTATATTGATTTTAATTAAATAGACTAAATCTACATGTTTTAATTTATAAGTGACCCTAAAGACTAATGAGACTAATTCCTATTTAGTTATAATTGAGTGAACTGAAATCTATTTATTTTAATTTTAAAAATGGACCTACATCTATAAATTATGAAGTATTTAAATTAGTATATTTAATTCTACATGTTTTAATTCTAAGATAATCTTAAATCTACAAGTTATGGAAAAAGACTTTAATTTAGTGGGTTAAGTCTATTAAATTAATTAAATTAAACTAAAATGGACTTATATCTAATTTACTAAATAGGTTTGAGTTATCACTAACCTAAAATTTAAGGGGTTTTTACATAAATATACCAAAAACTAAAAAAACTTTCAAAAAAATTGTTGACCGCAAAAACTTTCAAAAATATTTTTACAAAATTAATTCTTTCAAATATAGCTCATTCCCTTTACCACCTTTATTTTTGGGGCTGTCTTTTTTTTTTCCAACTTTTTTTTTTCCTTTTCACTTATTTTTTTAACTCTTTTTTTTTCACTTTATACTTTTTTTTCAATATTTTATTTATTTTTTTCAACAATTTTTTTTTACTTTATATTGTTTTCATTTATTTTTTTTCTCAATATTATGTTCTTCATCTATTTTTTTCTCAATATTTTTTTAACATTTTTTTAAATTTTTATAGTACTATAATTATCCTTTTTTTTTCTCAACATTTTTTTCTAATGTCTTTATCTTTTTTTTTTGCTCAATTTTTTTTTTTTAATTTTTAAGGTATTATCTTCATTTTATTTTCAACTTTTCTTTTCTTTTTCTATATATTTTTTCCTCTTATAACCTTTCTTTTATCAAATGAATAATTATGAACTAAATATCTTCAAATATTATAATAACAATAAATTAACAAAATTTTATACTTTTATATTTCTAAAGAATAAGGATTTTATTTTTTTACTTTAACTTGTTTATTAAAATATCTAACGACTTTTTTTTTCAAAAAAAAAGTTATTTGATACTTATTGATCATCAATATATAACAAGTTTAAAACAATTTTTGTGATATATTTGCAACATCAACAAAAAAAATCCAAAAAAAATAAAAAAATCAACAAAAATAAACAAACCAAAAAAACTAAAAAAAAAAAAACTAAAAATAACAACTGAAAAAAAAAACAACAAAAAAAAACAAAAATTTATGTTGTTGATTTATGTTGTTTCTTAGTTGTTGATTGTTGTTTATTTTTGTTGATTTTTTATTTTTTACTATTTTTTCATTATTAGTGACAAAATTAAGGACATAAATAAAATTTTTACTTTTCTTAGTATTAATGATAAAAATAATATTTTTTTATATATCTCTCATAATTTTTATTTTTTTATTTTTAACAAAAATCAACAAATTAAACAAAGAGAAACAACAAAAACAATTGAGACTTATAATTGAAAACAACAAAAATCAACAAAAGTAAAAAAAATTTTGCAGTTGTTGATTTTTGTTTATTTGTGTTGATTTTTATTGATGTTTGTTGTTTTTCTAGTTTTTCATCATTAATAATAAAATTAAGACCATAAATATAATTTTTACTTTTATTAGTATCAATAATAAAAATAATAAATTTTTTGTTATTTTTTATTAAAAAAATAATTATTGAATACTGTGGGTAATTTTTACTTTAATTAGTTTAATTTTTAAATTATAATAATTATGAAAAAATAATTATTGAAGACTATGGGTAATTTTTACTTTAATTAGCTTACTTTTTATATTCTAAATAATAATAATTTTCAAAATTTGAAAAAATTGTTATTTAGAATATAAAATTAAATGCTTAAAATATACAAATTAAATATAATACAAACAATCAAATTAAATTAAATATGCCTTCAAAAATAATAAATAGATAAAAATAATTATAGAAAAAATGAAAAAAAAGGAAAAAGATGAAAAAAGAAGAAACATGCTAAACATCGAAACTATGCTAAAAGTTTCAAAAATAGACCAAATTCATGACATAATTGAAAGTGAAGCAAACAATAGTGAAAGAAAAAAAAAAGGGCTCAGCCATAAAGGAAATTACTGGCGTTGACCAGGACATATAATGAAATTTCCTCAAAATTTAATTAATTATGAGCTTGAAATCAATTTTAATTACTTAAACCTAATCCTAATTAAATCAGTAAACCTATTTAAAGAAAATGTGAATCTAATTATTAAACCTAAAAAACCTAAAATCATGAGCTTAAAGCAAACACAATGAAAACATAATATAAAAATCATAAAAATTAACAAATCAAATATAAAAATAAAATAATTAAACAAACAATTAATCAAGATGCTTAAATCCAAAGAATAAAAAGACATGAAAATAATAAACTAAACTATATAATAAATTTACTACAACCACCATTAATTTTAATTAAAACTTTACTAGATAAACTTAATTTACTAATCAATTAATAAAATAAAACACACAATCACACTCACAGGATTTCACTATTTCCACTATTGAGGCTATTACAATGATCTACTGAAAATAAAAATAAAAATTAATACAACCCAAAAAAACCAAATGAATAAAAACACAAAATAAAACAACCAACAAAATAATAACAAATAAATAAATAAAAAATCATAGAAACTATATTCAACTACAAAATTCAATCCATGACATTCTATGGATCTTCATGGATTTTGTTCTCTATAGTGAATTCATCATGTAACTCCCTCCATAATCATAAACACAAATAGAAAAATAAACAATGATTAGTAATTAAACAAAATTAAAATTAAAATTAAATAAAATTAAAATTAAAGGAAATTAAAATAATTAAATAAAATAAACAAAAGAGGATAGAAAAATAGATGATTAGATGAATGTAGTATTGATATGCTCTTCAGAGTGGTCTAAATCACCATTGTTTTTTAGAACAGAACTCTAATACTTGATTTTTCCTCCCAAAAGTCTACTGTTTCTTTTCAAAAGAACAATACCTCCAATGATTTTTTTTTTTTAATTAAAAACTGCATAAAAAGAAAAGAAGTAGAAATCCCTCTTCTAAGAGTGTTGAGCTGGATTTATATAGAAAACTTTAGATAAAGTCACATATCTTACTGTGACTTCTTCTGTTCAC
This sequence comes from Mallotus nudiflorus, assembly GCA_947683625.1. NCBI lineage: Eukaryota > Viridiplantae > Streptophyta > Magnoliopsida > Malpighiales > Euphorbiaceae > Mallotus > Mallotus nudiflorus. The sequence continues at coordinate 4,368,910 of CANTUR010000283.1, read as the reverse complement.
AGTGATAAAGTTTTAGTTTTATAAGGACTTTTAATTTTCTAAAAAAAATTAAGATAAATCCTAGAAAATGGATTTATCACATTATTTGACCAATTAGAATTCAGAAAATAAATTTTTATTTATTGAAAAATAAAAAAATACAACGGAACACAATTGGGGCAACGTAATCCTGATCGGAATTACATAATTCTAATTTTTTTAACTTTAATTACAAAAAGACCCCTAAAAGAATTTAAACTTTTTAATTAGATCTTTAAAGAAAATATTACAATTAAATCCTTAAAAAACTAATTAAATTCTTTTGAAAATGCATTTAACCTTTCGAAGTTTCAAACTTCAAATATTGAATATTTATTTATAATATTTTTATTATTAGAGTTTTTTTATCTCATCCACACTTAACTATTCCGAAATTGGATGCTTATATTGATAATATCTGCAAACCATTCAACACACTCATGCATAATTGGTAGAGGTAGTTGCAAGATAAACTGGACAATTGGACCAAGCGTGAAGCTTATTTTTCTAGTGGATTTTTCATTCACCAGTTTCAATGAGTCTGCATCGACATTTGATACATATTTCATCATCTCATCAAAATTGCTGAATTTTCTGGCTAGTTAAGCAAAATGCCTATGCAACCAATCACCGTGTAATGTGATCCAATATCGAGGTAACCCAATGACACCACATCTATATGGACAAACCCTAATTCTATTGAGGAAAGCCTCGCATGCCTCATAACGGAGTTCACCTGATGGGTATCCATGGAATCTGTTACATGATTCGCATATAAATAAATCTGGTATGCTGTTATATATTCCAGCACAAGTTTCACCACGGTGGAGGTGAGTGAAACTACTCTGCTTTTCAAAGCTTGCCAACATGTGTGCCTTCAATTTTGGACGATGCATAATATGGTGTTGTTTGTTTGACCGAACATATAAAAACTCCATTGTTGCAATAACGTCGCAAGTTATTTGTTTAGTTAATTGAAGTATGGAAAATGTTGAAGACAATCTACAGTCAATCCAGTTGGTAGAGGGTTGAGTAACTTAAAGTGAACTATTTGTTTAGTTGACAAATTAGAATCAGATGTGATGATGTAGGAGTCTTGGTACTGTCCATGTGATGTTGGTTGCTTTATGTAGCTGCATGTTGCTACGGTACGGTATGCTATTAGTGAAGGATGTGGGTATCGATGGGTTGCTCCGAGTTGCTGTATTCCCCTGTTTTCTACATCTATATCATGTAATTGTTCGTGAATATTAATGAATGATCTATGCTACTTTTTTAAACAAATAAACAAAATAAAATTATTTATAAAAATAAAGATGTCAAAGAAGTATATGGATTAAACAATTTAATCAAGCTGCCAAAAGACACTACAAATAAATTCCTTTAACTTATATTCTCTTATTATTACACATGTTTTGATTTGATTTGTATTTATACAATGTTAATTTTCTGTGTGTGCATATTTTTAATTTAAATTGAACTATAATGGTCAATTTACATGTTTCAGTGTTTTTGATAAATAATAATAATGTCATTATTTTTAATCATTTGAAATGTTGTTGTCGTGGACATGCCACTATCTTTTTTTTATTGGAGTAATTAAAACTATATGTACATTTTTTTTGTTTATTATTTAATCTTAAGGTATATTTGTAATATAATAGACATTTCTTAGGTATTATGTATTGACAATATTTATTATAAGTGTATAATTAAGTAAATGATTAATACTATTTATTAATATGTATGTACCAATTAATAAATCAATATTTGGTATTATATTTAGTTTTCTATTTCGGTACGAGTTTCGATACTGGTATCATGATTAACATCCTCAAATTACCGTCGGGAAATTAGACATAAAAATTGTTTTTTTGGGGTTCGGAATTAAAAATAATTGGTCCAGCATGGTTTTAGTGTCTGTCGGGGTGGAATTCAGGTCTATTTTGGTTATTTGCCCTATTACATGCTCCGCCCTTAAGCAAAGGAATGCCCAGCAACCCAAAAAACTTTCCAAATCAACCCTTATATATACAACCACAGCCACATCATTACACCCAGTATTAATCAAACGAGCAGCTAGAATACAGTCAAAATCAACCACAAACAACCTCTGCATCACCACATCATAAACTTCCAAATGTAGTCGAAAGAGATTTTGTTCATTTCATCATCAAATATTGATAGATGTACAACAAGGACCACTTTGAATACAAGTTGACAACTTGGATGGTGATTTTGGATTTGTGTTTATACTTTAGAGTTTATCCCACATGTCACATCATCATTATATTATTCAGTGCATAATTATATTTATAATTTTTTCTTCTAACTATATATTACACTAAAAAAAGTGGGATAGTATGAAACTATTATCAAATAACATATTTATTTTAATAATTATTTTATATGTTACATAAATAAATAAAAATTCATTTATAGTATTATTTATTTTTAGTACTTTAAAATAAGTTCAATATTGTCAAAAAATATTTTAGATTATTTTTAGAATTTGTATATTAAATAAATATTACAAAATTAATATCATAAGCATCATTAATTAATGCTTTGGAGAAATAAAACTAAACCGAATCAAAATATGTACACTTTTTGGAGATATAGGGCATGCTTGTTTGTTTAATCGAAAACAGTAATCCATTGTTACCAGCGCTTAAAAAAATATAAAATAAATTCCAAAATAAAAATATACATCAAGTTTGTCTTGTTAAAATTGTTCGTTGTAAAAATTCCACGTCCGGAATTTAAAAGAAATAAGGAGGCATTTTTAATTATAAATAAATTCTTCCCCACTTTATTAATATATGTCAATCACTACTTATATTTAGTGTATCATTGAAAACTATTAACTATACTAGTAGAAAATTAATGAGAAATTTTCTTGGATATACTTGAGTTTTTGGGTGTAAGTGAGAATTAAATATTTTGTAGTGTGATTGTAATAATTTTTTACATAATAAATATTTTTTTCTTAGTTGTTTTTTGACAACACCTGTGGTTTTTCTCCATTTAAGAGTTTTCTATATTAAATAATCGTGTGTTTCTTTCTTTTATTTTTCAAGTATTTTTGTTTAAGTTGTGATCTACAGGGGTAAAGGTATTTGTTAGATTGTAAGGACTCATTTTCCCTAACAATTGGTATCAGAGCTCTTGGTTTATTTTAGTATGCTATGTGGTTGCAGCTTAAGCTGATCTTCCACATCAGAAAAAATTTTCCTTGGGTAAATTGACATTCCGCATTGATAGTTTTTTTAAAAAAATTGTTGCGATCCAACTGGAGGTCCTTTGTATTGTATTTATTGAGTGTGATATTGTGTAAGTAAGTGCAGCCAAGAAAGTTTTGTCACAAAGACTATAATTGTCTAAGGAGATTGAGATTTAAGTGGTACCATTTGTGTCCTCCCAATCTTTCCTGGAAACTTTCTTAGTGCATTTTGTATACACAATTGTTCACTCACTATTCACGTGTGAGGTCATTGTAGCAGGAAGTACTTTTCAAATATACGGAGGTACTGTGCTTTGTTAAACATAAATGAGTTTTAGATTTGATATTGAGAAATTTGATGAGAGAATTAATTTTGGGTTGTGGCAAGTATAAGTTAAGGATATACTAATCCAGTCTGGACTGTATAAGGCCTTGAAGGCAAAGCCAACTTATTTGTCCAAAGGAAAGGAGCCAATTAAATTTGGTGGTGTAGACATAGGAAAATTCAAGATGAGTGAAGAAGAATGGGAGGAGCTAGACATGAGAGCAGCAAGTCAGATTCGTTTTTGTCTAGTAAAAAATGTTCTTGCAAATGTTGCCAGATGGTCAACAATAAAGGAGCGTTGGAAAAACCTTGAGGAAATGTACCAGGCTAAAAGTCTTTCAAATAAGTTATATTTGAAGGAGCAATTTCATAAATTGCAAATGGAAGAAGGTACAAAAATTTCTGACCACCTTAGTGTACTTAATCGGATTATTTTTGAACTGAAATCTATTGGAGTGAAAATTGATGATGAAGATAAAGCGTTAAAACTTATCTCGTCTCTTCCACCTTCCTATGAATACATGCAAACTGTTTTAATGTACGAAAAAGAGAATGTGATTTTTTCAGAAGTGACTAGTAAGCTGATTTCTAAAGAAAAAAGACTAAAAAATGGAGAGAACAAGTCTTCTGAAAGTACAACATTGTCAGTTTATGGAAATGGGAGGAAGAATAAAGTCTCCAAAAAGAAAATTATCTACTGGAGATATGGGCAACCTAGACATGTAAAGAAGGATTGCAAAAATGGTGGAACTAATTCTACTAATGGCTCTAAAAGTAATACTACTAATGCAGTCGTATTTGAAGAAGGAGACGATGAACTTTCTATATAAGGAAAAATATATATTCTCATGGCATGATAACTACCAACTGAGTTGCCATGAGAGATGATGTATGATAGGTAACATGTTCACAATTTGCACATAAGCATTGGTTGACAGTTGATGCAAGGTGTGTGGTGGAATTGATGTCGATGGCTAATAAACTTCTTAGAAAGTCAACATTGGAAGTTGCACCATAACTTATTAGCAATTTTTTGACATGAACTGGCCGAGGTGAAAATTCTTGGAGTTGGTGAATTTCAAGTGTGTATATTCTTACGGTGGAGTATGACAATTTTTTTTAGAATTGTGACTAATATAACTGATGGTGAGTTAGCTGTTGTTATTTATTTTTAATTATAGGGAAGATTTGTGAGAAAATTATTTGAAATTTTCCAAGGTGGAGATTTGTTGGTTGTAAAATTTCCACATCGGGAATTTAAGAGAAATAGGGAGAAGTCTTTATTTATAAATAGACTTCTCTCCCTTTGGTTAATATATGTCAATCACCACTTGTGTTTGATGTACTATTGAAAGTTATTAGCTATACTAGTAAAAAATTTATGGAAATTTTTTTTGGGTATAATTGAGCTTTTGGGTGTGAGTGAGAGTTAAATATTTTATAGTATGATTGTAATAATTTTTCACATAGTGAATATTTTTCTCTTGGTTGTCTCTTGACAACACCCATGATTTTTCTTTATTTGAAAGTTTTCCTCATTAAATTATTGTGTATTTTTCTCTTTTATTTTTTAAATATTTTTATTTAAATTATGATCTATGGGGTAAAAGTATTTGTTGGATTATAAGTAACTATTTTCCCTAACAAAAATGACATAAACATAATCGGCTTGCAAAAGTAACTTCATTATGCATGTCAATTACACGATATTACATGCATAATATCATGATACTCTCATTTGGTAAGAGAGTAGGTGTAATTACGCTCCTATTATACTCTCATTAGGATATAAAGTGGCGAATTGCCTTGTACTACACAATTCTAGGTTTTACATTATGGATGTATGTATCGATTAACTATAAATAATAGTACAACGCGATATGGAAATTGGAATAAAGAACCATACGAGTGCAACACGATGTTAAATATTTATGCGGTCATCGAGCTTATCTTATAGTTTTATGGATCGATAGCAACCCTGGCAGACCATTTTTTCGTTGCCATGCACACGAGGTACGATCGAGTTGACACAACAGAATAAATTGTATACTAAACTACTTGCATGCTTTTGGACTTGGAGTTATTTATTAATTTTTGTTTTTCATTTGATTTCTCAAAAATTATTTTTGTATAGCGTAATGTGAATGACATTTGGCTTAAGGAATCCAGTGTCGATTCTTTAAGTGGCATGATAAGAGATATGCCGAGCATATCCGTCATATGCTCCAGTTTTAAGTAGCAGAACTGAGATCTAAGCTCTGATACCATGATAAAGGAAAAGAAATTTTTTATATATTTCTTTTGTACAATGAAGATTGATATTTATACAAGAGTCCGATGACTAGAATAGGAAAGAAAGAATAGGGCTTCCTAAAAATCTGCCTATTTACATCATAGAGGAAAGAAAAGCTGTCAATGCTTGTGATATACACATTCTAAAAATACTTCCTAAAAGTCTGCCTATTCACATCATAGAATTAGGCAACTGATGTTATTGATTCCTATAATCACATTAACACCCCCTCAAACTCAAGATGGCATAGTGGATGCCAACTTGAGTTTGCTTAGTAAATCTCGAAAACGTGTGGGTGGATGGGTTTTGGTGAAGATATTAGCGGCTTGGTTAGTAGAGGAGATGGGAACCAAAAGTATGGTGCCCTGAGTAACATGATGACGAATAAAATGGCAATCAAGTTCAATGTGTTTGGTACGCTCATGAAAAACGTCATTATGAGAGATTTGTATAGCACTTCGATTATCACAATGAAGCATAGTAGCATAAGATTGTGGGACACCCATATTAAATAATAACCAGCGTAACCAAAGTAATTCAGATGTAGCGTCAGCTAGAGCACGATACTCAGATTTGGTGCTAGAACGAGCAACGACTGTTTGCTTTTTACTACGCCAAGAGATAAGAGAATCGCCTAAGAAAAAATAATAACCAGTAGTAGAATGACTATCTGTGGGATCACCAGTCCAATCAACATCAGAGTAGCCAGATAACACCAAAGAGGAGTGAGCAGAAAAATGTAGACCATGAAAAAGAGTGCCTTTAATATAGCGAAGTATCCGAAGAACTACAGAAAAATACGATGAGCGAGGGGCAGACATGAATTGACTGACTAAGTGAACTGCATATGAGATATTAGGGTGAGTAACAGTGAGATAAACAAGACTACCAATAAGTTATCGATATAAGGTAGGATCATCAAGAGGAGTGCCATCGAGAGGAGTAAGTTTGCAATTGAGTTCTAATGGGGTTGATATAGTTTTACCATCAGTAATGCCTGCTCGAGAAAGTAGATCAGATGCATACTTAGCTTGAGAGAGATAATAACCTTCAGAAGTATGAGAAACTTCAAGACCCAAAAAATAACTGAGATGGCCAAGGTCCTTCATTTCAAAACATTGACTGAGAAAATGTTGTAATTTGGAGATACCAGATATATCATTCCCTGTTATGATCATATCATCAACATAAAGTAGCAGAAGTACAATACCATGGTCAGTTTGACAAACGAACAATGCAGAATCGTGTGGACTAGAGATAAAGCCAAGTTGAGCAAGAGTAGAACTAAATTTGGCAAACCAGGCTCGAGGAGCTTGTTTTAAGCCATACAAAGCTCGTTGGAGCTTGTAGACCTTATGAGGAGAATGATAGCCAGGGGGAGGATGCATATACACCTCTTTGGATAAATCACCATGGAGGAACGCATTTTTGACATCCATCTGGAGAAGCTTCCATTTGTGAATTGCAGCAATAGCTAATAAACTACGGACTGATGTCAATCGAGCAACCGGAGCAAAATTTTCTTCATAATCGATCCCATATTCTTGAGTGTAACCTTTGGCTACTAAGCGAGCTTTGTAGCACTCAATGGACCCATCAGAACGAGTCTTGATTTTATAAATCCATTTGCAGCCAATAGGGGACTTGTGAGGAGGAAGATCAACTAAGTCCCAGGTATGAGTTCTCTCCAAAGCCTGAAGTTCTTCAGACATAGCTTTCTGCTGAAGAGGGTCAGTACTTGCCTCACGATAAGAGCGAGGCTCATGAATGGTGGCAATAGCAGAATAACAATGGAAATCAGTAAGATAATGAGGAGTTTCTCTTACTCGGGTGGAACGACGAAGAGTGGTGTCAAGGATAGGTGGAGGATCAATAGGTTCAGGATCAACAGCGAGAGCAGAATCATTAGGAGCAGGTGTGGAAGGCTTAATATTGAGCGTATCAAAATTTTCTATGTCAGAACTTGGAAATAACTCAACAGAGGAATCAGTGAAAAACATAAAGTCAACATTAACAGAGTGGTGAAATTTAGAAAGAGATGAGAACATGGTATTTTCCCAGAAGGTAACATGACGAGATATGCAAAGTCTATTGGTAATAGGATCCCAACAACGATACCCTTTGTGTTCAATACCATATCCAAGAAAACAACATAAACGAGCACGTGGTTCTAATTTCGTATGTTCATAGGGTTGTAGAAGAATAAAACAGGCACAACCAAAAGGTTTAAGTAGAGAATATTCAGGAGGCTTACCAAAAAATTTTTAAGGTAGGGACTCGATTAATGCTGTAGACTGCAGTAAGAGCGGCTTCACCCTAAAATTTTTCGGGACAAGAGGCAGAAAGAAGAAGAGCACGAATAGAGTCAAGTATGTGACGATGTTTGCGTTCAGCTCATCCATTTTATTGGGAAGTGTGAGGACAAGAACGTTGAACCAAAGTACCTTGTTGATTGAGAAATTGGAGTAAGGAAGAATCCCTATATTCCATAGCATTATCTGTTCGAAGAATTTTAATAGTAGAAGAGAATTGAGTGTTAATCATATTAGTGAATGAAGTGTAAATTTGTGGTAATTCAGAGTGATTTTTCAAAAAATAGATCCATGTAAAACGAGAATAATCATCAATGAACAACACAAAATAATGAAAACCATTTATTGAAGAAATAGGGGAAGGACCCCAAATGTCCGAATGAATTAAGTCAAAAGGACTCTCTGAAATGGAATTGCTAAGATTGAAAGACAATGTTGGTTGTTTTGCAAGCTGACAATGTAAGCAATTAAATGACTCAAATTTTATAGATCCTAACAAGCCACGAGAAATTAAAGACTGAATTTTGCTAGCTGAGGCATGACCAAGACGAAGATGCCATTGGTGAATAGAAGAGTTGGTAGTTGTAGTAGCAGACAGAAATTTCTGAGGAAGATGAAAAGAGAAAAGTTCAAATAATCGACCCACCCTGCGACTTGTCCCAAGAATCTGTCCCGTTTATGGATCCTGTACCTGACAACAAGAAGGGGAAAAGTTAACATTCAGCCCTTGTTCACACAACTGACCAACAGAGATAAGATTGAGGGCTAAATTAGGGATACAATAGGTTTAAGGAAGACTAAGATTAGAGGTAGATGCATGACCAGTGTGAGTGATACTCATTTTGCTACCATTAGCAGTGCTGATCGATGGCAGGGAAGAATTTGGTGAGGTAGAAGACAACAGGTTAGCATTATTAGTCATATGGTTACAACAGGCAGAGTCATAGAGCCAATGCGAGGTACCTGGAGTGACAGACATGGCAGTAGATGAATTGGAAGAGATAACCTATTTGAATAGTGCTTCAAGATCACTCATAGTGATGGCAGCAGAACCGTCAGTGGCAGCAGTAGATACAGAAGGAAGGCCAGGCTTCGAGACAGTCTTGGGTTTAAAGACCACACCTTTTGGTCGTGGAGGACGAGTCGGGCAATTCTCAAGAATATGGCCAAGAGCATGCCAATATCTGCATTCGATAGTCGGACAATTAACAAAAACATGACCAGTTTTATTGCAATTCTTACAAGAGTTGTGGCTAGATTTATGATATGAGGAATGAGTAGTTGCAAGAGCAATTTCAGAATTTGAGGTTTTGTCAAGATTAAGGCGAGTTTCTTCGAAAATGATTTCTTGTATAGCCATATCCAATGTAGGAAGAGGATGTCGGTGCAGTAGAGAGGCTCGGACAGCTTCATATTCAGGTCGGAGAGCCATGAGAACTTGAATAAGATGAAGATGATCTTCACTTATTTTAGCCTGAGATAGTTGATTCCAAATCGGTTGAACTTGAGCAAGAAAATCATTCACAGATTGACCAGATTCTTGTTTCAGATTATGAAGTGTAGTCCATAACTGAAAGTAATGAGCAAGTCTAGTGGTTCGATATCTACTGGCCAAGAATCCCAAATTTCTTTTGCAGTGTCATAATCAACAAATTGGATGTGAATGGATGGAATAGAGGTGTTGCGAAACCAAGTAATAATCTGATGGTTTTTGCTATCCCAATCTTCAAGGCGGTCAGCAAATTTGTCATCAGTTTCATCTTGTTGTTTGGTTGGCTTATTGATATCTCCGGTAACAATACGCCAAAGCTTACGACCGATCAAGAAACTCTTCATTCCTTGGACCCACAGATTATAGTTTGAACTAGTCAAGACCATTGCAATAGGTTTTGCAATATCAGATTTCTCCATTTGGAAGTGGAGGTGGTAGGGATCTTAAGAAATTATGCAAAACAAGGCACCAAAAATCACGAGCCAAGAACTAGAAAATTTGCAGAAAAGAAGAAAAGCTCTGATACCATGATAAAGGAAAAGGAATTTTTTGTATATTTCTTTTGTAAAATGAAGACTGATATTTATATAAGAGTCTGATGACTATAATAGGAAAGAAAGAATAGGGCTTCCTAAAAATCTGCCTATTTACATCATAGAGGAAAGAAAAGCTGTCAATGCTTGTGATATACACATTCTAAAAATACTTCCTAAAAATCTGTCTATTTACATCATAGAATTAGACAATTGATATTATTGATTCCTATAATCACGTTAACAAGAGGTATGCGGTGTAATTGATTTTCATAGAAGAGTAACTGGTCCTCACTTGGTGGTGAGGAAGCAACGTGAACTTGAAACCATTTGACATAAAGTGCAGTATTGAAACATGGTGTACACGATGAAAAAACGAAAACGAAGAAAATGATGGCGATTCTGCTTTGTCTTCTAGCTAGTGCTGTTGCTATTATTATGTATAGTTTAACAACAGAGTAGTATTTCATCTGTAGTCATTTTATTTGTACGTATTACTTAACATACTGTGAATATTGTACTTATTATGAACAATGGAGTTCACAAAACCTTTAGTTGAATTGTTGCATTATCATATTGCTTGTATGTTATGCACGTTATAATTTTTGATGTTAAATGTTTTTTTTTTAAACATCATCATAGAAGAGAAAAGCCAGGTAACTTGCAAATATACAAACCCCTGAAACGGGAAGAAACCCAGTACCAATTCCTATCGCATACAAACTTTTATGGGTAAGAGACTGAGGAATCAAAAGCGAAACACCTCATAAAACCATATCAGAACAACAGACAGCAAAAGAACTTTGTGCTTAAATCGCACGTAACGCATATCGTCATGACACTACACATTACCAATCCAAATCACATCTCCAGATGTTAAAAACACAGTGATGAATGTAATTTCATAATTTAAGAACTTTGTGCTAGCTAAATACTAGCTGATGCAAACGGATGTGAATATATTATTGGTATTGGTACATATATCTTTTTAGTAGACTAAGGTATACGACATTAATACAAGTTATTTTGATATGCTAATCTTTTAAATATACTGTGCTAGTTTCTTTCCTTACAGTTGCACTTGAGAGATAGAGAGATATAAGGTGGAGCAAGGAAAAAAATACTTTTCTAAAATTGGACAATACAAATATAAAAGATTCAGTACAAACATCAGCTAAATATTGTGTTCCATATTGAACAAATGTCAGGCTGAAATACTTAGAGCTTGTGTTGCATATGTTCAATTTTAATGCAGTTAAATGTTACTTTTTTTTTTCATCTGCAAAACGCTTGAACTCATTTAATTAACAGGTGTGACATAAACATCAACATCCACGCTGACCATAAAGATTCAATTCAAAACTATATAAAATACTAGTGAACTATTATAGAAAACCCCAACGGTGCATGAGAATACAAGGATCATATGGAAATGCTTGAAAATCTTTCTTTCCTCCCTTGACAGCATCACCAGTCGTTGTCTTCTTTACTCGGCCGACCTTTTTGGACCTGTTATTTCTCTCCTTCATTTGTTTCCTTCACTTCTCTACTTTAATAGCGAGCCCATTCCTGATGAGTCTGTATTTGGGCTCGTACCTGTTAGCATTCTCAACTGAATAACAAATCAAACCAAACCTGCAGCATAGTTATCTGTATGCAGTACATTTCAATTCGTGCTAATATCGATACTTGAAACTTCAATCTCAATATATATAATACTTTAGAGTCAGCTAGCTCACTTTTTTAGTACGTAGTATATCAAATATATATTTTTAGATCATTTAATAAATAATAATAAATTTTTTTATTAATATAATTACAATAAAAGCTAAAAAAAAAGTTTAGACCTATATATATAATGATCGAACATAGTTTATAATTTATTATTAAACTTTAATGTTGTTGATACATATTAATAATACAAAACATAGTAGAAAAACTATAAAAAGTCAATAACTTAGTAATTTTATCAAGTCATTTAAAGTCAACTTAATTTCTTTAATTTCTTTTTCTTAGCATCTTGTTCTCTTTTGCATTTGATGGTTTTTGTATTTTTTGATATTTGAGGAATAGTTATTAGTTAGGAATGGGGAAGGTTCTTTTTTATTGACTTATTTTTTCAGCCTTTTTTATTTATTAATATTTTTTTTTCTTTCAAAAAAATTGGTACTCAATTTTTAGAGATCCGGATTGAGTACCAAAGAGATCCGAAACTTAAAAGTACCACATTTTGGTACTCGAGTACCAGATTATGGTACTTGAGGAGATGAAAGTTCTTGGTAACTATGCCCTGTAGACTTCCCACCACCAAAGTGAGGCCGGAACTTGCATACATAACTTGTGTTAGGATCCTTAACCTCATTCAAACTTGCACACTTCTCCTTTAGCTCCACCTTAGATTTATTGGCTCTTCAAGGGTGAAGAACATAAAAAACGAATTGCTTCCTAGAGAGGAGGTGGGTTGTCATTTTATTGCTACATATATTTAACAACCCAATTAACTGAATATATTGTATGTTGTATTTAATGCCATATCTATAATATCAACCTAAAAACAAATACTATGACAATGTCACAATGTATTGCATATAAAAGGGTGGTACTGCCATTAAAGAATATTGTATTGCGACATATCTCAATGCCCCATGAACCATGTACAAACTAGTTTATTTTAACTAGATATTTAATAAACCAATTAACATAAGTAATGGTATGATGCATTTTAATGGTGTCTCATGCCATATCAACTTAAAAATAAAGACTGTCAATTATAGTGTCTTAATGTATTGTATTTAACCGGGATATACTGCCAAGAAAGGATATTGTATTGCAACATAACTCATTACCACATGGACTACAAATAAAATAATATAAACAACCATATTTATTATAATGCTTGATACCGCTTATATATATTTCTGCCTAATTAAATGGTCTTTATTTCTTAAATAGGGACACTCGGACTATGAAGGTAGCATAATCCGTCCAGGAAAAGGACTCTACTCTAAAGAGGAATCCTAAGCAAAGAGGGAACACTCTCCTACTAGGATTAGGACTCCCATCTCACAAGGAATCCGACTCCTTTTAAGTTAAAGTATTACTATAAATAGGACCCCATATCCCTCACAAAGGGGCATCTCATTCCTCATATTCTAGTTATTCTATATTCCCCTACTTCTGTTCTCTAACTTAGGCATTAGAGTTGTGGGGACTCTCCCCACCTCTTACCTTGTCTTATGTTAATGGATTGTAGGACACCAAGCTCAATAGGTCTAGAAACTAGTTATCAAGTGGCGCCGTTTATGGGAAACTCTTGGGAAAAGCCATTCGTTTACCTGCTAAGCTAAAGACATCCTCACCATGACTTCCAGCCCACCATCAACCTTGATTCCTGAAACTGGCACCAACCCTTTCAGACCTATCCCTTTGACCGACCTCTCAGACCCTCTTCCAGCAATAGTGCTTTCAGCCACTTTTTTGCATACCGGAGCTTCATTCAGACACACATATCAACTCCCTGACAACACATCGAGATACCCAACCTTGGGTGTAGACCTCCTATATTACGCTCCTCTACAACACCATCTTTCAATACCTTCCATAAATTTTTTGAGTTTAGTAGACACACTAGCAATAACTACACCAAATTTAAACACCGTAAACCAAACACTCAACCTCGACCAAACTAGCAAGGAAGTCATGATAAAAAATATCTAGGGGCAGATAGTTTTAATGCAGCAACAACTAAATGCTATAATACAAAGTGGGCATTCTGAACCAGCTCAAAATGATATTAACACAACACCTCTACAGGCCCTGAGGACGAGCATGGGAAAGGGTAAAACATTGGAAGGGGAGTGTAGTTCAATAATTCCGGCCCTTGATGATTCAAAGATAGCTCAGAAGGTTGAAGAGGCAATATACAAAGCCCGAAAAAAACCAAGAAAGGAAGAAGAATGCGTTATGGACAGTAAAACTCCATTTGTTAGAAGAATAATTCAAATGGAGATCCCTACTAAATTCAAAATCTCACCGCTTGTTTAGTATGACGAGACGGGAGATCCCATCAGCCACATATTGACATTCTGAATAAAGATGTTGCTCAAGAATGTAAATGATAGAATCATGTGTAGAGTTTTTCCAAACACACTCATAAAGAATGCTTAAAAATGGTTTCATCGACTCTGGGAGAATTATGTCACTTCTTTCGAGGATCTAGCAAAAATAATTTTATACCAGATTCATCACCAATATTCCCTCAGCCAAAAACATCAACGATCTTCGGATGTGCCGATAAGAAGTTGACGAGTCTTTATGAAGTTATCTTGACCGTTTCAATAAAACAACCATGCAAATTGAGCATCTCGTAGATGAAGTTGCCATAGAAGCTTTGAAAAATAGCATTAGACTCGACAAGCTTAAAGATAAAATAATAATCAAAGAACTGAGTACCTTTACAGAGGCAATGGTGATGGCAATCAGGATGATAAAAATGGACGAGGATAGAAGGATGCGACAAGAGGAAGAAAAGCCATAAATCAATGATGAACGACCCAAACATAGACGAGCAGGTTTCCCAAAAATAAATTTTAGAAATCCAGCAAAAAGATTTGACAGGGAAGCGGACAGATACATACCCCTGAACACCTCTCGATCCAAAATCCTTATGTGGATTAGGCAGAATGGTGTTGGAATCACCCTAACTAAGAGAATAAGCCCAAGATGGAGTTCTACTTAAGACAGGGGATAATACTGCCAGTATCATCGGGAATACGGGCACGACACGGAGGGTTACAGAGAGCTAAAAAATGCCATGGAGAGACTGGTGCAGAGGGAAAAACTCAATAATTTCACAGATGCATCGAGAAGAAGTAGAAACTCTAAAAACTAGGAGCATGACAGGCTAGAAGCAAAGAAAACCTGAAGGGAGCCGATTAGCATTATCAATATGATCATCGGGGGAGAAAACACTGAGAAAAGATTAAAATATAGTAGAGGAGAAAAGCCAGTATCTAAGAGAAGTGATATTGTGTTCAATTCGGAAGATGATTCACATGTTCACCGCTCCTATTGTGATGCCTTGGTAATAACTACGTGCATAAACAAATATTTGGTAAAAAAGTTATTGGTAGACAATGGAAGCGCTATCAACGCATTATCCTGGAATGCATATAAGGCAATGGGAGGCTCTATCACTAACCTAAAGGCCATCTAGAACCCCATCATGAGTTTCTGTGGAGGAACCGTACAACCAACGGGAGTTGTCGAACTAAGCCTAGAATTTGAAAATCAAGACAATGAAGAAACAAAAGTTATCTGAGTAGTATTCAACGTGGTGGATATACCACTAGCATATAATGGGATTATAGGACAGTCGACACTCTATGAAGCAGATGCAGTCACTAGTATCCAACGCTTAATTATGAAAGTTCTAGTTAAGAATGGAACCCTTACCATTTAGGGAGATCAACATATGGCTAGGTAGTGTTACCAGATGTCCATGAAGCCTTAGGAGGAGGCTTTTCCTCTAGAAGCATGGGAAATTGAGAAGCAAGGCGCCAATCCATAACCAGTAGAAGACACGAAGACCTTTCAAATCATGGACGGAAAGATAATGAAGATCGGTAATGAACTCAACCAGAGCATTAAGAAGGAATAAGGGAGGTCCTTGCCAGACACTCGGAAGATTTTGCTTCACAAGCCTCCAAAATCATTAGCGTGGATCCGCAACTTGCTTGTCACTGTCTAAACATTAGACTGGGAGCCAAACCAGTGGCCCAGAAAAAAAGAACCTTTGCCTACGAAAGATAGAGAAAAATTGTTAAAGAAACAATGAAGCTGTTAACAGCCGGGTTCATCAAAGAGCTTACTCACTTGGAGTGGGTAGCCAATGTGGTACTTGTCAAAAAAGCAAATGGGAAATATAGGATGTGTGTAGATTACATTGACCTCAATTAAGCATGTCCCAAAGATATCTACCCATTGCCCACGATCGACTAGCTCGTTGACTCCACCGTTGGTCACGGATTATACAGTTTCATCGATGTGGCACAAGGTTACCACTAGATCCCAATGAAGGAAGAGGATCAGGAGAAGACGTCCTTCATTAACCATGAAGGTTTGTATTATTATAAGGTGATGCCCTTCGGACTTAAGAACGCTGAATCAACATATCAAAGAATGATGAGTCAGGTCCTCTAAGACCAGATTGGCATAAGCGTAGAAGTATATGTAGACGACATCATCATCAAGAGTAAGCATGCGGAACAGTACCCAACAGATATAGACCAGGTTTTCCAGCTATTGAGCAAATCCAGGATCAAGCTGAATCCAGAAAAATGCATCTTCAGAGTCAGAGCAGGAAAATTCTTGGGATTCATGATATCCCACAGGGGCATTGAAGCCAATCCAGAAAAGGTGGAAGCCATACTCAATATGGAAGCACCGAAAAATATCCAAGAAGTATAAAACTGTAGAATCACCGCATTAGGGTGTTTCATTTCATGCTCAGCCAGACGGTGTCTACCATTATTTTGAGCTCTCAAAAATTCCAAAAAGTTTGAGTGGTCCACAGATTGCCAGGCGACATTCAAAGACACTAAAAGATTCTTGTCCTCACCACCCCTACTTAGCCGCCCCGTCCCAAATGAAATACTGTACTTATACCTCTCAGTAGGCCAAGAAAGCATCGCCTCCATACTCATAAGAGAAGAAAAGAGCCAGAAAAGCCTAGTTTATTACATTAGTAAAATGCTCTGAGGATCTGAAGTTTGGTATCCTATGTTGGAGAAGCTAGCTATGGTCATGGTCCATAAGTCTCGAAAGCTCTGACATTACTTCCAAGCTCATTATATCGTCATCTGATCCCGTTTCCCACTGAGGAAAATCTTGTTAAGACCGAAGACCTCAGGTAGGCTAGTACTGTGGTTGGTGTTACTTGGTGAATTTGACATTAATTATGAACCCCGCCAATAAATGAAAGCCTAGGCATTAGTAAATTTTGTACAAGAAATGGCTCTGAAAGACCTTACCTTGTCCAGAGCATTGGAATGGAAAATCTATATTGATGGAGCATCTTTCGCTCCAGGATCCGGTGCCGGAATAATTCTTAAGGGACTGCACAAGGTTTACATCCATTATGCAGTCTGAATCGAGTATAATGCAACCAATAATGCCACCGAGTATGAAGCACTCATCACAGGCCTAAAAATAACTACCGAAGTTAGAGCTGAACACCTCATCATACATTCAGACTCCCAGCTGGTTGTCAACCAGGTCAACGGAATGTTCCAAGTCAAGGACACTAGCATTGCCAAGTACATGGATAAAGTCAAGAAACTCTTGAAATAGATTGAACAAGAAGGGGGCTAGTAGGAGATCATTCAGATTCCTAGAGAGGAAAACTCTGAGGCTGACCTCCTAGCCAAGTCAACAACTGAAGACAATCAAGAATTTCGGGATATGGCATTCATTGAAGCATTGACCAATCCTAGCATGGACAATCCCAAAGTCTTAGAGATATAGGTAATCTCGGAATGGATGTGCCCAATAATCCAATACTTGGAACATGGATCCCTCCTTGAAGATAAGCTGCAGGCTTAGAAGTTAAAAACCAAAGCAGCCAACTATTCCATCTATCAAAGGGAGCTTTACAGAAAATTCCTTTCACACCCATGGTTTAAGTGCGTCTCCTAAGAGGAGGAAAATTACATACTCTGAGAGATCTATGAAGGAATTTGTGGAGTGCATAAATCCCATTATGTACTAACTCAAAAAGCACTACTCCAGGGATATTATTGGCCTACCATGTCTAATAATGCTCAGCAGTTAACTCAAGTATGTCATAAGTGCCAGCACTACGCTCGACTTAACCACAGGCCTTCTCGCCCCCTACATCCAATCGGCAACCCATGGCCATTCGCCATGTGGGGAATGGATATCCTAGGTCCCTTCCCACCTTCCACTTCACAAAAAAGGTTCTTGATTGTGGCTATCGACTATTTCACTAAATAGGTAGAAGTAAAGGTAGTCCCAACCATCATAGAAGCTCAGATACAACACTTCTTCTAGAAGGAGATCATTTGCAGGTTTGGCATCCCCCACACTTTAATTATGGACAATGAAAAATAGTTTAATAATAAAAAGTTTAGAGATTTTTGCTCAGACCTCGGAATAAATCTTCGCTTTACCTCGGTAGCCCACTCACAGAAAAACAGGCAAATGAAAGTCACCGGTAGAATTCTTATGCAAGGATTAAAGAAAAGACTCGATGAGAAAAAGGGAAATTGGGTCAAAGAGCTCAACAACGTAATTTGGGCCTACAGAACCACGCCTAGATCATCCACCGAAGAGACACCATTTAGACTAACGTATGGCATGGATGCAGTCATACCAATGGAAATTGGTTCACCAAGTTATAGAGTAAGCCAGAGTCTTGATCACACTATTAACAACATTGATGCCTAGATATGTCTGGACCTACTAGAGGAAATGAGAGAATAAGCAGCCGCCACAACTGAAGCACATCGACAAAAGGTGACATGGTATCATCATTAGCAGCATCATCTGAGACATTTCAAATTAGGAGACTGGGTACTTAGAAGGGCAGCTATTGGCAAAGGCAACTCAGGAACTAGTAAGCTAGGTCCAAACTAGGAAGGTTTATACCAAATCTCGGCACACACAACCAAGGGAGCATACAAGCTAAGAGAAAGAGGAGGCAAATAACTACCACGGTTTTGAAACTCAAATTCTCTCAGAAAATATTATCAATAAGTTGTATTTAACACAAGATTCCATAAAGTATCCCTTCATTAATAACAATGTCTTTACATGAGATCCATTATAAAAAAAAGGGCACCTATTCTACTACACCTCCCTTCGGACCCTCAGGCCTAGAAACAGAGGCGAACACCGCTTCAGTAGCATCTGATTGGACCACAAGCTCAGCAGCAGTAGTAGACTCCACATTATCCCTCATGTGGGGAGCACTAGCTTTTTGATGTGCATCCTTTTCAACAGTGATTTTGGCAAGGTCCGCCAGTGTTATCTGATCTAACACCCCTAATAACACCCCCAAGTCCAGTTTTGAGTCCTGAGAGAGTAGGACCCTTTTACACTCAACCCTGTAGGCCTTAAGAAATCCTCCCACCATGCTCTGGTATGACCTCTTGTCACTCTCTCAGTATTTCTCAACCTCAGACAGCTTCTTCTCCAGCTCGGCAATTTAAAGATCCTGTTCTTTGATCCTCCTCGTCAACTGGCCTTAGTTATATTCCAGATCAACAATTTTCTTCTAACCTACCTCAGCCTCAGACTTCACCTCTGTATACTTTGTCTGGCAGAGTTCTAGTGCTACCTTCGCACCATCCAACTTCTTCTCAAAATCGATGGCTATAGTTCCTACCTCTGTCTCCTTCAGGCTATACTAGCTCTTCAGATAAAAGTATTGGTCCTTCGCCAGCAGTAGAGCTTGAGTCATTTGTCAATAAGAAAGGTTAAAGTCAACAATAAGGCCATATGATAGTAACAACATCTGTAACAAAAAGAACTTACTTCTAATGGCTGACCAATCATTGAGTCGAGCAACCCCTCCGGGCCTTCATCGGACCAGCACTGCATATCCGTAGGTAGCCTCAACGATTCAACATATTGATCCCTCACTTGGATATTGGAGACACTCGAAGGCTTCATCCTGTTCAGTATCCAGCCCTTCATATCCAGACACTTAGATAGCTTGGGCATTGGACATATATCTCCTCGTTGAGCCCCTCCTTGTCCGAATGCTACTCGATCAATGGCCTCTTCCTCCGGCCCACCCTTTCAGAGCGGGATGACTCTACTACCATTTTACCTTTGGGATTGGTAATTACCTCTTTGGGTGCCGTGGGGACTTTAGGTTCCGGAGAGGGAGATATCTGTACTTCCTCCGGAGTAGTCGGCTCGTCAACTAAGGAAATCCCACTCATAAAATCAAAAAATTCAACCATCTACAGTTAGAAAAATAGATCAAGTTAGAAATATAACTTTAAGCATCACAAATATACCAGGGGAATGAACACGACTCAGACAGACTCTCCATAGGTATCTCCTGGACACATCCTCTACCGATCGAGCTTCGGCAAGCCCATCAAGATACAACCACAAAACCATCTTCACATCATGGTTGGGGAGTCTCACAGGATGCTTTACCCTATGGCCTTCGTCGGACCACATCTGCTAGATATCCATGAAATCTGACGGATGCTTGACGATAAAAAAATGGTATCTTCACTTCTTATAGAGATCCGGAAGCTTTATGAAGAGGGTGTGGTTAGGCACAGCCGATAGGGAAAACATCAGCTCTCCTTTCTTCCTAGACAGACTATACAGGTATCGAAAAATATCTAAATCGGGTTCCTTCCCCTCTTCATGCATTAGTTGGATGAACCCGATCAGCATCCTATAACTATTCGGATGAAGCTGACCGGGCACTATGTTATACCTATTCAAAAATCTCTTTACGAAGGGATCTAAAGGAAATTTTAAATGCTCCTCTAGCTAGTCAACATACACCACTAATTTACAAAGTCCTAACATGGGGGTGTGAGCCCTAAACTTCCTATCTATGGTGTGAAGGGTATAATCGACGAGAATATAGAACCGCCTTCGGTACCACCCCAGTAAATCATCATTTATGTTCGAAACAAAAAGGTCAAAACTAACCTGTTCCCTTAATGCTATAGTGATTTCTAAGAAGAAAAATGCACAACAGATAATAGAAGTAGGAAAAAGAAGAAGAAAAGACAAAAAATACTTAACTACAAGAGGAAAGAATCATAGTGAAGAGAAAGAACACAGCAATGGCAACACAATTGCAACAAAGGCAAAAATAAAAGAGAAAAAAATGCACCAGTTAATAAGTGCAATAGTATTTATAAATAAGCGAAAGGACCTGGAAACACGCCATTAACTGCCCTCATTATTACTTCGCTACTCCCTAGGTCATTAAGGGCCTTTTGGGGAAAATAAGCCCATTAAACAAGGGGTCACTACAACGGCAGGAGAAACACTCCATTTATTGACAAAAAAAAAATGTTTAACTCACGTGATTTAAATTTTGAATCCCTAGGAGTTGAAGTGACACCGCCACGTGTCAGCCGGCCCACATCTCAACTGGGCTCCTTCATCAGCTACTCGGAAAGCATCCAAGCTACGCTTCTAGCCCATTCTGGGTATTCAAGCATCTAAGCCTTGAACATCTTAGTCCAGTGACTGAAGCTAGCACCCTCAGGTCACTTCTGTAGTACTGAGGTTTCGAGCATGTAAGACTCACGCCCTTACACGAGCATCTAAGTCCAGTGACTGAAGCTGGCACCCTCAGGTCGCTTTTGTAGTACTAAGGTTCCAAGCATGTAAGCCTTGCATTCCTGTATCGAGCATCTAAGCCTCGAGCATCTAAGTCTAGTGACTGAAGCTGGCACCCTCAGGTCGCTTTTATAGTACTAAGGTTCCAAGCATGTAAGCCTCACGTCCCTGCACCGAGCATTTAAGCCTTAAGCATCTAAGTCCAGTGATTGAAGCTAGCACCCTCAAGTTGCTTCTGTAGTACTGAGGTTTTGAGCTCGTAAGCCTCGTATCTTTGCACCGAGCATCAAAAATCCAGTGACGACTGGTTCTGTCACATCAATTTCGCACGGACAGGTTAATCTATTGCTTTCGATCTGACAAACTTAACAGACATTAAAGCTCCACTGATTCCATTTAACGAGAAGGTTCCAATACTCGACATCGAGCTCTACTCTCTTATTGTGACTGAGGCTGGCCACCTCAACTCACCCTTCTATATCACTGTACGTACTTCTATATGAAAGCATCAACGCCCTACTTTACTCGAGCACAATGGACATAAATATCCGAGTATACCCAGGGGGGACTCTTGATACCGCCTATATATATTCCTGCCTAACTAAAGGGTCTTTATTTTCTAAACAAGGACACTCGGATTATGAAGGTAGCTGAATCCGTCTAGGAAAAGGACTCTACCCCAAAGAGGAATCCTAAGCAAATAGGGAACACTCTTCTACCAGGATTAGGACTCCCATCTCACAAGAAATCTGACTCCTCTCAAGTTAAAGTATTACTATAAATAGGACCCTATATCCCTCACAGAGGGGCATCTCATTCTCTCATATTCTAGTTATTCTATATTCCCCTACTTCTATTCTCCAACTTAGGCATCAGAGTGTTTGTAGGGACTTTCCCTACCTCTTACCTTGCCTTCTGTTCATGGATTACAGGACACCAAACTCAAGAGTTCTAAAAATCAGTTATCAAAGCTTATTAAAGTTAAACAAGAGCACCCTTATTATATTAAAAAGGGACAATTTGCAATCAACAGTGACTATAATTTGCATATTGCATTCCCTAACCCTTATTAGTATTTCAAATTTGTTAATTTAGTAATTTATCAATAAAAATTAAATTAAATTAATTAAAATACTAAATTTGTTAAAAATATATATTTATCTATTTTAATTATATTTACTTATATTTTATCTTATAAGTAACCTAAAATTAGTATAACATAATTTTTTAACTTTTGCTATATAAAAAATTGTAATAATTTTTTTTTTCTGAATTTGAATTCAGATTATGTTTCTCTAAATCTTCAAAATGTACTTTTTATTATTGTCAATTGATAGTTGACTAAAAAAATCAATATTTTTATTTTATAATGAATTGGTTTTCATAAAAGTCGTTCATTTACTACAATGCATCATATACCAAATTATAGCTATTGCATTAATGTGAAAAAACACAATATTGAAAGATAATTGCACTAGCTGCCTTGCTAGTCAATGATATAGTTTGAATTACATTTTTTGTTTTTATCAACCACGTCTAAATATAGGCGGTCCATGGGACTGGTTGGACGTACAAAGTAAAATCATGATATTGATTGAGTTCAAAATTCTAAAAAACACACTAATAACTGTTACAAAGACATGACGTGAAAATGAGAAGTCGCCACGTAGAGTAATAACTGAGATAAATAAAAAATGGGTGATACTTGATTCTCTAAAAGAAAACTATCACTACAACCAGAAAATTCTGGATATAGAATACCAATTTATTTTAGTTTTGTGTTCATTTAGAATTACTTTATAAATTACTATCTTACCTTCTATTTACATGCAATTTCATATAAATCCTTATTAAAACAATTAATTTCAGGCAAACCAGTCATAAAAAATACATGTAAACAATATATTTATTTAAATTGTAATTCTTAAATTAATCTAATCTATATTGATTTTAATTAAATAGGCTAAATTTACATGTTTTAATTTACTAGTGAGACTAAAGACTAATGAGCCTAATTTCTATTCAATTTTAATTAAATAAACCAAGTTTATTTAATTTAGTTCTAAAACAGGCCTAAATCTATAAATTATGAAGTATTTAAATTAATGAGTCTAGTTATATATGTTTAAATTCTAAGGTGATTTTAAATCCACAAATTATGAAAAACGCTTTAATTTAATAGGCTAAATCTAAATAATTTTAATTACCTTAGGTGGACTTATATCTAATGGGTCTAAGTTATCTCTAACCTAATTTCTAATTAATTATGGGCCTAATATGAATTTTAATTAATTAAAATCTAGATCTAACTAATTAATAACCTATTAAATAAAATGAGATAATTAAAGATGGGCAAAAAAAAGACTACCTAAACCTAAAATTAATTAAATGGGTTAGAGCCCAAAACACATAAAAATAAATAAACAAACCAAAAAATAATAAAATAAATATCAAAATAATCAAATAAAGGATCAAACAATCAATTAAATCTATTTAAAAAAAACCTAATTTAATTAAATTGACTTTAAACAACAAATTAATAAATAAGAATAATTAACAACCAACCCTAATTCTATCAACTTAAATCTAATTCAATTTTAATTAAAATAAACCCTAATTATCTCTATAGCCATTAATTATAATTAATCACCCAATTAAAACTCTAATTTTACTACCCAATTAATTAACACACAAGCACACATATAAAATTTAATTATTCCCGCTATTGGGACTATTACTAAGAGCTATTGAAAATAATATAGAAAATAAAAATTAATACTATCCCAAAAAACTAAATACAAAATAAAACAATCAAAACTATAATAAACAAATAAATTAAAAAAATCCTAGAAACTATATTTGACTACAAAATTCAATCCATGGCATTCCATGGATCTTTATGGATTTTGTTCTCTAAATGAACTTATCATGCAACCCTCTCCATAATCACCAACACAAACAAAAATGAACAATGATTAGTGAATAAAAAAAATAACAATAAAAATTAAATAAAGTTAAAATTTAAAGGAACCAAAATAATAACAAAAAATAGAAGAAAGTAGGAGAGGAGATGGTATGGATGCAGTATGGATTTTCCCGTAAGACTAGTAAAAATCACCGTTGCTTATCAAATAGATCTTTAATATTTGTTGTTTTCCTCTTAAAAGTCTATTGCTCCTTACTCAAAAAATAAATAATTCACAGGAGGATATTATTTTTTGGAACGCTGCATAAGAAACACAAAGGAAAGCCTCTAAAAAGTCTAGGCAAAGAGAGAGCTCCCTAGGAGAGTTTAAGCTGAGTTTTATAGAAAAACCCTAGTTAAAAGATGTATCCTATTATCTTTCTCTCTATAGAGTTTTGGTTTTAAAATGACTTTTATTTCCTAAAAATTTAGATAAATCTTAAAAAGGAATTTATGATATTATTTGACCAATCAAAATTTAGGAAATAGATTTTTTATTTACTGTAAAAATAAAAAAACAGACGGAAAATGTATAATTCCAACTGAAATTATATACTTCCGATCGGAATTACATAATTCCAATCGGTTACAGAATTTAAATCATTTTTTTAACTTTTAATTACAAAGAGTCCCCTGAAAGAATTTAGACTTTTCAATTAGGTCCTAAAAAAATATTTTAATTAAGTCCTTAAAAAAATAATTAAACTCTTTTGAAAATGCATTTAGACTTTTGAGCTTTCAAACTTCAAGTGTTGAAGACCTATTTATGATATTTCCATCATTGGAGCCCTCTGTCGCATCCACACTTTATCATCCTGAAATTAGGTGCTTACAGTTACTCCTTTTTGTCGTTGTTTGCTTGACAAATTGTGGCAAAGAAAATGAGCACACAATTTCTTAGAAGCAAAAGTTTAAATACTTACTTATGCTCCTTGAGGCTTTTACCTGCAAGTGATCATTGGTTCACGATGAATGCTTATATTGCTGTGCAACACTAGGTAAAATACTAAACATCTGAAAAAACACTATACTTGGACGTATAGTTTGATTGAAAGGATATATTATACTCGGAGTATTGATTGAAAGGATACATTGTACTCGGTTGTACAATGTTGACTATACTCGATCGTATAGTACGAATAGAAAGGATACATCATACTCGGTCGTATGATGTGGACTATACTCAGTTGTATAATCTGGATTGAAAAGATACATTGTATTTAGTCATTCAATGTTGATTATACTCGATCGTATAGTACGAATTGAAATGATGCATCATACTCATTCGTATGATGTTGACTATACTCAGTTGTATAATGCTGATTGAAAAGGTACACTATACTCAGTCGTACAATGTTGACTATACTCGGACGTATAGTACGGATAGAAACGATACATTACTTAGTCATATGATATGGACTACACTTGGTCGTATAGTGCTAATCGAAAAGATACATTGTACTCGATCGTATAATGTTGATTATACTCGATCGTATAGTATGGATTAAAAAGGTATATTGTACCTGATCGTACAATGTTGACTATGCTCGATCGTGTAATACAGATTAAAATGATACATTGCACTCAGTCGTACAATGTTGACTATACTTGAACGTATAGTGCAGATTGAAAAGATGCATCATACTTAGTCATTTGATGTTGACTATACTCAGTCGTATAATGTAGATTAAAAAGATGCATTATACTTAGTCATATGATGTTGATTATACTTAGTTGTATAGTATTGAAAAGAATACACTACACTCGAACGTGTAATGTTGATTTCTTTTATACTAACCATTTAATGATTTAATGAATTATCAAACCATGTAGCATTGCAATCTAGGACGAAATTGCAAGAGAAGTGTTGGACTTAAATGCAAATAAAGTTGAGGGACTAAAGTGGACGTTTGCCATGTTAATATTAACCTTTGGCTTTTGCCGATTCATTCTTCATTTCCCTATCCCTTTCATTCTTTTGTTTTTTTCTTTTCCTTTCTCTTAATTTTCAAATCTTAATTATTCAATTATTCTTTCATTCGATCTCCAATTTGAAATTCGTCTAATCTTATGGCTCACCTATAACGCAAACTACATGGAAGCAGCTCTAGATAATCAGATCTAGTCATTTCACAACTACATTTTCCTCAAAATAATCTAGGGCTCAATGAAGGGGAAGATGTACTCCCTTTGACTTGCGTACACCTCCATAGATGCTCTTAGGCTAGAGATGAGGTAAATTTTTTCTTCTATCTTTAATTCTGCAAAAAAAAAAAAGATATATTCCTATCAATATATAAATTAACATCTTCATGCATGCAATTATAAAATCTCTTATATATAAATTAAATAAAATTGCATAAAATTGTCAATTTGAAAATAAAATTTTGTAAAACTGGCATTTGCATGTTATGGAGGACTAACAAAATTGTAGTCAGCCTTCTGGATTTTTGGTCAGAAATCTAAATTCAGGATTAGAATTTTAGATTTTTGATTGGAAATTTGAAAATTTAGAAATTCGATCAAAATTCTGGATTTTCGATAGAAAATCCAATCTTCCGATTTTTTTTTCAACAAGAAAAATAAAAATAGATAATTGTAAAGAAGGTAATCCTGTCATTTTCTGAATTTTATGCAGAAACCACTGAAATTCTCGGGTTACTTTCACTTGGCTTGAGAACTTTTTCATGATTTATCTGGAGAGGTAGTACAACATATCTGGGCATTTGGCTTTTAACGCTTCATTTTTGCTCTACCGACTACTCGAGGTAGGTTAGACTACTATTTGCTTTTCACTCTTATTGAGAGGTTGATGGATACCACTCACACCTTTCACATGTGAGTGGGTGAGCTGACTATTTCCTCCATAAGCTTCTCTACTATTACTGGGATTACGTTCGGGGGTACCTTAGTTCCTGTTGATATCCACTACTGCACTCTTTCAGAGGTGCTAGAAGTTGCTATGTTCATAACTTGCACATGTTCATTTTGATATGGAAGAATCAGAAGAATGTGCTTTTTTCTTCTCTTGTTCAAGGTTTTAGGAGATTACCCACCACCACACCTTGTCAAATCCTTCAGAAGGCGAGATGTTTCCTATTGATACTGCTAGGCACTACCCTCTTCTGTGAGATTGGTCATAAGATTAGTATTGATCTTTTTGGTCCCCTTCAAGACCTTGCTAGAGTTGCTTCTTTCGATTAGGGATCTGAAACTCTTGCCTATCTTTACTATAGACTAGATATTATCTGTAGAGGTGTTGTGATGATGTACGACTTTTGGCATGTCTTGCATATATGTCTTCTATCTATCTTGTATTTTTTTAACTGTGCTCTTTTATAACCTCCTTTTTTCATTTCTACTATTTCTCCTCTTTCAAATCTGCGGCATTGAGATCGGGGTGATCTAAGGCTTTAACACTATTAACTTTGACATGAGTCTTCCTCTGATATAGAGATGGGGTTCTTCTCATTTAGCTAGCATTAAGTATGATTTACAGACTTATCGAGACTAGCCAAACTCATTGGAGTGGGACCTGGTAAGATAAATTTAATTTTTAATATTTAATCAATTGTAAAAGTTAAATAAAATTTATCTGAATGAATTTATAGGTTATATCAAATTAGCTAGTTGGTGCTGAAGACATTCAGTGATATGATTTCATTAGTACAATTATGAGGCTTGAGACTGTAAAGATTTTGCTTCCTGGTTATGGTTGCCAAATGTGGTATTTTGGTGAGCATGTTTATCATTGGCATATGAGACTTTCCAGGAGGCGTGTTCCTTTTTCTATTCCCTCTTCGATGTTGAGGAGCTACAACATGACTAGTCTTGAGCTTAGAATAACTCTTGAGGGATATGATGCTTTGACTCTACTCGAAGCATTCTCATCACTATCAGGAGTATATTCAGGAGAATCTTTTAGAGTAGGTTCCTACAGACTTAGCTGAGGTATGCTTTTTATCACTGTTCCTCAATATCACCATTCTACTTTGTCTCTTTCATCACTACAGATGATATTTACTTTTCTATACAAGTTAAAGAAGCTATTGATGTTGTTATAGAGGAGGAGACTAAGGGTGATACTGAGAGGACTAAGCATACTCCGCACAATTGAGCTGTTTGAGGTGATACTTCCTTGATTACCATTCTAGGTGATGTTCCCCCATTTGATAGGTCTATATACTACTACTAGGCACCTGTGGTGCAGACTCCCGTTAAGCAGCACATGTATTTTTATATAGCTCAGATTCCTAGCTTTTCTCCACATGATGCTTCACATGTAAGTGCATTTTGCATTTCCAATCTTGCATAAATTGACACTTGTTGCTGAATTAGTATATATATTATTTTACAGATTCTTCAAACGCAAGCAAAGTATATGTATGGACTTGCCTCATCCTAGAGATTATTTACTATATAGATCATAGATACTTGGAGGGTTAGTATTTACAACAAGTATGCAAATGTATGCATGTTATGTATAATATGCATGATTTTAACTATTCTTGATGCAACAAAGTGATGCTAGGGATCTTGAGCATGAGAACGAGAGGCTTCATCGATAGCTTGCTGGTCTTGGCTTTGATGATCATGACACTTGGACTTCTATGCCCTCAGATCAGAGCGATGATCCAGCTGGAGGGTGGAGTCTTTGGCCATATATTAGAGCTCAGGATGGTTGATCTTTTTATCTTTAGGGCTGATTTTTTCATAACTGTACTTTGTCTTCCTTTTTCACTGTGAACTGCTCCACTTGTTCTGAATGGTTTGTAGACTTTTTATTTTAGATCGAACCCTAAAATTTAATCAATCTTTTTTTTGTCAAAAATCTGGGAAATTTGATTGGTATTATAGATTTCTGGTCGGATTTCTATAATTCTGACTGAGATTTTGGATTTTCAATCGAAAGTCCAGCTCTGGTAATTCTGATCAGAAGTCTAGCTCTAGTTCTTCACTCCTTTTCCATTATGATTCCTAATTTGAGTTTGTTTTGAAAATGTAAAATCCTAATCCTATCCAGATTAACCCTTATGCCTATATAAAGGGCTTGCAAAAGGATTGACTCCCATTCCTTTTTTTTTTTTATCTTTACCATGACATAAGCCACCTATCATTTGATGAAGAAATTCCTTAAAGGCCTTAATGGAGACGATTAGAATAGACTGCTACCTTTTCATGGCAAATCCTTGAAATCTCTTCAACATCTAAAAATAAACCATAATTTTCTTCATGCTGCCGCCACCTTCTAGAATGTCAAGGATAACGTATTTAGATCTAATGGACAAGAGCTGTGTCTGTTAATTGAAGAGTTTGCTATTATTCTCAGTTGTTCTTTGGACTCAACTGCTATGATTGATCTCCCTAATCTTGAGATGCAATTTCCCAATAGACTAGTGGTATTCTTTGATATGCCCTCAAGTAATATCTATATGTAGACGCATAACCCTGGGACTATTAGTCTTTCTTCTTTGATTTCTTCTTGTGAGACTAGGGATAAGAATGATGTTTTTTAGATTAGGATTGTCTCTTTTTGCTTATATGCTTAATTCCTACTAGTGGCTTCTTATGGAGATGCTAACATAAAGATTGTCAGTTTCCTAGAACAAGTGGAAGTTGGAGCCAACCCTGTGCCTGTTATAATTGCTAAAACTATCATTGGATTAGATAATTTCAATATCCAGAATTGATTTTTAGGTAGTTTTCTTCTCCTTCAAGTATGTAGCCTTTTTTTTTTCTGCCTAAGTTGCCCTTTCGGGTTTTCAAATTAGCTTTTTTTTTTTGCTTAAGCTGCCCTTTTGCGTTTTCAACTTAGCTCCTTTTTTTAGATTTGGCTATAGTAGAAATTGAGTCTGCATAATGCCCCCACCAATGCTTTGATTTATCAACCTCATTATCTACGATCTCGCCCATTGAAGATGAAGGACAAACACACTATAGATCAATGGATTAATTGGATGAAAGACATTGTTGATATTGAGATTACATGGGTTTGTCCTTAGTGGAATTTGAAGTTTGTAACCATCAACTTGTATGACTGTGTTCCTGTTCCTGGGTTGCACTTTTTGACCTTTATTTCCCCTTTACGCCTTTGTCGTCAGTATGGTCGCTCAATTTATTATGGCTATTATACTTAACTTTGAAGGCTTCCTTTTGAGATAAGATTTCTTAGATAAAGTGAAGAACCTGTAGCCTCACAGAGCATTAGAGTGGAACATGAACTTAAATGTTAATATGACTACTGATGATAACTACAAGGCCTGGGTTATCATGTAAGCTACAGAGCCATTAGGATTTGCTAAGTACAAAAGGACTCAAGTATTACTAGATAAGTCACAAAAACAAAAATAGTGATCTTATAAGTCTGGTTTTTTAGACTCTCATGTTTTGTTTTTTATTTAAGTCTTTATGCTTTATAATAAAGATATAATATGCAATATCCAATAAAATTCAATATCAATTTGATTCATTAATTAGGGCCAAAATGAGTACATTTATTACATCATATGATATAACTCCTGTTATCAGCTAGTCCTTTTGAATTTTCTAACTAAATATTTTTCTCTCATTTTTATTTCCCTAATTTATGCCTAACTAGCACTTTGTGGGTTTCTAATCAATGGGATCACCTTTTTTATTTTATTCCCCAATTTTTTCTTATCAACCCTTTATGGGTTTTCTAAATAGCAGGAATGTCCTAATTTTTGTATGACTAGCTTTTTCAGGTTTTCTAGCCAACAGACCCTTTTTTTTAAAGGTATTATTTCTTGAGGCGATCTAAGTTGATGCGCTCAGTGAACTCATTCCCTTTAAGATCTAATATATTTGTAGCTCCCTTGGGTAAAATCATTTTGACCAAATACAGTTCTTCCTAATTTGGTCTGAATGTTCCTTTTGGATCAAACACCATTGCCCTTGACTACTTTAGCACCATACCTCTAGCCATTATCTTTCCAGGCTTAACTTTCTTATTAAAGGCTCTTGCTATTCTTCTATGATAAATCTGAGTGTAAAATTAAGCATCCATCCTTTTCTCATATAGAGATACGAGGTGGTTGTATCTCTTTTGCATCCATTCACTCTCAGGGATTTTTGTTTCCATAACAACCCTCAAATGTTTTATTTTTGTCTCTATAGGCAAGGCTACTTTGCAACCATATACTAATAAGAATGGTGTCTGTCTTGTAGCAGTGCACGTTGTAGTTCTATATCCCCACAAGGAAAAAAGGAGATACTCAAACTAATCTTTATACATTTTCACCATCTTAAAGAGGATTCTCTTTATATTCTTCTTGGTTATTTCAACTGCACCGTTAGCCAAAGGTCGATAATGTGAAGATTTATGATGCTCAATTTTGTATCTCTACAATAACCCAACTGTCTCTGCCTAAAAATGAACACCATTGTCCATTACAACATGATATGGGATCCTATACTTGCAAATGAGATTGTTCTCAATGAACCTTGCCATCTGTCTAGCCTTCAAGGTATCGAAGGATTCTGCTTCTATTCATCTAGAGAAATAATTAATTACTTCCACTATATATTTATGTCTATTTGAGGCGGTTGGTCTTATCTCCCCTATTATATCTATCCCTCATGCTGCAAAGGGCCATGGAGATGTTAAACTATTTAACACTATAGGGGGAAGATGATTGAGATTCCTATATATCTAGCATTGATGACATTGTCTCACTATTTGGATACAATCTTTTTCCATACTCATCCAATAATACCCTTTTTGAATTATTTTCTTCACCAGAATCATCCCATTCATATTAGATCCACAAATCCCTATATGAATCTCTTTCATCGCCTGTTCTGCTTCATCCTTCTTGAGACATCTCAGTTGTGTTCCATTCAACATTCTTCTGTATAATACCCTATCATGACTTGTATAATGGCGTGCAAGAACATGAAGAGCATATTTTTCTTTTAAAGTCATTTTGCTTAGGTACTTCCTGTCCTCGATGAATCTCTGGATGTCGTAACACCATGGCTTTTCTTTTGGCCCTATCTAAATACTCATAAAGGGCTCTTCTCCTTAACATGGATCCTTCATTTTCATTATTACCAAAGACTTCATCATTGACCTCATCGGTTTATCCCACATTGCCAAGGCATCCGCCATTTGATTCTTATCTCTTGGTAAATGCATGAATAGACATTTAGTAAAATTTCTCATTGACTTCTTTAAATAGCAAATATAAGGTTTCAACTTCTCTTCTTTCACTTTCCACTCCTCATTAGCCTGACTAATGACTAACAGGGAATCTCCATAAACCAGCAGGTCTTTGGTGCTAACTGCTAGTGTTGGTTCTACCCTATAGATACATGCCTCATACTCAACCATGTTATTTGTACCTTTGAAGTCTAATTTCTTAGCCATAGGGATAGTTTCTCCTCCTCGTGTGATAAGAATTACCCCTATCCTTGCTCCTCTATTATTCACAGCTCCATCAAAATAAAGCTTCCATTCACGTTGTTCTATTACTGTTAAGTTATCATCTGAAAAATCTAAATTCCACTGCTCATTCCCTTTGACTGCATTCTGCGCCAGGAATTCTGCTACTACTCTTCCTTTGATGACCTTGGTAGTGACATACTTAATATCAAATTCAGTCAAAAGTACCAACCATCGAGACATCTTTCCAGTTAAAGTTGGCGCTTGACACATGTATCTTAGAGGATTTATCTTTGAAACAACTTGTACTTTGTAAGACTAGAAATAATGACTTAACTTCTTTGTAGCCCATATCATAATCAAACATGTCTTCTCCACATGATCATATCTCTCTTTATAGGGCAATAACTTTTTATTAAGATAGTACACTACATACTTTACCCCTTCTGGTTCGTCTTGCGCTAGCATTACCCCATTATTTTTTCCACTAAAGCCAAATATAAGATTAAGGGTTTACATTGTCTTGGTGGTCTTAACACAGGCAGATTAGTAACGTATTCTTTAATCTTATTGAAGGCTTTCTGACATTCTTATTCCATTCCATTGGCTGATTCTTCCTTAAGAGCTTGAAGATTGGATCACAAACCATGGTGAGTTTCGCAATGAACCTCCTAATGTACTGCAGCTTTCCAATAAACCCTCATACTTCCTTCTCTGTTCTTGGTGCTCGCATCTCTTAAATGGCTTTGATCTTGTCTGGATTGACTTTTATTCCCCTATTACTGACTATGTGCCCTAACAATTTTCTAGAAGTGACCCCAAAGATATATTTCTTCAGATTAAGCCTTAGATTGTATCTTTCTATTCTTGCCAAAAACTTATCTAAAGCCTCAAAATGTCCTTCCCTTATTTCTGGCTTAACCATCATGTCATCAACGTACACTTCCACATCTTTATACATCATATCATGGAATAAAGCAGTTGTTGCCCTTTAATAGGTTGCTCCTGCATTTTTCAATCCGAATGACATCACTTTGTAGCAATATATCCCTCATTCTATGATAAAAGTGGTTTTGATCTTGTCCATAACTGCCATCATTATCTTATTGTAACCTGAGAACCCATCCATGAAAGAGTACATTGTGCTAGATGCTGCACTATCAACAATCACATTAATATGGGGTAAAGCAAAGTTCTCCTTTAGGCATGCTTGATTTAGATCTCTGAAATCTACACACATTCAAACTTTTCCATCTTTCTTAGAAACTGGTACTATGTTTTCCAACTATTAAGGGTACCCTACCACTTCTAGAAAATTAGCCTGGATTTGCTTAGCAATTTCTTCCCTTATCTTTTCTATCCACTTTGGTCTTAACCTACTAAGTTTTTGCTTAACAAGTTTATCTTCTGGATATATTGGAATACGATGCTCTGTAATTTCTCTATCTAGACTTGGCATATCCGTATAGAACCAAACAAATACTACCTTTCTTTTTGTTAGTATTCTCTCTATTTTTTTCCTCTCTTTAGGAGTTAAATCATGTGATATAGAAATATGCTTTGATTATTCATTTGTGCCCATGTTTAATGATCTAATTATATAGAATAATATTAAACATGCATGAACGATCATTATTAAAATGCACAAGACCATCAGAATCAACATTACACAAATAAGTCAATCTAGAATTCATATTATTGATCATAGGAAAAATAAAGTTTTCATCCTCAAACAGATCGAACGTTATTACATCACTTTCTTTATAAAAAATATTATTAATAATGCTAGCTAAATCCTATGGTAATTCTTCATTAGGTGGTAGACAAAGCAGCTTTTCAATAGCCTTAGTCCCCATCTTCTTAACAACTTTCTTCATCACCTTGTTTTTGTTATGTTGTACCATACTCTCAGCTATCTATTTATTGAAGATCTCAAACCTAGGAATATTCACACCAGTTACTTGGACATGCTCTTTTTCACCTAGGTGGAGCTTCTATTTCCTTTATTTAACAAAACTATCCTTCAGCCGTCCCACATTCTTTAAAAAGTTATTCTCGTTAAAAAATCTTCTTTTAGCTCCTTTATTACCAAACCCAACTCATGTATACCTCAATCCTCTTGTATCACTTTAGCTTTTAAAATCTGGGAGTTATGGACTCCCGTGCTTGTTCTGTTAGTGATATGCACTAGGTTAATCATTTGTGATTATGTATTGACTTTCTTATTTTATTAATAAAGAGATATTTCATTATCATTTGATTTTATGATAATTATATGAATGGTTAATTCTTACTAAGTCCATCAAGTATGTGACTTGATAGTAAAACCCTTAGATTAAAATAAGAGTTCTATTCTAATTATTCCTAGCCATTTATTGATTATATAAATATTAAAGTGTTAAGGCTAGTATGAAGTTGACTGATGGTTATGTTTTACTAATCATGAATATGAGATATTAAGTCAACTCATAGATACATAATAAGAGCTCATGTACTGGATTGACCCACTATGAAAATACTATATAGATTATTGTCATAAGTATTTCTCATCACAGTAATTTTATTTCTATCCTTTGACCTTGAAATCATCATGGATTTCTACATAGCTATTTTATATTTTGACACATTCTAACATTGTCTTTAATCAGATGATTAAATAGGATATTGTTGGATATGAAATTAGTTATGTGAGGAATGTGAGTGATTCAGAAGGAATTTATCCTCCATTAATGTGAGAAGGATATCTATGGACCCCTTGATGAGATAGATTGAAGGAAAATGCATGGCCATACTGAAATGAATTTATAAAGAGTTATCATTTTCAGTCTACTTGGAATCAAGTCATAATATTGAACTATATAAGGATGACATTTTATGCCTTATGTTCAATTAGGATATCATGTGATAAAGGGACAATAAAATTCAATGTAATTAGGTTATGTTGGATTGTTGATTTCACATGACTTGGGTAGTCATAACGTCTTGCTAGAGGCTATTTATGACTTGTAGGCCTAAATAGAGATTTAGGCCCACTGTTAATGTTATGTAACCCTACAGGGTCACATACTTAGAACAAGCCCAAAATGAATTTGGGTTTAATAAGCCCAAAATAAACTCTGTGGAAATAAATAATTAAAGTGTTTTATTTATTTATTTAAGATAAATGTTATTTTAAATAAATAAATAAGATATTATTTCTGATTTATTTTTAAACAAAATTAGAATATAATAAATGAAAATTACCAAAAGGTCATTGGTAGGTGAAACCCTAATTTGGAGTTTATAAATATGTTATATTCTTTAGGGTTTAATACACTTATTTTTCCTGCCTCCAAATTCATTTTCTTTCTTCTTAGAAAAAAAAGACAGAGTTTTTCTTTTGTTCTTGATTTGTGAGATAATTAAGAAGGTTGCTAGCACACACTCCAATTCATTTTGTGAAGGGCTATTCGTGTGGATACCGATAGAGGATGCATCCTTTTAGAGACGTCTAAATTCGAACAATCAAAGCAAAAAGCTTGAGGTAAGGTGTCACCGGTGTGAACCTCCTCTCATCCTTCTATAAAATCTTGCCTTTTCTGCGTCTTGGTGAGATTCTTGAAACCCTAGATTTTATCAAGTAGTTGAATTACATGGATCCAGGGATGGGAACGTGATAAATTTTTAATTTTTTCACTGTGTTTGTATTACGAAACCCAACATGTTCTTTCCCAGTCCTTGTTTGGGCTGATAGTTCATCTTCTTAATCATGTTCATAACCTTTGGATCCATCTTAATTCCATCAGATATCATGGCTATTTGGAAATTAGGAGGGGTAACTACCTACTTCTGACTATCCATAACTACGGACACAGTCTTTCCTATACTAGCATCTAAAGTCACAACTTCTCCATCAAGTAGGAATTTCACCTTTTGATGTACAGTTGAAGGCACTCCTCCTACGATATAGTACTAAGGCCTACCTAAAAGCAAGGCTTAAGTGATAAGGATATCTAGCACAATGAATTCTACCATTGCCTCTATAGGTCCAGTTTTTATAGGAGCCATAAGTGTTCCCTCTACATTCCTTGTGCTACCATCATAAGCTCTAATTATGAGGTCTGATTATGTTAAATCCTCCACCTTTACTCCTAAATTAGGCAGGATCTGTAACGGGCAAATATTAATTATAGACCCATAATCTACCATCATATAATTGCTCATTTTCCCTCTTACTTTAGCTGGAATGAACAAGGCTTTATTATGATTCCTCCTTTCCATAGGTAATCCTCATCTGAGAAGGTAATAACACTATGCTTCTTCTCAGAAACCTTGACCACCATTGCCTCAGGGGTTGCAATAATTTCAATGTTCATCTTAGTTAGAGCTTTAACCAAAGCCTTACTGTGGCTACTTAAGTGCATCACGAGCTCCTAAATGCTCATATGTGCTTTGCCTTCTTAAGCTGTTCAAGGATCAAGTCATCATCATGTTCATTTAAGTCTTCTCTTTTAATAATTTCTTATCTCTCTATAGTTTTCTCTATCGATTTATAACCCTTGCCACTTTTAGTAACATGACTGACTTCCGGATTGTCAACCCA
Source organism: Mallotus nudiflorus (assembly GCA_947683625.1). Lineage (NCBI taxonomy): Eukaryota > Viridiplantae > Streptophyta > Magnoliopsida > Malpighiales > Euphorbiaceae > Mallotus > Mallotus nudiflorus. Next base: position 4,331,417 of record CANTUR010000283.1, on the reverse strand, counting down.
TACATTGTAGCCTTAAGTGCTTTCTTCATCAAAATTGTACTAGATGTCAATAACCCTAATAGTCTGATCCTTCTTTCCATCTTTTCGCACCTTAACCATGCATTTTTCTTTCTTATTTGGCATATTCTCATTATTAAATTAATTACTCCATCCTGTAGGCATGATTGACTCAATGGATATATCAAAAGAAGGTGGTTTAGAATAAAATAGCTTATAGTCGAACTTGCCTGAAGGTTATCCCAATAAGTCTTCTGCTCTTTCTTTATCTTTGGCTGCATTAGGAGATTTCTCATTGATTTTAAGGTCTAGGTTCTCAAAGGAGTTTAGCATTTCTTCCTCACTTACTCTGAGTTGATCATCATGGTGGTTGGGGTGACATGTTTCGGTAATTTGGGAAAGGGTTATTTTTGGTGTTTGGGTTTGGATTTAATTTCTCAAGGTCTATAATTTTCTCTAGAGACTATTTTGAATTTCATGTTTAAGATGCATGCAAGAGGTAGTGGAGTGGTTAGTAATTTAGTGAAATTTGCAATAACTATTTAGGTTAAAGCTAGGGAGATTTGGAAATCTAGAGGGGGTTAAAGGTCTAAAGAGGCCTTTTTGGATCAAATAATCTAGGACTTTAGATAAGGGTTGGTTAAAATTCTAGAATCTCCTAGGTTATTGAATAGCATGAATTCTTATAATCCGACTATTATTTTCTTGTTGTGTGCCCCAGTTGGGTAGTTTTTTGCTTCTGTGCTTCTAGCAATCTTCTTTTTTTGGCTTTTGATAAAGGTCTACAAACATCTTGAGGTTCATCATCTGTAACCTCTCAACTAGATTGGGAGACACATTTTGGACTATCATCCTAACCTAAACCTTCTCAGTCAGTTTTTTCTTTATTAATCCTGCCTTATTCATGAATCTAATCAAAAAATCTGAAAATGATACATTAGGTTTCTGCTTGGTCAATTCTAGATCCCTGATGGTACTTTAAGCCTAGTATTATAGTCATATTGCTTCAAAAAAAGCGGTACACAATTCTCTCTAGTTTGCTCAAATAGACTTTTTTAACCTATGATACCAATTAACAGTCGTATCCTTCAAGGATAGTATAAAAAACTTGGTAACTACAGACAAAGGAGCCTTAGTAGTGCTCATAATGGTCGTATATTGACTAAGGTGGATCTTTGGGTCTCTAGTATCATCTAACTTTTGCAATTGTGGCATCTTGAACTTATCAGGCAGCTTATTCTCCTAAAATATCATCAAAGTCAAATGAATATCCAATGCCCTATCCTTATTAATTCCTCTATATTGGATAGCTTTTGAGTTAGTGCTCTCATTTACTTGGATTCTAGCTCTTGAACTTGCTCAAGTGATTCCCTTTTTGCCTTTTCAACCATGTAGCTCTTAACATCCTCTAATTTCATTTCCACAGTAAGTATATTCCTAGCAGCATTATCATTATTAATAGGTGGTGCACCCACAATAGGTTGATTGGCTGCAACAAGAGGTGCGACATCAGCAGGTGGTGTCATCAATCCAGTTAGAGCTTGTCTTAGTTCATCTTGCACCGTCGCTATTATATCATTCATCAATGCTTCTTTGATGTCCTCTAGGGTCCAATTTCCTTCCTCTTATTGTTCCATTTCTTTTTCTTGTTTAGCTAGAATTTATGTAGCTTCTAGGTAGAGTGGATTGATAGGACTCCTTTTTAGTCTGCTAAGAATCTCTTTTATAATTGATTGCGGACTTGAACCTGTTCTCACTGGTCTGCCACTACTCTATTTCTAAACACAGGAAGACTTGAATGAATCTATAACGACTGTAAAAGTAAGTGTTAGTATGATGTATGAAATGCATGTATACATGATGCACGTGCTATATAGTAAATAACAATCAGGTGTACAATATCCTTCCAACCTTATTCCTCCCACACACATTCAATGGCGAGTCTATTTTCCTAGGATTTTTTATCTTGGCCTTAATATCAACAAGGGATATGAAGAATCGACGTGCATGTCATATCTCTCAAAGCAGTAAAAGCATAGAAATAATATTTTTAGGTATAAAAGTATAGCCCAATCTTTGTTAGTCCCGATGGGATTTTAAAGTATGGGCTTGGGCCTTTATAGATAAAAATACCTTATGACAACAAACACAAGCAATTTGGGTAATCCTAAGGGAAGTTACTAAGCCAATACATGAGCTAAGTTATATGAAAAAGGTCAAGGTTCCCTTAGCAAGATGCCCTTTTTATGACTTGAGTTACAAACCAAGGTTAGAGGGGCCCGATATCCTTTGCAAACTCAAAAAAAGACTACGCTCCTTTGGGACTTAGGTTATAGACTCTAGTTAGATGAACTCGGTAATCTCTCTTGAACCGAGAAGGCTAAGAGTGATGGTTAGTCAATTTATAATGCCATAAAGCTAGTGGAATCATGGAACCATAAACCAATGCCATCAGTTAATAGGGACATACAAAATGAATGCAAGAATAAAATAATTCTAAAGAACACAAGTAGAATCAATATCTTTTATCCCTAGTGGAGTCGCCACTATAGACGGCGGGGTTTAGCGTGCGCCCAAAATTTTAGCAACCACGACACTGTTTGAGTTTAGGGCTTTAGAGAACATATTAACCACTGTCACAAAGATATGATATAGAGATGAAGAGTCACCACTCACGGTAATAACTGAGACAAATCGAAAAAATGGTGTTACTCGATTCTTTAAAAGAAAGCCAGCACCACAACCAGGAGATTTTGGATATGGAATACCAACTTTTTTTAGTCTTGTGTTCATTTAAAATTACTTTATGAATTACTATCTTACTTTCTATTTACATGCCATTTCATATAAACCCTTATTAAAACAATCAACTCCAAGCAAACTAATCATGAAAAATATATATAAACAATGCATTAATTTAAATTTGCAATCTCTAAGTTAGTCTAATCTACATTGATTTTAATTAAATGGGCTAAATCTACATGTTTTTATTTACAAGTGAGCCTAAAGACTAATGGACTTAATTCCTATTCAATTTTAATTAAATGAACCTAAGTGTATTTGTTTTAATTCTAAAATGGGCCTAAATCCACAAATTATGAAGTATTTAAATTAGTGGGTCTAGTTCTACATGTTTTAATTCTAAGGTGATCTTAAATCCACACATTATGGAAAATACTTTAATTTAATGGGTTAAGTCTAAATAATTTTAATTACCCTAGGTGGGCTTATATCTAATGGGCCGAAGTTATCTCTAACCTAATTTCTAATTAATTATGGGCTTAATATGCATTTTAATTAATTAAAATCTAGATCTAATTAATTAATAACCTATTAAATGAAATGAGATAATTAAAGATGGGCTAAAAAAAGACTACCTAAACCTAAAATTAACTAAATGGGTTAGAGCCTAATATGGGCTTAGAGCCCAAAACACATAAAAATAAATAAACAAACCCAAAAACAATAAAACAAATATCAAAACAATCAAATAAAGGATAAAAAAATTAATTAAATCTATTCTTAAAAAAACTTGATTTAATTAAATTGACTTTAAACAACAAATTAATAAATAAAAATAATTAACAAGTAACCCTAATTCTGTTTACCTAAATCTAATTCAATTTTAATTAAAATAAACCCTAATTATCTGTATAGCTATTAATTTAAATTAATCACCCAATTAAAACCCTAATTTTATTACCCAATTAATTAACATACAAGCACACATATAAAATTTCATTATTCCCGCTATTGAGGCTATTACAAAGAGCTATTGAAAATAATATAGAAAATAAAAATTAATACAATCCAAAAAAAAAAAAACAATCAAAACAATAATAAACAAATAAAAAAACCCTAGAAGCTATATTTGACTACAAAATTCAATCCATGACATTTCATGAATCTTCATGGATTTTGTTCTCTAAGTGAACTCCTTATGCAACCCTCTCCATAATCACCAACACAAACAAAAATAAACAATGATTAGTGAATAAACAAAATAACAATAAAAATTAAATAATGTTAGAATTTAAAGGAACCAAAATAATAACAAAAAAATAGAAGAAAGTAGGTGAGGAGATGGTATGGATGTAGTACGGATTTGCCCCTTAGACTAGTAAAAATCATCATTGCTTGTCAAATAGATCTTCAATATTTGATGTTCTCCTCTCAAAAATATATTACTCCTTACTCAAAAAACAAATAATTCACAGGAAGATATTAATTTTTGGAACATTGCGTAAGAAACAAAAAGGAAAGCCTCCAAAAAGTTCAAGCAAAGAAAGAGTTCCCTAGGAAAGTTTAAGCTGGGTTTTATAAAAAAACCCTAGCTAAGAGACGTATCCTTCCTGAAAATTTAGATAAATCCTAAAAAGGAATTTATAATATTATTTGAGCAATCAAAATTCAGGAAACAGATTTTTTATTTATTGTTAAAATAAAATAAAAAATCAAATGGAAAACGTATAATTCCGACTGGAATTATATAGTTCCGATCGGTTTTACGTAATTACGATCGGAATTATATAATTCCGATTGGTTTTACGTAATTCCGATCGGAATTATGTAATTCATATAATTCTAATTAGAATTATAGAATTTCAATCATTTTTTTAAAACTTTTAATTATAAAAAGATCCTTGAAAGAATTTAAACTTTTTAATTAGGTCCTAAAAAAAACATTACAATTAAATCCTTAAAAAAACAATTAAACTCTTTTGAAAATGTATTTAGACTTTTGAGATTTCAAATTTCAAGTGTTGAATACCTATTTATAAGATTTCTATCATTGAAATCCTCTATCGCATCCATACTTCATCATTTCAAAATTTGGTGCTTACACCTAGCAACCCCTTAAAACTACCCAATGAACTCCAAGCAATTCCTAACAATTCACAACAACTCGTTCACAGTCTCATGCAAGTCTTAACAAGTCCAAGCAACAACCAGAAACACCCATCATCATCGTGGGGGAGGGGACAAATTACAAATCCACAATTTTAACATTCATATCCAGGTGGACGCAGGACTCAATGGACTCAGCCGAACAACTTATTTAATATATACCCTACGCACAACACAACAACCACAAAATACGAAACCATAGAACAGGGACAACAGCTATATGCAATCTGATTGCCATCTAGTTAGACCCAGATGGTACGTCCATATCTTTTATGGTCTTCTTATGTGAAGTGGTTGTTGCTCAAGGCACCGTGTTGGTAGCTGTGTCCTCAATTTTAAGCATGACAAATTCATGGACAAAACCCCCCGTTAACATTCAGGTCTATCAGCTGCTCTTTGAAGCCATATATTTATAGCCAAAGTATATGGCCTAAAGAAAAAAAAATATGTATAATGACGATGTTGACTACATGGCAATTGATTTGTGGGTATTGACAATGTAACAGTACATTTTAAGGATCGGTTTGAATATTAATCCAATTAATGAAAAGTCAGTTTGAAAATTAATCCTCCATTGATTGGTTTGAATTCAGACAATAAAAGGATTTGTTTTAATATGCATCATGAATGGATTGGTTACAACTCTATATATATATAAATTTAAGAATGCATTAAATTTACAAAATATAATTCGAAGGATCGGTTGGTGACATTGACATATGTAGGTTTAATAAGCATGTACGTATGCACAAACATGTCAAAATGCAGATAATCACGGATGGTAGAGCAATACCCCATGTATGCACTTGATACCACCCCAACCAACCTATAAGATCATGGTCTGCTGCATCTTGCAACAACCAATGAAATAAGTAGCACTACAACCAAGCAAAATTGCTTGTTCAAATCGCGTATTGGTCATTTCATTTGTGTTGTCACTGGACTGAATTTTTTATTAACAACAGATTTTATTAAACATAAAGCAATATGAATGAAATATATGTTAGTGTCAATTTGCAATTTCACAAATAACAATATTATAAAATAGTACAACAAATCCAAATTTTTGTACTAATAGTCAGCGGTTTATGCGCTCAAATATATGCCAAAATATAATACTCTGTAACATGATAAATGAAATTATATTGCATTATACAATTTCTGTTCATTGACAATGTGAAATTAACTAGGTCTACTATACAATTTACTTGTTCTCATTTATAAACGTACGAGTTTGAGAGGTATAAAATTTTGGGGAAGAATCAAAAATTGTAAACCTAGTTCACATATTAAGACTGAACTTATCCTAATTGTTTGTTTGTCATAAATATCAAAGTAAACTTTCACCCCAATCGAAACAATTTAAATGTGACGTGAGTAATAAGATGGCAACAATCACGTAAGGTCATTTTGGAAGAAATACTTGGTGTGCAAGCTGATCCAGTTTTTCTCTCCTTGCCAACTGTAACTATAAACATTATAAGGCGCCAAACTAAAGTTATGGACATGTCTTTATATTATATTTTATTGTGTATTACAAATAGCCAATAAATATTATTATTTACATTATAAAAATAATCATTAAATGCTTAATATATTTTTTCGACAACTTAAAATAATCAATAGAAAAATGTAAGAGAAGTTTTATGGCCATGGTACGAAACGTAAATATAAATAAATTTATAGTTTTACTATGTTCATCTCCTTTTAGGTTGTCTTTTGTTTTATTGTTCAATTTCAGTATTTGTGATATAATTTTATTTGTATATTCAATAGATTTTTTAAAATTCAGTATTGTTCAATTTCTGTATTTACAATATAATACCGATTCCTACTGTTCAATTGGCTAAAATTGAGTATGGAATGGAAATGTGGTTCCCCATCAATAGGAATCACAATTCCCTTTATATTGTTTTTATTATTTGGAATGTGATTTGATTTCCTTAGTATTGACCTTATTAATAATCAATCTTAATTTTGATCTTAACAAATTTAAATTTGAGTATGATTATAAGCATAGGTACAATATTACTCTCAAAAAAAGCTAAGTCAAAATTCAATTCAATAGTAGGCTGCGACTGAAACAAGGCTGCTATAGTGAGCTCAATAGTGAGTTACGACTGAAGCAAGGTTGTCATGGTAAGCTCAATAGTAAGTCGTGACTGAAGCAAAGCTGCTATGGTGATAGAAAGCTAAGCTCAACAATAAGCTGCGACTGAAGGTCTATTTCTATGGTGACGACCCAATGGACATATTTTTAAAATTAAGAAAAAGAGACATAATGTGAACAGTAGGCTGCGACTGAAGTAAGACTGCCATGGTGATAAAAAGCTTATCTCAATAGTATGTTGTTACTGAAACTTTGCTTTCATGGTGACAGTAAACTTCAAAAATATCCAATGAGCATATTTTTAATTTTTTTTTTTAAAAAAGAGACATTGGAGACATAATCATTGGCTCCAACAACTATATTTTTGAAGCTTGATCTATATATATATGCTTTAGAGTTATGATAAACAAGAACACACATGACTTTACTTTTTGATTATCAAGAACTCTCTAAGCATTCATTAAGCTTCATTTTTTTTATATCAATATTCTTTGTATTGATTAACTCTTGTGAGAGTTGGTTGTATGTTAGAAATAAGACTTCATCTTCATATAATTCTTGGGATAGATTAGAAAGTAAGTAAGGTATATTTCTAGTGGAATTGGTTTAAGTGTTTAGTCATTAAAACACTTGAGAATTGGTTTAAGAGTGAGCCTAGAAACTCTTGTTTGTTTGGTTGAAGAGTTAGCTTTAAAACTCTTGTTTGTGTAAGGTTGAAGAGTGAGCCTCAAACTCTTGTAATCTCAATCTTGTAAATAAGATTGTGAGTATTGAAAAATCCTAACTTGGGAATAAGTTAGGTGAAGATGTAGGATTGTTGAGAATTTGAACTTCTTAAATTTATGTGTTTATTGTTCTTCCTACTATATTCTTTTTCAATTCTTATTCATACCTTAAATTCATTTTAATTTTTATAAAATTCTCTATTAGCCTTATTCACCCCCTCTAAGACACTTTTATTTAGTTTCAGAGCTTGAATTCTAGGAACTTAATTGTTAGAACACAAGATCATAGGGAGTGAAATTCAAAATATTTCTTCTCTAAAACCATTCTTTGATGGAAGTGACTATCTATATTGGAAATTCAAAATGGAACTCTATCTTAATAATGATTTTATTAAATTATGAGATGTCATTCTAAATGGTTGGGTACCTCCTAAAACCATAATCTATGATGTGGAAGTAGTTCTCAAAAGAAGTTAATGGAATCAAACTCAAAAAGATGAGAATCATAAAAAGAAGAGAGCTATGATCATATTACTCTTTTCTATATCTAGAGAATAAGGTGGCAAGGTTCAACATTGTCAATCCATAAAAGAAGTGTGAGAGACACTTAAAAATCATTATAAAAGAAATATTTAAGTGAGAAGCAAGAAGGTTCAACTCCACATGTATGAGTATGAACTCTTCAAGATGAAACCATAAGAATCAATTGTAGAAATGATAAACTGCCTTAATGCTCTACTCACCACCCTCAAGAAACTTGAAAAACATTTTTTCAAGGAAGAAGTAAATAATAAGATTCTAAGATCCTACCTAAGAAGGAATGAAAATCTTAGGTCACTTTAATTGAGGAAGCTCAAGATGTCTCTATCCTTTCAATCGATGTGCTTATTAGAAAGCTCTTAACATATGAGTTTACAAATAAGTAAAGAGGTGAAGAAAAACAAGAGAAGGAAGAGAAGAAAGAGAGCATAACATTAAAAGCTCTTCAAGAAGATAGTGAAGAGAAAAACCTTAAAGACTCTGATGATGAAGATGGTGAAAAATAATTTTTTTTTAAGAATAAGGGACTTCAACAAGAAGCATGAAGGAGACAACAAGAAGAAAACCAAAGAGGTTACTTGCTATGAATGCAAAAAATCGAGAGACATTAAAAGTGAGTGCCCCAAACTAAAATCTAAGAACAAGGGAGTAAAAGATAAGAAGAAGGCCTTCAAAGCTACTTGGGATGATTCCTCTGAATTTAAAGAGGAAAAGGAATAATAAGAAGTGACCAATCTTTGCTTCATGACTCTTAAAGATGAAAAAGAGGTGTGCTTGAAATCCACAAGAATAAAAATCAAGTAGTATCTTGATAGTGGATGTTCAAGGCACATGATGGGATACAAAGAGCAATTTAACAAGCTTGATGTAGAGGATGGAGATATGTCACATTCGAGAACAATACCAAAAGAAAGATAATATGCATTAGAGAAATTAGTAATCCTCAATCCTTATTTATTCATTATGTGTTGTTTATTAATGGTCTTAAACATAATTTCCTTAGTATAAGTCAATTATGTGACATGGTTTCTATCCTAGAAATTGCTTTATTAGTAGTTTTGATGAAGATAAAATAATTTTTAGTAGTGAGAGAGTAGATAATTTTTATGTTATTGATTTGAATAAGGTTCATAACAAAGATTTAAAATGCTTAATGTCTATTTCCCATGACACATAGACATGGCATAGAAGGTTAGGACATACAAACTTTGAGCTTTTGAATGATCTTTGTAAACACGAACTTGTGATTGGTTTACTTAAGCTTGAATTTACTAAGGATAAACCTTATGATGCTTACCAAAAGGGAAAATAATCCAAGCCCTCATATAAGCTAAAAAATGTAGTGTCCACCTCTAGGCCACTTGAACTCATACATATAGATTTATTTGGACCAACTAGAATTGTTAGTCTTAGTGGAATGCACTATGGATATGTATTGGTTGATGATTACTCTATATTTACTTAGGTGTGTTTTCTTACTCATAAGAATGATTCTTTTAAAGTATTTGAAAGTTTTTCAAAAAGAGTTCAAAGAGAAAAAGGTTTTTACATTTCATCTATTAGGAGTGATCATGGAATTAAATTTGAAAATGAATTCTTTAAAACCTTTTGCAATGAAAATGGTATTTCATAAACATTTTCTTCTTCTAGAACACCTCAACAAAATAGGTTTATTGAAAGAAAAAATCAAACTCTTATGGAAATGGCTAAAACAATGCTTCATGAGTATAATTTACCTCTATACTTTCAGGCAAAAGTTGTTAACACATCTTGTTACATTTCAAATAGAATTTTTAAAAGACTAATTTTAAAATAAAACTTCTTATGAGCTTTAAAACAAAAGAAAACCTAAAATGTCATATATTAGAGTATTTGGATGTAAATGCTTTATATTGAACACCAAGGATAATCTTGAAAAATTTAATTTTAAAGTTGTTGAAGGAATTTTCCTAGGCTATGCCATTACTAGTAAAGCATATAGAGCCTTTAACAAAAGAACTCTAGTAGTTGAAAAGTCAATGCATGTTGTATTTAATGAATCAAACTCACTTGATCCTAGAAAGAATGTTTGTAGTGTTGATGATTTTGTAGATCAGCATATGGATGTAAACACTGAAGAAGAAAATGCTAATAAACCTTTGAAACTTAAAGGTCCAAGCAAAGAGGAAAATAAGGAGATGTCTCAACCTACTTTGAAGGATGAACTTCCAAAGGATTGGTAATTCAAGAAAGCACATCCTCAAGACCTCATCATAGGTGACACTACAAATGGGGTAACTACTAGATCTCAACTTATGTTTATTGTTAATTTAGACTTCATATCTTAAATTGAACCCAAAAATGTTGATGATGCTTTGAGTGATGAATTTTAGGTCCTTGTTATACAAGAAGAGTTAAATCAATTTAAGAGGAACAAGGTTCTGACCTTGGTTCCTAGACCTAAACATCATCTTATTATAGGCACCAAATGGGTGTTTAGAAATAAGATGAACGAATAAGGTGTTATAACTAAGAACAAAGCTAGACTAGTACTTAAAGGTTATAATTAAAAGGTATTGATTATTATGAAACCTTTGACCTAGTTATAAGGTTAGAAACTATTAGAATGCTACTTGCATTTTCATCATTTATGGATTTAAAATTTGTCAATGGATGTTAAAAGTGCATTTTTAAATGGATATATTAGAGAGGAGGTATATGTTAAACAACCTGTGGGTTTTGAAAATTTTGATTCTTCAAATCATGTTTTTAAATTGTAAAAAGTTTTGCATGGATTGAAACAAGCTCCAAGAGCTTAGTATGAAAGATTGAGTAAATCTTATTAGAGAAAGATTTCTTTAAAAAAAAGTTGGCATAACTTTTTTCATAAAGAAATCCAAGCATGACTTACTTATTGTGCAAATATATGTTGATGATATTATTTTTGGTGCTACTAACCATTACTTGTGTGAGGAATTCTCTACATTAATACATGGAAAATTTGAAATGAACATGATGGGTGAACTCAAATTCTTCCTTAGACTACAAATCAAGTAATGTAAGGATGGGATATTCATTAATCAAATTAAATATGCAAGAGATATTATCAAGAAGTTTGGTATGGATGAAGCTACATAAAGCAAAACTCCTATGAGTACCACTACCAAACTTAACAAGGATAAGAATGGAAAGCTAGTTAATGAAAAGCAATTTATAGGTATGATCGAGTCCTTTCTTTATTTAACTGAAAATAAACTAGACATTATGTTTGCTACTTGCTTGTGTATTAGATTACAATAAAGTCCTAGAGAGTCTCATTTAAATTTAATTAAAAGAATTTTCAAATATCTTTGTGGAACAATGCATTTAGGACTTTGGTATCCTAGGAGTTCTTCCTTTGACTTCTAGAACTTGTCAATTTTTAGGACAATATTTAGTTTATTGGTTTAGCAAGAAATAAGTTTTAGTTACCTTATCCACTGCTAAAGCTAAATATATTGCAATAAGTCTTTGTTGTTCACAAGTCTTATGGCAAAAATAATAATTATTGGACTATGGTATACAATTTGATCACATTCCAATCAAATATGACAATACAAGTGCTATTAACCTTAATGAAAATCCCATTCAACATTCAAGAACCAAGCATATAGACATTAGACATCATTTCTTGCATGATCATGTTTAAAATGTTGATATCTCACTTGAATTTGTTGATACAAATAATTAAGTTGTAAATATCTTCACCAAACCTCTCAATGAAGAGAGATTGAATTTCATTAAGTATGAACTAGACATGATTGATGGTTCTGGTTTGCCTTGATTTTATGCTTAATTAATGATTAGACTGTTTTGATGTGAAATCATATTATGTTTATTGATTGCTTTGATTATTAATTATTTTGATTTTGATCTTAACAATTTAAAAAAAATTTCTATTTAATAATTAATTATTGAAATTATTTCAATAAATTAATTATTCGAATCTAGCATTTTTTTTAATAATTGTCATGCATTTATATATGTTTAAATATGCATTATGATTTTTTAAAATTCCACCTCCTCCTTAACAAGAGTAGATTTTTATGTTTTATTTTATTTTTTTCGTCAGTCTTTGATTTATTTTTAGTATATTTTTCATATCTAAGCTTTGAGCTCTTAGTTTGTTTTTGTGTTTATTTTGTGTCAGTTTAGGTTCGATTTATTTCTGGATATTTTCCATATATAAGCCATGAGATGTTTGTTTTATATCTTATTTACAATTGATATTTTAATATCCTTGTAACTCTATACTTTTTATTAATGCAATTTTTATTTTGTTAAAATTTCCTTTTGCATTTTGACAAAGGGAGAGAAATATTTGAGTTTGAATTAAAATTTTTATGCATAGTTGTTCGAATTTATTTTATATAATTTTGTTTATGAATGCATAGTAATATTGTAAATGTGGCTAATTTTGTTATATTTTTATGTATGATAAAAAGCCTTATTTTGCTTACTTTGTTTATATGTGTATATATGTAAGACTTGGCTAGATGGACATAATTTTTTCTAAGATTTGGTCTATATTTATTTTCATTATTTTAGTTTTCTTCTTTTGTTTCCTTTAGAATTAAACTATACATGATCATGTGATAGTTAAGTTTGTCAAGATTCAACACAAATGCTATATGTACTATGTTTGTGACGTGTTAAGTAGTGTTACATGCATTGTCAATGCTACTAGTTTTGTTTATTTTCATATGCTTGGAATTATTTCCTTCATATTGCCTAACGTTTATTTAAATGATTATGTTATCAAGTTTTTTTATTATGTTTTTAACACATTTGTCATGTTATGCCATGTTTTTATTTCCTTCATGTTATATTTTATTTTGTTTCTATTTTTTTTCAAGGGCAATGATTTATAAATTTATATTCCTTATCATATCCAAAAAAAGGAGAGTAATAAAAAAATATATTAAATATTTTAATTGGTATCTTTTTCAATGGAATTTTTTTTAAGAGTTGTTCAATTGATATTTGTATAGCACAAAACGGGCGATTCTTAAAATTTCATTATTTTTAAAATTAGTGTCATTCTCATTCTATTGATTTTCTTCATTATTTGAATTTCTTACTCCTTAAATTCATTATTTTTATAATATGCATAAATTAAGGGGGACTATAGTTCACATACCTTATTAGGATTCAAATTAACACACATTTCACTTTATATTATCCTTCTCAAACTCAAAATAAGTTTGTCAAAATCAAAAAAGGGGAGATTGTTGACCTTAGCAATTATCAATCTTAATTTTGATCTTAATAAACTTAATTTTGAGCATTTAATATGTTTTATTTGAGTGTGATTATAAGCATAGGTACAATATTACTCTTAAAGAAAACCAAGTCAAAGTTTAGCTCAACAGTAGATTAAGACTGAAGAAAGGATCTCATGGTGAGCTCAATAATAAGCTACGACTAAAGCAAGGCTACCATGGTGAGCTTAATAGTAAGTTGCAATTGGAGCAAGGCTGCTATGGTAATAGAAAGTCAAGCTCAACAATATGCTACGACTGAAGCTCTACTTTTATGGTGATAGCCTAACAGAAATATTTTTAAAATTAAGAAAAGAGACATTGGAGACATAATGTGAACAATAGACTACAACTGAAGCAAGGCTACCATGGTGACAAAAAGCTTGTCTCAACAGTAGGCTACAACTGAAGCCTTGCTTTCATACTGATAGTAAACTTTAAAAATATCCAACAAACATATTTTTGAATTTTTTGAAAAAAAGAGACATTAAAGACATAATTATTAGCTCCAAGAATCATATTTTTAAAGTCTGATTTATATATATGTGCTCTAGAGTTGTGATAAACAAAAACACACATTACATTACTCTTTGATTGTCTAAAACTCTAAGCATTCATTAAGCTTCATTTTTTTTGTATCACTATTCTTTGTATTGATTAACTCTTGTGAGAGTTGGATATATATTAGAAATAAGACTTTATCTTCATCTAATTCTTAGGATAGATTAGAAGGGAAGTGAGGTATATTTCTAGTTGAATTGGTTTAAGTGTTTAGTTATTAAAACCTTGGGAATTAGTTTAAAAGTGAGCCTATAAACTCTTGTTTGTTTGGTTGAAGAGTTAGCCCTAAAACTCTTGTTTGTGTAAGGTTAAAGAGCGAGTCTCAAACTCTTGTAATCTCAATCTTGTGAATAAGATTATAGGTATTAAAAAATCCTAACTTGGGGATAAGTTAGGTGGAGATATAGGATTGTTGATAATCCAAACTCCTTAAATTTTTGTGTTCATTTTTCTTCCTACTCTATTCTCTTTCAATTCTTATTCATTCCTTAAATTTGTTTTAATTTTTCTAAAATCATTCATTAGCCTTATTCACTCCCCCTCTAAGGCACTTTGACTCATGATCAAGTAAAAACAACTGTAAAATATATAAATAAATTATAGACACTCAATTTAATTTGCCTATGATAGGGGGCAAACTATGGATACTCAATTTAGTCGGCCCACAACAGAGCCCAATGATGAGAAATGTGAAGCTTGAATGCAAGAGAGAAATATGAAATCTTCTAAAAAATGAGCTTGAGGGCTTGAAACCTATGAATCTGAGCCAAAAATCCCTATAGAATAAGCCCAGGTTTCCTTGGCCTAATGCAAGGCGGGCCAGAGAGGTGACACCTTTATGAAGAGGTGATCGCCTCTATGGCAACATGCAATAAGGCAATTGCCTCATTATAGAGGCGTTGCCTCCGCAGCAGTCACTTGGCAACCAATTTGGTGGGCCCTCCATATGAACTCAGCCTATTTCATGAGGAAGGGATTTTTGGGAGAGGTGAAGGGCTAAAAAGAGCAATGATAAGAAACGAGAGTAGGGGTATGGGCTAGGCATGGGATTAAAAGAAGAAGAAGAGAGAGAAAAAGGAGGTTAGCAAGAATTTGCAAAAAAAAAAAAAAGAGAATTTTCAGAGAGAAAAAAAGGCTTTAAAAAGAGAAAAAGAAAAAATGTTCTTAAAGAGGGAGGAAGGTGAACCAAGTTGAAGGGTCATTCTTTTAAAGAAAAAGGGTAGAAAAGCTTGCATTCAAGGAAATTTCAACACCTATACCCATTTCTAAGGGCTAACTATATTGGAAAAGCTCATCCTTCAATAATTATCTTGATTTTTTTAATGATTAAGCTATATATTTGTATAACCCCTTTAATTGCTTGTATAACCTCTAGTTTACTCATTTATTAGCTTGTTTATTCACTCTCTTCTATTCATTGTTTATGATATGCCATGTATGTACCATGATTTTACTGAGTTTTAGGTGTAGTTGTGAGTTTAGCTTATTTATACTAGCTTATTTTTACTTGAAATAGAAGTTTGCTAGTTTGAGAGTCGACTGAGCTTGTTGATTAAGCGATCGCCTCTTTAGAGAGGTGATCACCACTTTAACAAGCCTTCACATATTTTCTATTTTGATATTCTATACAAACCATGCATGGGTTGGATCTTCATGAATTCCTTTTTTTCTTTATTTTTTAGTCTGCTTCGCATGGTCATTTTTATTATTTCATTTGGGATTAATGTTTAAATATTTATAATCTCTATTTGTATAAATTTGATTTGAAAATTAACTTATTGGTTCTTCTTGTATGATTTTATATGTCTTAGAAGTTAATATCTTGTGTATTTTAGGGAATCGAAACAATTTTGATCGTTTGATTTAGTACCTAACCCTCTTCTCCCTTTTGTTTATATTTCTATGTAATTTAATGCTTGTATATTTTTTGTTTATTATACTTTCATTTGAATAAAGCATTACAATCCCTAATCCTTTCCCCCAATCATTTGGAATGTATGGTTGTAAATTATTAATTTTTGTTTTATTTATGGTGAATGTTGAGGCCAAATGCATAAAAGAAACTAATGTGCAAACTCGGACTTAATTATAAAATGAGATAATTGTTCAAAGGAAATTGCAATTCGTATGGTAATAAAGAAATCATTAAATAATTAAGGGTAATAAATTACAAAACACAAAGAGAGGCCAATCGCAAGGTTTGGTGACATTCAAATGCCTATACCCAATTTCTAAACCCGTTATCTAACGATGACTTCTAAGAACCTTCATGGAATCTAGTTATTGTATAAATGTGTCCCAGCTTACATCCAGGTGGCAACTCCATCTTTAATTAGGCCTTAAGACCTATTTTATATTTCTTAGTGGACCTTGAGCCCACACAGTGTCGTGGTCACTAGACAATTTGGGCATGCGCTAAACCCCACCACGTACAATGGCGACTCCATTAGGGATAGAGAAATTGATTCCAAGTGTTTTTTAATTTATCATTTTTAATTATTCTTTTATTTCTTTTGCATTTTTGTTGCATTCATGACACATTTGCACACAATGAGCACTCACTCCTGAATTAACCCGATGATAGTTAGTATTTTGCTACCTACGTTTCACTCAAACCTAGTAGTGGAATATTTGATTATTATCACTCACAACACGTGCTTGTTCACATCGTATGAACCCTTGGGTGGGGAAACATATATGGATGTATATCGTTCTGAAAGTCAAAGCTTACTACCCGAGACTCAAGCTCATATAATGACCTAGCAATTTCCCTTATAGGAATTTTCTAATTACATGTGTTTTATGCCCTTTAATGGATCCTTAAAATAAAACTTAAGCCTAATGAAAATGGGCCTTATCAAGATGGGCCTTTTACACCTATTTTTAGCCCATTTTAAATGAATGTTGTCAAAATGGGCCTTTCATGCCCATTTTGGCCCATTAAAAAAATGGATCTTGACAAGGTAAAGCTTTGATGTCATTCTTAGCCTGTCGAAGATGGACTTTAGATTTATTTAGAGGGTCCATTACTTGTTCACTCCATTCTGAGAGTTATCTTGCATACGTCGGTTTTGTTATCCTCTGTAGATAATTAAAACCCAGACCAAAAATCCTAGGACAAGATACTCACCATTGAACATGTGTGTGGGAGGAATAAGAGTAGAGGTTATCATTTTTGAAGCTTCATATTTTGCCCTTGTGTTTTGTGTATATTAAATGTGCTTGTTTAATTTCTTCCTTCGCTCCTTTGAATAATAAAACAGACTTGCATATCATGCATACACGTCATGTATAATTTTGACAAGTGGTCTTAAAGTAGTATGGCCTTAATGTTCAATTGGAAGTATCTTTAAGGGATCTGTAGAATACCAAGCAGAGGTTTAACGAGTCTTTCACTGATTATTTGACTCATTGGAGGGGGAAGGATCTCAAATGAGACATAGAACTGCTTAGTCAAAGCAACTGATACTAACAATGGAAGGGTGTGTTTCTGCATTGTCGATTAAACTGAGGGATTTGAGAATTCTAAACTTTAAAGAATTGTATAGATATAGGGTCCATAAGGAGTCAAATTTGACCCAAGAAAAGAGGTTCTTTAGGGCAAGATCTAGAAGCAAGGATGGAGTGGGCTCGAGTAGTAATGTGCAAATCAATACCATCAGATAGCCAGGCAACAGTTTGCAGATTAATGATGTCAAGCAACCACAAAGATTCTCAAATTTAGGGCAACCTCTTTCTAAAATCCTTGAGAAGTTGTTCGAGACCTTCAAAGCAACCTTTACCAGGCACTAACCTAAATCTTTTTTGTAAATTTGACTAGACCATTGGGCACGACACCAATAGTTATGCTAAATTAAAACATGAAATTCAAGACCTAATCAATGCAGGTAAAATCACTAACCTTGAGACAAGAAAGCCAAACATCCAGAATAACCCTTTGCCTAATTATTAAAATGTACCACCACCTAATGCACCCATATTGATTATTAACATCGATCCAATAGAAGAGCAAGTCTTGAACTCTTTTGTTAACACCACCTCTAGCTCACTAAAACTTAAACTTGAACCTAAACTTGAACTAAAAGACCCGAACTAAAACAAACAATCCATAGAGCTTGTTATGCATGTCTTAGATATCTAGAGCTCTAATGATGAGAATGAGGGGTGAGTTGATTTATGGGATAACGATGAAAGAAGATTACGCTAGTCTATGAGGATGGTCAAGGATAAAAGAGAAGAATTCAAAACTACTGAGTCTGAACTAGAAAAGATAGAGAATTTAGAGAAAGGGGAAGAAGTGAAGAGAAATAGGGAAACCATTGCTAGTGTTTGGGAGCTACTTATACATTCTAGAGACCATCGAGAAGCACTAATTCTAGCTTTGGACTAAAAAAAGACCTCCACAAGTTGTACTCTTGAGCAGATGGTTAATTCATTGACAGAAACCCCCTAAGGCACCATAATATTTTCTGATGACAATTTACCCTTAAAAGGGAGGGATCACCACAAAGCCTTATTCATCAAGGCTGAGGTAAAAGGAAAGATGACCTACTATGTTATGGTAGATAATGGTTCTGGTATTAATGTGTGTCCACTAAAGATTCTACTAAAATTAAGGTTGATTGTGGAACATTTAAAGCCTTCTGAGGTAATCATCAAGGCCTATGATGATACAAAGAGGCTTGTCAAGGGGACATTTAAAACTTTGGTCAGGACAGGACCTATCGAGACCTGGGTCAACTTTGCATAAAATTGATATTCCTGTGACCTTTACTCTTTTATTAGGAAGGCCATGGTTTCATCCTTTGGGTGGTGTGCCCTCCACTATCCATTAAATAATCAAGTTTTTGCATGAAGGTAAGGTTGTCACCATTTATACTAAAACTGAAGCCATTGTGGCTGCTCTGAAGTTAGCTCCCAAAAAGATCCCTATAAGTCCAAGTTTTGAGGTTTGCATAATTTATGAAGATGAGATAGATGAGAGGGTTCTTAACATGATGTGCAACATGAAATTCATGCTTGGCATAAGATTAGGGAAGAACTAAAATGGACCCTCAAAATTATAGCAAGGTACCCATTCTGAAGCACGAGGTAGGATTTGAGGGAACTGATGATTCTAAGGAAGAAATTGACATATGGAATCAGCTCGAGAAGAAATAGGAAGAGGTTGTGGTTAAGAGAAAGGCTTTATGGGAAACTTTTATGAGGGAAGGCATTGAATATTTGTACAATAGGGCTCCAGAACCTCTATTGATGGTCGGAGAAGTAATCTTGAGATTTGAAATCTTTTCTGAGTTTATGAAGAAAGTTATTACTAAGGAAGTTCCTATGGAAGAGCTAGTACTAGCAGAGGAAGAGTTTGAGGAGAACATAGTCGCTCTAGAGCTAAAAGATGCCAATGATCATAATAAGGAGTTGGATTTTGAAGCCTATGTCCTTAGTTCTATCATGGATGTCTTTTATGGAGATTTTAATGTTTCCCTTGCTACTTTATTTAAAAATGATGATTTGTTCTTTTCAAAAGTGAATGCAATGAAGTATGAGTTTGCTTATTTGTGTGATGTGTTTCTTAATGGTTATTCTGTTTGTGATAATCATGTCATTCATATGTTTGACATTAATTCCATGCAAATTGAATTATTTAATTTAGGCATAAATGATAACCCTAAAAATATATTACTTGCTTCTGATTTAACTCATGACGAGAGAGGAAAAATTAAAGAAACACTAATAAAAAGACATAATATATTTGCTTGGGGCTATAAAGATATACCTGGGATTGACAGGGAGATCTCTAAACATAGAATCCCTATATATCCTCACATATCACTAGTAAAATAGAAGAAAAGGAGGCTGAGGCCAAAATAGACTCTTTTTGTTAAAGAAGAAGTTAAGAAGCAGCTAAAGGCGAGGTTTTTAAAGGTAGTAAAGGATGCCATACATCGACACATTGGTTAATAGTGTAGGTTCTAGTGCAATGCACTCTTTAATGGATGGGTTCTCAGGGTACAACCAAATCATGATGGCAATAATAGATAAGCTAAAGACATCTTTCACCACTAATTGGGCATCTATTGCTATCTAGTGATGCCATTTCAACTAAAAAATGTAGGAGCTACTTATTAAAGAATGGCGATCGCTCTGTTGCATAATATAATCCACAAAGAGATAGAATGGTACATATATGATATAACAGTAAAGTCTTCAACCTGAGAAGGGCACTTTGAGGCTTTAGACAAGTTTATAGCAAGGGCAGAAAAGTACAACCTCAGGCTAAATCCAAAGAAGTGTGTTTTTAGGGTAACGTCTGGGAAGTTGCTGGGCACATTGTTAGTTAAAAAGGAATAGAAGTAAACCCAGATAAGGTTAAGCCAATTAGAGAAATGCCTGCACCAAAGAATGAAAAAGACAAAAATATTAGTAGTAGATTCATAGCTAAGTTGACTACTATTTATGAGCTAATCTTCAAACTTTTAAAGAAGAATCAACCCGTAATTTAGGAAGCTATTTGATGAATCCTCTGATCTTACATCCACCAAAGTCGGGTAAGCCCTTAATCCTCTATCTGGCGATTGAGAAGGATGAAATAGGGGCAATGTTAGCTCAGGAAAATGAAGGGGAATTTGAACATACAATGTATAACTTAATTAAAAAGCTCTTACAGTATGAAGCTAATTACAATCTTGTAGAGAAAACATGTCTAGCTATAATTTGGGTGACAAAGAAGCTCCAACATTACTTTTAGTTTTACAAAGTACATGCAGTTTATAAACATTTCTTGATGAACATCTGGGGGAAATAGAGGTACTAGGATGAAAAATGTACTTTAACAGAGTTATAAACAACAAAAGGGTTGGTATTGGTGTAATCCTAATCACGCCGGAAGGAGAAATGATCCCGATGGAGAAAAGACTCGAATTTGAGGTAATAAACAATCAAGCAAAATATAAGGCTTGCATATTTAATTTAGAAGCACTGTGCAGTGTGGAGGTAAGGGATATTACCATGTACGGGGATTTTTTGATGGTTATAAAGTAGGGTTCTAATGAGTGGGAAGTAAAAGAAGATAAGTTGCATCTGTATTGGGATTATTTGGCTACTGTTTCATTATCCTTTACTAAGTGCAAATTTATTCATCTATTGAGAGAAAAGAACTAGATAGTTAATGCCCTAGCTAATCTGGCTTCTATATGGGAAAGTGGGAAACAAACAGAGGTTAAGCCTCTAATATTAGAGAAGTCCCGAAACCCTTGCTATAAAGAAATAAGAGTAATGTTGGTAGATACCATTGAGAGGCCTTAGTTTTATGACTTACAGCAATACTTGAAAATGGTACAGTTCCCTGAGGATGCTGATAAGAAAGAGAGGATGTCTCTGTGAATGCTATCTTAGTAGCTTATCAGCTATAATGGAATGTTGTATAAAAGGATGCTTACTCGTGTCCACTTAAGATGTGTTGATAAAGAGGAATCTCAAAACTTATGAAAGCAGTCTATGAGGGAGTGTGTGGGCCACATATGAATGGGACAGTCCTAGCAAATAAAATAGCTCATTTATTTTTGGATTACCATGGAAATAGATTGCATCAAGTTTTTAAAGAAGTGCCACAACTACCATGCTTATAGGGACGTGAGCTATTTGTCATCTATGGAGCTCCAAGGAATGACTTATCCTTGGCTATTTGTAATTTGGGGAATTAATATCATATGAGATATAAGGCCAAGGGCATTGAATGATTATTGATTCATTGTCATGGTAATAGACTATTTCTCCAAATGGGTTGAGGCTGAGTTTTATACTATTATTGGCTCGAAGCAAATGTCAAGGTTTATCAAGAAGGATATAATATACAAATATAGGCTATTACATCACACTGTTACTAATAGTGGTGTTCAATTTCAGGCAGAGATAGTTGTACTATTAAGAGACTACAAAATTAAGCATCATATATCATCTCCGTACATGCCACAAGCGAATGGGGTAGTGGAAGCTACAAATAAAAATGTGAATAAAATCCTGGCCAAGATGATGGAGAATTACTGGGATTGGGCAAATTACTTACGATTTGCATTATGGGGATATCAAACTACTGCCAGAATATCAATGGGGGTCACTCCGTATTCCTTGGTATATGGATGTGAAGATGTGTTAGTAGTGGAGATAGAGATTCGATCACTAAGGGTTCTCCTAGAATCTAAAATCCCCAAGTACCAGTGGGTGGAGAGCTAATTAGCACAATTAACACAACTATATGAGAAAAGGATGAGGCCATGTATCACTCTCAAATATATCAAAAGAGGATAGCTCAAGCTTATAATAAAGAAAATTAAGCCAGGAAAGATCAAAGAGGGGGATTTAGTGTTAAAGCTTACAAGGCCGATCATGATGATCTGCAAGGGAAATTCAAGCTGAATTGGGAAGGCCCATATGTGGTGAAAAAGTTATTTTCCAAAGGTGTTGCTATCCTATCTAACATAGAAGGGAATGAATTCAGAGAGCCCATCAACCTAGACAAGCTCAAAAAGTACTTTCTGTAAAAGTCTTGCTAGGGAGAAAACCTCAAAAAGAGGCTGTTTAGGCAAAAGTTAGAGACAAAAATGAGGAAAAATTAAAAAGGTCCTACTGGATTGAAAACCTTAAAAGAGGTGGTCCAAGCAAAAGTTAAGGATAATTCAAAAGGAGAGGGAGAGATAAAAATGGTTAGTTGGAAAACTTGCAAGGACAAGCCAACTAACGACATGAGATATGTTAGAAGTATAATGTATATTCATATTATACTTAAGTTAAATGAAGTAAATTGCTTTGATTACTGTTAAACATTTCATTAAGTGTCTATTACAAACTGTTTAACTAAAAAGGAAAACTCTATCTAAAAAAAAGAGAAATGACGACCTAATTCATGAACTAATTTTGTTTTCTCCTCTTTTGTTGAGCACCTTAAGCACTCAACATTTGCAACTCTCTTGTTCTTTTATTTCCAATAAACTTATCTTTTTCTATCTATTGCAATTGAATCCATGCCTTGTAATTATCATCAATGGTCGGATCTCCATTGTAGTTTATGTTCCTCTAAATAATTCTGCGAGGCCAGGTAGTTGTTAAGTTATCCAAGAAGTTTTGGGAGAGGGATCCTTACTCAAACTCATGCATTAACTCCACTATTAGTTGCTTTTATCCATATTGGCAGTAGAGATGAGTAGGGTTATAAAAAGTAGCTAAATGGAGACTGACAACCAGAACACAGTAAGTGTAAGACTGAATAGTCACATGCAGCAATCCCCACCATGGACACATCCATTGAATTAAAGTGTCGAGAAATGTCGATAACCAGCCCTAAACATCTTCTTATCATACCTCAAATTTGACTGTCCCTAAAAAGGTTCAATGATGAAATAAACCTCTGAGATGACTAGAGTCTGCTCGTTCGTAACATCTCTGAAGTGTGCAACCTTAAAAAAACTAACCAACCCCACCAGTGTGCAAAATCAATTACTAAGCCATTACGTTATGCTTTGACCTTATGAAATACAAATTATCAGAATAATAAAAAGCTTATTTCAAAAATTCCTTTCTTGAAACACTCAGCTTGTTGGACTGGTGTTCATTTTATTAGATTGGGACCCAACTTTGTGAAAAATGAAAATCAATTTTGATAAAATATACTTTAGAAACACATTTGGAAGGATCCAAAACCTTTAAAATTGGTCCCAGAATAGTCTAAAACAACTTGAGAATTAGCGTATGTCACTTAGAAGTGTGCGTGAAACCACAAACACCTCTAGGTGTCACGTGCTAAAATTAAAGGTAAATCGAACAAAATAGACTTCAAAAACACATTTGAAAGGCTCCCAAACCTTTAAAAGTGGTCTTAGAATAGTCCAAAATAACCTGAGGATTAGTGCGTAATGCTTAGAAGTGCGTGTATACACCTCTAGGTGTCACGGGCTAAAACCAAAGTTGAATTAGACAAAAGGAACAATGGAAATGCATCCAAAAGGCCTAATAACCCTAGAAACCAACCTTGATATAGCCTGTGTAAGCCCCGATTGGAGTACATAACGTGCGAAAGAGTGCATGAGCAAGGGCGTGGCCATGCACCAAGTGCGTGACTACACACTCAGTGCATGACCACACACTCCATCCTAGGGATGCTCATGTGACCACACCTAGACCCCCCTATTCCACACATTTTTCATTATAAATAGAAACCTCCACACCCCATTTTAGAGAGGGAGCAAGTCAAAACACACTCACGCACTCAAAAAATCTGTTTAATCGAAGGTGCTGGAAACCCCTTTCTAGATAGTTTTTGCTTTCCCATTACCTTTTTCTTAAGTGATTAAATCTCTTTTCCACCAAACCAAGCCTCATCTTTGTCAAAGCATGCTTCAAAGGTATACAAACTAGCATCATTCTATTATCATTTTGAACCTCTCGATGAGGAAAGCTTGATACTCCTTTGATCTAAAGCTTCAAAACCCACACAAACTCAGTTGAATTTGAGGACCACACAATCATTTTGGTACATTTATTTTATCATGTTACATTTTATTTTATTATCACCAGCATTTGGGAATATTGTTGTGCTTTTATGATGAGATTGGCAACTTTGCATGCTATATGAATAATCTATACTTTATTATGCTCATTTCATATAATCATTCTGCATCCTCTAGTTCTAAAACATGAAATCACATCGTAAATATCAACAATATAAAAAGTTCCTATTCTAGAATAGAGTCATCATGTTTTCGGTCTAGTGATAACATCATGCATCCCTTATATTATCATCATATATTATCATAACATAAATAATCACTACAAACATGCATGATCATCTACATTTTTCTTATTCTTTTAAGAAATCGAATGTCCATTGCCTATCTCATTGTTCATGTGTGAATGGTCATATTTACCTTGCAGATTCATCATATCTAAATTAGATTTACTTTTCCATTATCCTTTTTTTATATGTATTTTATTAAGAAAATGATGTAATAATAATGTCTTTAGCTTCATTATCTTCCACTATCTGCTAAATTGTGTGAATGTTACATAAACCATCATTACTGGAACTAAGATGTTGTGGTAGCTATATATCGAACATCGTATAATGAGAAATAGTAAAAAAAAGTAGATGCAATCCCCTAAACTCGAAAATCTCTACTAGGGCAAATACTCATTGAGTGACCCGATGTTGTCCTTTTCTTTTCCCAATTTTCTAAAAATAAAGTGGTGATTCATAAAATCAAAAAAGCTTCTTATCCTTCTTGAGACTAATCATTTGTCCCTATTTGGTAAAATTGACATGTCCCTCGAAAACAAAACAAAAAGACCCTTACGGAACCAATTCACCTTGAAATCGAAAATAAAAAACATTGGTCGCTCATAATGGTGACTCCACTAGGGGCTTTTAAGTAAGAGAAATTAACTCGAAAATGATTATTTCTCATTATGCAATACTCAATCATATAGAGCCCCTCACCACTGCATTGCACTAGACATCACACATGCACCATTGGTCCCTAAAAGCTTCGATAATACTAAATGACATTGTCACCATGATTCCACTCGAGTCATGGGGGAATAAAGATAAGGTATTATTACCTTTAGTCTTTACTCGTGCATTCGCTGGACTCATTTGACCAGAGTCTGTAACCTAAGTCCTAAAGGGGGCAACTAAGTTATCAAAAGAGTGCTAGACTCACTTACCGGAGTCCATAACCCTAGTTATATGGGGGCATTCTTGCTCAAGGAACCCTTAGCCTTTCACCCTAGCTCAGCTCATGTAAATAAGATAGTAGTAACATCCATTAGGATTCCACTAAGTTATGCATGCTATCCTTGTCCTAATGTTGTCTATCTAATATGATATTCATAAAATGACATGACTCTCCCAATGTCTATCATCGAATGATGTCATAATGTCAGTTTTCATAGAATATTCATGCTCAGAACCATGTGATTCTCATCTACTTCGCATGAGCCCAAAGAATGGGGAATGATAAGAATCATGTACCTCAACTTGAATACTCTATGTAAACTAACAAATAATGACATCCCTCAATGACAAAACCTATGAGACGTTGTCCATTTATCCTTATCAGATCAAATGAATGGGTTAGGAATCCAACTAGATTATGGACCTTTATGTCAGTAAAATTAAACTATAAACTATTGAATTATACTTTCATGAGTCCCGACAAACATATCGAATATCAACATGAGGGCCAAAATTCAAGCTCCCTCTGATTGACGTTAGTTCTATGCATATGGGCACATACGGACTCTAGACATCATTTGAAGGTCAATAATTGACCTTTACATCGACATCATATGGTTACCTCAAGCATATTTTGGTATCATTCCTCAGTTTACCTTTGGTTCTTATCAATATAAATCAAAATAGCCTAGTTCCAAGAGCGGAACCATAGTCCACCAATGACTAAAGATTCAAACCCTACCTAGGAAAGAGACTAAACAACTTCATGGAGAAACAAGGTCAAAAGCGAGAGCTTGCTTGTGATTGGTTTATTCATTGTTCAGGAAAAACTAATCAACTTTAATCATACATACATGTAAATAAGCACATACTAAAAGGAAAAATCATCTTTCATCATAGGATTTTGCATCCACTCTATGTATACATGCTCACCCTTTTCTTTTGTAAGCACACATCATGCATCATTTATTTAGCTAACCTTGATAAATGATCAAAAATACAATATGATTGATCACAAAGTTAAATCTTCTCATCGAAGCAATGGAAAACTAAGAGTTAGGATCCAAGAACTGCTTGAAGATGGCACTATGGTTGAAAATCCCCAAACCCAAACCAGTATCACCAGATATTTCCTCTATAACCTTGATAAGGCCGACTAGAAGAGCTTGCAACCATACGGAATGCTATGGATTAAGACATTCTAACATTTGTACCTCGATCGTGAACTCTTGAATGTTATTATGTCATTCTGGAACCCTCAAGAGTAAGTATTTTGATTCGACATCATAGAACTATGCCCATTGTATGAAGGATTTAGTGCCATAGCAGGGCGAACCCTCACCAAGACTAAAGAAGCAGTCTTTACTAACCAAAATTTTGAATACCCAGGTCTTGGAGCTACTTTTCTTGATCTAAGCTCACAAAAGCTTAATGAACTAGTCACCAAGCATAAACGACTGATTCCCATACAAGTCATAATTGCTTACACCACCAAAAAGACTGGTGCTTTAATTTGGGCACGTCTCCTTTCATATTACCTCTTTATGCAGTATTTCAGCCTCTCGAACAATGGGCTAGGGATTACAAGATACTCTAGGTCATTGAAGGAATAGAATGTGGAATGACTCCCTTTTTACTGATTTTAGTAGAGACCATTCAAG
Source organism: Mallotus nudiflorus (assembly GCA_947683625.1). Lineage (NCBI taxonomy): Eukaryota > Viridiplantae > Streptophyta > Magnoliopsida > Malpighiales > Euphorbiaceae > Mallotus > Mallotus nudiflorus. The sequence continues at coordinate 4,303,914 of CANTUR010000283.1, read as the reverse complement.
GTTTAGATGACCTCAAAAATGGAAAAAGTCCAAACTTCACTAGGAGCCCATTATTGCTTTAAATATGGTTGTAAGAAAAGCTAAGCCTACTCGATAAACCTATAGGTAACTGGATGAGACACCGACCCAGGAATCACCTAAAGAGACACTACAAGGATGTTCACGGATGCTCAACCCATATCACAGCCTAAGAATGGGTCGAATGCATGAAGGATACACCAAAATACTAAGTGAGATGGATGTGTCCATGGTGGAAGCTAGAACATGTGACTCTCTACATATATATCAACTGCATGCCAATCTTAGGATTGAAGTCATGCACCCACTACTATCCAAAACTAGTGAAGAGACAGTACGTTGAGAAACAACATGTACCTTCTGAGCTTGCAGATTTCTCTAGCGACAGGATACAATAAAGATTTATGGATCACTTCAGAATGATATAGGGGAGGAAAATCATCCACCACTACCAGTAGTGGGGACAATGTTACTAATAAGACATACAAATAGTGGGTAATCGAAAGACAAAACCATCTATTAAGTAATTGATCCAAAGAAAGTTTTGCTTCCTTAATTCCTATACTTTTTCTTTGATGATGTGATGAACTCTAAATTTAATGTAATGAAATCAGATTTCACTTAATTGTTTAATGTCTTTCCTAATGGTAGTGTGCATTGCATCGATCAAAACATTACCATATTTGACATTCATTCCATATGCATTAAATCTTTTAACATTGGCACGGAATCTGAACCACGCATTCTACATATTTTGAAAGATATTACCCCTAAAGAGAGGAGAGAAATTGAAAAAATATTCAAAAATATTTGCCTAGACATACAATGATATGCTTGGTATTGATAAAGACATTGCTTAACACTTTATTCCTACCAAAGATGGGTACAAATTGGTAAAGCAGAAATTGAGAAGACTTAGACTAGAATGGGCCCAATTAGTGAAAGAAGACATTGAGAAGCATATCAAGGAAAAATTCCTAGAGATAGTAGACTATCCAGAATGGTTAGCAATATGGTGCCATTACAAAAGAAAGATGAAAGGGTTAGAATCTGCATTGACTACAAAGATTTCAATAAGGCCTACTCGAAGGATAATTTCCCACTACCTTATATAGATATACTGGTTGACAGTGCTGCCATATGTGCAATGTACTCCTTCATGGATGGATTCTCTAAGTACAATTAGATTATAATGGACATTATTGACGAAGTAAAGATAGCTTTCATAACGAAATGGGGTACTTATTGCTACAGAGTAATGCCCTTCGGACTAAAGAATACGAGAGTAACTTATCAGAGAATGGCAACTGCAATGTTCCATGACATGATACATAAAGAAGTAGAGGTGTACATCGATGACATGATGGCCAAGTCAAAAACCAGTGAAGAACACCCATCAGACCTCAAAAAATTCCTCAAAAAAGTCAAAAAGTACAATCTCAGGCTTATCTAAAGAAATGCATATTTGGGGTCACTTTAGGAAAGATGCTGGGGTATGTTATCAATCAGAATGGTATTAAAATGGATCTAAACAAAGCAAAAGTGGTCAGAGAGATGCCGGTGCCAAGAATAGAGAAAGAAATTAGAGGGTTTCTAGGGAAACTACAATTCATCAGCAGATTCATCGCCAAGTTGATAGCGGTGTGTGAACTGATTTTCAAGCTAATCATAAAAGATTAGCCAGTTAAATAGAATGAACAATGTTAGCTAGCATTCGACAAGATCAAGAACTACCTAGCTAACCTACCAATTCTAAGACCACCTAAACCAGGGATACCTTTAACCCTATATCTGGCCATTGAAGGAAATGCAATTGGTGTAATTTTAGCCAAAGAGGGAGAAACAAAAGTAGAACACACAGTCTATTACTTAAGTAAAAAGATGTTACCGTATGAGGAGAAGTACAGCCAAGTCAAAAAGATATGCCTTGCAATGGTATGGGCAATGAAGAAACTCAGACATTAATTTTAGACCTACAAAATTCAGGTTGTGTCTAAAATGGACCTAATAAGGTGCCTCTATGATGCTCCCTCTCTAGTGAGAAAACTAGCCAAGTGGCTCGTGCTGCTAACAAATTCGATGTGCATTATCTAACTTAAAAGGCAGTAAAAGAAAGAGTAATCGTTGAATTTCTAGCTCTCAACCCCATTCTAAACTTAGAAGAAATCCAACTAGACTTCCTAAATGACCTCATTTCATCAATCAAAATCCAAGGATGGTACATATACTTTGATGGAGAGGTTAATCAGTTCGGCACAGGAGTCAGTGTCATATTACAATCCCTAAAAGGTGAAGTAGTATCAATGGCCAAAAAGCTCAAATTTAGAGTCACAAATAATAAAGTAGAATATGAGGCATGTGCACTTATAATAGAGGCACTAATATCCCTAAATGTTACATAAGTTGAAATCTTTAGAGATTCCATGCTAGTAATCAACCATGCCATGGAAGAGTGGGAATTGAAATAGCAATACTTAAAGCCTTATCTGGATCACTTGAGGCTACTTACCATGTCCTTCTAAAAATGTAGATTCATTCATCTCCCCAAGAATCACAATCATATGGCAGATGTACTTGCTTCCCTAGCATTAGTATGGGAAGGACCATCTAAAATGCCCATGAAGCCTTTAATCCTACTCAGATCAGGACAACCTTGTCATAAGAACTGCAGAATAGCAAAGACAGAAATAGTTAAAAAACCCTAGTTCTATGACATCTAGAAAATATCTAAAGGAGCGAGCCTATCCTGATTAAGTAGATGAAAGAGATAAAGTAGTCATTCGATGATTAGCATCAAATTTCACATTACACTAGGGTGTGCTATACAGAAGAACCTCGAACAGTTTATAACTCTGATGTTTAGATGAAATCAAGGCTACAAGAATAATAAAAGAAGTACACTAGGGTTTTTGTGGTTCGTACATAAATGGAGAAATCATAGCTAAGAAACTAATTAGACAAGGCTTCTTCTGGATAACGATAATGTAAGACTGTATCAAATTTGTAATAAAATGCCATAAGTGTCATATCCACGGGAATGTCAGCCACCTTCCCCAAACATAATTGCATTACATCTCCTCTTCATGGCCCTTCTCAATATAAGGACTAGACATAATTAGGGAAATCCACCAGACAGCCTCAAACGGACATAGGTTCATTTTAGTGGCAGTGGATTATTTCCCAAAGTGGATTGAAGTATAATCATTCGCAAGGATAGGAGCCAAGCAAGTGGCCAAATTCATCAAAAGAAAAATGTTTTATCGATATGGAATCCCATATCACATTGTCTTTGATAACGGTGTCCAATTCCAGGGGGAAGTTAGAGAGCTACTAAGGAGTTATAAGGTGGAACATCATAAATCTTCTCCTTACCGACCACAAGCAAATGAGGCAATTGAAGTTACAAATAAGAATATCAAGAAGATTTTATAAAAAATGACTCAGACTTATCGAGATTGAGTAGATAGATTGCCATATGCCTTATGGCGGGTACTGAACAATAGTCAAGAGTTTAACCGGAGAAACTCCTTTCTCTATAGTATATGGATAAGAAGAAGTGCTTCTAGTTAAAATAGAAACTAAGTCTTTTCGGGTGGCAATCGAATCTGAACTACTAGAAGTACGATGGGCTTAATAGAGGCACTATAATCTCACCCTCTTTAATAATTAAAAGCTTAAAGCTCTCTACCACACACAGTTGTATCAGGCTCAGCTAGCCAAAACCTTCAACAAGATAGTGAAACACAAGAGTGTGAAAGCATAAGACTATGTGTTAAAGCAAATAGGGTAAAACATTCTAGAGCCGAGAGGGAAATTTTGACCAAAATTGGAAGGCCCATACTTGGTCAAACATGTCTTATCAAAAGGAGCAATCAAGCTAATGGATCCTAAAGGCAACGAATTCTCTAAACTTGTCAATACATACTGCTTGAAAAAGTACTACATCTAAGGCACACAAAAAATCCTGCTAAGTTAAAAACCCAAAAATGGTAGCTCATGCAACAATTAGGGACCTCCTATTAGGTTGAAAACCCTACATGGGCAACCTAGGCAAAAGTTAGGAAAAAAGAGAAAATACTTAACTAGAAAACTTGAGAAGGCTAGTTAAGGACAGGGGTAACCTCAAGTTCGAAATTTGTATGAATGCACATGTGCTTTTCTTAAATGACTTTAACGAAATGAGAATGATTGTCAATTTATGTAATTTGAAAAATGCAACACATTTTATCATCATGAATTGCATCAAGCATACTTTACATTTTCTTTCATTACATGACCATAGTTCTTAACTCTCTCTTCGAGATCAACTACTATCATCAAAGCCTAAAAAAAAGTCCAGCTAAGTGTGAAGAGCTATGAGAGGAGACACCCTAGGCAAAAAAAGGGAAGAAAAAGAAAACCTAGCTAGGTGCAAAAAGCTTCAAAAGGAGATGCCTTAGGTAAAAAAAGGAAAAATAAAAGACGCAGGCAAGAGTAATGGTAAACATCATCAATGATACATAGCAAGAAGCATATACAATCATCATCATATAAGTATCATATAGCACATGTGAGATAAATGCCTAGATATAACACCCAGAGTCCATAACCTTGGGAAGATGATACAACAAAGTAAACTATAAGCCAAAAGTCCTACACCTAGCTCCTAAAATAACTACATCAGTTGTGGCTACCATAAGAAGCAAACACCAATCCTGCTCAAGCATCTCCCTCATTTGATCTAGGCTCATCATCGTTCATCGCAAAGGATAATAGCCATGACTTCAGCTCACCAATACGATCAAGATAAGTCATGCACTCTTGCTCGCATTCAAGGCTAGCATGATGGTATTAAGCCTACATGACGTACTGCATATCATACATGCATACATAAAATATGTTCATAAAATAAACAGGTTTAATAAAGAAGGCATACCCTCTGAGTGGTCATAAACTCCAAAAGCGATGTTGTGCACTCCCTGCAACGCTATACCAATACCGACCAGAGGAGACGAGAATCTACAAAAGTGAGCAAATAAGTCAATTACCACTCACTAAATAAATGAAGCAAAGTCAAAATAAATGAAATAAAACACGAACATGGGTAGCATCAGGAGAAGCAACACTTGACAGAGGAAATCCAAGGTAAGACATATCAAAATCCACTACTCTACCAAAGTTATCAATCCCAATCAAAGCCAAGGATGGTTGAATCGTTAAGTCCCAATGAATACTACTACCAGAAGCCACACCGCTAGTATGGGTGGTTGCCTCAGTACATATGTGCCCTTATTCTCCTTAAAATAGGACCTAAATCTCTTCTGATGAGATCCTTACTGCTGCAGATAAGCTCTCATAACTTATGTCAATTATAGTTTATTACTAACAAAGTTTGTTACATGCTTGTACAAAATAATAATAAAAGCCTATCGAATCAGAGGAAGCAACTCTTGAAGATCCGCATGATGCTCCAATCCTTGAATCTAAAGGATGAGATACATCTACCTGAGGAGGTGGAGGTAGAGGTGGAGGAAAAGTGCCACTAGCCATAGTGTCAAATAACTAAGGAATCAACACATTAGTATAAGGTAAGCCTGTACCCTCTAAAAGACTCTCAAAGGATCATCCCATTATGGCAGCAGTAAGCTCATCACCACTAAGCTGATGGCCCTAGAACATGTCACTAAGGGAAGGAACAGGGACTCTCCTCATAAATGGACCACCCCACTAACGATGGACTCACTCGCCCAAATACCACACTCTACTAGTAAGGCAGGAGAGCAACACTCGTCTCTCCATCAGCTGCCATGTAGTCACCATCTCTACCATCCAATATGACCTTGCCACCTACCAACGAAGAAAGATCTACTCAAAAGGCAAGAATAAACAAAGAATTTCTAAAAGAGAAAAAACCAACACAGCAGGAGTCTAATATACCTGATCAGAGGACAGCTTGCCCATATAGTCCCGAGACACTACACAATCCCCAATCAAATCTATAGTTCTCCTAATCAAATAAGAATAATAAGGAAAGTCATCCTCCAAGAAATGCTCGACGGTCAAACGATAGAGAACCCCAAACTCATGAGCCTAAATTTGTCAGAACTAAGAATTCAGAAATAACAAACTAAAGATAAAGAGCAAAAAGAATAGACAAAAGAACTCCTACTCATATTTAGTACGAATAAGCATTTGCAGATCCTCTAGCCACCTCGACATGCTGCATCAAGGCTCGAGTACATGTGGGTAAACGCAGCAATACCTCGATAAGCCATCCAAATCCCTCAAAATAGGCAGCAATCACAGACTACCCATACCCAAAGGGTTCAAGAAGATGATAGCACTCAACATGTAGAACAAAAAGTAGTGAGCCAATTGCTCTACTGAAACAAGATCGTCATCGTACATCATTCGCATGGAAGAAATAAATTTAGTGTAACTAGTGAGGTACGAGCAACCAGACTTTATAGTAGTGGCCACCACAAGCAACTTCATGGTAAGGTGTCTCCTTGCCACTATAGAAGAGCACTGCTACTTAATAAACAAAACAGGCTCCCTATAAAAGCTTAAGCCCGTAATAGCAACAAAGTCCAAAGGAGTGATGGTCATCTCCCTAACAAGCAGATAGAAAGTATGCATTATGTCCATTCATCATTCTATCAGTGCATACATAGCAATTTAACTCGATGCATACGAGTCATAAAGTAATGTAGCAATAACCCAATCAAAGCCCTTCCCAGATCATCTGCTTCACACATAATGAAAGACCTTGATAATGCATGCTAACCCTATTAAAACTACCAAGCAGCATAGTAATGGACCTATGAGGCTATAAATAACATGTATGCTATCAAACATTCTAACAATTAATAAATACTAATACATCATTTTTCTATTATTTAATAAGAATAATAACAAAAGCTAAAAAGAAAAGCATCATGGCAAGCACTAGTAGATAATCATAATAAGAAAATTAAGTCAGAGCTATCAACAATTAGCATTCATAATAAAGCTATGCCTTAACAGACAATTACATCAAGTACTACAGAGCTAAAGCTATAACAACCTCATACAACAAAATAAATAGCAAGGTAGCTAATTAATAAGCTTTAAAAGGACTTACCTAGTGATGATGACAAGCCCAAGCGTAAGTCTCCAGATTGCAAACCATAAGAATCAAGTCTCCTCAGCATGTGAGCACGTGCTCCAGCCATGCAACCACGTACACTTCCTTCCTCTACATGCTCCTATATAATTTTATGCGCACTCTAAGTCTTTACACACTCATTTATCTTGTCCTAAACCTCCATTTGAATATAAGACATCCACCGAACTCACACGAAAATACACTAATGAGGACTACATCTATCTAAAGGCACTGTATGCAACCTTATCGCTTTTAAAAACTCAGCACCTCCCAAAATAAGAAAATAAGGAAGAATCATCGAAAGGATACCTTACTCAAAATCATCAAAAAAACATCTACAACACAATAAGTAATGACATCATCATTACTCCATCACTGCATCATCATCGCATCATAATTGGCCAAGACTAAAAGAGAAGGACACATTACAACAATCATAATGATCATAATAATCTATTTTCCTGACATCGGACAAGATTATAGTGGCATGGTTATGTTCGCCTGACACTTGAAGAGGTTATAGTAGCAATATTTATCTTTTTGCTTGACACCTAAAGAGGTTATAGTGGCAGTATCTGTTTGTTTGCCTAACACTGGAGGAGGTTATACTGCTATGATTTTGTTTTCCTGACAACTAAAGAGGTTATAGTGGCAGTATCTGTCTGTTCCCCTGACACCGGAGGAGGATATAATGGCATGATTTTGTTTTCCTGACACCTGAAGAGGTTATAGCGGTAGTATCTATTTGTTTACTTGACATCGAAAGAGGTTATAGTGGCATGATTTTGTTCACCTAACACCTAAAAAGGTTATGGTGGTAGTATCTGTCTATTCGTCTGACACTTGAAGAGGTTATAGTGGAATTATTTATTTATTTGCTTGACATTTGAGGAGGTTATAGTGGCATGATTTTGTTTGTCTAACACCTAAAGAGGTTATAGTGGCAGTATCTATCTATTTGCCAAACACCTGAAAAGGTTATAGTGGTAGTATCCCAACAATTGAATCACAATAACACAACACTCACGTAAGTACCTCTCTCTTCAGAAAATGAATTTTTTACATCTTTGCATTTGCTTTACATGTATTGACACTAGCACTAGGTAGCTATGCAACACACACAAAGCAAGGGGCAACTGTCATACCTCAAATTTAAGTGTCCCTAAAAAGGTCCAATGATGAAATGAACCTTCAAGATGACTAGAGTCTACTTATTCATAACACCTCTTAAGTATGCAACCTTAAAAAAACAAGTGTCCAAAATCGATCACTGAGCCATTAAGTTGTGCTCTAACCTTACAAAATATAAATTATCAAAAAAATAAGAAGCTTATTTCAAGAATTCTTTTATCAGAACACTCAGCTTGTTAGGCTGATGTTCATTTCGTTAGACTGGGACCCAACTTTGTGAAAAATTTAAAATCAATTTTGATAAAATGGACTTCAAAAACACATTCAGAAGGCTCCAAAACCTTTGAAAGTGGTCCTGAAATAGTCCAAAATAACTCAAGGATTAGCACGTGTCGCTCAGAAGTGCGTATGAAGCCACAAACACCTCTAGGTGTCACGTGCTAAAATTCAAGGCAAACCAGATAAAATGTACTTTGGAAGCACACCTAAAAGGCTCCAAAACCTTTAGAAGTGGTCCCAGAATAGTCCAAAATAACTTGAGGATTAGCGCGTATTGCTTAGAAGTGTGTGTATACACCCCTAGGTGTCACATGCTAAAATTGAGGTTGAAGTAGACAAAATGGATAATGAAAATGCATCTAGAAGGCCCAAAAACCCTAGAAACCAATCGAGAAGAACAAGAGGAAGAAAGAGAGGGAGAAGCAATTGGCGGTAAAGGAAAGTTGTTGCTATTGGTGGCGTCGACAAGTGGAGGTGGCGGCGCGGTGGTTGACCAGCATAGTGATGGTGGCAATGGTGGTTGGCACTATCGGTGGATGGGGAAAGGAAAGAAAGAAAGGAAGAAATAAAAAGAAAAGGAGGGGAAGAAGAAGAAAAAGGGAAAAAATCATTTTTTGTACTCTTTTTAATATAATTATACAATATAATAGTAACTTTTAAAATAATAATAATATTCTAATATTTTATAATCTAAATTTCTCCTAAAATATTTATACACTTAACAATTAACCAAAATTTAATAAAACTACACAAATAATAATAATCTCATAAATAATTAACACTAATTAATTCCACATTTAAATTAAAAATTTGGGTTATAACAAGAATGATTTAGGAGACATATTAAAAGTAAACTCACATGAGGATCACCCCCAGGAGTACATGCAAGCACGAGGTCCTCATTTAGGGTCAGGAATTGACAAGATAACTATCTGGGAAGAACCCAGCAATGAGCCAAGGAAGTAGGGGTGTAAGTAAAGCTGCCAGCAACAAACTAAGAGTTGGAGGTGGTGGGGGGTCTCATATACTCAATTACAGCCAAAGTCCCCTCTCTACTCGGATCGAGACAACATCTCTAAAGCTCTCTCTCCCACATTTGAGGTCTAGCATGAGGTGCAAGTTTAGTAATTGTAGCCTAAAAATAAAAGAAAATTGTATTGGGACATGATAATCTTAGAGATAAGAGAGAATGTCAAACACTTACCTAAGAGGTAGAAGTAGCAGAAATGGGGACAGTCAATAAGAGGTGAGTCTAGACAAACTCTAAGTACTAGCTCTTGATCTGAATGATGTGGTCCACGACTGGCTCTCCAATGACAACCTGATTGAGCTCAACACCCTCTAGCTCGTAAGTCCATAGCATGCTCCTCGGAGGGGATTTATGGGTGCGCCTCGCTCTGATGCCCTATTCCAATTCAGGACCCGCTCATTAATGTACTAGACTCGATAGCTTGGCCCACGAAGGAGGACCCCCCTCTAAGCTAATGGTCTATAATGAGTCATCTTCATATTCCATCCATCCTCAGGAACCAATAAGTCATTATAGATCTACAATGGAAGCACCAACAAGTAAGTCAAATTTACAAAATTACTAACATGGGTGTAATTATTATAGGTACCCGCATCCTACTTCAAAAAGTTCAGGTGTTGCCGATGGATGTGTACTTGAGCTAGATGCCTCTTTAGAACATGACTACCACCCCACTTATTGATGGAGGGAAAATCATTCCTCACTCACAGCACGCCAATGAGCAATTGTAACTCCAAGGCCCAGACCTGTAAAAGAACGAGGGATAGTGGGTGTTAGTGAATAGATGTTGAAACAAATCAAGAAAAAGGGAAAGTAGTGCTTACTAGAATGGTGTGTCAAAAGCCACATAACCTCTTGGCCCAACTATAGATGACGGGGTTTAGCACGCGCCTAAGATTTTAGCAATTGCGACACTATTTGAGCTCAGGGCTTTAGAGAACACACTAACGACTGTCATAAAGACATGGCGTGGAGATGAGGAGTCGCCACCCAAGGTAATAACTGGGACAAATCGAAAAGGTGGTACTTAATTCTCTAAAAGAAATCTAACACCACAACTAGGAGATTCTGTGTACGGAATACCAACGTCTTTCAGTCTTGTGTTCTTTTAGAATTACTTTATGAATTACTATATTATCCTCTATTTTCATGCAATTTCATATAAACCCTTATTCTAGCAATTAACACCAAGGCAAACTAGTCATGAAAATACAAGTAAATAATGTATTCATTCAAACATATAATCCCTAAGTTAGTTTAATATACATTGTTTTTAATTAAATGAGCTAAATGTACATGTTTTTAACTTACAAGTGAGCTAAATACTAATAGGTCTAATTCTTTTTAATTTTAATTAAATGAACCTAAGTCTATTTATTTTAATTCTAAAAATGGGTCTAAATCTATAAATTATGGAGTATTTAAATTAATGGGCCTAATTCTATATATTTTAATTCTAAGGTGATCTTAAATCTACAAATTATGAAAAATACTTAAATTAAGTGGGCTAAGTCTAATTAATTAAATTAAATTAAATGGGCCTATGTTTAATTTACTAAATGGGACTAAGTTATCTCCATCCTAAATCTAATTATGGGCCTAAAATTCATTTTAATTAATTAAACTTAAAAAACCTAAATTTAATGGTTAGAGCCTATTGTGGGCCTAGGGCCCAAAACAAACAAAAATAAATAAACAAGCCCAAAAGGAAATAAAACATACCAAAATAATTAAATAAAAGATCAAAACAACCAATTAATTATTCTTTCTAAAACCCTAATTTTAATTAATATGCAATCCTAAATTAATTTACTTCCACCATTGATTTTAATTAATTACCCAATTGAAACCCAAATTTTACTAACCAATTAATCAATATAAACATGCAATCATACACATAATTTCACTATTCCTACTATTGGGGCTGTTACAATAATCTATTAAAAATAATAAGAAAAATAATTATACAACCCCAAAAGCATAAATAAAATAAAGAAATTAAATAAAAAATAAAAAGACCTAAAAACTAAATTTACAAGGCCATATCCATGGCATTTCATGGACCTCTCATAGATTTAATCCTCCAAACATGATCATCATGCATTTTCCTCCATAATCACCATAAAAAACAAAATTATGATTGGTGAATCAATAATAAAATAAAATTAAAAATCAATAAAATAAATAAATAAATCGAATAAAATAGAACAAGGAGAAGATAATGCTTATGGATGATTTTAATGGAGTGCTCCTCAGATTTTGTAAAATCATTGCTCTTAATAGGTCTTCGAATTTTTTTCTTCAAAAATCCTCCAAATATCTTCAATTAAGCAAAAGAATTTTTTATAGAGAATGCAGATGCTCTTTTTCTTTTCTTTTTTTTCTCTTTTTTTGTCCTTTTTTTCTTTTTTTCGTTTTTATTTTTCCTTCCTCTTTTTTTTCGTTTAGGAGCCAAAACACCTCCTTTTATAGTGAAACATCCTTTAACCCTACGTATAAATTGATTCCTAAAAGACTTCTATTTCCTTAAAAATATTAAATAAATATCAAAAATAATTTTAAAAGAATTTCATACCAATTAGACTTAAGAAAAAGACATTTTATTTTCTGGAAAATTCAAAAAACAGAGGAAAAAGGTCTAATTCCAACGAAAATTATGTAATTCCGATCATAATTAGTGTAATTCCAATCAGAATTACATAATTCCAATTGGAACAACTTTTAATTATAAAAAGGTCCCTGAAAGAATTTAAGTTTTGCAATTAGGTCCTTAAAAAGCATTGCAGTTTAGTCCATGAAAATATTAAATCCTTTCTTTGAAAAATGCAATCAGACCTTTGAAGTTTTAAAGTTCAAGTATTGAAGATCTATTCATGACATTTTCATCATTGGAGTCCTTTATCACATCCATAACTCATCATCCCAAAATTGGGTGTCTACACCTGCGGACCACCTTATCCATGCTCCGATACAAATAGGCTAGAGCATAACTACCCCAATTGCATGTAGACACCTGATTCAGGTCCCGCAAGGGCAATAAGAACATCAAGTCTATCGAGGTAGACGTGTCAGTAAAGAAAGTGGTACTAAGAAGATAAATCAGAAAAGCTCATACCACTTGGTCGATCTCACGCAGAGTGACCATTGACATAGCTCTATCCCAGGTATAGAAGCCTCAGATTGAATCAAGTTTGAGCGTATGGGTCCCCTTCATATATGGGATCATACCTAAAAGACGCTCGATGTAGGTGGCCTTATTTGGAGTTAATTGGTGTAGGCTCGCATTAAGGGGAATAGGATCTCTAGCATAAGCGATCCAAGTGATAACAGCAAAAAAGATAGGATCCAAGTGAACTCCTTGAAAGAGAGATGGAAAGTGTGCATCATGTTAAACCATCTCTCCATCAGCGCATGGAATGGTTAGTAGTCTGTCTAACCCTACTCTATGAGTAGCGAGATTATAAAGTCCCCGAACCCGATGTCCTAAATCTGGTCCTTCTGATCTTCAGTCAAGTTATTGTAGAAAGCCCGAGCCCCATGGAAGTTTCTGGTGCCCTTGAACGTCTATGCATCGTGCTACAAAAAGGAATGTGGGAAGTTGAATCAATATAGTATAATTTTACTACTTTTCAAAGTAAAAAATCATTAAGTAATTGCAAACAAGCTGGTTTGCCTTATTATAGAGGCGTAGTGCCTCATGGATAAGACAATCGCCTTATCACAGTGGCAATCGCCTCTAAGGAAAATGTGATGCCCTTGTATGTTGACATAGAGGTGATCGTCCTTCGTCATAAGGCAATCAGCCCATAGGTAAGGCGATTGCCTTAAGGAAGAGGCGATTGTCTCTGTACAGTGAACAGTTTTTATTTTTTCACCAAATCCATAAAATGCATGTTCAATCAATCTATTTTTTAATCATAAATGATGAATGAACGTAAAAATAGCCTAACTTGATGTGATTTACAAAAATATTGAGAAGGATTCGGATACCAACATCTCCAAATGCTAATGAACAAATGTAACTCCTTAAATCTAACAAGAGAGGAATCATATCTCCCTTCGACAATCCAAGACTATATGGGGCATTTGTAGAAGGTGGAATGCAATCCCACTCGAGCACAGGTGCTGTCCTCTTATCATCCATTTTTAAAAGAATATAAGCGAGAGAAAAAAGAAGAAAAAATGAAGGAGAAGAGAAGGAAAAGAAAAAAGGAGAGGAGGAAAAAAATAAAAGTATATTTTTATAGTAAAAACGGGCTTGACTTAGGGTTTTTTTGGAAAAGAAGAAAAAATAAGAAAAATGAGAATGAAGGGGTTAATCTTAGGAAAGGAAAATTCAAAAAAGGAGAATATGATTAAAAAAATAATGAGAATGAATGAGATTTCCTCAGGTGCATATCAAGAATCGAGGTTGTAAGATAAAATTTTTCTAATTGACTTTTTAAATTGAGAGATGTAATGGGCCAAGAAAACCCAAAGATTATGTTTCAGAAGAAAGGGTTGTTCGAGTAGTATCTCCGAAGCTCATGGTCAAGAAAGGGTTATTCGGGTAGTATCCCCGAAGCTCATGGTCAAGAAAGGGTTATTCGGGTAGTATCCCCGAAGCTCGTGATCAAGAAAGGACTGTTCAAGTAGTGTCCTTGAAGCTTGTGATCAAGAAAGGGTAATTCGGGTAGTATCCCCCAAGCTCGTGATCAAGAAAGGACTGTTCAGGTTGTATCCTCGAAGTCCTTGCTTTAGTTGAGTGGTGTACCATGCCAAGAAAACCCAAAAATCATGTTTTAGTTGAGTGAATCAGGCTAGGAAAATTTGAGAGTCTATGTTTCATTTAAGTGATGTATTGGGCTAGAAAAACCCAAAAGTCTACATTTAAGTTGAGTGGCGATTGGGCCAAGAAAACCTGAGAATCATGTTTTCAGTTGAGTGGTGATCGGGGTAGAAAAACCTGAGAATTACATTTCAGTTAAGTAATGTATCGAGCCAGGAAAACCCTAGAATCATATTTCAATTGAGTGGTGTACCGGGCCAGGAAAACTCGAGAATCATCATTTTCAGATAATTTATCAAATATTGATGAGTGGCTTATCGGACCAGGAAAACCCGAGGATCACGGTCACGTTTCAAGGTTGAAGAATTCATCTCTCAAGTGAAACTCAGGAGTCAAGTATGTTGATTATTATTTTCTTGTGTTGTGCGTGTGATTTTTTTAAAAAATTATCATTGCATGCATTTGGTTTTTAAAAAAAATCAAGGGGACAAACTGTAAACACCCGGTTTGATTGGCCCTTGATAAGGGGCAAACTATAGATGCTTGGTTTGGTTAGCCCACAATAGAACCCAATGATAAGAAATGCGAAGCTTGAATACAAGAGAGAAACTTGAAATCTTTTAGAAAAATGAGCCTAAGGCTTAAAACCCATAAATTCGAGCCTAAAACCCTATAGAAAAAGCCCAAGTTGCCTCCACCCATTAGGCCCAATGCAGGGCAGACCAAAGAAGTGATGCCTCTATAGTAGCAAGTGATGAGGCAATCACCTCATCGTAGAGGTGATTCCTCTGTAGTAGCCACTTGTCTCTACATTAAATGCAAAGGTGACTATGACAACCAATTTGGTGGGCCCTCCTTCCACTGAACTTAACCTATTTCATGAGGAAGGGGATTTTTTGAAGAAGTGAAGAGCTAAAAAGAGCAATGATGAGAAAAGAGAGTAAAGGTATGGGAGAGGCATGGGATCGAAAGGAGAAGAAAAGGAAAAAAAAAGGAGGTTAGCAAGAATTAACAAAAAAAAAGGAGAATTTTCAAAGAGAAAAAAAAAGGCTCTAAAATAATAAGAAAAAAAAGTTCTTGAAGAAGGAGGAAGGTAAACCAAGTTGAAGGGTCATTCTCTTGAAGAAGAAGGGTAGAAAAGCTTCCATCCAAGGGAAGTTCAACACTTATATTCATTTCTAAAGGCTAACTATATTGGAAAAGCTCATCCTTTAGTAATTATCTTGATTTTTTTAATGATTAAACTATAGATTTGTATAACTCCTTTACTTGCTTGCATAACCTCTAGGTTACTTGTTTATTAGCTTGTTTATTCACTATCTTTTATTCATTATTTATGATATGTCATGTCTTTAGCATGATTTACTGAGTTTTAGGTGTAGTTGTGAGTTTAGTTTATCTATACTAGCTGATCTTTGCTTGAAATAAAAGTTTGCTAGTTTGAAAGTCATATGAGCTTATTAATCAGGCAATCGACTCTTCATAGAGGCGTCACCACTTTTATAGGACCTTACGTATTTTCTGCTTTGATATTCTATACAAATCATGCATGGGTTGGATCTTCATGAATTCCTTCTTTTTTTTATCTTATGTTTTTAATTTGCTTCACATGGTCATTTTCATTATTTCATTTATGATTAACATTTGAATATTCGTAATCTCTATTTGTATAAATTTGATTTGCAAATTAACTTGTTGGTTCTTCTTGTATGATTTTATATGTCTTGAAAGTTAATATATTGTGTATTGCAAGGAATTAGAACGATTTTGATTGTTCAATTTAGTACCTAACCCTCTTCTCCCTTTTGTTTATATGTCTATGTAATTTAATGCTTGTTTATTTTTGGTTTATTTTCTATTTATTATACTTTCATTTGAAGAAGGCATTATAATCCCTAATACTTTCCCCCAATCTTTTGGAATATATGGTTGTAAATTATTAATTTTCGTTTTATTTATGGTGAATGTTGGGACCAAATGCATAAAAGAAACTAATGTGTAAACTCGGACTTAATTATAAAATGAGACAATTATTCGAAGGAAATTACAATTCACGTGGTAATAAAGAAATTATTGAATAATTAAGGGTAATAAATTATAAAATATAAACAGAGGTCAACCATAAGGTTGGGTGGGCATTTAAACACCCATACTCAATTTCTAAACTCGTTCTTTGACGATGACTTCTGGAAACCTCATTGGAATCCAAATTTCATATAAGTGTGTTTCGGTTTTCATTCAGGTAGCGACTCTATTTTCAATTAGGCTTTAAGACCTATTTTGTATTTTCTAAAGAGTCTCGAACCCATACAGTGTCATGGTCACTAGACACTTAAGCGCGTATTAAATTCCGCCGTCTATACAAATACAAATATGTATTAAATGTTTGAAAATAAATATTTAAAAAAATAAATTATTCTAATAATAATAGATAATGTATATATATATATATATCTTATCCACCATTTTATAAAAAATATTTATTAATTAATAATTAGATAATAATTATTTTTATTAAAATTTAATAGAATATTTGACAACCATATACGATTTCTATTTTATTCATATAAAAAAATCTATGAACTAACTTATCGAAAAATTTATGGATATAATTTTTATTAGATAAATAAATTTAGTTAATTTAAAGTTAATGATTTTCTTACTAAATTTTGAAAAATTATGAAAATAATATAGGCACTATTTTATTTATATAGTTACTCAATATTATAATTTAATAGATTTGCATTCATTATACTGTTAATAAATTTTCCATTGAAACAACTATATATCATTTTTTTTCCATGTTTTTTAATGTTAATGCTTTTCTGCTTGAAAAGTGATTCTATCAATTACACAACACTATTTTGACATCATCTTTATTCATATAATAATATAATTGTACAAACTTTATAGAGTTATAATAAATTAATTTATTACATTTGTAATAAAATAATATATTTGAATATTTATACAAAATTGTTTCAACATTTTTTTTGATAATCTTTTATTAATTAATTATTTTATAAATATTTTTTATTTGAATTTCATTTAAGTAATTATGAAATTTAATTTAATGAAATTTATTCAATATATATCTAATTTCATTTGTATTATATAAAATATAAGCAAATTTAATTAAAATAAAAAATATATTTTTAAACAAAGTTACATCTATATTTTTAATCCATTTAAATTTTATTAGATATAAATAGAAATTAAATTAATTAAAGTAGGAAACATAATTATAATTAAATTAAAATTATATTTTAATTAATTTTAAGAAAATTTATCTACGCAACGTTTTGATTTCAGCATTTTTTTAACTAGTGTTTGGCGCAATGACACTAACGGCGTCGTTTTTCACAAGGGAGAGGAAAGAGAGTTAAATGTTGAGTGGCACAATTGTAAATAAGGGAGAAATCAATGGCAATTTGTGTTGCTTTTGGTTGCAGTTGGACGCTCCAGTATAGGTCAATGTGGATTTCTTTGGGTAGCTACAGCTTCCTTGGATAGGTTATGCAGTGAGTGGGTGATGTGGGTTTCGATGGGTTGATCCGAGTTGCTGAAATTCGTTTCCAAATGTCGCTTTGGAAAACTACTGAATTACAAATGATGTTTAATTTTCACAAATAAATATTTGTTTATAATTATGGTGCTTTCTATACTTATCTTATTTTAAAACAAAGTAATATATTTTATTTAAGAAAATTTATTTAAATATAAAAAAAATTTAAAAAGTATTATATATTTTTATAATATAACATCATTTTCTGTAAAAATAAAAATTAAAGTGTTTATAATTATAACTTGAAATATTTAACATTAAAATGGTGCACTATAAAAAAAAATAAACTACTTTTTATGAAATAAATTTTTTTTAGTGTTTATAATTATATAAAATGAAATTATTTTAAATTAAAAAAAATATTGATAATTTATAAAAATATATCAAGTGATAATAAAATAATATTAAATATTACACTAATAAAATATAATGTTATTTAAAAAAAACAAAAAAAAATCTTTTAACACTTTTATGAATATAATAAAATTTTAAAATAAATTTTATTATTTACAAAAAATACCAATATAAAAAAGCATTTTCAATTGATGAAGTAGCAATAACACTTATAAAAAAAAAAGTTCAATATTCATAACAAGTATTACCATAAAAAATGGTTTAATTTTATACAAATTAATAATTAAACAAAAATATATCAACTTATAACAAAACAAATACAAGTTCTTATATTTATTTAAAATAATATTATTGCACAAAAAGTAAAATAAAAGTTTTACATTTTTCGTCAATTTTGATAAATTTTCGACAATAATAACAGTAGGAGATGCCCAAAATTACAAATTTAATTTGCGTATGAAGCAGCAGCAGCAGCCATTGATGGAATTCTTTGCAGAGTTAATTAGAAAGTTTTTTTTTTTTTTTATCAGTGAATAATATAGCAATTTGTAATGCAGTGATGCTCAAATGGATAAGAGGTAATATATATGGATGATATGAAAAGTCGCAATTGTTTGGAAACGATAATCATCAACCAAAATACATTAATTGTGTTGGAAATCATGAAATCAAGCGTCAATATCAATGAAATAGGTCCAATTAAAAATGGCGTCAAAAGTATATATCGTCAAAGAGGTTGCACAGTTTTTGGCAATTTTTGTACTGCAATGGGCGTTAAATGATTCATGAAGGTAATTACAGCTTTTAGGAACATTGTGCTATCTTCTGTTTTTTTTTTTTTTTTTTTTGAATGGAACATTGTGCTATCTAAAATGTTATAGATTGATATATTTTGTGGTGTATATATATATAGCTTGATGTGTTTTTTGGTTTTTGAAAAATCTTATTTTTATATGAATTAATTGTCATTATGATAAACTTTTTTTTGCTTGAGTTGTTATGAATTGTGTAATCTTATCGATTGAACATGTTTTGTAGAAAAAGGAAATTAGTCAATGAAGAAATAATAAATAAATAAATAAATAAAAACAAAGCGAATTTTATTTACAGTTAGGTTAATACTAAAAAACTTTGTTCAACGAATGTTTTTGTTTTTTTAGCGTTGTATTAAGATTAGTGTGGCTAAGTATAATCATTATTATTATTATTATTTTGGTATAAATAACACCTACGATTTCATACTTATTGGTGGCTGTCATCATTCCAAAATCGTGCCTGATGTATATGCGGTGTTATCCAACCATTATTCATTTGGACCACTTTAGCTTATGTTCAAACTTCAAATGATGAATGGATAGCTTAGTTAAATATCTTACATGCATGCAAATACAGACCCTACATTATTATAAACTCATACTTTAAGGAAATTTATTATATGGACCCTATACATGACCAACAATATAAAAGAGTGAAAAATAATAATCATCTAAACTCCTTTCCTTACAAGACATCCTATGTTTTCTCCAATTATATTTTCTTTTTTATTCAGCCGAAGAATTGTTATTAAAGCAAAATTAATGCAGTCTGTATACAAATGTAAGTACACTTTTTTTTTTTTCCGCTTTTGCGGGAAAGAGCAGTTGACAGACACTTGAACCATGAGAGTTTGACCACCCTCCTCAAACTGCAGATTGCCTTGTAAAATCAGGAAAAATGGAAGTATCAAGTAAAGTAGAGGTTGCAACTGTGCATAGTAGCTTCTAAGCCAATGCTGAAACGGCATAGAGTATGATTTTTTTTTGAAGCGCCGAAAAGCTACCATGCCAGGAGAGAAGGAAATGCTAGAGAATGACAAGTAGATGAGGAAAGATGTCACGACACACGTCTCAAAGAGTTATAATTGGTGCTAAATAATAAAAATTCACATGAATTCAGTAAGTTTAAAACATCAGTTTATACTAAATACAATCGTAGATATATTAAAAAATTAAAATATAAAAATATTTTTTCATATCATATTAAAATAAAATATTTACAAATATTTGAATACACAATCACCGACAACTCAACATAACATACTACAATAGATACATAATACTATTATAATATCTAATAGATACAAAGGAAATGAAAGTTTAAAATTTACATAAATCAGTCGATAAAGAAAAGATCCAGCAAAGAGGATAATTAGGGGAGATCTGTAGAAAGGAATCGTAAAAAAATAATTGAAGGAGATTAGACCTCATTGAATAAATTATTATTATATATATGCATATAATCTAAGCATACAAGCAACCAAGCACCAATATAATGTTTATATATTTATATTTATTTAATTTATATATGTATTTTCATGCAAATGTTTAAAAATATTTTTTTATATCAATGCAACGGATGAAAACAAGTGCAGGATTAAAGTAGAATCCTAAGAATTCAGTAATCTCAATCGCTATACCTCACTAATGAATAAACTTTCTTGAACCAAAAATATTTCTCTTTTTCCAATTTAGCAATGGACTGACTCTGAGACACCGCAGGGCAACCAAGCTACCACAGTCCCCTTACTAGCATGACTAGTCTCGAGACATTGCAAGTCAACCGAGCTTATGCAAACCAAATAAGCACGATGATCTACTCAAGTATGATGGTCCAATGACTAGAGCTCACATTAAAAAATTCAAGGATGCTTTAGGAGTGTTCGTGAAGCTAGAGATGAAGCTTGAGTTGATTAATCAAAGCACAAGTGCAAATGGAGCTCAATTAAGTGAATTTGGAAAAATTTTGACACAAGGGCAAAATCATTCGGTTCTTAAGTGCAGGTTATTTAAGGGTCTTGTTGGGAATTAAAGTTTTTTTTTGCTTGATTTATGAACGATTCTTGGCAAGATTATCAAGATTGAATACGGGTTTAGTACAAGTTAACCACATTCGTATCACGAGCTCCCACAACCATACCGTTCTATAATCATTTATCCGTATCTTAAACCATATAATCTCATATTAATCAATATATCATAACCTAGCAACTAGCATACTATTGTGTATACTATCCTAGTGTAACTCACTATGTAGCATGTTCTACTGCTATCCTCCAAAATATCATATCAAAATACATAATAAAAATCATATTAAAATATGAACAACATCCAAATTACACAATTAATATTTACCTTTATATATATAAAAACATATATATGATAACAATAACAATTAACATTTAATGCAATATAATATAATAAAATTCATAATTATTAAAAATATGAATGTTAATAATATTTTCTACATGCAATGCATATATACAATAATAACTCATAGGTAGAATTCGCTCCTCAATATTCACTCGATTGGCCCCAACCTAAAGGTCCTACTCTCGATGCAGTTATAGGAAAAATAATAAAAATAATTAGGATTAAAAATCCTAACCTTAAACATTCTAGGTTTCTAAGAAAAACTCGATCTAAGACACTACTCTAACAAAACTCAAAACTCAGCACAAACCCGATGTCACATTTTATGAGAATTCTATTGAAAATTCGATAGTCTCCTTTGTAAAACAAACATCTCTCTACTAAAATAGAGTCATTCTTGCACAAAACTACACTTCAATACTACCCACAACTTCACATTTTGAATTGGACCCTCGAACTACACATTATGCCCAACCAAGAACCAACATAATAACACATATAAAAATAATATAATTTTTTTCCTCAAATCCCAATATATCACAAAATTTAGTTTACTACCAAAATTTAATTTTTGTATATAATAAAAATATAAAAGAATTTATTTCCAAATAAATAATAAAAATTCTTGTTTATAAATAAAATATCGTTAATGGAAATCAAATTTTCATTTTCACAACCAAATTAACATTAATTATAAATAACTATTAAAATAACTCAATTATATCATAAAAATAATAAAAGATTCATTTAGCTTGAAAATAATAAATAAATTTATTATTCATTTATTTTTCCCAAAATTACTGCTAATTAACTAATAATAAAAAATTAATTATAAAAAAATATTTTTCATACTTTAAAATAATATAAAACAGAATAAATAACAATAATTTAATTAAAATTAAATAATTTACTAATTTCTAATAATTTTTCCAAAAATAACATATTTGAACATAACCTTTAAAAATTCATAACTTAAATTCTATAAAGAATTTCATAAAACTTCCTCCACAAAGTTTACTCTGCACAATTAATAAAATTTATTAAGAATATAAAAAATTTCCCAATCTCGAAACAATAACGTGAACAACAACCGAACACTGAAAAATTCCAAAATTTTAGTAAATAAATAAAAATCACAAATAGCAAGATCTCAACCTCAACATCATTTCATATAACTACAACATAGTCCAATTTAACCGAATTCAAACTCAATTCAATAAATTAAACATAAAACCTTAAAATTAAATTGCCTGAAATTGAAGTCGTTCCCAGTATTATCCGGTCAAATTGACTTAGGGGAAATGAAGCCCAAGAGAAAAGGATTCAAATGACACCGGCAGCACATTTAGGTGTGGCTAGAGTTAATGTCGGCAAGCTACTTCCTAATCCAGCAAGAAGAGAAAAATAGAAAAGGAAGAGGAAGGATAGAGGAAGGATAAAGGAAGGGAGGAGGACTAAACAGCGACGTGGGTTGTCTGGCAGCGGCTGGTGGTGTTGGCAGTGAGGGTGGTGGTGGTTGGTGGAGTGCATCGAGGGAAGGAAAGAAAGAAAGGGAGAAAGGAAGAAAAAAGAAGAAATAAAAAAAAACCATGTTTTGATTCTTTTTTTTACATATATAATAATAATAAAACTCTTCCCATATATATATATATATATATATATATATATATATATATATAATATACTCTTAATAATCAATAAATTTACTAAAATACTAATTTAATAATAATTTCATAAAAATAATATTTAACACTTTAAAATCCATATTTAATTTTATAATTAAAATATGGGTCATTACAAAAGATGAGAACTTCAAGACTATAAAGGAGACATAAAGTAAAGGCAATGAAGTTTCACGTAGCAGCAAAGAAAGAAAGAAGCCATAAAGTTTCAGATGCTACATGAATCAATTTCAAGATTAACAATATTAACGAAGAGAAAACTTCATGGGAAGATAAGATAATTTACTGCATTGAATCAGATAAACAGGTTTTAGTTAAAGAAAATCCAAAGGGTATTGATAAATAATCTCTTCTATTTGATTCACAGAAAGCAAAGAAAGGAGGAAGGAAAGAATAAGAGGATATTGCACTCAAAACTAGCAAACTCGATGCCAGCTTATCTCAAAATAAAGAAGTTTTAGTTCGCACCTTTAAGAACTTAGGTAGTAATATTGAAACACAAATAAATGCTTGCCTAGACAATGAAGACAAGTGTCCAAATATGGTTCAACTAATTGAAAAGATGGAAAATGATAAAAAAGGCACCATGAATGATGAAACTGGAGAAACCTCCTTAATAGTGACAACAAGTCTAGACATTCAGAATGATGGAGAAGCAAGCTCTACAACAGACAAATCAAGCACTCAAGAAGCTAGGGTTAAAGTAGTAGACAAAGTAAAAGAGAACTGCAATATGGTGGACCAAGTGGAAAGCGGAGACATTAACCATTCAAAAGGGAATGATATGATCCCACTTATAGATGAAATTGAAGAAAGTAGCCGAGTGGAAATTCTTTCAGTCTCATAGAATGATGAAATGCGTTTGCAGCAAGTGGACAAAATTGAGATATCTAAACTAGTCACAAAAACATTTCTAGAAGATATTGTCAAGAAAAGCTAGGGAGAAGAATGCCAGACTAAAATAGTTGAGAAAACACTTGAAGCTGAGAGTAGTGGGGTCGAAGAAGTGATGGATGAGAAGAACTATGAACAAAAGCTTAACAATTTGTTCATGAAACATATGGCAATTAAGAAAAACAATCAAAAGGAACAGGCTGTCTCTGAGGCACTAAATAAGGAGGGCAGAGACAAAGATGGGCATACCGTCATGTCAAATCAAGACAACATCAGTGATGCTGTAACTATTCTAGAATATAGCAAGAATGAAGCAAAAAATGAAATGATACAAACATCTTTGGCAATGGTTTCCTGATGGATCTGAGAAGGAATTACCTCTCAGGCTTAAGTCTCGAAGCTGACGGTATGAATTTTCTAATGGATTTGAGAAGGAATTACCTCTCGGCTTGAGTCCCGAGGCTGACGGTGTGAATTTCTTGATGGATTTAAAAAGAAATTACCTCTCGAGCTTAAGTCCCGAAGCTGATGGCATGAATTTCCTAATGGATATGAGGAGGAATTGCCTTCAAGCTTGAGTCCAAAAGCTAACAACATAAATTTCCTAATGGATTTGAGAAGGAATTGTCTCTCAGGCTTGAGTCCTAAGGATGACAGTGTGAATTTCCTTATTATCTTAAGAAAAATTCAACCTCTTATACTTGAGTCCCAAAGCTGACAGTATAAGTTTTGGAGAATTTACTTCTCGAGTGAATCTTAAAGATCAAGTGTATCCTTTTGTTGTTTATTACTTTTGTTGTGCATGTTTATTTTTCAAAAAATTTTGATTGAATGAGTTTCATTTTTTAAAAAATCAAGAGGGCAAACTGTGGACACTTTATTTGATTGGCCCACAATGAAAATCTAGTGATGGGAAAATGCGAATGTTGAATGTGGAAATCCCAAAATCTTCTTGAGAATGAACCCAAGAGGCTAGGCCTAAGCCTAAAACCAAAAACCTAGCCCAAATGCTTGAAGGCCCACATTTGGCCCAAAGGCCTAACCTTGGGTTAGGATTGAAGAGGCGACGCTTGACCGAAGAGATGACGCCTGACCGAAGAGGCACCGCCTCTATGGCTCTTACAGCCCACTTACACGGTGTTGCAAAATACACAAAAAATAACAAGAGTAAAGAAAGAAAATAGAAAAGAGAAAAATGGACACAAAGATTTAATGAGGTTCAGCAATATGCCTACATCCTCTAGAGTGAGCGGCTAGAGTTTTCTTATTATTCAGAACACACCTTAGGGTTATAAATACATGCTCTATATATAATAGAATAGGTATCGTACATATTACAAAATTACCCTTGTACCATACCACGGGGCATTGCCCCGCACCCCCATCCCATCTAACCGTAACCTCATAATTAAACCACTGCTACATATGAGCCATACATAACAATCTCCACCTTAACGAATATCAAGGCTCTTAAGAGATAAAAATTCTAAAGTTTCTCTCAAACCAAATGGGTTAGGGGAACATGCTTAGCATCTAGCAACATTCAATAAGTCTAAGCAATGCTTAAATCTTTTGCTTTATATCTGTGAATCTTCTATAGCATATTTATCAATCTTCAACTATATATCTATGAATCTTCAACTGCATAACTGGCTTTGTCAACATATCAGCTACATTCTTAGAAGTGTGAATCTTCTGTAGCAATATCTATTCATATGTAATCAACTCCCTAATCTTGTGAAACCTCACATCAATATGCTTTGTCCTAGCATGATACACTTAATTCTTTGCTAAATAAATGGCACTCTGACTATCACAATACAATTGAACTCCACCTTGCTCAATACCTAGTTCCTTCACTAGTCCTGTAAGCCATAATGCTTCCTTAACAACTTTTGCTACTACCATATAATCTACTTCAGTTGTAGATAATGCCACTATAGACTGAATTATGGATTTCCAATAAATAGGTCCTCCTATAAGAGTAAACGCATACCCTATTGTAGACCTCCTATCCTCCATATCACCAGTATAATATGAATCCACATATCCTACAACTGAAGGATCACCTTGTTGACCACCAAACATAATGCCATGACCTATTGTGCCCCTCAGATATCTGAATATCCATTTGACTACTTCCAAATGTTACCTGCCTGATTTTGACATAAACTTGCTGACTTGACTAACAGTATAAGCCAAATCAGGTCTAGTACAAACCATTGCATACATCAAGTAGCCAACTACACTGGCATATGGTACATTTACCATGTCTTCAATATCTCTATCTGACATTGGGCACTGATTTAAGGAAATCTTGAAGTGACTTGCCAATGGAGTACTCACTGGTTTAGCACTCCTCATCCCAAATCTATCCAACACATTCTCAATATAGTTTTGCTGAGATAACTATAGTTTTTTAGAGCCCCTATACCTGTGAATCTCCATTCCAAGGATTTTCTTTGTAACACCTAAGTCCTTCATGTCAAAATCTTTCCTTAGCAATGCTTTTAACTCAATAACATCATGTTAACTCTTAACAACAATAAGCATATCATCAACATACAGTAATAAAAAAATAAAAGAACCATCATTAAGGCTTTTAACATAAACATAACAATTGTACTTACAGCGTTTATAGCCAATCTAAATAGTATAGGAATCAAATCTCTTGTACCACTACCTTGGAGATTGCTTCAACCTATACCAAGACCTTTTTAATTTGCACACCAAATGTTCCTGCCCAGGTTGGGTGAACCATTTTGGCTTCTCTATATAAACATGCTCCTTTGGGTCACCATGAAGAAATGTTGTCTTCACATCCATTCGCTCCAAGTGCATATCCCAACTGGCTACCAAAGATAACACTGCCTTGATGGAAGTGTGTCTAACCATATAAGAGAAGATCTCATCATAGTCAATCCCCTTTTACTATGAGTACCCTTTTGCCACTAGCCGAGCCTTGAATTTTTCCCTTTTTTTTTTAATACTGCTGGCTTCTTCTTATACATCCATTTGCACCCTATAGCCTTATTTCCCTCAAATAGATGAGCAAGCTCCTATGTTTGATTTTTTTTGTAAATATTCCATCTCTTTCACCATAGCACCCATCTATCTATCTTTCTCCTCACTAAGTATAACTTTATGAAAAGTTAATGGATCTTCACTACTAATAAGGAGAGCAAAAGAGGCTAATTCTTTAAACTCAAATCTGCTAAGAGGCTCTATGGTGTGTCTCTCTCTATCTCTTATTAGACTATAATGTTATTCTTCACTTAAAGTGGAGCTTAAAGGTCTTGAACTAGAACTTTCAACCCTTTTATTATCTAGGAATTATGGTTCTAAGTTCACTTACACTAACTTTGAACTGGAACTACTTTCATCACCTGTTGGCACATCACTTTGATTTTTCTGCTGTAACATAGATTGCTCATCAAATACTGCATCCCTACTAATCACAACTTTCTTTGAAACTGGATCCCAAAACTTATACCCTTTTACACCTTTCACATAGCCTAGGAAGATGCACTTCTTGGACTTTAGATCAAGTTTAGACCTCTCATCACTAGATATATGAACATAAGCAAAACAACCAAAAATCTTTAAATTACTAAAATCAACTAGTGTACCTGTTCATACCTCTTCTACAACCTTCTCACCCAATAATGCCCATGGTGATATGTTTATAAGGTAGCACACCATACTCACAACTTCTACTTAAAAACCCTTAAGAAGCCCTGCATTCAATCTCAAGCACCTTGCCTTTTCAGTAATGGATATGTTCATCATCTTTGCCACACCATTTTACTGTGGTGTCTTACAAACTAAAAAGTGCCTTTGAATACTATGCTCCTAATAAAATTTCTAAAACTATGAATTTGTGTATTCTATCTTATTGTCTGATCTTAAATATTTGATTTTTCTCCCTCTCTAGTTGTCCACCTGTCACGACCCGAACCCGAGGGCACGTGACCGGCACTAGGGAATGGGTAGGCTTAAAGCCCCTGAAACCCGTAGTAAGCCTAAAGGAAAAGAAAAATAAAACCATTCATATTTTAGACTTTATTTTAAAATAGAACACATTATCAAACTGATTTTTCTCAAATTACACCATTTCAACTGTTTAAATAATAATGTGTTTCAACATCTCATATTATAAATCAAATTGAATCTTATACATAAGCGTGGTTTACACAAATAAACTACACAATTATATTTAAACCATACAAATACTTAGAACATATACTATTGCAGCAACCTAGATTAACACACAGTACAGCTTACAATGACCTACATAAAGTAGCCGATGAAGAAGAAACCTGGCGTGGAGGTAGTCTGAGGTCGAAATCCCAAGCTCCTGAAAAAAAATAAATTGAGGGGAATCAGACCTCACTGAGTAAGTCAATAAAAGAGCTGTACGGTTTGAAAACCTTTTTGAAAACTATATATGTTTATAGTGAAAATAATTTATAATATATATATTTATAGCTTTTGAAAAATCTCGGTAGAACCCTAAACCCGACAATCTACATGGCCAACTAGGCCCACTTATTCCAACTAGACTATCGGTCCACGAGAGCAAGGGCATCAACCGAGGCACCAAGCCGTAGTCATTCACTTAATCCAAATATATGGCACTGGCGGTCCCCGAGAGCTAAGGCATCAACCAAGGCACCCATTCCAGTCCATTATTGACTTTCCAATCACTGGCGGTCCCCGAGAGCAAAGGCTTCTACCGAGGCACCCGTCCCAGTTTAACATTCATCAATCATACAATTTATTGGATCCATCTCTCAATCTCTACCATGTGCACATAGTCCTGGTGAAGCCCACCAGGTAGCCCATTCTAACAAAATTTCTCAAATCGATTTTAAATAAATAAAATGCATTTAAATCGTAAGTAATAGCATTAAATTAAATAAATCATATAATCAACATAATAGAAATACGAGCGCATGCATTCTTTAAATAAACACATGCACAGATCATTCTATTGACTTACAGGATGAATGCGAAGGCTGACGACCACACGTCTGCCTCAGTCTCACAGCTTCTGCTCCGATATGCTCTAAAAGAAAAATAATGAATCGACTTTTAAAACATGACTAAGGAATCGAAATCAGAAATCAACAAAATAATAAAATTTCAGACTGACTCGAGGAAAACTGGACGAGACTCGACAGACAGGATTTAACCTAACTAACGGTAGGAATTTTACGAGTATCACGTTTTATGAGAAAATCTATCGAAATTTCGGCAAAGTCTCCTCTATAAAACGGACATCTCTCTACCAAAGGTAGAGCCAGACCTGCATAGAAAATGCACTTCTAATAATCACAAACACCCACACTCGAGTCGGGCTCCCAAAACTACAATTTGCCCCGACCGAGATCACAACTCAATAAAATATCGAGAATTAATAATACTTATTTCTCGAAATACACATATATATATATATATATATATATTTTTTTTTTTTTTACATACACACATACTAAAAATAAATAGCATATTTAAAATCTTAATTATTCAAAATTAAACAATTAAATTTGTATTCCATCACCAATAATATAATTATAATTATTATCCAAATGAAAACCTTTGTAATGTATTATATGAATATATATATATATATATATATATATATATATATATATATATATATATATATATATATATATATATATATATTATTTATTGGGAATTTGACATTTAAAATTTTACACTACTTAGGAAATTATATCAATTAATTTATAAAATTATCTAAACCCTTTAAATACTAATAAAACTAATTAAAATATGTATATTATCATATTTAGTGTAAAATTACATTTTTACCCCCCCTAAAAACACATAATTTACACAATGTGTTTTTAATACTAGAATAATCCCTTAAAATTATTTAATCATGCCAAAAATTTATTTTCTTAAAATAAACCTCCCTAACATAATTGAAATATTTAATCAACCAAAAATTTTCTCCCAAAAATATTATTTAACCAAAAATAAAATTTGGCATAAACTCAAAATATATTTACAAAAAAAATAGTATATAAATCTCAAAAATTACAATTTGAGTTCTACAATTAACAACAAATAATAATAACCTCAATTATTAAAATTTTATAATTATTTAGCAATAAATTTCGAAATTAACATAAATATTGGTTAAATACCTAAACTTTATAAAATCTATAATTAACTCTAAAATTTCTAAAACCCTAAATAAAATTAATAAGCTCAAAAACACTTAACTATATTTAACCTAATCACTAATTACACTTAAGAATAAAATTAAATCAAGTAATTAAAATGGCTAAAATTCAAACAAAATTCTGAAAATTCAAATAATTCCCAAAAATAATCCAAATGAGCAATTATCTTCCTCATTACACTAACAACACCCTATTTCAGATAATCAACCAAGAAATATTCGAGATAAAGGAAGAAAATGGAGGAATCGGGTGACCATTACTCACCACCTAGCTGCTGGACGGAATAGAGGGAGGGGAAGGAGACCTGCTGCCACCGGAGAAGATGAGGAAGATGGAGTAGCTCAGGCGGAGGCAGAAGGCAGCTTGACACCACCAGGAGATGGCACGGACAGAGAATCGAAGCTGGGTAGGACGGAAGGATGCAGAGCTGCTGCGCGAGGAGAAGAAGAAGAAGAAGAAGTGCAGCATGCAGCAGCAGCAGCAGACCGTGAGCTCAGGTCCTCTGGTGGAGGTGAGGGCGGCGCCGGTGAAGGGAGCGTCGGGGATGATGGTGGTGAGGAGGTGTGGGTGACAGGGGAGGGTTATTTCTTCGATTTTCCAGGTTCTAACATCTATATCTATATATATATATATATATATATATATATATATATATATATATATATATATATATATATGTATATCATCTAACCTACTAATATACATACACATATAATATAATAATTAAACCCTACATCTATATTTATAAATATACATATATACATATATTTATAAATATGCATATATACATATATTTATTTATATGCACATGTATACACACATATATATATTTATTTGTTTATAGACATACATGTAGCTAATGACTTTTAATATAATTTAAAATAACACTAATAGCGATAATGAAAATAATAATAATAATCACAATAATAACAATCATAAAATAAATATAATATGATGGAAAAATAACTATTTATAGTATGATTTGATAAAATAAAAAAAATACCCCTATTTATTTAAGTAATATGTAGGGTATTACACCACCTCTACTTTCCACTATTTGAACTTAGTAAAGACCTCAGATTTCTATTTCAAACAATACACCTAGACTTTTCCAAAAAAATCATTAGTAAAAGTGACAAAGTATTGAGACCCACCTAATGACAGTTCTTTAGTAGGCTCCCATACATTAAAACGCACATAATCAAGAATTCCCTTTGTTGTATGTTGACCAATCATGAATCTAACTCTAGACTATTTTTTGAGCATATGATATTCATAGAATTCTAATTTGTAGCTTTTAACACCCTTTAACAAACCTCATTTATGCAATGCAGTCATCCCATGCTTACTAAGGTGACCTAGATGCATGTGCCACAGTTTTGTACTATCATCATCTGACATAACTAATGCAACTCCACCTACAACAATACTCCCTAACAGTTTAAAAATATTAACCATGGTTCATTTCCCTTTCATCATAGTCAATATACCTTTAGTTACTCTCATGATTTCCCTATCATCATCATATTTATATTGAAAACCATTAGCATATATCGAGCCTAGGGAAATCAGATTCTTTCTCAAGTTTGGTATATGCCTAACATCACATAAAGTCCTAATAATACCATCACGCATCTGAACTTTAATTGTTCCTACACCACTAATAGCACAAGGTTTATTATCACCTAAATAGACAACACCAAAGGAACCTGACTTGTATGATGTAAACTACTCCTTGTTAGGTGTCATATGATAAGATGCTACTAAATCAAAAATCCAACAATCCATAAACTAATTTGTTGCAACTAATAGTAAATCCCTATCTCCAAAATTTGAATCATCATCTTAAACCACATTTGCAAACTTTGTCAAGTCATTATTCTTTTTGTCATCATTCTACCCTCTTTGTCTTGGACAATCTTTCCTCATATGCCCATACTCCTTGCACTTAAAGCATTGAACTAGTTTTCTGCTTTTAGATTTCGACCTAGACTTCCCCTTTGTAGAACCTTCTCTACCTTATCCCCTGCCATAATCCATATTACCCTTCATATACAATCCTTTACCATGAGATTCTTCACTTGCATTCTATTTCCATTGGTTAAGAGCTAACAATGCTCTAGTAATCTCCTTTAGGCTAATAGACTATTTTTCATATATAAGGGTAGTCACCAAGTGTTTGTAGGATGGTGATAAAGAACCCAGTAATATAATTGTTTTATCCTCATACTCAATCTTCACATCAACTTTAACCAAATTCGTGATTATTTAATTGAAGACATTGGCATGTTGTGCCAAATTTGAACACTCCTGCATCTTTAACCCATATAGTCATTGCTTAAAATATAGTTTGTTTGTAAGTGATTTGGACATATATCAATTCTCTAGTTTTTGCCATACCTCTCATGGAGATTTAATGTCCATAACTTGGTATATAATCTCATCTACCAAGTATAGCCATATGGTACCTGTTGCTCATTATTGTAACTCCTCCCAATTAAGATCATCCATGCCTTCTAGTTTCTTAGCTCACATCGCCTTCAAAATCCTTTGTTGCACTAACAAATCCTTTACTCGTATCTACCAAAATCCAAAGTTACCAGTTCCATCAAACCCAACTTCAAATTTTGCTCCATAATTTAAAGCCATCATAACTATTCTAATACCAGGTGTTACGAAATAACACAGATAATAACAAGAGTAAAGAAAAAAAGCAGAAAAGAGAAAAATGGACATAGAAATTTAACGAGGTTCTACAATGTGCTTACGTCCTCAAGAGCAAGTAGCTAGAATTTTCTTATTATTCATAACACACCTTAGGGTTATAAATACATGCTCTATATATAATAGAATAGGTATGGTACACCCCTATACCATACCACAGGGCATTACCCCTGCACCACCAACCCATCTAACCGTAACCCCATAATTAAACCACTGCTACATATGATTCATACACAACACACGGGCATTAAATGGAGGAGTGATAATGGTGGACAAGGGGTGGGCCCATCCTTTACTGGTATTAGTCCCTGAACATGAATATGTAGTCTTGGGGTCAAAATAAATGGCTAAAGAGGTGCACATAATGAGGAGGATGTAAGGAGAGGAAGTGAGATGTCTTGTCAAAAAAGGATGAAAAACCTAAAAAAAAGGTAAGAAGAAGGGACTTTTAAAGGAGGAGAGTGTTTTGAAGGAGGAGTTTTTGGCTAGTTAGTTAGCTGAAATTAAGAAAAAAGACTTAGAAAAAGGAAGAAAAGAAGAAAGAGTTTTGGCTTAAGAACTCATTTTCAAGAAAGAAGCGAGATCTCTTGCATTTAAGTGAAAATTGAGATCAAAACTTATCTCTGAGGGCTGAGTTAAAAGCATCAAATCAGTCCTAGGAAGTAAGAGTCTCCATTTTCAAGTATTGAGTTCTTGATTTACATAAATCTTTATTTGTTTGCTTGCTCATTCTTATATTTAAATTTCATTTTATACTATGTTTATGACATGATTTCTTTAAATTACTAAACATAGCAGAAAATTTTCAATTATTTTGTATTTGGATTTGCTTGCTTAAGATTAAAAAAAAAGTGTAAGTTTACTGTTGAATCTGTTAGCTAGGTGACACCTCTTTAAAGAGGCATCGCCTCTCTGACTTCAGGTGATATCATGTCGCCTCTATGGCTAGAGGCGACGCCTATCACCATATCAATAGAGCCATACGTGACTTGATTCTGCTTTCATTTATTTATCTTATGTGATTTGCATTTCTTCATGCATTTTCATACTGTTATACTTCAATCTTTCATACAACTATTATAATGTTTTGCTTTATTAAATATTTATGTGCTCATTGTTTCTATTTATTATTTCTATAAAATTAACTTTCTGACTTTCTATTATAGGATTTCATATGTGTTTGCGGAGGCTAATACTTTGTTACTCACAAGAATTTTGGATGATTTCAATCGTCAAGTTTATCCCTTAATTAATGCTTGAATTTATTTATTCATTTCTATTGTTGTTATTATTGCATGTTAAAGGATTGTAACTCATTTCTCCTCCCTCCATTTCTTTACATGTGTATTCATTTATTTATTATTACTTTTATGAATGTCTTATAAATTGTTATTTGTGTTAAATATTGGGCCTATAGGCATGGAATTAGACTAATGTGCAAACTTGGATTTAATTATAAAATGCATAATTTGTTTGGAAACAATTGTAATTTGCATGTTAACAAAGAAATAACTTAATAATTAAAGGTAATAAAATACAAAACACGCATAGAGACCAACAGTAAGGTTAGGTGAGATTCTAAAAGTCCATACCCAGTTTTCGAACCCATTTTCTAAGGATGGCTGCTGGGAACTTCCGCGGAATCCAATTACTGTACAATGCATCCTGAATCTTATCCGAGTGGCAACTAGATCTCCAATTTAAGCTTGAAGCTTATCTTATATTTCCTAACAGGTCTCGAAATCACACAGTGTCATAGTCACCGAATACTTGGGTGTACATTTAACCCTGCCACCTACAAACATCCAAATTTTTTTTTTCTAAATGCAAATGCAATCACAATAATATTATCAAAATCTATCTGAATATAAAATAACAAAAAACAAAATTTGCCCATGATAAAAAGGGTGCAAATTTTATGTCATTTTTAAGCTAAGATACAAGAATTGCATTTCTATATAAAATTTCAAAATGATAACCATAATACAACATATCTCATTGATCAATTTTTTGAAAAAAAAAATGATGGCATTTTGCATACTCTTCCAAAAACAGAAAATTATTGAAATTTTCTGATCTTAGATATAACTTTATTAAATTAAAAAGCAAAACCTAGTTGGAGTGGTAACAATTATCCAAGAATGGGCGGCCAATAAAGACAACAATTTCTTGTTTGGTCGGTTTGATTGAGATTGTTTTCCTTGGTATCTTATGCAACTTTACACATATTGCATCATTAAGCAACAATGACAACAATGCATTTGGGTAATTTAAACACACAAAAATATATAATTATAATTACCCTTTTAAAAGCCAGAAGAAAATGAAAAATATATATATATTGAAGTTTAAGTTTATTATTTATTATCAACTAGTCACGATTCACGAATTATAAATTAGTATATATTTTATTTGATTAGTTTAAAATATAAATAAAATAAAATAATTTAAACATATTAATTAAATAAAATGGAAATTATAAAAATTAGACTTCACTTTTTTAATTTTAACTCTATAATCGATATTTTATAAGGATATCAAGGTGCACAAATCTAACTTAATATGTTTAAATCTCGGTGTGTATATATATACATAATTCAATACTTATTTGATTTTATAATAAAAAAGTATAATATATAATTTGTTTTTATAATTTCTTAAAAAAAATTATGGCAATCTAAATTTTTATTTGAACTCAATAAAACCATCCAACTTCTTCAGCTAAAATTTTACTTTATATCATTCAAGTTTTTTCTATTGCTCCTCAGCTGCACTTTTGCATCATTGATTAATTTTATCATTGAACATTTTCATGTTTCATCTCTTTATTCTATTTTCTAATAATTTGAGTTAAATAAGTAGAGAACATGTAACTAAACCTTTAAAAATTATTTGGATGTATGAATATAAAAATTAAAGTGCATAATAAGTTAAAAGTATAAGTTTAGGGTGGCATCTATTTTTTTTTATAAGTATGTGTATATATTTATATTAACCCATTACAGAAAAAAATTGATGATGTGAAGGATTTTTTTTCATGGTGCCAACTTTTAGTGACTTTTTGCCACATGGGCGGTTGATATGGTCATTAAGACCATTTCGGCTAATTTGCATCATCAACTAGCCGACTTGGGTGTGCCATGCCCTCCATCCACATCATCTTGTTGTGTTATGAGTCACCATCCACATCATCTTGCTGCCAAATGTCCACATCATCTCAATAAATAATACATTTCAAGGTCATGGCCTCCAATTAAAATGCTTCCCGTTTCGTAATAAAATTGAACAAGTACACAATAAAATATAACCAAATGACACTTCAAACTTGATTTTGTTGATATTATTTTCATACCGAAAGGAGAGCATTGCCAATTCTTTTTAAGCTTGTGGCTATTCCAACGTCACATTGACAGAAAAATTGCAGGAAAAAGTGAAATTAAAGTTTGCACTCTCAATTTATATATGTCACATAATTTTATAGACTACGCAAAGATGAAAGCATTGCCTTTTTTTTTTTTTTTTGAAAAGCATTGCCGTTTGAACTATAGGTAGATGTAAAATAACATGAAAAACTATTGAAAAATAGGAGTTACTTGCATGGTGCAAGTCTGATATAACTTTTGAAATAATATAAATGATTTTATTAATGTTTTTGAAAAAAAAAACTTAATTTTATATTATTATATTATTTATTATTCATTTAATAATTCAGATAGTAATATTTTTATTTAAATTTTATAAAAAATGTAACTAAAACTGTTTTCATTATGTATATATAACTTATAACCTAAATCTCCAATTAGGTTGTACTTATTGCATTTCAAATCAATCAAAAAGTAAAGTTGCTACTATCATATTAAACTTCAAAATTCACTCAAGTAAAGTTTACAAGTGGTGTTTTTTTTTTATTTTTTTTAAAACACAATTTACATTAAAAGTTGAGGGAGTTGGGCTTCAGGGACACCTAATGTGGGACCCTCCATGACGGCCAACTCGATGTGATTTTGATGTTTGTACTATAAAAAGATTCCTTAATTATCTATTTTAGATTAGTATTAACCTTAATAGTTATTCAAAAAGTCATCATCATTTTGGTCTTGATTATAGAATCTATAGCTTGAGGACTTGGTTAAAACTTACAAAACTAGCCAATTACAACCACTTTTATTGTTAAAAATTCCTTCCTTTGGAATTCATTGATTTTAGACTAATTACAAGCTAATCTTGAATTAGTTCTTCCACCAAACCAATACATTATTGGTTAAATCAATTTTACTGATATAAGCGGCTTCTTAAAACTAAAGTCTCCAAAATATAAAAGAATTTTGCTTCACTCTCACTTATTGATCTCACTATAGAATGTGATCTTTTCTAAGCAAAAATGCTTCTCATTCCAATCTAAAAACCTCTTAGTTTCCTCTATGTAGATCAAGATCATTTCAGTGTTGTTATACTATTCTACCTTTCCAACTAATAAATACTGATTCTTTTGTGTAGTTTTGAGCGTCCAAAACAATGGTATTAAAATTTCTAATGCTTTTAGGGCAAGATAAGGCATTGATGTAGGTACCCTCCTCAAAAACCAACCAAGGAGGTGGCTTGATGTAGAGACTATACTATTTTTCTCCTCAAGAACATGGGTTCAACTTTTCATAGCCACATCTCATAAACTATGAGTAATTCATGTAACATGAGATAATGTATATATATATATATATATATATATATATATAGTTGTCACCTTAATCTGTAGAGGAGGTAGTGTGATGGACCACTAATATCTATGAGAGTCGATATCTAAGTCTATTAAATTTAAATACGGATCTAGAATTTACAACTGAAAAATGCAATAACTAACACACTTACCACACATTCTTTTTTAAAAAAAATACAAAAATAAAAAAACCTTCCACAAAAGCAGGTTTACAATGTCTGAGAGGTCAAAGAAATAAATGCAAGTAAAAAAATGTACTCAGAAGTTCAACCGATATAGTATCAGTACCTGTCTGTGAGGAGCAAAAAAGTCATTTCTGCCTTAAATCATCAAAACTCTCTACCCTAAAAAGGAATAATATCCAACCAATAATATCCAGAAAAGCAGCTGGAATCCCACATGCTATAGCCTCCTGACAAAAAGGGTCCTGTTAAAAAGACATTGCAATTTCTTTCTGTTGGTAGAGACCTCTTCACAAATTAGTCTTAAAGAACCATTTGATCCAATGTAACTGTTCAATTTCACTAAAAATGGTGTTGAATCACCAAGGCATGTGAATAGTCCATCTGTAGGACCATTGCATATCTTGCCAACTCACCAATAATATTGTAGCATATATCAAGTGGCATTTTGTCACTTACTTAGCCTACTTTTAGTGATATAAACATCAGCAGATTTATTACAGGTACCTAATGATCCACACATTCAAAAGTTTTTAAAGTCTCCAATGTGCAGCTATAAAAATAAATTCATTCTGCAGAACATAGAGATCATAAGCATATATTAGTGAAAGATTAGATCAATATACTTGCCAATAGTTGTACTAGTCTTGCATGAAATGGCAACTGAAGCTGCTGATGTTCTGGAGCCTGTATCTTTGATGGTATGTAATACGATCATTTTCTTCTTCCCATACTTCATATTTTTCTTTCACTTTGCTTCTTGTTGTGCGTGATGATATATAAAGAATATTAAACTATCTATGATTAGAATCATCAGAAACATTCAGGAAATGTAACAATTCTGCAATATCATCACTAAGATGAGGGCAGTGACAATACTTTGAAATGAAAGACCAATAAAGAAGCAATGAATCACGTCAAATCTGAAGTATACATAGAGATATTCTGACTAAAAATTTCCCCTTTTGGTTAATTCAGTATCAGGAAAAAGACGTTTCACCCTTCAGAACACTTTCTGTGCATATCTCTTTTTCTCTTGAAGAAGTGAAAGAAGCAAACCAAAAGCAAAGAAAGTCACCATATAGAATAACTTTATTTTCTAATAGCTTTTAAGGTGCATTATAGATGCTACTCTAGATCAGATGTCTTTTATATAATTGTTAAATATCATGGATGAATGCAAAGCAAGTTTTAACTGATGTCACCCAAGCATCAAGCTCCAGGCTGATACCCATATACACCATGGCATCAAAATATCCAACTATACTGGCAAACATCTTGGAGCAAATTATTGTCACTAAGATAGAGTACTGAAAACATATGCTGTTCAGCTTTTCAAAGAGTGTCCTATCATGATTCATGATTTAGTTGAAAGATTATACCCATTCTGTGTAAGATATTAGTACCATGTTAGCAAACAACCAAGATCTGATTGTTTCCGACATCTCCATTTTTAGTTGTCTAAAATGCCTTTGGGCAGTATATGAATAGTATTGTATTGAAATATCCTCATTTGGGCCACTTTAGCTTATGTTCAAACTTCAAATGATGAATGTATAGCTTAGCTAAATATCTTACATGCATGCAAATACAGACCCTACATCATTATAAACTCATACTTTAAGGAAATTTATTATACGGACCCTATACATGACCAACAAAATAAGATGGTGAAAAATAATGATCATCTAAACTCCTTTCCTTACAAGACATCCTATTTTTTCTCCAATTACATTTTCTTTTTAATTCAGCCAAAGAATTGTTATTAAAGCAAAATTAATGCAGTCTGTATACAAATGTAAGAACACTTTTTTTTTCCGCTTGTGCAGGAAAGAGCAGTTGACAGACACTTGAACCCAGGAGAGTTTGACCACCCTCCTGAAACTGCTGATTGCCTTGTAAAATCAGGACATATGGAAGTATCAAGTGAAGTAGAGGTTGCAACTGTGCATAGTAGCTTTGAAGCCAATGCTGGAACGAAAGGGGGTGTGATTTTTTTTGAAGCACCCTCAATTACCAAGGTTCCTGAAGAAGAAACCATAGAAACACAGGAAACTTACCAGGCGGAAAAGCTACCATGCCAAGCAGAGAAGGAAATGCTGGAGTATGACAAGCAGACGAGGAAAGACAAGAACTTCAAGACTGCAGAGGAGACAGGAAGTAAAGGCAGTGAAGTTTCACGTGAGATAGAAGAGGTGGCAGCAAAGAAAGAAAGAAGCAATGAAGTTTCAGATGCTACAGGAATCAATTTAAAGATTGACAATATTGATGAAGAGAAAACTTCATGGGAAGATAAGATAATTGACTGCGTTGAATCAGATGAACAGGTTTTAGTTGAAGAAAATCCAAAGGGTATTGATAAAGAATCTCTTCTATCTGATTCACAGAAAGCAGAGAAAGGAGGAAGGAAAGAAGAAGAGGATGTTGAACTCAAAACTAGCAAACTCGATGCCAGCTTAGCTCCAAATGAAGAAGTTTTGGTTCACACCTCTGAGAACTTGGGCAGTAATGTTGAAACACAAACAAATGCTTGCCCAGACAACGAAGACAAGGGTCCGAATATGGTTCAACTAATTGAAAAGATGGCAAATGATAAAGAAGGCACCAGGAATGATGAAACCGGAGAAACCTCCTCAACAGTGACAACAAGTCTAGACATTCAGAATGATGGAGAAGCAAGCCCTGCAACAGACAAGTCAAGCACTCAAGAAGCTGGGGTTGAAGCAGTAGATAAAGTAGAAGAGAACTGCAGTATGGCAGGCCAAGTGGAAAGCGGAGACATAAAAGGGAATGATATGATCCCACTTGTAGATGAAACTGAAGAAAGTAGCCAAGTGGAAATTCCTTC
Source organism: Mallotus nudiflorus (assembly GCA_947683625.1). Classification (NCBI taxonomy): domain Eukaryota; kingdom Viridiplantae; phylum Streptophyta; class Magnoliopsida; order Malpighiales; family Euphorbiaceae; genus Mallotus; species Mallotus nudiflorus. The sequence continues at coordinate 4,263,196 of CANTUR010000283.1, read as the reverse complement.
AGTCTCACAGAATGATGAAATGCGTTTGCAGCAAGTGGACAAAACTGAGATAGCCAAACCAGTCGCAGAAACTTTTCTAGAAGATGTTGTCAAGAGAAGCCAGGAAGAAGAATGCCAGACTGAAATAGCTGAGAAAACACCTGAAGCTGAGAGTAGTGGGGCCGAAGAAGTGATGGATGAGAAGAACTCTGAACAAAAGCTTGATGATTTTTTCATGAAACATGAGGAAATTAAGAAAAACAATCAAGAGGAGCAGGCTGTCTCTGAGGCACTAAATGAGGAGGGCAGAGACAAAGATGGGCATACCATCGTGGCAGATCAAGACAACATCAGTGATGCTGTAACTGTTCTAGAACACAGCAAGAATGAAGCAGAAAATGAAATGATACAAATATCTTTGGAAATGGTTTCAGAGGAGATACAATGTCAAACTGAAATGGTCAAGAAAACACCCGAAGCTGAGATCAGTGGAGCTGAAGAAGTCGAGGAGAAGAATCTTGAACAAAAGCTTGACCATTTGCTCATGAAAGATGATGACATTAAGCAAAACATTGATGTCTTTGAAGCACTAGAAGAGCAGAGCAGAGACAAGAGTGGGTATACTGTTGTGGCAGACGAAGACAAGATCAGTGATGCTGCAACTGTTGCAGAACACAACAAGGATAGACCAGAAATTGAGAAGATACAAAAATCTCTGGAAATGGTCCCTGAGCAAATACAGTGTGCAACTGAAATTGTCAAGAAAACACCTGAAGCTGAGAGCAGTGGAGCTGAAGAAAGCTTTGACAGTTTGTTCATGAGACATGAGGACGTTAAGCAAAAAATTGATGAGGAGCAGGCTGTCTCTGAGGCACTGACAGCGGAAATCAGAGACAAGAGCATGCACACTGTTGTGGCAGACCAAGACAACATCAGTGATGCTGTAACTTTTCAAGACCACAGCAAGGATGAGCGAGAAAATGAAAAGCTACAAACACCTTCTGAAATGCCTTCTGAGGAGATACAATGCCAGATTGAAACGATTGAGAAAGCACCTGAATTCCAGAGCAGTGGAGCTGAAGTGAAGGATGAGAAGAACCCAGAACAAAAGCTTGACAGTTTGCTCATGAAACATGAGGACATTAAGCAAATCATTGATGAGGAACATGCCGTCTCTGAAGCAATAGAAGAGCAGAGCAGAGACAAGAGTGGGTATACTGTTGTGGCAGACGAAGACCAGATCAGTGATGCTGCAACTGTTGCAGAACACAACAAGGACAGACCAGAAATTGAGAAGATACAAACATCTCTAGAAATGGTCCCTGAGGAAATAAAATGTGCAACTGAAATGGTCGAGAAAACACCTAAAGCTGAGAGCAGTGGAGCTGAAGAAGTCAAGGATGAGAAGAACCCTGAACAAAGCTTTGACCATTTGTTCATGAAACATGGGGACATTAAGCAAAATATTGATGAGGAGCAGGCTGTCTCTGAGGCACTGGCAACGGAAATCAGAGACAAGAGCATGCATATTGTTATGGCAGACCAAGACAACATCAATGATGCTGTAACTATTCAAGACTACAGCAAGGATGAGCCAGAGAATGAAAAGCTTCAAACACCTTTTGAAATGCCTTCTGAAGAGATACAATGCCAGACTGAAACGATTGAGAAAGCACCTGAATTTCAGAGCAGTGGAGCTAAAGAAGTGAAGGATGAGAAGAACCCAGAACAAAAGCTTGACAGTTTGCTCATGAAACATGAGGACGTTAAGCAAAACATTGATGAGGAGCAGGCTGTCTCTGAGGCACTAGGAGAGGAGAGCAGAGACAAGAGTGAAATTGCTGCCGTGGCAGATGAAGACAACATCAGTGATGCTGTAATTGTTCCAGAATACAGCATGGATGAACCAGAAAATAAAAGGATACAAACATCTTTGGAAATGCCTTCTGAGGATATACATAGAACTGATTCCAGAGAATGGTCTGAAGCAATAACATGTGCCAAAGAGGACACATCGGTCATAAATCAAGATGAAAGCTTTGACAAATTGGAGAAACAAGAAAGTTCAGTAGACAATGAAGCTGTCGAAGTTGATGCAATTTCAAAAGTAGAGGTTAAATCAACGTGCCTTCAACCATTTTTCAGTTCCAAAGTTCCATTTGTCTTGCATTGCCTCCATTTTGCACCATTAAATGAATAGCAACTGTATAACCAAAATTTTTTTCAATTTTTTTTATTGCAGGATTTCCTACCAACAGAACTGCATGATAAGGGTGAAACTTCAGAAGTTGAGATCCTGAACGAGGAAAAGTTAAATGTGATTCATGCTGTGGAAAAAGAAACGGTAGTGGTGGAAGATTCAGAGATGAGCAAAGTCTCTAACTTTGAACCTGAAGATCAAATTTATGAGACTAATGGAGCAGCTATGGACGAGGAAAAGCCTGATGACAATGACTCCCAAGCATGTAGAAGCACAACGAATCCTAGTTTAGAGCTTCCATCAGAAAAAGGTACAGTAACAACAGATTTAAACTCAAAAAAAAATGAAACAGAGATTAAGATATCAGAAGAGCTTCACAAGTCTGATTCTTCTCCCTACAAAGGTTAATTCCTTATCAGAACTTCAGTGTGTTAAAACAGCAGAATTGCAGCCCCTAATCACAAAAACGATGAACTTGAAAATTTCAACAAATGTTGGTATATATATATAAATGAGAGAGAGAGAGAGTAATGACTCTAGTACATCTGCTGCAGGTGATGATACCGAAAAATGTCATGCAGAAGAAGCAACCTCAGACAAAGTTGGCAGTACTGCCTTCCTTCAGGAGGCGATTGAGCAAAATGTTCAAGAAGCAAGTGTTCAGGACGCAGCATCACCATTGAACGATGAAGTAGACAAAAATGAGAAGGCCAGGAGCATCATAAACGAAGAGGTATCTTTTTCTTTCTTTTTTTTTTTTCTTTTTGCTACTCATTACTATTGACAGACATGAAATTTTAATTTATTTAGTTCTTTTAAAATCCTATTTCTATAATCATCAAGCTATGCCTGTTAATACAATTGCATTACGGATCTAAGGTTACTGGCATTGGAGAGGTCCATGATGAACCAAACATAAGCGACAGTGTCATGCACATTTCATCAGAAGTAATTAATGAAGAGGCAGTTGAGTGTTCTCAACTGACAGAAAAGGAGGTGGAGGCACCTAAAGAAGAGGACACTGAAGGCATCTCACAAGAATCTGTAGAAGAAGGCAAAGCTAAGGACATCCAAGATGACGATGGAAAGGATGCAGGAAAGTCTAGTAGCAGAGAGGTCAGCAAACTAAATATATCATTGGTTTACGTTAAACCTAACTTGCTTGTTAGTCAGACATTAAGTTGACTTCTTATGCAGATTTTTGAGGAGTCTGAAACACCCAAAACAGTTGATATTGCAAATGAGACGAAGAAGAGTGATGAAAACCCTGATTCAACACTTCAATATTCATTGGTTGAAGAACAAGAAAATCCGCAAAGTCAAAGTATAACTGAAGAGCAGACTTCACTGGCTGAACAAATTGATGGTGGATGTCCAATCAAAAAGGACGAAGCCAAAGAAAATAATACTAGGCTAGAGGAGGCAGGGGAGAACAATGAGGTGATATTGAAGGGCGAGGAGGATTCAGAACACATATTGCAGATGAATGAAACCAAAGAAAATATTGAACAGTCATCGAATGTGATATCTGCAGCAACTGAGCCAGGTGCCTTGAGCCAAACAGCTGATAACACTGTAGAAGGGGGAGAAACAGAAAAGGAAGAAATTACATATGAGAGCAAACTTAAAAGCCCCTCACAGGAAAATGAAGCACAAGAGCCTGCTAATAACTTCCAGAAAGATGAAAACAGCGCTGAGACGTCAAACGAAGAGGTTAGCATGAAACTCTAAATTACCTTATTATCAATCAATTTCAGTTGACAGCATTGTTTGTTGACATGAAAGTTAGCAACTGATGCAGATTTTTGAAGATTCCAAGGCAGAAGGAACAGGTGACAGATATGATGAGACAAGTCTGAATGATAAAAGCACCAATGAAACTATTCCAACACCACTGCCAGATAGAACAGCTACAAGTGAATCCTCTGAAATAAGAGCATGTGCCAAAGATGATAAAGCCATCAAAAATGAGGAAGAAAGCTTTCACAAAATGGAGGCGGAAGAGAAATCAATAGATATTGATCCTAACAGAGATGATGATATCCAGAAATTAGAGGTTAAACAAAATTACTTTTGAACACTTTGCACATCCAAGTTTTGTCTAACTGCATTGCATCCATAATGCATAAAGAAATTCAATATTACAGCATAAAAAATGACAACCATATGACCAAAGTTTCATAAATTTGCTTCTATTGTTGCAGAACCTCCCAACAACGGAACTGAATGAGAAAATTGAAATTGCAGAAGTTGAGATCTCAAAAAGGAATGTTGATAAGTTAAATGAGACTTTTACACAGGAACAAGATCTGGGTGAAGTCTCACACTTTAAAACTCAAGACCAAGTTCAGAAAGAAGAAGTAGTGAGGGATGAGGAAAAGCATGACGAAAATGACTCTCAAGCATGTGAAAGAACACAGAATACCAATTCGCAGCATCCATTTGAAGAAGGGGCAGAAACTCCAGAACCAAGCCCAGAAACAAGTGAAGCAGATGCTAAGAAATTGGAAATGGTTCAAGGAATAGATTCTGAAGAAAAAATAAAGACTACACATGCTGAGATGACCATAGAAGAAGACATACAGAAGAAGGAAGAAGTGTATGAAACAGAGATGCAAGAATTTGCAACAAGTGAGTATTTTCATATTTCAACTTTCCAACCATAACATGGCTGAAAATACATGATAACTTGGAGCTATAAAGTCATAGATCATTTGGCAGTTCTGTTAATACATACAAGATAAAATATACGAAATGCATTGCTGATGCTTTCCCTCAAATTATCAAACTCTTAGCAAAGGAGACCTAAAACTGAGCTATAAATATAAAATATAATCTTTCAGGATATGCCCTTCAGAGATGCTAAGGCCATATCACACAAAGCACAATCACATGTGAACATCTCTCCCTAGCCACCAGATGAGAAAAAATATCAAACTTAAAAAGTACAACGCAAAAACACAAATCCTTTTCCTTCTGGTTGTATACTTAATCCTAAAGAAATGCATCAGAATTACACTCCATAGTTTACACAAGATCATCTCAGACATTCATTTTTTATTGCATCTTCATTACAAGAAGTTATTAATTCCCAATCAGCGCATCTAATATTAATGATGCTCCTTATGACACAAAAGGCATGTTCTTAATAAATGATTAAATGCTAAAACTACAGTCATATCTCTTTATGTGAGGAAAAAAAATAAAGAATGATTGTGCTTGCACTTTTGCTGCAGGTGATGACAATGGAAAATGTCATACTGAAGAAGTAAACTCAGATAAATTCTGCAGTTCAGCTTTTCTTCTTGAGACAGTTGAGCAAAACTCTCAAGCAACAAATCTTCATGAAGCACCAACTACATTGAATGATGAAGCAGAATTTCTAGAGAAAACCAAAGGCTGCACAAGTGAAGAGGTATGAATACTGAATACTAAACCTCATTTTGTTTTAGAACTTTAGAAATTTTTTTCATAATAATCAAGCCACATCAATTAATACAAGTGTATTATGGATCTAAGATCACGGGAATTGGCAAGGTCAATGATGAACAGGACAAACCAGACAGCATCGCGCACCTTTCATCAGAAGTAATTAATGATGAGACAATTGAGAGCAATCAACAGACTGAAAAGGACGCTGAAGAACAGATAATAGGAGGCAACAATGTTTCAGGCATCTCACAAGAACCTGTTGAAGAATACCCAGTTAAGAGTTCTGAAAATGATGAAAATAACACTGAAGAGTTCAGCAACAGAAAGGTTATGATGAAACTAAATCCACCATTGTCTTAGCTAACTTTTATTGTTTATTAACTGAAAGTTTAATCTCTCATGCAGATTTTTGAGAAGTCTGATACAGCTGAAACGGTTGACTATACTGCAGCTGAGGCAGAACAGACTGATGAAAGCCCCATCTCAGTTGTAGAACAGAAAAGTCAGGAAAGTGAAAACCAAACTGCAGTTGAGGCTTCATCTGTAGAGGCAATTAAAGAGGACGGATCTGCTGTCAAAAAAGATGAAGACAGAGAAAATGATACTGGGGTAGCAGAGATTGATGAGCGAAATGAAGTGATCTTGAAGGGAGAAGAAGACTTAGAACAGATATTGCAGAAGAATGAAACCAAAGAAAATATTGAACAGCCATTGAATGTGATATCCACAGAGAATGAGGCAGGTGCTTCAAGTCAAACAGATGATTATGGTGTAGAAAATGTAGTTGTTGAGAGCCCTCAATGCAGTGAGAGGGAGGCAGAAGTTGAAAAAGATGAAGAAATCGTAAATGAGAGCAACATTAAAAGCCTCTCACAGGAACCTGTTGCACAAAATCCTGTTAAAAAATTCCATAATGATGACAATAATGCTGAGAAGTCAAATTCAGAGGTTAGAAATTTTTTTTTTCAAGACATCAAATTCTATCAATTTCAATTCACAATTTTGTTGTTGAGTTCTACTCATGGAAATTCTCATTTTCCAAACTGAAAAGCCAATCTCTTATGCAGATTTTTGAGAAGTCTGAGGTAGCGGAAACAGTTGATGGCATTGTAACTGAAGCAAAAGAGAGTTATGAAAGCCCTGACTTAGTTAAGGAACAAGAAAATCAACAAACCCAAAACTTAGCTACACCTGAGGCTTCATCTGTAGATAAAAATGGCGAGGATGATGAAAACGGTGAGGATGGATCTTTGATCAAATGGGATGAAGAACAAGAGGATGATTCTGGGCCAGCAGAGGTTGAGGATCACAATGTTACATATGCAGAAACAAAGGTAGTCACTTCGAGTCAAACAGATGATAATGCTGGAGATGATGGAGTTGAAAACCCACAATGTGATGAAAGGAAGCTAGAAATTACAAAAGATGAAGAACTCATAAATGAGAGCAAAGCTAAATGCCTCTCACAAGAAACTATAGAACAAGATCCTGTTCAAAATTTTCAGAATGATGACAGCAACACTGAGAAGTCAAGCACACAGGTTACACTAAAAACTAAACCATCTTATTTATAATTCAGTTAACAATATTGCTTACTAAGTGGAACTTTAGCTGCTCATGCAGCTTTAATTTGCCAACTAAAAATTTAATTTCTTATGCAGAATCTTGAGAACTCTGAGACTGATGAGACAGTTGATGGTATTGTAACTGAAGCAAAACAGAGTGATGAGAGACTCGACATAGCTAATGAACAAGAAGGTTTGCAAAGTCAAAACCTAATCATTGAAAAAACTTCATTGGTAGAGGAAATCAATGAGGACGAATCTTCCATCAAAAAAGACAAAGATGGAGAGAATGAAACTCAGAATGCAGAGGTTCATCAACACAATGAGGTGATATTGAAGGGTGAAGAAGATACTGACCAGATGTTGCAGAAAACTGAAACTGATGACAATATTGAACAGATATTGAATGCAATGACTGCAGAAATAGATGCCGGTGCTTTGAGTCAAACAGATGATATTGCTGTAGAAGATGGAGGTGAGAGCCCTCAATGTGATGAAAGGAAGGTAGAAAAAATTTCAAAAGATGAAGAAATCATAAATGAGAGCAAAGCTAAAAGCCTCTCACAAGAATCTGTTTCACAAAATCCTGTTGAGAATTTCCAGAATGATGACAACAATGCTGAGAAGTCAAACACACAGGTTACACTGAAAACTAGACCATCTTATTCTATAAATTCAGTTAGCAATACAGTTTGTTGACTAGAACCTTAGTTGCTCGTTGAGATTTTTGTTTGCCAACTGAAAAGCTAATTTCATATGCAGATTCTTGGCAACTCTGAGACAGGTGAGAGAGTTGATGGCATTGTAACCGAGGCAAAACAGAGTGATGAAAGCCCCAACCCAGCTGATGAACAAGAACGTATGCCAAGTCAAAATGTAACCATAGAAGAGGCTTCATTAGTAGATGAAATTGAAGAGGACAAATCTTCCATCAAAAAAGACAAAGATAGAGAGAATGAAACTCAGCTAGCAGAGGTTGAGACGCACAATGAGGTGACATTGAAGAGCGAAGAAGATATGAACCAGATATTGCAAATTGAACGGTCATTAAATGTGATGCCTACAGAAACAGAGGCAGGTGCTTTGAGTCAAATAGACGATGCTGCTGTAGAAGATGGAGATGAGAGACCTCAACGCAATGAGAAAGAGCTAGAAATGGAAAAGGATGAAGAAAGCCTCTCACATGAACCTGTTGCAGAAGATCCTGACAAGAATTTTCAGAATGATGACAATAATGCTGAGAAGTCAAACACAGAGGTTAGAAGAAAATGCTGAACTACTTTATTCTGTTTAAGTTCAAGATCCTGTTGATTTGTCAATCTTATTTGTTGACCAAAATAATAGTTGCCCTTCCAGATTTTTTTTTCAACTAAAAAGCTAACCTCATGCAGATTTTTGAGAAGTCTGGGACAAACGAAACAGTTGATACCATTGAAACCAAGGTAAGTCATAGTGGTGAAAGCGCCAACTTGGTTGAAGAACACGAAATTCCGCAAAGTCAAAACCTGTGTATAGTTGAGGCTTCATCAGTACAGAAAATTGATGAGGATGAATCTTCCATCAAAAAGGATGAAGACAACGAGAAAACTGAGCTAACAGAGACTGAGGAGCACAATGAGGTGATACTGAAGGGCAAAGAAGATTTAGAACAGGAGCAGATAATGCAGAAGGATGGATGTGAACTTGAAGAAAATATTGAACAAACTTTGAATGAAATATCTGAAGAAAAAGAGGCAGTTGCTTCAAGTCAAACAGATGATACAGCTGTAGAAGATAGAGTTGAGAGACCTCAGTGCAATGAATGGGAGGAAGAAATGGAAAAAGATGATGTCATAAATGAGAGCAATGTTATAACTCTCTCACGGGAATCTGTTCCAGAAGATCCCATAAAGAATTTCCAAAATGATGACAACTCTGCTGAGAATTCAAACACAGAGGTCAGAATAAAACACTAATCTATCTTATTCCATCAATTTCACTTCACAATCTCGCTTACTGACTTGAACTTGGTTGCTCATGCAGATTTTGGAGGAGGCTGAGACAGCAGGAATTGATGAGAAAGTAAAACATGAAATAAATCAGATTAATGAAAGCTCTGATGCAACAATTTCAGCTGCAGTAGCAAAAGAAGTAGAAAGCCTGCAAGATGAGGATAAAAGCATTCTAGAAGAAGATTCTATGGAGAAGACCATTGAGATAGATGGATCTTCAGTTAAAATGAATGAAGAACATGACGACAACATTAGGCTAGAAGAAGATAAAAAGGAAACACCTGAAACAGTTGACCACCCTACCCATGTAACGATTGAGAATAATGAAAGCCTCAGCTCATCTCTTGAAGCTTCACTAGCAAGAGAACAAGAAAGTGCCCAAAGTGATGACTTAGCTCCAGCAAAAGCTTCAATTATGCAAGTAAAAGATGAGAGTGTCTCGTCTCTCAAAGCTGATGAAGAGAATTCAAGTACCATTGAGTTAGAACTTAAAGAGCAAACTGAGAGGGAGGCATTGACAGGCAAACAAGAATTGCAGAAGGTTGAACCCGGAGAAAATCTTGAACAGTCAATTACTGTCCTATCTGCAGAAATTGAGGAAGGTGCTTTGAGTGAAGCCATTAATAACCCTGAGGAAGAGACAGATGAGAGTCTTAAATACAGTTCAAAGGAAGCAGGGATACCTGAACACATCATAATTGAGAAAGATATCGAAAGCCTTTCTAAAGAAGCTGTTAAGCAAGGAGTAGTTAAAAACTTCCAGAGTGAAGAACATAATGTTGAAACTTCTGACAAAGAGGTTAGTCCGACACTTAAAACTACAATAAGCTCTGAAAATTTTAGCTTTAGTCTCATTTGCTGACTATAATTTTTTTTTTTTTTCAGAATTTTGAGTCTGTTGTGAGTACAACAGGTGAAGGTATTCCACTGGTGATGAATCAGAATGATAAAAGCCCCGATGCAAGTCATCCAATTGAACCAACCAAAGAAGAGAAAACCCCACAGGATAAGGACATAAATCCAGCAGGAGTTTTGACAGATGAGAAAAAGGAAGATGAATCTTCATTCAAAATTATTGAGGGCAATGACAGTGAAAACAAGTTAGCTGAGGCTATCAAGAACAGTGAGGAAATATCACACAATGAAGAAAATATAATTTTGGAATTGCAGAAGAATGAACCAGGAGAACTTGAATCATCATCAGATGTGATTGCTGCAGAAAATCAGGCAGTTGTGTTGAGTGAAAAGACAGATGATATTACTATCCCAACAGAGGTTGGAGCCATCCAGAATACCGAAGAAACTGCAGAGGAAGGCAAGAAAGAATCCTGTGAAAAAAATCCACAGCCAGAATTACAGAATAATGAACCAGGAGAACTTCTTGAATCAAAACAAGATGTGATTACTTCAGAAACTAAGGCAAGCTTGTTCAGCGAAATGGCTGATGGCATTGAAATCTCAGGTGATGTCACAGCCATCCAAAATACTGAAGAAACAATAGAGAAAGAAAAGAAAGGGGAAGGGAATGAAGATATTGATGGGAACGAAGTTCAAAAGGTTTTAACAACAGAGGTAGTAACACAAAAGGATTTTTAAAATAATGATTATTCCCATCATTTATGATTCTCAAATTACCATCTGTCTCAGAAGAAGCTAAGCTAATGACAGAACCTTATCCATGATGCAGGATCTCAAACCAGCAGTAGAAACATGTAACCCAAGCACAAGTTTGGACAATGAAACTGTGGAGGAAAGATCGATGATAAGTGAGACAGGAGTAGAAACAGTTGAGAAGGCACATGGAGTGGAAACAATAGAGAACTTGGAGGGCACACAAATGAGCAAGAACACAGAAGAAAAAATGAAGGGAGACAATGAAGAGGTCTAGTTTAATACTTGCATATTTGATTAATTTCAATGTAGTCAACCTAATTTTCCAATTCTCATGGTTATGATTAACAAAGCTGAAAAATTGTATGTGAGTACAGTTAGATGCTAGCCCGAGTGAGGACACTGAAAAACACATCACAATGGAAGAGCACACCAACACAAACATCTCAGTAGAATCTGCTGGAGAAGGAACAGCACAAATTCATGGAGGCAAAGCAGAAGAGACACCAAAAATGGAGGTTGGCCTAAAAATTTGATTTTTATGTTTTGCTTCCTATTAACATCCTTATTATTCCTATTTAAAATGTACAATTTTCATCTCTTATACAGACACATGAAGAGCTTGAGCTAACTAATATAGTTGAAGACCGTGAAAAACGAGTCCTAGAGGAGGTAAATATTGAGAAGGTGTTGCCTACAGAAACTGCCATTGTAACTGAAGATGATGTAACAGAAGTGAGGCCAAAAGAAGGGGTATGTTGGATATTATGGCCCAACTTAGTTGTGAATTTTGCTAGCATGAACATGAACTAAATCTTATTTTTTGTCACATATATTTCTCCTTTTTCTCTTGTACTTACACTAAAAGTTCATCCATTCAAATAGCACGAGGTCATTCAATCTGCTGAAAATGAAGATATCGCGGAACAGATCATAGAGAGAGGCAGCATAATCAAAGATAGCGTTGAAGTTCCTTTGACCGCAATAGATGCAGAAGGTCTTCAGGAGAAGGAAAAAGAAGATGAAAATGATACTGTAAAATCCAAAGAAGAGGTCAGCTTCTAAACTTTCTCCGAATAGTTATGTTATAGCTATCCTTTTTTAGTCGCATATTTACAGTTCCATATATTTGACAGATAAAGGAAAGTATACTGAACAGTGTGGATAATGATGCCCATGATGCCTCGAACTTAGTTGCGAACAGGGACCATGAAATTCCAGCAGAGGCACATGAAGATGAAGGAGGTAAAAAGCAGGAAATCAAAAACAAAGTTCTTATTGCAGGAAATGGTGATCAAAACAAAATAATCATCAGCGAGATAGCTCCTGGAAAAATATCAGATGATAACCTGACAGAAAATTCTGAAATGTCATCAAAAGTTTGTGAGCTCATGACCAGTGAAGAAAGCAAGCCAATAGATGAGAACTCAACAAAAGGTACAACTTCCAATGAAAACACAGAAATTGCCTCGATTTCTTCACAAGGAGTGGAACCTATGCACAATGAGAATGATATCATAGCTCCAGAAGAGGTCTCTGAAAGAGGGTTTGTGGACACTGGAATACAAAATGCAAATGAGAAAGCTGGATCTTACCAGAGTGAGGATCTGAATCAGGATCTTGGGCTACACAGTGAACAAAATATATCTAAACCAGAATATGCTGAAATCTTAAAGACGGAAGAAACAGGAGACCTAGTTGGGCAGCAAGAGATTTGCAAATCAAAAACTTCAAAAGATGAGGACGCATCAAATGTTGGAGATGAGGCCTTAAAAAGTACTAATTTAGTTAATGCAGACAGGAAAGAAGACGTCCTGGAAGAAGATCACTCTGCTAAGAAATCAGAAGCTAGCTTAAAGAAAGATGATGCAGTAGAAATAGCAGTAGCCGAAAAACAAGAGGGTGATACAACAGAGACCAATGAATTGCCCACAGAAGAGGTTAGAGTAGTACAATCACTGTTTCTCTTTTGCATGACTAATAAGATTAAGTAATTAGCTAAATAATTTATTTTTTCCCACTCCCTAATGTTGCAACTGGGATACTGCTCATGGATCCATCAGAAAGGTATTTCATAACGTTGGGATACTGCTCATGGATCCATCAGAATGGTATTTCATAACGTCATAAAAAAAACTTAGTGATGCCATAATATTCACACAGCCACAATAAAAAAAATATTCCTTACTTTCTATAATTAACCTGAACAGAAACTAAGATAGTGATGAAGTTTAAAAAAAAAAAAGTATCATAAATATAGTCTCTTACAATTCTCTCAATTGCATCCGAGACTTCCTCTTGCTCGAGCAACTTGAGTGTCCATATGTTACATTAAATGTTTGAGCTTATTATTTTAAAATTTGGAATATTTCAAACAACTACCTTGTAGTTTTGTTTTCTATCACCACATCTAGCCTTCTGATAACCATCATTATGTAACAGAATATTGGATTATCAGACAAGTCTAGCAAGAAGACTGATTGTACTTCTGAAATCATCAAAAGAGATCCAAGCAAAGAAATAACCCTAGAAATGGACCCAGGTCAAGTTGAGGAAGACAGTATTTCTGAAGCTGTTGAACTAAAGTGCCAAGAACTTCAAGAAAGTCAGCTGAAGACAGAAGAGAAAACTGAGCAAAAGTTTGAGGCTGAAGATTACATTAAAGAAACACAAAATGCAGAGGAGACTATGGGGGCTGCCATCTTAACTGAAGAGGTAACTAAAATCATTATAAATGTTAAGAATCTTCCATTTCTTCCAGGTTCAGTTTTTTTATCATATGATTTCCAAGCAGGTGCAGAAGGAAACTGAGAAAGCTGATGATGGTGAACTGGTTAACCAATCAAACACAGAAGAAAATGACCCAAATGATCTTGACACTGCATTCCTTGCAGATGAAAGAGTTGATGAGGTTAGCTGGACAATAGTGCTATTTGATATAATATGCATGCTGAACTGCTTCAATTTTTACCATAAACATAACTCGAAACATGATCTAATCAGGTAAGAGAATCCATCTCTGTATCCACCGAATATCTCAAGGCAACAGATCTTGATGAAAAAACAGAAATAGCAAGCTCGGAGGTTCAGGAGACACAAACCATGGGAGAAGAGACATCGCATTTAGAAAAAAAGAAAGAAATAGAAGTAGAAGACAAAGGTGTTGAAAAGAGACTGGATCTCTCCACAATTGCACAAACAGAAGACTCAAAAGAAGTGATTAAGGAGCAGATCATAGAGGATATTAAAGGTTACAATGAGGAAAAGAAAACACATGTTGCAGAGGAAACAATAGACTATAAGTTGGAAGAACTTCATACCGATGACAAGCAAGTGGAGCTGTCTAACTTCCCCTCAGATGATAGTAATCTGCAAGCAGTTGAAGCTGAGGCAAGTCAACAGGAGAGCATGGCTCTTGAAGAAACATCCTCAAACTTTGCATCTCAATGTCCAACTGATGATCGTGAGAATATAGATCGGGGGGATGTGCCCATGAAAAGTGTAGACATTGATGACGTTGTGAAAAGCACAAAGGCTTTTGATGTTGACCATGGATCCAAATTTCATGATGTGGAAGAGCTGCACACTGGTGATATTGAAGATAAAATCAAAGAAGTTTCTGAAATGCCTACTACTGATGATCATGAGAATGTAGAACAGGAGAATGTGACCATGACAAGTGCGGAGTTTGATGACATTGGAGAAAGCAGAGAGATTTCTAATGTAGTTTACAAATCTAAATTTCATGATGTGGAAGAGCTGCACAGTAGTGACATTAAAGATGAAATCAAAGAAGTTTCTGAAATGGCACATAAATCTCAGGGTAATGAAACAGTTGCAAGAAGTGAAGTTGCTATTGATCAGACCGTTCCAGAAGGGATGACAACAGCATCTCTAGCAATGACTTGCAAAGAAGAGGAGCATGAAACCAAAGCCACAATTGAGAATTTAGAAGGGAACATAGAGGAGTTGTCAACAACAAAAGATGATTTTTCAGCAAATTCTTCTGCAATCAAGATAAAAGAAGACATATGCTCGCAATATGAAAAACCCAGGGCACTTGAAGTTCCGGAGCTGAATCTTGAAGGCAAAAAAGACATACCAGACAACCCAAATGAAGAGTGTGAGGAGAAAGGAATTCTAAATGAAATCAAAGATGAAATTGGAGAACCTTCTGAAACAGTATCAAAATCTAACTGTCATAACCTCAAAGCAGCTATAGAAGATGATGTTGCTGCCAATCAAATTCTCCAAGAGGAGAAATCTGAGGAGCAATATCAAAAAGAATCTTGTGCATTACCTTCCAAGGAACAGGAGCTTGGAAGTTCAACAAAAGTTGAGCAAAAAGAAGAGAACATAAGGGGAGAAGAACTGCTAGAAGCTGAGCCAAAAACAAGTGAAGACATTTACTTGCAAAAGTACGAGTCCAGGGAGCTCCAGGTCTCTGAAATACAGCTTGAGAGTCCAAATGCAGTGCAAAAGGAAGCAAGAGGGATTTCAGTTGAAACTGAAGACAAGGACGATGCTTCTGAATCCATATCAGAGTCCAATGTTGAAGGAAATGGGAAGCTTAAAGGGGATGAAATTTGTTCAGTTCAGATCAATCCTGTGGAGAAATCTGAAGAGCAGAATCAGCAACCATCCTCTATACCAATTTCAAGGGAACAGGAAGATGAAACTTCAATCAAAACTGAGAGCATGGAAGAGAAAACAAAGGAAGTGGATGTGCAGGTAGACAAATCAAAAGTGGAAGAGACATCCCTCCAAAAGGAAGATGAGGGTATAGACGGTACAAAAGAAGAAATTAAAGAAGTTTCTGAATTAGAGGAAGATGAAACTTCAGTCAAAACTGAGAGCATGGAAGAGAAAACAAAGGAAGTAGAAGTGCAGGTAGACAAATCAAAAGTGGAAGAGACATGCCTCCAAAAGGAAGATGAGGGTAAAGATGGTATGAAAGAAGAAATTAAAGAAGTTTCTGAATTAGTGTCCAAGTCTGGTTCTCTGCAGAATGTTGTAGTAGCAGAATATGAATTTAATTCTGATCATCTTTTACAAACAGTGAAATCCGAAGAGCAAAATCAGACATCATCAGCTGGATTCCTTTCTGAAGAGCAGGAGCATGGCATTTCAATTGCAGCTGCAAGCATAGAAGAAAAGATAATAAGAGTGGAAATTCCAGAAGGTGAACGAAGCCTAATTGACGAAGCAACCTTACAAAAGGAAGAGCTTAGAGAGCTCAAACCCTCCCAATTAGAGCCTCAAGTTGACAGTGATGCACAGGAGAAGAGTTTGGAGGATGTACATTTGACATTGCAGGCTGAACATGAAAATGAGAAAAGAGAGGATTTTTTGGCTGAAGAAAATCAGAGAAAAAGAACAGATGATGCAACTGAACTCATGCACATTGAAGTCACAAAAGAAGAGGTCAGATAGAGAATTGAACACTACTTTAAATATTACATGCTTTTTTTCTTTTCTCTTCCCATTTTCTTTTGCTTTTTCACAAGTGTCGAAACATTCTAGAACTGTTAACTAAGAAAGATTAACAACAGATCCAGGAGGAAAAGGAAGATGGTAAGAATTGTCCTGCAATAGCTACTGAGGAAAGCTACCCAGAAAATCAACTGAAGGATGAAGCAATGCCAGGATATAATATATTAGCAAAAGAGATGATAGAAAATGAAGTGGTAAGTCTACATATACTATAATTTATTTTTGTTTACTTCTAGAGTATTTGTTTCTACAAAATTGAATCATGCATCTCAAATACAGTTATGTGAGGAAATTGAAAAGACCAGTGCAAGAGATACAACTGATAAACAGATCAGCACAGAAAAAGGAACAGTCAAGAACCTTCCCCAGGCTTTTGTTGGGAATGAGACTATGACAGAGCATTTTCCAAACAAAACAGGAGGAGAGAATGGTGAAGACGCAGGAAAACAACTGAACAATGAAAATCAGGATGATGAGGCAATATCTGGAGATGGCGGAATAGTATCCACAACAGTAACAGAAAAGGTACCATATTTAGCTGCTCAAACCCTGTATTTTTCCTTTCTTGACCTAGAAATTTTCATGCAAAATATATAAAAGCAGCAGAAGAAAGGCACATTCTTATTTAAAGATATGGAACTCTTCCAAGATTCATGCAGCAAGATCATAAATGTGATGACAGTCAATTTTATAGAATTTTTTTAACCGTTTTCTCATAAGTTCTCAGTGTTTTCATCAACACTGATAAAAGATTTTCCACCTTGAATCTCCATTAAGACATCTTTATATTTTATCTTGTCAGGTACTGGGTGCAGAGACATCTCAAAAAGAAAGTGCCATGAGCCTTGTGGAAGCCACTGACACTACCCCAGGTGATATTTCTCAGGAAGAAAAAAAATCTGATGGAACTTTGGAAAAACAGGCGGAGCCAGAGGCCATGATTTCAACCATCAAGAAAGATGTTTCACAGGCGCTGCAGGAAACGATTGCTGAAACCATACAAGTAACTGAAGTAGGAGGTTTGCAACCTGCAAATGCTACAAATGTTGATTTAGAAGCAAAAAGACATGAAGAACAAAAAGCAGACAATCTAATCAGTGAAAAAGATGGAAAAACGATAGAGGAGACTGCAACAAAGGATTCAGCCAAAATTTCATTACTTGGCATGATGCAGAAATCCACAAGAGCATGGCATGTAGCAGCAGGAGAAACAACAGGACAGCAAGAACCAAAAACAACCAAAGAAGAAACGCAAACTGAGGAGGCACAAAAGAAGGCGAAATCAGACGAAGAAAAAGAAGAAGAAGAAGATGATGAACATGAAGAAGCACAAGACGAGCACAAAAAGAATAATGACTCAGGCACTGATGCTCCGGTAATGGTAGAAGCATCAAGAGACATTGACATTAAAATTGCACACAAGAAATCACACAACATACTGTCAGGCGTCGGATCAAAGGTGAAGCATTCAATAATCAAGGTGAAGAAAGCCATTACAGGCAAATCTTCTCATTCAAAGCAACACTCACCAAAATGATCCAAACATAAACAAATCAGCTTGTTTTGTTTTTTTTTTTTGGTGTGATTGTATAAATTTCAGATTTGATTTAATTTGTGAGTGATTGTATAAATATCAGATTTATGTGTATTTTTTTATAGTTAGTTTAATAAATTATGATTGCAACTCAACTCCATTCAACTACGCCTTAATTTCAAATTAATTGAGGTCGATTATATGAATTTTTTTTTTCCATTTTCTGACCATTATGAACTACATATTCAGAAAGATTTGAAGCTGGAATAGATCATTTTTATAGCGCCTATAAATTGCTAATAAATTTCACATACAGAGCATAATACGCATTAAACAGATGATGCAACCAAAAAACAATGAAGAAAAAAGAGACTGAACACACAAATCTAACCTTTTTTTACCTAATTTAGAGCAGCCACAAGCCTCCATAGATTAGTTTTGCCCCCAATTAAAATTGCGAGCGCTCTCTCGCAAGTGAAGGAGTCCATTGCTGATCTTCGTCTATGTATGTTATTGAAGTAACCACTGCTCTGCTTGCTATAAATCAATCCACTCTTCTCTCTTTCGCGCCTTCTCTCCATTTAATTTTCTGGTTTTTTTTTTTTTTTTTTTTGAAAAATTGTTATTCTTATCAGTTAAGCAATACTAGGCTCTAACGATTAAATTATAAATTTAATAATTTAATATAATATTCTTTTTTTTTCTTTTAGAGATGAGTACAATTTTCATGGTACAATTATAAATTTAATAATTTAATATAATATTCATACCTGCCCCAAGCTAGAGGAGGGAAGCATGTTCAAATTCGATTTATCTTTAATTGGAACTATAACCGGCAATTTTGGTTCTAAACTGACCAAACCAAGATAAAAAATATGAACTAAATGGTTTTGAACCAGCCTAAAACTATAAACTAGAACTGACCGTTTCCGAACTAGCTAAAAATCGAGGGCGACTGAATCTGCTCCAATTCCATACTTTGTTAAAATCGTGAACCGTCAATTCTAAATTTTCCGTCACAATTTTGTGATGAAATTTGTTTTCTATCACTATTTTGTGACAGAAATGTTATTTGTCACAAATTATTTTTAAGGAAATATTTTACTTACTAAACTATTTAGTGACAGATTCTTTTTCATCACAAAATTTCCATCACAAATTATGACGAACTTCGCAAATTTGTGATGGATTTCTATCACTATTTTGTGACGGAATTAGTTTTCCGTCGCCATATTGTGACGGAATTGAATTTCTTTATGACATCTTTATGACTAATTTGTAATAAATATCTATTTAAAAAATTCCTTTTTATATTTTAAATTGTATTATAGATTATATCGAAAAAATTAATATTTCAAAATATTACTATTTTGAATTTTATTGTTAATATATGTAGTGCTATATTGTACAAAATTTTTAATTTTTAAAAATTGTGATATTTAATTTATAATAAGTTGTTTCAATGTGCCCCAATGGTGGTTAAATTAATAAATTAAGGATGAAATACCACAAAAATTTGTAATTTCAAATCTTGTAACTATAGCACAACATATTCTGTCACAAATTTTTGTGACAGATTTGTGACGAAAATTTGTTACAAAGTTATGATGGAAATAGCTTCCATCACTAAAAATTTTGTGGCGATAAAAGGTGTTTCGGTCACAAAATTGTGACTAATTACCATCACAAATTTGTTGACTGATTGTTTTTCCATCACAAAGCAGTGTCAATACAAATTTTTTGCGCTAATTTCCTGCCACAATTTAGTGATAGATTTCATTTCCATCACAATTCCATCACAAAATTGTGACGGAAATAGACATCTATCACAAAATTGTGATAGAAATAGACTTCCGTCACAAAATTATGATGGAATTGTGACTGATTTGTGATAGATATCTATTAAAAATAATCCATTTTTATATTTTAAATTGTATTGTACACTATTTCAAAATATTTTTAAGTAGTGTATAATATTTGTCACAAATCGGTCATAAAACCGTCACAAATTTGTGATAAAAATTGAATTCCGTTACAAATTTATGACGAAAATTGAATTCCATCAAAAAATAGTGACAGAAATGGGATTCCGTCACAAAAAAAATTTGTGACTGCTTTGTGATGAAAAACAATCTATCACTAAATAATCTGGTAAGTAAAATTTTTAACTAAAAATAATTTGTGACAGAAGAAACTTTCTATCACTATTTTGTGACGGAATCATTATTTTAAGAGAATATAATATTAAATTTAACAATAAATTTATTTTATATATGATTTACGATCAATTTACACAATTAGTCATTTTTAAATATAAAATTTATTTTAAAAAACTCTTTCTATTTATAATAAAATAAAAAAATACGTCTAAACTTAATTTATTGTGAGTTTATTACAATTAGTTAAATGCTATAATCATTATATGATTTTACTATTGAAAATTTATATTGTTTTAACATTACAGTATAGATTTTGAATAATATTATTTAAAATGGTACTAAAATGTAAAAAATATAAAATATTTAAATGTTCTCCAAAGGAAGTTAAGGCTATGGTAGTGTAGGAGGCCCTCATTTAGTTAAAAAGAATGGGTAGAGATTTTGTGGTACTTGAATCAAATGCGCAAATAATTGTTCAAAGCATTACTGGCTCTTATAAGGACAGTTATACATCAACGGTGTAATGTCATTTTGTTAGGCGTTCAACGAATCATGCTACTCATATGCTTGCAAGAGTAGCCGATTCTGAGTCTGTTGCCAAGGATTAAAGTGTTAGTCCTCTGTTCTTATTTTTTGTACTTGATTCTCATATTTCCTCCCATTTGGATTTCAAAAAAAATATTGCATAAACAATTATTGATACCCCACATACATATTCTCAATTAATTAAGGTCTTTATTTTTCTATACAAGGTTGTTTGTAGAAGAAGGACATCCAAGACAAATTGAAAAAGATTCCCAATCAGGAGACTCCCGGATAGGAAGAAATACTCTCCTAATGGGCATAGGACTTTCATCAAAGAGGAATCATATTTCTCTCAGGTTTGAGCATCGCCATCCCTATAAATAGGACCCACATATCCCTTTTTTTCATTCATTTTATTCTCTTATATTCTCATTGTTCTCTTTCTTTCTTTAAACTCTCTCTCTATATCTTCTGACTTAAGCATCGAAGGGTTTGTGGAGATCCTCCCCACCCCTCACCCTGCCTTTTGTTGATTGCTTACAAGGCTCCAGCTCAAGAATTTTAAAAAAAAGTTATCAAGTGGCACCATCTGTGGGAATCTCTTGAGTAAAAGTCATTTGTGCATCTACCAATCAGGACCTTAACATCATGACTTCTAGTTCACCGCCTATTTCGACTCATGACTCACATATCAACTCATCTACTCCTATTAATTTATCATTATTTACTCCGACGATAATACTGCTAACCCCTTTCCCGCATGCTGGACCCTCATCTCAAATTCCAACTGGTAGTACATACGTTCCACTTGGAAACACTCAAAGGTGGCCAGCTCTTAGCATCGATCTTCCTTACTATGCTCCTCTTCAACACCATCATAAACCTATACCTTCTATACCTTTTCTGAATCTACAAAAAACACCTGCCATAACCACACTTAACCTAAATACAATAGCCCAAACACTTAACCTCTCCTCGATAAGCAAAGAAGCAATGATACAAAACATTCAAACTCAGATGGCCCTGATGCAACAACAATTGAATGCCTTAATTCAAAGCGGCAACCTCAGATCAACTCATACAGAAAATAATATTACATCTCTGGAAGTACCTAAAGGAAATAAAGAAAAGTGTAAAGCCCCAAAAGGAGAATTCAACTCAACAATCTCAGCTCTTGACGATTCAAAATTAGCCCAAAAGGTAAAAAAGGTCATGCATAAAGCTCGTACAAAGCTAAAGAAGGAAGATGAATGCGTTATGGAAGGGAAAACATCCTATGTAAGCATAATAATCCAGATAGAAATCCCAACCAAATTTAGAATGCCACAATTAGATCAATATGATGGAACTAGGGATCCAATCAACAACATATCCTTGTTTAGAATAAGAATGTTATTCCAAAATGTGAATGATGGGATTATATGCAAAGTCTTCCTGAGTACACTCACCAAGAATGCTCAAAAGTGGTTTCACTAACTCCCTGAGAATTCCATCACCTCATTCAAAGAATTAGCTAAGAAATTTCAAACCCAGTTCATCACCAACATCCCCTCAGCCAAAAATATCAACGATCTCCGGATGTGCCAACAAGAGGCCACTGAATCGCTACGAAGCTATTTAGATCGATTTAATAAAGTAGTTATGCAAATTAAAAATCTAGTTAGCGAGGTAGCCATATAAGCTCTAAGAATAGGACTAGGCTCGAGAAGCTTAAAGATAAGATAATGACAAAAGAGCCTAACACCTTCACTGAGGTAATGGCAGTAGCAATCAAAATAATAAAAAAAGATAAAGATAGAAGGATGCAAATGGATAATGAGAAAGCACCTACTAAGATAGAGGAAAGATCAAGACCCAGAAGGTCGAGCTTCCCGTGGTCAAACTTTAAAAACCCGATAGAGGGGTTTGAAAAGGAAGCTGAGAAATATACACCATTAAATACCTCTAGATATCAGATCCTCATGTGGGTCAGGCAAAATGTTATGGGCGTTACTCTAACCAGAAGACTGAGCCCGAATAAGAGAGTCGTGCAAGATAAAAGGTACTACTATCAATATCATCGGGATTTCGAGCACAAAACTGAAGCTTGTTGTGAACTAAAAAATGCCAAAGAAAGATTGGTGCAAAATGGAAAACTTGGCAACTTCACCGATACATCCAAAGGGACTAGAAATTAGGATGGACAAGACCGAGATAGGCCAGAACCAAAGAAAGCCCGGAATAAACCAACCAGCATTATTAACATGATTATCGAAGGAGAAGTCATAAAAAAAAGGCATAAGAGGATATGCAAAGAAGAAGAGCTTGCCTTTGAGAAAAGGCAGACTATTGCGTTTGGTCTAGAGATGGGAATCGTGTTTAGCACCCCCATAAGGATGCACTAGTAGTGAGTGCTTACGTCAATAATTATCTGGTGAAAAGATTGCTAATCGATGATGGGAGCGTCATTAATGCACTATTTTAGAATGCCTACAAAGTAATGAGAGGCTCCGTTACTAATTTGAAAGTTATTCAGAATCCTATCCATTATAAGCTTTTGCAAAGGAACTACATAGCCAATGGGATTAGTAGAGCTGAGTTTAGAATTTGGAGATCGAGATGCTAGAGAAATGAAAGTCATTAAGGCTCCGTTTAATATGGTGGTCTCCCACTAATATACAATAACATTATAGGATGACCAGTACTTTACAAAATTGATGCAGTCGCAAGTATCCGACATATTACTATAAAGATTCCTATCGAAGGTAGAGTCCTAACAATTTGTAAGGATCAGCTTATGGTTAGGCAAAGCTATTAGATGACAGTCAAACCTTAAATGGAGGCATTCCCTTTGGAATCTTGGGAAGGGGAGAAATAAGGAGCCAACCTTAAACTAGTAAATGATGTTTAGATATTATATATCACCAATGGGAAGATGGTAAGGATTGACAATGAGCTCGATAGTAAAGTTAAAAATGGAATAAGTGAGTTCCTCATTAAACACTCAGGTGACTTTGCCTCTTAAGCATCTAAAATCACCGGAGTAAACCCCCTGATTGCCTCACATAGTCTGAACATTAAACCAGGGGTAAAGCCAGTTGTTCAAAAGAAGAGGACCTTTACATATGAAAGACAAAAAATAATCACCGAAGAAATAAAGAAGTTGCTAGAAGCTGGATTTATCAAAAAAGTCACTCACCTAGAATGGGTAGTTAATGTGGTACTGGTAAAAAAGTCCAATGGAAAATATAGAATGTGTGTAAATTATACCGACCTCAACAAAGCATGCCCCAAATATAGTTATTTGTTGCCAATGATAAACTAACTAGTAGACTCCATTGCCAATCACAGTTTGTATAACTTTATGGATGTTGCATAAGGGTATCATCAGATACCAATGAAGAGAGAAGATCAAGAAAAAATATCCTTTATCACCCACAAAGGTCTTTACTGCTACAAAGTTATGCCCTTTGGGTTGAAGAATGTCAGAGTAACTTATCAAAAGCTGATGAACCACATGCTCCAAGATCAAATTGGAAAGAATATGGAAGTATACGTGGATGACATCATCGTTAAGAGCTAGCATGCAGAACAACATTTCGCTGACCTTGACCAAATCCTTTAATTACTGAACCAATACCAGATCAAGCTAAACCAAGAGGAGTGCATTTTCAAGGTAAAGGTAGGAAAATTCCTGGGATTCATAATATCACATAGAGGAATTAAAGCTAACCCAAAGAAGATAGAGGCCATTTTTAATATGAAAGCTTTGACAATAATCAATGAGTTGCAAAAGCTAAATGGTAGGGTAACAAATTTATGGCGTTTTATCTCTTGTTTGGCTAATTGGTGTCTACCACTGTTTTGAGCCTTGAAGAATTCTAAGAAGTTTGTATGGACTGAAGACTGCCAAGCAGCCTTTAAAGATATTAAAAAATTCCTATCCTCGCCACCTCTACTCAGCAAGCCAATGCTTGGAGAAACACTATACTTATACCTCTCCATCAGTCAAGAGTCAATAGCTTTAGTACTAGTGAGAGAGGAAGGAAGTTAGCAGAATCCAGTATACTACATCAACAAAATACTTTGAGGTTCAGAGATTTGATACCCTAAACTAGATAAATTAGCCATAGTCATCATCCACACATCTTGGAACCTCTGAAACTATTTTTAAACTCATTCCATCATTGGAAATCCAACTTCACCCTAAGGAAAATCTTGCAAAGACCTAAAACTTTTAGCACGTTAGTTCAATGATTAATATTGCTTAGAGAATTTGACATCAATTACGAGCTCCAACAATAAATAAAAGCTCATGCCCTGGCAGACTTTGTATAAGAAATAAAAATAGAAGATCCTACCCCTTTCGTAAGTCCAGAATGGCGGCTCTATATTGATAAGGCATCATCCACCCAAGGTTTTGATGCCAAAATCATTCTTAAAGGGCCACACAAAGTCACCATTAGATATGCTATCTGGATAGAGTATAATGCCATTAATAACATAACAAATGATTCACCAGCCGAAGACTTTATGGATTTCTTGGGATTCTTAAACTACAAGGAAAAGACCTTACTCCAGGCATCTTCTTCGGCGGCGATCCTAGCCAGATTGACATGTGTTATTTTGTCCAAATCTGTGAAGTCAAGATTTGGATTTTTTACAATCAGAACTCTCAAACATTTGGATTTATAGGCTTTGAGAAACCTCACAACCATGTTCTGATAGCTTTTTTTTTCATCCTCACAAGACTTCTTAACCTAATCAAGTTTCTTCTCTAAAGCTGCAATATAGGAGTCTTGCCCTTCAATCTTTGTTGTCAGTTGAGCTTGATTATGCTCCAACTCTATGACCTTCTTTTAGCTCACCTCAGCCTCAAATCTTGCCTCAATATGCTTAGTTTGGCAGAGCTTTAGTACTGCCTTCACCTTATCCAGTTTTTTCTCAAAATTGATGGTTATTATATTGAATTTTTTCTCCTTCAAGCTATACTAACTCTTAAGATAATAATAGTTATCCTTCGCCAACATCAAAGCCTGAGTCATCTGAAAGGAAAGATAAACGTTATTAACTCGGAACACAGGAACACAAGATGAACAAAATAAGATAATTACCTTTAATGAGTGACCAATTATAGAGTTATACAACTCCTCTTTATCCTCATCCATCCAACATTGTATATTACCCAAAAGTCGTAAAAACTCAGTACATTGGTCCCTTACCTAAGCATTCAGGACACTTAAAGGCTTCATCTTATTAAGAATCTAAGATCTCATATCCGGATATCCAAACAATTTCAGACGCTTAACAAAAACTTCTTCGTACAGCTCTTTAGCATCTAAATCTTTGTATAGGGCTCATTTCTTTAGCCCTTCAGCCTTTTCGACCTAGGAAGACCCAACCACAGGTTTTCCTTTCAGGTTGCATATGGCTTTAGTTGGAACCTCCGGAGCTAAAGGCTCAGATGAAGGAGAGGAGATCTACACATTCTCTTGAGCCTCCAGCCTATCATCTACAAGCTAAATTCCATCTACATAGGTAAAAAAGTTAGTCATCTATAACTAGAAATCAAAATGATACCTTTCGAATCTCAAAACATACTAATGGGTAGTATACGGTCATGGAAAACTCTTTAAAGATATCTTTTAGATAGATTTTCAATGGATCTTACATCAGCTTTACCATGAAGATGAAGCTTTATGACCATCTCTGTATCCTTAGTAGAAAACCTCAGAAGACATTTCACCTTATGGCAATCATCAGACCACATTTGTCGGACACCTATAAAGTCTAAATGGTGTTCCATAATAAAAAAATATGTGTCTCCACTTCTTATTAAGATCTGAAAGCTTCACAAAAAGATTATGGTTTGGGATGACAGATAGAAAGAACATCAGCTCCCCCTTCTTCTTATTAAGACTGTAGAGATATCACAGGATATCTAAGTTCAGCTCTCTACCTTCCTCATACATCAACTCTATAAAGCCGGTTGAAATTCGATAGCCATTGGGATGGAGTTCCCCAAGAGCTATGTTATATCTATTCAAGAAATCCTTAACAAAGGGGTCTAGAGGGAACTTCAATCCCCCCTCTAATTGATCGAAGTATACAACTAATCTATCGAAATCTAACATAGGGGTATGGGCTTTAAAATTCTTATATACATTTGTTATAACCTGTATTTTAATTATTAAATTAAATATTATTTCTATTGAATTTATTGTTAAGTAATTATTTAAGCGAGTATGTGTATAATATTTGGGGGAGAATTATTGAGTTTTAATTATTATTTTAGTTAATTAGTGTTAAATTAAATTTTTGAAATTCATTAATGTTAATTATTATTTAATAATTCATGAGATTATTATTGGGTTTTAATTTTAATTTTATTTAATTAGTGTTAAATGTATTGTTAAAAAAAATTATTAATTTTTAAGAGTATATTATATGTGTGTATTTAAGTATGTATATGTGTAAAAGAGAGAAGAGATATTTTTATTTTAAAATTATTAAACTTATACTTTGTACCTTTCACTTAAAAAAAAGAAGTGAAAGTGACAGTATGTCACTTCCACTTATTCTTCTCCCCATTTTTTTCTTTTCTTTCTACCTTCCTTCTTTTCTTCCCTAATCTCACCACTTTCCACCACCATTAGGCCACCACTGGATGCTAGACAGCCACCAGCTCACCGACATCGACAGCAGCGCCACCAACCCCCCTTTCTTCCTCTCTTCCTCTCTAGGTGACCGGATCTTCTTTCCCTTGTCGGTGACATTTCCGGTCACCTCAGGCCACGCTTGATAGCTTGTTCTATTCGTCTTAGAGTGGGCTTCATTTGCCCTCAATCAATTTTGGGTTCCAACTCTGATAAGCCCCTCAATTTTGTGAATTTGTGTTTAGGTTAATTTTGATTAATTTGCGAAATTGAGTTTGAATTTAATTTAATTAAACATAATTTCTTTGAGATAAACTGTAATTGAGGTTGAAATCTAGCTAATGATAATTTTTAATAATTTTTATGATTTTTTTGAATTTTTTGGGTTTTGGTTACTTTTCACGAACTATTCCGGCCCGAAAAATTTTATATTTTTAATAAATTAAAATAATTATTTTGAGCAATTTTTGTTAAGGAAGTTTATTGAAATTATGTATAGAATTTTTATTATAAATTTTTGAATGTTTATACGAAAAAAATGAAATTATGAAAAAATTAGTATAAATTAGTAATTTTTAAATTTTAGTTGAAGTTATTATTAATTATTATATTTTGACATAATTTGAGTAATAAATAGCATTAAAATATTTTTTATAATTTATTTCCTATTTTTAGCTAATTATTAGTAATTTCCAGAAAAATATATGAATAATGATTTTATTTATTATTTTTAAGCTTAAAAGAGTTTTTAGTTATTTTTATTATATATTTGAGCAATTTAAATGATTAATGTAATAAATGCTTTTTAATTTCGAACATTGATAGAATATATTTTTAATAATGAAATTTAATTATAAATTTGAATTTTATTATTTATTTTAGAAATAAACGTCTTTTATGCTTTTATTATGTAAGTAGATTAAATGGTGGTATTTAATTGAATTTTTGTAGTTTATGTCTAAATGTGTATTTTTTGGAAATTATTGAAATTTAGTAAATTATGTGATTTTAATTGATGTCGATGTTAGTTATTTTGTTTTAGACTATTTTTGGATTAATAAACGTATGAAAAATAACTTTTTATTATTATTTCCAATTATTAGTTAATTTGTGATAATTTTGGAATAATATATGAATAATAAATTTATTTATTATTTTTGAGTTTAAATGGGCATTTTATTATTTTTGTGATGTTAATAAGTGATTTTAATAATTATTTGCAATTTATGCTAATTTAATTGTAAAATAAGTATTTTATTCCATTTATGGATTTTATTAGCAAATATTATTTAAAAACTAAAATTTTATTATATATTTGGAAAATAAAAGGTTTTAATATTTTATGAGATATTTTGATGATTTGAGAAATGATTATATTTTTATATAGATTTTATAATTTTGGTGAATTATTGAGATTTATATTACTTTGGATTTTGTTGATGAATTGGTTCGCGATTGGGCAATAGTTGTAATTCGAGGGTCCAACCCGAGATTTTGAGTGTTGTGAATTTTTGAAGTATGTTCGCGTGCATGAGCAGCTCTACTTTTAGTAGAGAGATGTCATAAAACGTGATATCGACGTGTGTCGAATTCCTAGTTTTAACTTACTTTGTGTCTTTGGTCAAGTTAGTTTTTTCAATTCTATAGTTTCCATAATTCCGAGAATTTTGATGAATTTATTTATTTTATTTTACAAACATATTTTAAATAAATATTATTTATTTTAGAGAACTGAAGGATTCGAGCTGTAGCACCAAGGCAGCAGAGAACGCGTCACTCGGTACGCTCAACTTGTGAGTTAATTTTATGAAATATGTATTGTACATGTTTTTATTATATTTTTAAATAATTAAATATGATTAAGAAATAATTATATGATTAAATTGTGAATATATTTATAATGTCATACGCATGATCATTTGTTATATATTTGCTAGTATGAAATTGAAAGCATGTTTAAAGGAAATTATTTTGTGATGTTTATTTGATTATTACTTAATCATTTGATTATTCATCATTTAATGATTTAGTTATTTATTTTATTTTATTTATTTAATTATTTATAATTTAATTTGATTTGGAGATAATGGTAGAATGTACTACCTAGTGAGTGTCACTAGGACCACATGCACATGGATGAGATCTTGATTTATTTGTAATGTAAAATAGGCTCGGTGGAGCGTGTGCTCTCGAGCAAGTGTAAATGGTTGGAGCTCGGTGGAGCCGGTGCTCTTGGGTGGGAAAAAAGGGATGTAACTCGGTTGAGCTTGCTCTCGAGACATCAATATAGAACAAGTGAAATGATTATGGCAGTAACTCGGTTGAGCTTGTTCTTGGGACGACAGTCACTTGGATTAAAGAGAGCCGAAAGACTATTAGATTTAAGGTTTAGATGTTCTACCAAATTTTTCACAAAAATAATTATTCTATATATTTTCTTACAGGGATTTTATGTTAAATTGATTTAAAAATTATAAATAGATTTTATTTAAATATTACTTGTGAAAAATAAATGATTTTAAGGATTATGATTACTTCATTTACATTATTTTAAAAAGAGGTCTTAATAAATTTTTTTATAAACCAGCATGCATTTTATAGAATTAATTCACTCAGTGAGGTTTGATTCCCCTTAACCTATTTTTTTTAGGACCTCACAGTTAGCTCTTTAGTATTTCTTGTCTGCGTCAGGTTCGTTCTTCATCAGCTACATTATGTATGTTAGACTGATATATGTATTGTATAATTAAATTCTAAACACTGTAATAGTTATTTATGAACTTGTGTTATTTGTATCCGGTATTGAAATGATGTTGTATTTGAAGGATATTATTATATGCATTTGATATTGTACTTTTATCATTAGTTTATTTTTGGTTTATTGTTAAGTGTATTATTTTATTTCGTGAAAAAATTTTAAGGATTACTATGGGTTTTGGGTACTTTATATATTCTCATTTCCTAGTATCGATCACATACCTTTCAGTTCGGGTCATGACAAAGTGTGCATAGCAAAATCAACAGGAATGCTAAAACACCTCTGGTACCATTTTAGCATTTCCTTATCTATCCTAGAGACAAACAAGTTGGAGCTAACTTGCTCTCTTTGAGCCTTAGATTCTATTTAGCAAATAAAAGGAAAAGTAAAAAAGAAAAGAGCTTCACTTGAAAGTATAATGTAAGCTTACTAAAGAGAAGCTCTAAAGATATAACACATGTGAGTAAATTGAGAAGGGGAATAAGATAACAAAAAAGCGAAAGTGCAATAAATTAAAAGATCTTGTCCATTTATAGTACGGTGGAAGAATATGGAACAACCACTATTGCCCTCATAAGCATTTTCATCTCTCTCACACCATTAAGGGCAATTTGGAAAGCAGAAAAGACCCATTAATTAAGAATTCATTATTATGGCAACAAAAATGTATCATCTTCTAACCCACGAATAGACGTGGCGGTTACACAATTCAAAATTCAAAGGATAATAAAAAGATATGGTTACTGACCCTGCTCCATTCGCTGCTAGCTATCTTACCCACCAGCACTTGGACCGCACTTCTAATACACCAAAATTCTAAGTTTAGTGACTGAAGCTGGCGCCCTCAGGTCGCTTCTATAGTTCTGAGGTTTCGAGCATATAAGCCTCGAGTCATAGCACCGAGCATCTAAGCCTTGAGTCTCTAAGTCTAGTGATTGAAGCTAGCACCCTCAGGTCGCTTCTATAGTACTGAGGTTTCGAGCATATAAGCCTCGATTCATAGCACCAAACATCTAAGCCTCGAGTCATAGTACCAAGCATTTAAGCCTCAAGCATTTAAGTCTAGTAACTGAAGCTAGCACCCTCAGGTCACTTTTATAGTACTGAGGTTTCGAGCATGTAAGCCTCGAGTCATATAATCAAACATTTAAGCCTTGATCATCTAAGTCCAGTGATTGAAGTTAGCACCCTCAAGTCGCTTCGATAGTACTAAGGTTCAACAATCAGGTCGTGCTTTTCATGCATCAAGATTATCTGGCATTCGAGCCACGCTTTTAACGCACCAAGCATCAAAACTTCAGCGATGACTGGTTCTGCCAAGTTGTCTCCATGCTGACGGGTTAATCTCTTACACCAAGCATTTTTTTTATAGGCTTTGTGCACTTAAGTCTAGCTGGCACTTCAATGATGTTCTTACGCAATGATTTCAAGACTTAGTACCGAGCTTCCTCTTTTCTTATGACTGGGGCTAGCCACCTCAGATCACCTTTCCATGTCAAATGCAATGAATAATCATTCTTACATTACAAACCCAGAAACATCGAGCATAAATATCTAAACATACTTCTGAGGGGGACTCTTGATACCCCATATACATATTCCTATTTAATTAAGATTTTTATTTTTCTATATAGGGTTGCTTACAGAAGAAGGACATCCAAGACAAATAGGAAAAGATTTCCAATCAGGAGAGTCTCACATAGGAAGAAACACTCTTTTAATGGGCATGGGACTTTCATCAAAGAGAAATCTTATTCCTCTAAGGTTTAAGCATCGTTATCTCTATAAATAGGATCTCATATTTCTCATTCTCATTCATTCTATTCTATCATATTCTCATTGTTTTCTTTCTCTCTCTATATCTTTTGACTTAAGCATTGGAGAGTTTGTGGGGATCCTCCCCGCCCTCACCTTTCCTTTTGTTAATCGTTTGCAAGGTTCCAACTCAAAAATTTCAGAAATAAGTTATCAATTATAGAATTAATTTTGTAAAAAATGAAATTATATAATTAAAATTGTAATTATCTTTATTTTGTAATAAATTTTTCCTATAAAAAGAGTTCCTCTATTTTTTTTTAATCTAAGATAGAGTGCCTCTCTTTGTTTGGTACCTTATCTTTTAATATTGCAAAGATGATTTGATAATTTTTTATTTTAAATTTTTTATTTTAATTTGAAATAAAAGAAATTAAAATATTTAACATAAAATTTATGTTGAATATGTTTAGTTATTAATTTTAAGTCATTTTTAGTTATTTTTTTTTAATTGAGGAGATTGAAGGTAAATATCAAAGCTTTAACCTATAAATATCTTAAAAAGAATTATACTATTAGACTACTTAATTTTAGCAATATTTTTTTTTTTGAAAAGAAAAATAACTTCATTGATTCAAACTAGCAATACATCCATAGAAATACAAATATAAATTCGTTAAAAACTACAGAGAATGAAACAACACATAGGTTCATAACATAATAAATCGGTTCAAAACCTACAAATTTGATAATAGATTAGAATACATATGACTCTAGTTCTACAACACATTGAGGACCATCTGATTTGTCATCTCTACGTCTGTTTGATGAAATATGCTTGTCTGAATCGTCTAAATATAAATAAAAGGTAAAAAACAAAACGTCATAACAAGACAATAAAAAATCAAACGCTACAACAAGATGACAAAATCACAAAAAAAATAAAATAAAATAAACCTAAATTCATGTGAAATAACCACTTATTTAAGAAATAAATTGATAAAAATGTGTAAAAGGGTGATTTCAAGTTAAGAATGACAAAAAATCATCCTCATTACTTAAGTAAAATAAATGACTAGAAGGAAAAAAAATAAAAGAAAATGTTGAGAGAAAATGAGGATAGATTTTTTTAGAGAAAAGGAAATTAGAACTATATTTGGCAATAATTTATAATAAGATAATTTAACCAATCAAGAATTTTTATGGTGCACTAATATGTGTAATTAAAATTTAGAAATGTTTAATTCATGAAATTTATTTAAAATGATAAAAAAAAAATTATGTTATTTAAAATTTAATAATTTTTATTAATTATATTTTTCAAACAAGTATTTATAGTCATTACTAATTTCAGTTCACCCACTCGTAGTCGTCTAGCAAAGCCATGTTCCTCTGTACCTTCATAGTACTCAGTGATAAAGTACTTGACTCTTCTTCGTCAAATCTCCTCTGCTACTGCAGCTGCTTGTGCTCGTACTTATAGTTTCTGTTAGTGGCTATATTACTACCGTTAACTTTAAATCGAAATTGACTTCTTCTTCTTCTTCTTCTTCTTCTAAATATGCCTGTTGTATTATAGCAATGGCAAAACAGGTAAGACATGTATTTTTTTTTAACTTGCCTTAAGAAAAATCAATGAAATACTCACCTCACCCACACACGATTATGATTCAACCTAGCACCAAGAACGATCTCAAGTTCAAGTTCAATTTCAGAGTTTAGCGGCAGAGTCGATCCAAGCGATGGCGTAGGTTAGCATCTGGTGGAGATTAGTAGATGGTAGCTGCAAATGGTGTTAATAGGAGGAAGAAGCAGGTGGTATGGAAGGAAAATGCAGAGACTCGCAGGGAAAAAAATCAAAACGTTGAGTTTCAAAGTAAAGTTGTGTGTTCTAAGGTGTACAGAGCAATCTTATGACGTGGCAAATGATATGGAATTTGGCTGCAAAATGATTATGGAATCTGGCTGCCACGTGAGCAGATATTTCAAATTGTAAAATTTTTAAAATTTATATTTTAATTTGTTAGAATTAAGATATTGTGATTAAATTATAAAAAATGTTAGAAGTTTTTTTTTTTCTTTTTCAAATAACCCTTTTAAAATTGAATTTTTATCTCCCTAAGTTTTGGGATTAGACCTTTTTTTTATTAAGTGCTATATAAACATATTAAAATGCCTTTTCAAACAATAAAAAAATATATAATTAATTACAAAATTGTAATAATTTTTTATAGCTTTATATTTAATAACATTAACTATGTATTTTCCTTGCTTACTGGTAATATGATTCGTAAAAAAAAAAAGAACTAGATCATTAGCGTTTTATAGTTAACCATAGATTTTTTACTGTTTATTAAATGAGCATGTTAATCTTTTTATATAGCACTTGATTAAAAAAAATAGTATAACCCTAATAGAAGTTTTTAAATGTTAACAAAATAAAAGTTAAAAAAAATAAAAGTTTAACCTCTAAATAAAAGAGAAAAAAGTTAAGTGTTAATTAAATTAAAGATTAGAGAGGAAAATGTAATATATATATATATATATATATATATAACTCAAAATAAAATATTCGTTTTGTAAGATCACAAACTTCAACAATTTGACATTTATAAAAATAATAAGGTAATGCCAAATCTATCTATCCATCTATATAATAAAAAGAGAAATACAAAAGGGAAATTAATTATAAATTGACATGTAATAATATTTTTTCAAATATTTACCAATCTATTATTTATGAAATGAAAATTCTTATCTACATTCAGATTATTGCACTAAACTGTTGAATGTGTAACACATATAATAAGTGCTCTATACTTGACCAATGAAAAAAAGATATATATTTTTATATTGCACATCCAACCATTAGATATAATTGACTGAGTATAGGCAAGAATTTCTTTTTTCGAAAAGTCATGTATATTAACATTTATAAAATGTAGTGTCTTTTATTTTTAATTTTTCAAGAGTCATATAATTTAAAAAAAAATACTTATAAAAAATAGTGTCTTTTGTTTTTATTTTTCAAAAGTAATTGTAGTTTAGAAAAACTTTATCTATATTGATCAGTTTTTTATTCATTTTCAAATTTAAATTCTTACCAATTTATCAAATTTCTATCTATTATAAAAAATCACATATTAATTTTTTTTATAGTCTCACAAATTTTATATTCAAATATTTATTTATATAGATAAGTCTCCTATTATCTTTTATACTCTAAAAAAATCTTAAATTATGATCATATAATTTTTATTTTTATTTCAATATTGTAATTTTTGACGTAAAAAGCAAAAATAGTTGTGATGTATAATTAAAAGTACGATCTCAAGTTCAAGTTCAAGTTCAAATTCAATTTCAGAGTTTAGCGGCAGAGTTGATCCAAGAGATGGCGTAGGTTAGCATCTGGTGGAGATTAGTCGATGGTAGCTGCAAATGGTGTTAATAGGAGGAAGAAGCAGGTGGCATGGAAGGAAAATGCAGAGACTTGCAGGGAAAATAATCAAAACGGTGAGTTTCAAAGTAAAGTTGTGTGTTTTAAGGTGTACAGAGCAATCTTATGACGTGGCAAATGATATGGAATTTGGCTGCAAAATGATCATGGAATCTGGCTGCCACGTAAGTAGATATTTCAAATTGTAAAATTTTTAAAATTTATATTTTAATTTGTTAGAATTAAGATATTGTGATTAAATTATAAAAAATGTTAAAAGTTTTTTTTTTCTTTTTCAAATAACCCTTTTAAAATTGAATTTTTACCTCTCTAAGTTTTAGGATTAGACC
This sequence comes from Mallotus nudiflorus, assembly GCA_947683625.1. Classification (NCBI taxonomy): domain Eukaryota; kingdom Viridiplantae; phylum Streptophyta; class Magnoliopsida; order Malpighiales; family Euphorbiaceae; genus Mallotus; species Mallotus nudiflorus. The sequence goes on along the minus strand of CANTUR010000283.1, from coordinate 4,227,773 downwards.
TTTTTTTTATTAAGTGCTATATAAACATATTAAAATGCCTTTTCAAACAATAAAAAAATATATAATTAATTACAAAATAGTAATAATTTTTTAGAGCTTTATATTTAATAACATTAACTATGTATTTTCCTTGCTTACTGGTAATATGATTCGTAAAAAAAAAAGAACTAGATCATTAACGTTTTATAGTTAACCATAGATTTTTTACTGTTTATTAAATGAGCATGTTAATCTTTTTATATAGCACTTGACTAAAAAAAATAGTATAACCCTAATAGAAGTTTTTAAATGTTAACAAAATAAAAGTTAAAAAAAATAAAAGTTTAACTTCTAAATAAAACAGAAAAAAATTAAATGTTAATTAAATTAAAGATTAGAGAGGAAAATGTAATATATATATATATATATAAATCAAAATAAAATATTCGTTTTGTAAGATCACAAACTTCAACAATTTGACATTTATAAAAATAATAAGGTAATGTCAAATCTATCTATCTATATATTAAAAAGAGAAATACAAAAGAGAAATTAATTATAAATTGACATGTAACAATATTTTTTCAAATATTTATCAATCTATTATTTATGAAATGAAAATTTTTATCTATATTCAGATTATTGCACTAAACTGTTAAATGTGTAATACATATAATAAGTGCCTTGTACTTGACCAATGAAAAAAAGATATATATTTTTATATTGCACATCCAACCATTAGATATAATTGGCCGAGTATAGGTAAGAATTTCTCTTTTCGAAAAGTCATGTATATTAACATTTATAAAATGTGGTGTCTTTTATTTTTAATTTTTCAAGAGTCAAATAATTTAAAAAAATACTTATAAAAAATAGTGTCTTTTGTTTTTATTTTTCAAAAGTAATTGTAGTTTAGAAAAACTTTATATATATTGATCAGTTTTTTATTCATTTTCAAATTTAAATTCTTACCAATTTATCAAATTTTATAAATACCAAATTTCTAGCTATTACAAGAAATCACATATTAATTTTTTTTATCGTCTCACAGATTTTATATTCAAATATTTATTTATATAGTAAGTCTCCTATTATCTTTTATACTCTAAAAAAATCTTAAATTATGATCATATAATTTTTATTTTTATTTCAATATTGTAATTTTTGAGTGAAAAACGAAAATAGTTGTGATGTATAATTAAAAGTACGACCTCAAGTTCAAGTTCAAGTTCAAGTTCAATTTCAGAGTTTAACGGCAGAGTCGATTCAAGCGATGGCGTAGGTTAGCATCTGGTGGAAATTAGTCGATGGTAGCTGCAAATGGTGTTAATAGGAGGAAGAAGCAGGTGGTACGGAAGGAAAATGCAGAGACTTGCAGGGAAAATAATCAAAACGGTGAGTTTCAAAGTAAAGTTGTGTGTTTTAAGGTGTACAGAGCAATCTTATGACGTGGCAAATGATATGGAATTTGGCTGCAAAATGATCATGGAATCTGGCTGCCACGTAAGCAGATATTTCAAATTGTAAAATTTTTAAAATTTATATTTTAATTTGTTAAAATTAAGATATTGTGATAAAATTATAAAAAAAAAGTTAAAAGTTTTTTTTTCTTTTTTCAAATAACCCTTTCAAAATTGAATTTTTACCTCCCTAAGTTTTAGGATTAGACTTTTTTTTTATTAAGTGCTATATAAACATATTAAAATGCCTTTTCAAACAATAAAAAAATATATAATTAATTACAAAATAGTAATAATTTTTTAGAGCTTTATATTTAATAACATTAACTATGTATTTTCCTTTCTTACTGGTAATATGATTCGTAAAAAAAATGAACTAGATCATTAGCGTTTTATAGTTAACCATAGATTTTTTACTGTTTATTAAATGAGCATGTTAATCTTTTTATATAGCATTTGACTAAAAAAAATATATAATCCTAACAGAAGTTTTTGAATATTAACAAAATAAAAGTTAAAAGAGATAAAAGTTTAACTTCTAAATAAAAGGGAGATAAGTTAAGTGTTAATTAAATTAAAGATTAGAGAGGAAAATATAATATATATATACATAACTCAAAATAAAATATTCGTTTTGTAAGATCACAAACTTCAACAATTTGACATTTATAAAAATAATAAGGTAATGTTAAATCTATCTATCTATATATTAAAAAGAGAAATACAAAAGAAAAATTAATTATAAATTGACATATAATACTATTTTTTCAGATATCTACTAATCTATTATTTACGAAATGAAGATTCTTATCTACATTCAGTTTATTGCGCTAAACTGTTGGATGTGTAACACATATAATAAATGCTTTACACTTGATCAATAAAAAAAAGACATATGTCTTTATATTGCACATCCAACCATTGGATACGACTGGTTAAGTAGAGGCAAGAATTTCTCTTTTTTATAAAATGTGATGTCTTTTATTTTTAATTTTTCAAGAGTCATATAATTTAGAAAAATACTTATAAAAAATAGTGTCTTTTGTTTTTGATTTGTAAAAAGTAATTATACTTTAGAAAAACTTTATATATATTGATCAGTTTTTTATTCATTTTCAAATTTAAATTCTTATCAATTTATCAAATTTTATAAATACCAAAGAAATCACATATTAATTTTTTTATCGTCTCACAGATTTTATATTCAAATATTTATTCATATAAATAAGTCTCCTATTATCTTTTATGCTCTAAAAAAGTCTTAAATTATGATCGTATAATTTATATTTTTATTTCAATATTGTAATTTTTGACGTGAAAAGCGAAAATAGTTATGATGTATAATTAAAAGTACAGCTCAAGCATTAAAAAAGCAATCCAAGCAGCACGCACTAAATAATAATTTTTTTCTGCCTTTGAGCACAGAAAAAATAAATAAACTACAAAACCCTACCGTGTGGAACATGTAGATGTGTAAACCAAATATTTTAGTGATAGGATGAGTGACTTGCTCTTTAGATTGTCTTTGTCATCATAAGAAGAAACATTATAGTTCACTCCAAAGCCTTCAACCCTCCGAGCAGATTTCCTTTTGTCAGGAAAGCGCTGCAAGCGGAAGTCCCTATTGCTGTCATGCTCAGGCTCCGTATCATCATGATCACGATTTCTCCTATCTCTTATCTCCTTCTCAGCACGTTTTCTCTGTTCTTTATGCACTTTCAACATTGATTTGTCATCATCCAGCTCAGGCCGCTCAACACTCAAGGTGCATATATGATATATTCAGTTGAGTAATGCTAAACTGCCCATTCCTGATTGTGGAAAGGATGGGGAAAGGGCAAGAGAAAAAAGGCATGTGATAATTGTCACCTTGTCTATATGCATTTGTAGAAATTCTCTCATTGTAATATTGGAGAGAATTTTGGCCATATGGAGCATTTTGGGTCATAGGTGGCACTGAAGAATCTGGTAGAATTATAGTATATATCAAATGTTGAGCTTCAAATTACTAATTTTAAAATTTGACAAGTGATTAACTCAGCATTCACTCATTAACTGCTATGTGTTAACTATTAAAATTCATAATTTAAAAAAAAATCATAAAATTTCTTACTTTAACAACCATAATCTTCTACTTCACTTGTTACACTTCTTTTTTATTCCACTACAAACAACTCCAATATCATATTTATTATTGATAATACAAATTATTAAAGAGAGAGAAGTCTATTTCACTATGGATCAATCTCCACTTAATCTCTTTTTTAAGGTTTTTCTGGATGTTACTTTTTTTAATTATATTATTATATCTTGAATTATTTATTTCTACATTCGATAATCTTTCAAAACAAGTTTTTTTTTTTTTTTTGAAATCTTCAAAAGAGGTTAATATGGGAAAAAGTTTTTGTATAGAATTGACAAAAACAATATTTAATTTCTCCTTCTTCTTTTTTTTTTTATGGTTACAATATAGATATATGAAAAGTTGATGTTTCAAGACAATTCGTTATAAAAAAAAAGTTATCACATCTATTAATGATAAAATCATAAAAATTGGGTTGATGCTATTTGTTGGTGGTACGTATAACTTCATCTCTTGTGCGTTCATTTGTATTTTTTTTAATATATTTTTGACAATCTATTTTTTACCTTAAAACTTATTTTGAAATTATATAAAAATATGTGTTGTCACATTTTTTAAAAGTCTCTAATGTTGATTGTGTAATTTCTTATTCATATATATTAGTTATTCATTTAAATGACTTCGGTTCCTTTTAATGTTTGAGTTTTTATTAAGCTGTAATTAGAATTTTTGACATTCTCATAAATTGAGTATTAATTTGAATGATTGATTTTTTTTAGATTTTCATTTATCAGAATTTATTTACAAACAGGTCTAAAAAAAATATTAATTAGTTAACTATTTATTTCATTTATAACTTTTATTGTAATAAAATTATTTAATTAATATAACTTTATTTATGCACGATCGACTAGTTTTAATTTAAAAGCCATTTGCAACAGAATTAGAATGCAGTCATGAGAGTCAAGTTGAACAGCACCAAAAACCAACATATATCCTTCACAAGGCCAACTGCATCCCAGTCCAAATGTATTCATGTAAAAGACATTATTCTTTTTTTTTTTTTTTTTTTAAGATTGTAAAAGACATTATTCTAAGGCAATTGTCATGTACTTAGCTTTAGGGGGTAAAATATATACAACAATTCTTCTCAAGAAATAGCTGAAAATGGACCAAACAAAGAATAATTAGAACTTATGATGAAAGGGAAAATTCAAATTAAACAATTACTCATTATAACAAAATTTACCAATTACAACTATAATTGGTGAAGTCATCATCATTTATGCTACAGCTGAAGTCCACACGGCAAACATCAAATTAACTTGGATGATAATGAGAAGTTACAAAAATTTGGTATAAGCCAGGAGCTTCAAAGTGAGAATCTATCAAACACATCAATTCTTCTCGGATTTCTAACCTTCAATCACCTTTTTGCGGTCCCTGAGCTTCTTATTGCGAGCGTCCTTTCGTTCATGGTGTTTCTGGGTGAAATAGAAGATGTTCATAAATCAGCAAGAAGAATCTCATTCACATTTGTGAGAGACGAGTTGATTTAGAAAATCTTGAAAATAGAGTTTTGAGTACTGAACTCACAGTAGAGTTAAAATGGCAACATATTAAGAAAATCGAAATTGGTTACACTACACATGATGCACGAGGCTAAGCTTATAATAAAATTGGTACTCTCGAGTAAAAAGTGCCAGAAGATTGTGCATTCCATTTTATTCACCAAAATTATGAACTTAGAAACATATAAAACATGTTCTTTCACCAATAGCATCGACATATATAACTTTTTTGGAATAGCCTAATGTAAATTGGTGTCACATATATAAAAAACGTGTATAGAGCTCACCTTAATAGCCTCAAGAAGTCCTCTATTTTTACGTGACATAGAAATTTTCTGCAATATTTCATCATCCTTAGCAGTCTGCTGCTCGTCAGGAATAGGGCTAGTCTCTTCCCTAGCCTCCACATCCTCAACAGAGCTCTGCTTAATTTTCTTTGATGCCAATGAAGATTGACCTTGAAGCTCCATCTTTAGCTCTTCATGATACTGCTTTTGATGGGCTTCCAGCTGCAATATCCAAAATGTTATCATGTCAACAGGAACTTTGAGAAACTACATGTGCATATCAGAAAGAACACTAGCATCATTTATCCAAAGAAAAGCAAAGTGACACAAACACGACAAAACAAGTATTAACTAAACAGTATGCATAAGGATAAAAGAATAAAATTGCACAAGGGCATCTAGCGCAGGGGTAGCTGAACTTGCAGGCAGGAGCACCTCTTAGCCCAGCAATTGTATTGATACATACACCCAACAGTTAAACAGTGTTTTCCACCGAGTCACTACCACTACAAAATTCAACATTCAAGTTCCACAGCTACGCACCTTTCGCTTTGTCTCTGCAGCTTCAATAGCTTCTGTTCGATTGATGTACCCCTGAACCAACATATCTTGTGGGTCATCTAGATCTTCCTTTCCCACTCCTGGAATTGGAAGAACTTCATTTTTCGCAGCAGCCTGCAAACGTTTGATGGTCTCGGCATAGTCAGGAACATAACCTTCTTCCTCATTATCAACAAAAGGTGATAGGTGCGGCGGAGGAATCCTGTTTGCAGAACATAATGTTAGAATTGAACCAATTTTTTGCCTGATTCTGGCTAACAAAAGTAATAATAAAATGTAACGACGTGCAGGCCAAGTACCTAGACAAGAAAAAAACACAAACTAGAAAAGCATGAAGGCATGAGAACAAAGAACCAGACTCTTAACTACAAAGAAACAGACCTTAGAAATTAAAATGAAGCACCACTCAGAGAACCCAAAAAATAAAAATCAGTACACATCAACCAGCAGCAACACAGTAACTGTAGTTTGAGTCTTTAACTATTCTGAAACAAACAGTGTGATTTTTCTGTTAACCCACCAACCAATCTCCTCCTCTTCTTTTTCTCTCTTTTTTTCCATGAAATTTTCTTATAAATTTGTTCAAAATGCACATCATCAGTTAAAATAAACCTTAAACAATAAATTTGTAAATAATTTGAGTGAATGATTACCGACAGATGGGAACACCCAAAAAAGGTTCTCCTTGGGAATATGCTAAGCGTGCAATCTATTGCATATCATAGCCACCAAACTTCAAAATTTAATAAGAGGAAAACAAAGACAAAACATGAATATTTGTTGTAGACCCAGATGACAGAAAACAATGCTGCATCAACTTCCCACTAACAAATTCTTAACTGACATTTGATCCTTGCATAAATAAAGTTATAAACCACAGTATTTAAAAATATTATAAAGAAATGACAAGTAATAACATTAATGATTAATAACAGCAGCATTAAATTTCAAAAAAAAAAAAATTCACATTTACTAATATAGAGAAATAGGTACAGAATATAAGAAAGCAATGAACATGTAAACAGAAGAAAACAATTTTGCATTTCCTGAAATTACCTCCCCACTAAATAATCTTCAGTTGGCAATATGATCCTTGCATTTACACAATCATAAATCCACTGTGGTTGAACATATTCCCTTGAAAAGTATTTATGACCTTGGGATGGCCTGTCAACAATCTGCACAGATTAAAACATTCACTGAGCTTAAACTGCATCCCAGCACAGTAAGACAAAACTTGTGTGCATGAACATAGGCATCCACAAGAACATGTTTTTATGCATCAAACCTGATGAGTAATGCTCTGGTCTGCTTCCTTGAATGGAGCCACATCTCCATCCCAAGAAACAACACCGCCAAAAGCAGGAATGACAAAGAGCAAGGACTCACGGGGAACCTGCACATGTATATCATTAGTTAACTATATAAACAAAAACATAAAGAAAAATAAGAATCGTGACCATATTAATCCCCTTAATTGAAGAACCAATCAAATGAAATGGCTAGGCATCATGGACACGCCATATATATCTTTATAATCAACCCAATTTCAAGTTTTCAAGAAAATAATAAACCAGTTAACACTGATCAACGAGATAAAATTTGAATGACTTCTTATTCGGCACCTACACTGCAGTGATGGGGGATAGTTTGACATCACAAAATTCAAGAACCAGGTTTAAGCAAGGATGTTAGTAGCTTATGCAAAATCTAAGCAAGACAAAATGTAAGAGCAGCAGGATGTAGGCCTCGAAATAATGCTGGAACTACAGTCCATTAGCTATAATAACAGATTTAAGTATATCATGCAACCACATTGTCATGAAAATGAGTAATAAACCTAAAATTCCATACCAAGAAAGCAAGGGTATTTTCTGAACTTACAACTGCTTGATAAATCCAAAAAAAAAAAACATCAATAAACAAGATAGGAGACAAAAGGTGATTGGCAATTTAGAAACTTCAATGCAGGTCAGTGAGAACTATCTAAATAAACTGCAAGCTATATGGGAGGATCATCTACCCTAGTCCTTCTCACAGCTTTGACAGAGGCAGATCACAGGTGTCACACCCACAACATTGGCAAAACAATACAAGTTAACTATTAACTCCAACAAATGATATCAGAAAAGCTTTAAAATTTCAAAAATAAACTATAAATCTCACCTCACGGCTCAGGAAAAATTTCATATTCTTAAACAGCTTCTTGCATTCCGTTGTATCTTGATCGTCTTCATTTTCAGCCTCAGCATCCTGAACAAGGTGCATCAATGCACCAGGTTCATTGGAAGGAAGTTGATGCTGTAGTTGGGCAAGTCGTATTTCAGACTCCTCATTTTCTGTACCCTCCACCTGGGCTGTAACTTGCTCTGATGCTAATGAACTGGAAGCTTTTGGTTCCTCAACAGACATGCCAGAATGAGCATCGATATATCTTGACAGTGCATAAAGACCTGCAGAGTTTGACAACAAAGTTTCGATATGTAGCACAATGTGCAATAACATCATTGCAACAAATAACACAATTCGGGACCTGCATAGAATTTGAAAAGATAATATGGAAATTTCAACATAGATAATTGTTAACAAAATACCTGCTGCTAAAGCTTCTAATTGAGGATCAAGAATTGGAGGATACACCACATTTATGGAATGATAAAGCCTAAAATTGACAAATCCAAGAAGATTCTGCACCAATAGCACCAAGTAGACACCAAAATTAAGAATAGGCACAAAAATTTAGCAAATGTTATCAGCCATAGTTATGTTTCAAACCATTTAAGGTCTGTTATCAATGATGGTGCTTGAGCTTGTTGTCATGTATCATTTATACAGTTTAGTGATAAAAATCTGAAAAGGTTAAAATTAACAGTCATCTTTAGTTGTTTCATGTTAAAGTACCCTGTTTACATAGTGCAATTTGTGAAGTTAACATACAAGAAATCACATCAGAAGCACCGCAACTGTGGCCCAATATTGGACCTCAAGATACAGTGAAATCAGCATTAATTGAAATCTCACCTGGTATAGCTCCAAAAAAGTTAACATGACACTGTAGTTGACATCATCAGGCAAAACTTGCTGCATCGCATGAGGGGTCAGCCATGTAATCTTTTGACCTTCAACCTCCACCTACAGGGATGAAATGTGCAGCAAATAAGTTTCAAACAATTGACAGCAGCAGATTAAAAGAATAAGGAACAGGAACCTGTATGCTACCTGATAATATATGCCCTTTACAGACACAAAAACCTTTCGCAATTTATGAGTGCGGACTATGTAGGCTTGCCATTCATGACTCAACCTGGTAAAATAGAAACATATAATAATATATTACAAATCTTAACACCGTGCAGGAAGACATTATAATAACGTTTCCTTATTTAATAAATAAAAGATTTGACATGCAAGTACTACCTTCGACAGTTATGGACACATTCCACATCAATTTTCAACCTTTCTATAGCAGGTAATACTGCAAAAAGGTGCACCATTGTGAGGCAATCATCCAAATCTCTAAGAGCATCAACAAACTTAGGATACCTAAAACAAAAGGAAAAGAAATAAACAGAGATTATAAGAAACTCCTTTGAACCGTTATGCATTCTCCGGAATATGCAAAAGTTAAATTAAATTGCCATTGTATTCTTTCTAAATGCCTTTATTTCTACAACAGTTGAAAGAATCAAAACATGATAACTAAATCAAAAGAACTCAATCTAAGTGAATTGCACTCTTTCATTAAAAACAAAACTTTCCAAACACTACATATAAGCATTCATTTGTGGATATGGCGAAAACCTTTGAAGAATGACACGGTCATAACTAGGAGTAGGTTGACGACTCTGGAGCCGAATAGCTTGATCTTTCTCTTTCTTTGCCAAAGCTTTCTTTATTTTCTTCTGGTAAGCCCTAATTTCTCTAAACTTCTCGAGTAATGGCTCGTGTTGAAGGTAAGCAATATCTTTCACATGATAATAAGTATGGTGATTTCCTTTCACCTTTTTTTTCGGCTCCCGTGGAAAAATTCCTTTCAGAATGCATAGTCTCCTGCAAAATACAGATAAATACACACATAAAAAACAGCAGCAGCAGCAACAGCAACAAAATCAATAAAACGCAGCCGTAATGATGAAGTACCTGAAAAGAGAGAGACTGCACTGGAGCTGCTTGACGGCTTGTGACCTGGTGATGAATCTAGCGGCGTTACCTTCCTTCTTCTTTCCCTGAAAATAAATTGAGCAATTAGAGAGTGAATTAAGATTGCTGCCGTCGCTGTTGATCTTTAATTGACTTACCGGAGGTCTGTAGTGCTTAATCTTCCTTGTCATGGCTGCAAATGAGCTTTTAGCAGAGGAGAAAAAATGGAGGCCACAGACAGGAGTTATAAGCTAGGATTTAGGGTTTTAGTAATTTGGGGCCTAATCAGTGATTGTGGGTCGGGTCGGTGTTGGTGCATATTTTGGGTTCGGGATCTCGGGTTGTGTTCGGATGCAGCTGAGCTGCTAAAGTTCCTACGTGTTGGTACGTGCCAAATTAACTTGGACAAAACCATTATTAAGCCCCTGAATGTTTTTACTTGATTCCCTTGAGTCCTTCTATTTCAATTTTATTTTTCGAGTTCTTTAATTTAAATTTTATTCTGCTCACCCCTTCCAATTTTGTTGTACTAACAATTTATTTCACATACTTAATGAAAGTATAATACACTTTCTATTAGAGACACATTATTCACTTTAAAAAATAGTGACCATAAGAGAAATGAGTTCAAATAGAAAAAAAAATAACAATATTTTTTTTCAATTTAACTAAAGTTACTCTCTTCTTATCTAATTTAAAATTAATTCATCACAAAATTCATGTCCTCCTTATCCCAAACCAATTTATTTATTTTAATCTCATATATCATAAGCAATCAATCAATAACGATCCCCATTTTCCAAAAAAAAAATCAATTACCATCCACAGGAAAATAATTGCATTCTGTTTTCAGTTTTCATTTTACTATAGTTTTAATTCGACGGCTCTTCTAACCACTATTACCACGAAGTCTATATCAATGTTAAAACGGAATAAGTACAAAAAAAAAATATCATGTGGTTGGACGTTTATTCAGTTAAAGGCTTACGATAATTTTTGTAACATTTAGAAATATGTAGATTTATTTTCTAATACTTTAATATTATATCAACAATTATTATCATTATTTTATAATAAAATTTTAATAAAATAATATTTTTCAATAATAAAAATATTTTACATGTGAATTACTATTAATATAACTATCAAGATACTTTTAAATATAATAAAAATTTATTTTATAAATTATTACTTTTTATTCTTAATAAAATATAAAATACATATTATTTTTATTAATTTTGAATTTATTTTAATTAATTGAATGCTATACTATTTAATAAATAATGTTCTTATTAAAAAATTATGTTATTTTAATATTATATTATATACTTTTAATAATATAACTAAATAAGATACTAAAATGCATGTAATATCAAATCACGGAATCTTAAATATCAGTAAAAATACAACAATCTTTTAAATGAGAAAAAGTCTTACTAAATAGTATGTACTTTTTCCTTTTAAGAATGACATTTATCTTCAAAAGTTCATGCGTTATATAGAATATGTTCATTTATGAGTGACTATCATGATATTGTTAAATATATTTTCAAATTTGAATTTCTAAAATATTTTTAAGGATAAGGTATAAATTAGAATCTCAACTTTAATGTGAGGTTTATATTTAATTTTAACATTTTTTTTTTTCAATTGGACTTTAATTTTTGAGAATTTGATTGTCACGATCCAAACCAGGAGTCATGATCGACGCTAGGAAACGAGAATTTTTTCGAATCCGAAACCCGTAGCAAGCCTTCAAAAAATAAAATAATGAAATAAATAATTAAAAAGTACGACAAAATTAAAAATTTTCAAATCAATATATAAAATAAATATTCCAAATCTTTTCATCAATGAATACATATTCGTACAGTTTCAAATACAAGTTTTCAGAGTGTACAATATCAAAACAATATAATACTCTTCTGATTCAATAACACAACTACTGCAGTTTTTAGAATATAAATCAGAGTTTAGAATATACATTTGCATAAAATAGCCGGGACTGAAGAATACCGGTAAGAAACTCTACAACTAAGGTCTGACGATATGGGATCTCCTGAAAAAAAATAATTGAGGGGGTCAGACCTCACTGAGTGAATTATTATACTATATATACATACAAATTAAACCATAACAATCAGACATTCTTATATATATACGTATATACACACATTTCACATGAATGTCAAACTCTGCCTTTATAAATATACTAAATGTAGAAAACGTTTGTTTTAATTCATGAAGGATCCATAGAACCCTAATAATAGCAACCCCAATCAACCCTATCATCACTCTAGCCATACAGGCTCACTTGATTCCAAATAGAACACTTATTCTAAACTGGACAACAGACAGGCCCTGAGACACTAAGTCAATCGAGCTCTAGCAGTCTGGCTGTCAGTGTGATTGGCCCCAAGACACTTGGTCAACCGAGCTTCAGCAATCACACTATCTATCACCTCACATCTCAATCAACCCAATAGATCATTCAATCCACTTATGGACCGTAGACTGGCCCCGAGACACTAAATCATCCGAGCTCCAGTAGTCTGACTGTCAGTGTGATTGGCCCCACAATCACACTATCTATCATATCATTAATCTTAGTCAAATCAATCTAATCAATTGTAATCACCCAATAATTAACTCTCATTCAACCCTATTCTTTCACACCGGTACATACACGACCCTAGTGTTGCCTACTAGGAAGCACGTTCTATTGATATCCTTCACTTAGAATAAATCATTTATTCTAAAAATAATTAATGTGGAATGATATTCATAATAATAAAATCAACCATATATATATACCAAAAATATAACTAAAATATAGTCAGTATATTTCGGGTATATATATGTCAAATAAAAGATGAAATAAACTAAAGATAAATCATTAATATAGTTAAAAACAATTTAAATGAGTAACAATAATATAACATGCATTTTCTTAAAAATATACTTAAATATACAAAAGATATGCCCTAAGTACACAAATCATTTAATAAAACATTTATGTATAAATGTTCATTTAAATATGTGTTTAGGTTTAACATATATTCACAATTAAACCCTAAGTATACCACTAATGTTTTAGGTTTCAATTAATAATAAAACATACATTTATTTGAGGAATATATCAAAAATATACCAAAAATAAATTTAAAAACAATTTAAGTGTAGGTTTATAATATAGCATGCAATTATCTAAGAATAAACCTAAAGTATACCGAAACTATTCCTAAAGTTTACTAATCATTTAATAAAATAATTGTGACTAAGTGTATGTTTTAAAACATGTGTATTTTGCTTAAATGTATTAAACCTAAACCTAATTGTTTAATGTGCATATATCAAACTAACATGCATAACTATATAATATGCATATATATAACAATACAACCCTAGATATACTAAAAATATTATAATTTAAATTACTTTAAAAAAAACATATAATGAAAATGAAAAATTCTAAATAATGCATTATATATGCAATGCATATATATACAGTATAATAACTCACATGTTAGCGCTCCACGAGACAAACTCGGCGGGCTTGATCCGTTAGGCCTCAGTCTCGGTGCAACTAAATAAACAAATGACAACATGAAATCAGAATAAATTAAACAAAAATTCTAAAGACTTGATCTATAATTTTAGACATAGAATTAGAATAGGGATTTGACCGAATATCACGTTTTACGAGAATTCTATCGAAAATTCAATAGAACCTCCCTTGTAAAATGGACATCTCTCTACTCAAAGAGTAGAGCCAGTCCTGCAAAGAAAACGCACTTCGGAATAACACCAAATTCACATCCACAATCCCTCGGTCGGACTCCAAACTACAATTCACTGAATAATTACAAAATACCAAAAATGCCCTTTTATAATAAAATACATTTTATAATTCCAAATTACATAATTAACCCTAAAACTTATTAAAAACCGATAAAAACTCATTTATTTAGAAAACTCGTATAATATACATATAATTTGAAAATAATTTACGAAAAATAGTTTTAATTAGTTAAAAATACTAAATAATTTGTAGAAATCATTTTTATACCCTAAATAACTATTAAAACAGATTTAATTACATTTTTAGCCAATTTAGTATAAAATTACCAAAATACCCCTATATATATATTTACTAAAATAAATCCAAAAGTTCACCAAAAATAATATAATTACTCAAAATTAATTTTCTCAACATATAATTAAATAATATCAATAAATATACTCAATTTACCAATTTATTTCAATTAAATACATAATTAACCCTATTTTTTAAAATTACATAAACTTAATAAATTCCAAATAAATATATAAAAATTCACAAAAATTACAAATAAATTTCTATAATTCATTTTAACACCTATAATTACCATAAAGCACAATTTCATAATTTAATTAATTAATTTTTGAAAATTAGAAAATAATAATAAAATAATCAAAAATACCCAAAAATTACAGCATGTAGATTGAGCTTTCAGGATCAAATTTTGTGAAGGGAGTTTTCATGAATCAATCAAATTAAAGCTCAAAAAAATTTGAAACCCTAAATGGCTGAAATGAAGAAATTAAAACCTAGGAAAATCTAGACCATTTTAAGTGAAAAAAAGCTTGGAATCATACTCACCAGAGCTCAAGAAGAAGATATAGACTGGTGGCATCAAATTTGGTGGCCGGAATCACATCGATTGGAGCTTGATCGATTTTCAGCTTCTTTGAGAAAAACCAGTCACAACTCGCCGGAAAAGGGAGCTTCAGACATCGGGAATGGCTAGCAAGGGAGGAGGAAGGTTGAGGGGCACAGTGACGGCAAGAAACAGAGGTCACAGTAGCCGGAAATGGTGGAAAACTGATCGGGAGGGAAGAAGATGAAGATAGTGGCAAAACTGTAAATAAAGCAAACTTCTGATTTTTGATGAATAATAATGTATATATGTCCACCTTATATTATAATATTATATATATTCCCACACACAAATAATACTCACCACACAAATATTTTAATATATTTAATAATTTATACACTTAAAATTAATTAATTAATATTAAAACTAAATAATAAAAATTAAGTTAATTAATTAAATCCTAATTAATTTAAATAAATACACATATATACATTTTATTTTAGCACTTAAAAATTATGTATGAGTTTATGCAAATTCGTAAAACTAGTCAAAATAATTAATATTAAATTATTTACGTGTCAATTTCCAGAAAAATACAATTTTCGGAAAAATTTTACATAAAGTACTTAAAATAATATAAAATAATTAAAATTAGCTTTAAACAAACAACAAACTCATAAAATATTATAAATATATACAAAAATTATTAACATTGCATATCCCAATGTAGTATAAAAATATTTAAAAACTCAAGATCTTATATTGATTATATTAGATCTTTCTTTGAAGAATTGTTACAATTAAATTCTAAAAATTAAAGAAAATTTTAACTTTAATGTTAATTGATAAAAATTAGTTCGAATAATAATGCAAATTGATGAAGTTATTTTCAAAATAAATATTTATGAAGTTTTCAAATTTTTAAGTTTATAGAAATATACTTTTAAATTTTTAAAAGGAATTACAAAACATTTTTTGTAGATCTAAAAAACTTAAAAATTTTAGAATCAAGTAATATACATTTAAGAAATCTTAAAAAGAATTAAAAAGTTTCTATACTCAAAATAGTTTTTTTTTGAAAAATTTAAATTTAAGGAAATTTTTAAAATTTTTTAATAAATTATTGAGTGTATAGAAAATTTTCAGTTATTTTTTTATTAAATCTATATGGTTTGACTATATAAAAAAAAATGTATACGGTTTGATTGTAAAACTTTTAATAATTTTTAGATCTACAAAAATTAATTTTAACTTTTATTTAAATTTTCAAAAAATATTTAAAAATGGTTTTTATAAACTTAAGAAATTTAAAAATTTTCATAAATGTATATTTTGAAAATAATTTCATTAATTCTCATTGTTCTTCAAACTAATTTTTATTAATTAGCGTTAAAGTTAAACTTTCTTTGATTTTTAGGACTTAATTGCAACAGTTTTTTTACGGATGGTTCAATACAATCCAATTTGCAAAGATTAAAGTTCAATTGGGACAAAAAAAAATTAAAGTCAAATATAAACTTTGGGTAAAATTGATGGTCCAATTTATACCTTATCCTTTTTTTAATTATGTTTACTGTTTAATGGTCTCTTCTTTTGGGTCTATACATGATACACAACCATCATATATATATATATATAATAAAAATATACAAACGAGTATGATAAATATGTGTAGAACTTCACCATTAGCACCACTATGCACTTATTCAAATTTTATATTTGAAACTAAGAGTGGTAATGATTTTATTTTGTTTAGTTACTTCTTATTCTATTAAGTTACATTAAGAAATTTATTTCATTTCAAAATAAATTTTAAATAAAATTTATTTACAAATGAATTTCAAATTCAAATTCATTTGAATCAAACACATTTCATCAATAAGAATAAATTTAGTATTAAATAATTTCAAAAAATTAAATAGTTAGAATTGGAAATAAATTTTACAAAGTTTTTATTCAAACAAAACACATTAAGTTAGATTTACAAATGATTTCCATAAAATTTTATAAAATTCATTTGAAACAAACACACTCATAAAGAATTAAAAAATAAACATGCTAAAATGAAAATTTTTTAAATTGACTTAAGCTATTATAACTACTAATCTGTAAATGTTAGAGCACCTCCAACCCAGTGGCATTTTAAGCAAAATTGGGATGTAATACTGCTCCAACCAAACAACATTCTTTACACTAATTAATTGGTATCCCCTTATAATACCCAATTATAAATAAACCTTCTAACTTTTGTTAAATGTGTAATTTACTCTCAATTAATACTATATTTATAATTTTTTTAAACAATTTAATTCAAATTTATTTTATGTTTATAATATCTTTAAATAATTTAGTCCAAATTACAATATATATTTTATTTATTGTTTAATTCACCTAAAATACTATATTTATTACACAAACAAAATAAAATATGTAATAAAAAATTATTTAATCAACTTAAAAATTAAACATAATACAACATGCATAATGTTCAACTCTAAACTTATACATTTTTAACAAACAATTCAATAATTCAATTAATTGGATCCATCAATATCATTAAAATATTGGCAAAAAACATTAGATGCAAAAGGTGGTGTTGTTATTGACTTCTTTTTTCATAAATTCTATTAGACTCAATTGCAGTATATGCAAGAAGTATTTGATCAATATAGAATTCACATATTGAAACAAAATTTTTCTTTTTTTTTTTGTTCTCTTGTGGCAAAACTTCTACTTTGAATTTTCATTTGGTTGCTATTTGTCCAATCTTGACCTCTTCAACATTTTCAAAATAAGTCTATTTTTTTTCTTTGAGGCCATTAATAATATGAGCGATGATGGACATAAAGGGCCGCTACATTCACAGTCTGTAGTGGGCTGTTACGTCCACAATACATAGCAAAGAATTAAAAATATTAAAGTTAAAGAACGAATATGTTAAATACGTATTTTGGTTAAGGGTAATTCAAGAAATTCAAATCCATATTGTATCTTTCTATCCTTGTTTTCTAATACTGACTTTGGCGAATTGACATGGAAATCCCTTGCCATTATGTTGTTGATGAAATTTGCGTTTCCTATAATCTTTAATGATACTTCTCTTCACACACACCATATTCCATCCGATTACCACCACTATCATCTGCAATTGTGTAATTCTATCAAAATGAATAGAAGGTTGGCAAGTAATTAGGTTTTTTTATTTTTTAGTGCTAATATTGTGTGTTCTTAATCGGATTGGTTATGTTTATGGCAGAGTGGAGGGCATTTCTAAATTGCTATGTTTAATTACAATAAAGTAAGTTTTTGTCTTAATCATCCTTGTTTAAATCCCTAATTCCTAAAACTTTATTTATTTCTATCGATAATACTCGTTATACACATAAAATCTCCTAAAACCTCAAGTGCAGAAATAAAGACAAGAAAAAATCTCAAAAAAATTGACATCATTGATATTTATCTTGTTGGCAAGGGAAAATAAAAGCATAATTAGGAAGCAAGAAAGTGCAATAATAATATAGTTTAACTATGTTTAGTGGATTTCATTTTTTATATATTTAGTGGATAGATATGAAGAAATGGTAATGATAAATAAATAAAACTTGAACCAAGTACTATTTGTATTATTATGTTGAAATGGTAATGATAAGTTAAATAAATAGCATTACTATGACTATTGTTGAAATTGTAAAACCTACAGGTGATTGTGCAATTTAATGTATAAAAAATAAATATTATTATTTTTGTCAAATGTAATGAAATTGGGATGGGGAAGAAGCATCATATCTATACTATATATAGATATAGTTATTTTGAGCAAGTATTATGAAGTGAGATGTGGTGTAATTAATATAAAGTAGGAAATCTTATTTTGTGATTTGGCTAAGCATCTCAGATTAGTCCCCCAACTAAAAATGACCTATATGTTTAATTCTTATTGGTAGGTGATTTGAAATCGCAATAATCAAATTTCAATAAAGTTTGTTTTTAGTATGATAATCTTAATAGGTGGAAAATAAGGCACACTTCCATTAAGGGTAATCATCCAATTAGAGAAAGAAATGTTAAGAGAGCTACCGGTAGTGTTCAAGTTAGACCTACAAAGGTGAAGAAGTGAAATTTTGTAAGTATTAATCACCTATTGTGTTGTGTCAATGAATTTAGAAAATATTATTGATTAGTTAGAATTAAATATTCAGAGATTGTTTAATTTTTTGCACATCTTATGGTTTCATGTTATAGAATCCAAATATAAGGTGTAGTATAAAGACATATAATCAGGTAGTCCAAACGTTGAACTAGTAATAAAAGCAATGGAATGTTAAAATTGGTTTCAGTGAAATGTTAAACATTCTGCATTTGAAGCTTGATGTAGGATTTTGCTATTGGATTAAAGAGAGGTTTGAACCCCAAAATTGTATGTTATTACTGCGTGAAAACCAAAGGTGCCTACGAATTATTGAAAATCACATTGGTTAGGTTTTAGGCATTCTAAATAATAGGACTGATAAGCTACCTCTGACGCAGTAATTTGAAATCTATATGGGGGTAAATGATAGGTAACTATTAAAGAAATAACTAGTTTTGTATTAAATTCTCAATTAAAATGGGAATTCCATTCCTTTGTCACTTTCTGTTGTTCATGCTTGGGGGTTTTCTATGTCTAACACAAAATATGGCACCTATTAAGGATGTCTGGCATACATTGTATACATATGACTATTACATAACATATCCATTAAAAACTAACTTTATGTCACAACATCAAATAGCTTACATTTTTCCTTATGTTATACACATATAATACGTTAACCGTAATACAAGATAACATTAATTTCCTAAGCATGTCATGTTCAAGAAAAATTGAAGATGACTTCTCGCTGACCCACTTAATACAATATAGTGTAACTTATGCAAATTTTTTTTCAAGACCGACTATAGTTCTTCTAATCTTGAAAAATAAAGTAAAAGATTAAGCCTACAACTCAACAAATGAATAATATAATATTCTATGAAAAATAACACATTCAAGCATATAGTATTTTCAATTATCAATATTTATTATGAATTTAGTATCTACATAGTCATTGTAGCATAATATTTTCTCTTGGACAGTAATGAAGTTTTAGCATGCACATAATTGTGATAGTATAACATTTTCTTATGGACAACAATATACCTATGATTTTAAAATTTTTTTATTCATACATGGATCTCTATACAAACCAGCCCTGCCATAATCTTGTTCCATATATATATATATTATACCTTTTTATAGCATATAAAGGGGATTTCATATCACACATAGCCCTGCCACATTCATAAGTAACACGGTCCTTACACTCATTCAACTATATTTCTTATATTTTCATATACATCAAGAGTACACCACACTTTCACTGCACTTTATTCAATCCATCATAAACTAAATATATCACATACAACTCCATTAAACAATTAATATCTCCATAATACAAAAGAACAATAATATACAAAAAAATATACCAATTTTTCAACATAGCATATTCAATAGTGCAACTTCAAAATTACACCAAAAATTTTACATTATAAATTTTAAAGCTATATTCTCTAGATTAGTATCATTATAAGTATAAATTATTTTATAACTAATTTTACATCCATTGGATATGTTTAGAAGAAGAAATATAACAAATAATCCACCATGGTTAAGCTGTCAATCAAAACTAAGCAATAAAGAGTATAGCCTAAGTTGGTTATCAAAACAGTAAAATTAAACTTCTTCTATTTCTATCAATTTTATAAATAACATCTCAAAGTTTTTATAGAATCAAATAACACTCCATTTAGAGTTATAAAATGCTAGATACAACTCAAATAAGTTTGCTATTTTCCACTAAACAGGACACTCGAATTCAGCAACCATCATTTATATGTATAATCTCATCTCAAGAACAAACAACCATCATCACAATAGTAAAAAATCAGCATCAATCAATTAGAACATACATATTTCCTGAACACACATATTTTCCTTAGCTAATTAGCTTAATAAAGACATTTATAAATTATTAATTTAAGTGTTATATTCACATAAAGCATTAGGTTATTCACTTACCTTTATTACTTCCTTGTCTTTGCTTGCATTTACTTGTGTGATAGCCTCTTTTCTAATTGGGTTAACAAAAGTAATCTTAGTTGCTTATACGTAATTTCATAACGTATCCACTTACAAAAATAGCCTATATTTACACACAATCGTTTCACCATATTTTGTAGTTTGCACCCACATTTCCCTTGCCTTTTCCAGTACCTAACATATGCAATTTTATTTATAATTCATCAATATAATATCCCTATATACTTTCCTAATCATACAACCCTTAAATGATGTGCAAAACATGTAATTTAACTTAATTAAACAAATAAACTCTATTAACTCTATAGGAGTTGTTTTCAGGTCTATGTTAGAAAAATTGCTACAACTTATAGAAAAAGAATTTTAACCTCAAATTTTAAGAAAGCTAAATCTATATGTCTAGTACTTTCAATAAAAGTTTCACTTCCATTAAATAACCATAAATAAAGTTATAGAGGTCACATTACTAGCAGCTCAATTATTCAGACATATTAAGCAATAAAAAGTTCAGGTTCATTACTCCACTACACATGTACAATCAGCTCTTGAACAAAACTACAAAGTTTTAGAGAACTTTTTCAAGTTTTTTTTAGAATCAAACCAAATGTAATTCAGAGTTTCCTAACTCATGATATATAAGAAATACCAAGACTAGTTTTAACTCATGAGCTCTGTAAACCTGGTTCACATAATAAAAAATGGCCACTTTCAAAACTGACTTTGAAAAATTACTAGGACTTATAGAAATTTAATTTTGAGCTAAAATTTTAATAATCTTAAATTTTTATGTCTAGAATATGCTGTAAAAATTTTACATCAATTGGACACTCATAGAAATTTATAGATATCTAATTACAAACAGCCTAAAGAAACTTATAGATTGAGCAGTAAAGTGTTCTCTTTTATTAGTCTAACTTACAGACTAAATCAATTTGAGCTCAATGAGACAACATTTTAGATAACTCTTTATAGTTTCTATATCATCAAATAACACTCAATTTGGAGCTTTATAGCTCAAGATATGATCGAATTATAGAGACTAATAAACCAAACTTTAATAATCCGAAATCTGCAACTTAAGAACACTAAATTAATTTAGCCAAAATAATAAATTACTTACCAATTCAATCACCAAAGGCTTCGAGGATGAAGATTACTACTAAAAAATGTTTTTGATCTTTAAATTTCACTGAAAAACTAGCCTACACTTAGAGAATCAACTAGCCCTTTTTGTTCTTTTTTTTTTGTTCCTTTTCCCTCTTTCTTTCTTTTCTAAGTGAAATAGCTTTTTTTTCTTATACATATATGGCTGCTCTTTAAAAGCCACATCCTAGGGAAGTTTCTAGGGCTTATTAGGATAGGTTTACATGTAAAATACCCTATTTAGCCCTTAATAAAATTCTAGAATTACTTATTAAGCCTCAAACTTCCAATTGTTCATTTTAGGACAACTTCTATTTCAATTGAGTCCATAACATCCTAAACTTTTTAATTCTCATTCTTCACTTCATTTCAACTTCATATCTCTTTTATTCTTATAATTTCACTCATATTTAGTGTCATAAAAAATTCTCACTCTTAAATCAAGTACAAATCTTGTCTTGATTCGATCCTCTAGTTTAACTATACATAACATTTGACTTACAATCTAGGGTATGGGTGTTACACAAAATTCAAGTTTTAGTCCAAAGGTGGTCCATATTGTTGTGAACATTGAGAGGGTTATGGATTATAATTGGGCTCAATTTGTGTTGGACTAGTTGGTTTTGGTTGCAAATAAGTTTAAGAATATTGTGAGAAACAAGGGGCAATCTTCTAGAATTGGTGGTTACATTGTGTTTTTCATGGTGAGTACTATATATCCATTTAAAAAACCATGATTTAGATATTAATTTAACAATCACAGTAACCCAATATATTGTTTTGGCATAATTTAAGTACTATTTAAATAAAGAGTGACATAAAGGCTATTGATAATTTTATTTTGTTTCTTTGTACGAGCAAACTTATTATGTACTTATATTATGTTAGAACATTGTCATTACTTTATGTTAGATTGTATGGTTTTTAATCTAAAGGACTATTTCCTCATTTACAATAGTGCGTTTTATCCCACAACAACAATTTTATGTATGTATGAACAATCGATTTCATTTTAGTCATTCTTCTTTTATTTTATGTTTTTCTTTGCCCCACAAGGAAGTAGACTGCGGGCTCATTAGTGAATTAAGGACCCTTAGTATTGGTTTGTTGGTATATTTCCTATATGTTATGGTTAGCATTGCAAGGGAGTTAGTTATGGTGAAATGTAAAATATTAATACTTAGTCATGCATGTGGTGAGTTAGTTGTTACTGTGTGTAATGATCATTGCATAGGAACACTAATGGTTTATTTCATTTGATTATCATTGGTTACTTTATATATAAGTTTCTTTATATATGCTTACTATTTTTTATGCTTGTTGCATGATGTCAAATGAATATACAATTACTTGTGGGGAATTGACAGTTATAATGGATAACAATCCTATCATATGTGTGTTCCATATCCATATGTTATTATAACCAAAAAGAATGTCAATGGCTCTTTATGTTATTTATACAAAATCCTCATAGTTGGATGTTTGCATGCTAACTAAGTTTGGATTGTGCATACATGCTAAGATGGTTGAACAGTTTGATGATACAATAGTCACACTATTTAACATGCAAGTATATTTTTTTTTTGTTAGTTAGTAGCAATTGATGTTGGAAGATAGGCATTTTATGGTAGTTGAATAGGAAAATTAATAAAGAAGATATATATACTTTTTAGTACCTGTCACACTGTTGTTTACCATTGTACTTTATTATTTGTGTTCATATCAATCTGCTCTTTATTAAATTAATTAG
This sequence comes from Mallotus nudiflorus, assembly GCA_947683625.1. NCBI lineage: Eukaryota > Viridiplantae > Streptophyta > Magnoliopsida > Malpighiales > Euphorbiaceae > Mallotus > Mallotus nudiflorus. Next base: position 4,204,041 of record CANTUR010000283.1, on the reverse strand, counting down.
TTAGAAATTGGAACCTTCACAACCTTGTTCACTTTCCTTTGACAAGAGTGCTTTATTTGCATATAAATGATTGCAATATTAGTATATAATATATATTGTCTACATTTTGCATAATGTGTTGTAGCTGTTATACTTAGACCATATTAATACAGTATATTTGGTGCACTGGGTTGTGAGCCTAAGGTTGATTGCATGGAATTATAAAGAAATGCATAAGGCAATTGGATTGGACCGTGATGGTAAAGGCAACCATAGACATGTTGAGATAAGTATAAAATGAGCATAACATAGTTGGGTTACAAGTATATGTATGTAACTTTTCAAGAAACTAGAAAATAGTGTAAGTTACAATTTATTATTATTTATATTAAATATACATAACATCAATACATATACGATTTAGTATGCCTAAATGGTGATATGATTCTAGTTGATATATTATATGATACATGTATGAAGTTTGAAACTATAGTCGTTTAAATTAGGACAATCATTGGGTTTTACTTTAATGTGACATGGAAGCTAATTATAAGTTTTCTTAGACCTAAAATATAGGAAACTTTATTAGTTGGAAATAACATGTGCAAGTTAGGAGGCAAGATGTTTATAGAGATTCAATAAGTTACTATCGCAGGTAACCAACGATTGTTTGATGTAAGTATGAATCGTTTCTTATTTGATTCATTGTGACTTAATTTCTTATTTGTATTTTAACCCTAATTTCCTTAGATGGGCATGATAAGCAATAAGGTTAATTAAAACGAAGATTCCTATGGTGTGCCATCAAGTGATGCGGAGATGAAAAATAAATTTAGTGTGAAATAATTAGTTATTATTTTCTTTATGTTATACATATTTTAACTATTTATGGATGACTATGGTTTTTTAAGGAATAAATTTTTTTTTATAGCTGACACCGAGCATTCTATAGGAATTGTAGAAGATGAGGTTAAATATTAAGTGAATGCAGTTGGTGATCAATTAGAGATTTCTGAAAGTTATATGATTTAAATAATGTTACTATAACCTTGTTATTTGACTTCAAATTTCCATGAGTACAAATAAATTTGCAACAATGGCATGTGCTGGAAGTTGGTATGAGGTGATTTTTTTGATATTATTATGACGTATCTTCTTAAGTTGAAAGATTGCACGTTGACTTGAAAATCATGTTATATGTTGGAAAAGAAGAATATGATGTTGTCCTTACTATTGTTAGGCCATTTTCTAACTTAAAATTAAACTATGTGACAAATGTTACTTTTATTAACATGAGGAGGTGTGTGATATTGTTGATAGTAACCTATTTTTGAGGTGCACATGTAATTATGAAAGAAAACCTTCTCATAACCAAAAAAAAAAATAATAGGGATACGCCACCAGTCAATGTCAAAAAAATAAAATAAGAATTAACTTAAAAATTGGAATTACATTAAGGTCTCATGCTGACTTAATATTATCGTGTTGAGATTAACAAAAACAAAAAGGAATTTATGAAGTTCTGCATTTGCATTGTTACATTTTGAAAACTTATTTTTTTTGTTATTTGAATGTTTCTTAAGAATTTTCTTGTGAGTTTGGTATTGTCACGACCCAAAACAGGGGTCATGACCGACGTTAGGGAATGAAAATTCTTTCGAATCTGGAACCCGTAGCAAGCCTAAAAATAAAATAAAACATGCAATGGTAATAATAACAACACAATTAAGTAAAATATTATGCAGCAGAATAAAATCATAAATATCAAAATAATATTTCCACCAAATGAAATTAAATCAAATCCTCATCTCATATATAAATAAACTCTTTTAATACAAATCCAGTTCAAATATTTAAAGTACATATCTTATATAAATATAATACAATAATCTCACAGTCGACCATAACTACTGTAGTGTCTAGATCATAAAAAAAATATAACTCAGGTAAGCAGTTTACATAATAAAGCCGGGGCGGAAGAAATCCGGCGTACATGCCTGCTACTGAGGTCTGAAGACGATGACTCTCCTGAAAAATAGTCGATGGAGGGGAGTCAGACCTCACTGAGTGAATCACTATAATATATATACATGCATACTAATGACAATGCACACAATCAATAATATATATAATAAGCATATATACAAGCAAATACACACAGATGCAATAAAAATCATTTTTATATATTTTGTTTGAAAACCACTGGTTATGAAGGATCAAATAGAACCCTAGAAAATCGCAACCTCAAAACAGTGTTAGACAACACTCTAGCCACACAGGTTCACTTATTCCAAAATATTCACTTATTCCATTTAGACAGTAGACTGGCCCTGAGACGTTAAGTCAACCGAGCTCCAGCTGTCTGACTGTCAGTGTGATTGGCCCGAGACACTTGGTCAACGGAGCTCCAGCAATCACACTCAATAATCATATCACATATCAATCAAATCAATCCAATCATGATCCATAAATAGGTTAGTAATATAGCCTAAATGCTATCAGCGTACCGATACGTACTCGGTCCTAGTGCTGCCCACTAGGTAGCACGTTCTATTGATATCCTTCATTGAAATATAAAACATACATTCATAAAAATAAATGATGCATGAATTTAAATATAATAGCAATAATAACCATATATATACTAAAAATATACCAAAAGTAAACCAAGTATATTTCAAGTATATATACGTCAAATAAATCCAATTAAATTACAAAATAAACTAGAAATATACTTAAAAACATTTTAAACATAATTCATTAATAAAACATGCATATAGTTTAAAATATACCAAAAATAAATCAAAAGTAAACTAAAAGTAAACTTAAGTACTAATTAAATCATTATGCATTTTTAGTCAAATAAAACATAGATTTCTAAATCATGCACCCTAGAGCATATATATATAGAATAGTAACTCACAATTATTGCGCTCCTCGAGATGGGTCCGATGGGCTTAGTCCACTAGGCCTTGGTCTCGGCATAACTAAACAAACAGATAATGACAGGAATCAAAACAAATCTAATGGAAACTCCTAAAAACTCGATCTAAATTACTAGACACAGAATTAAATCAAAATCCGACCGGACATCACGTTTTACGAGAATTCTACTGAAAATCCAGCAGAACCTTCCCTGTAAAATGGACATCTCTCTACTCAAAGAGTAGAGTCAGCCCTGCAAAGAAACACACTTCGAAAATAAACACAAAACACAGCCACAATCACTCGGTCGGACTCCAAACTACAAATCACCGACTGAGGTCCACAATTCACAAAGTATTTACAAAAATATCGAAAATACCCTTGTATCATAGAAATACATTTTAGAAGTAGAATTTACATAATTAACCCTAAAACACAGTAAAAACAGATAAAAACTCATTTTATTAGAAAAATCGTATATTATATATACAATTGAAAATAATTTACGAAAAATAGTTTTAATTAGTTAAAAATACAAAATAATTTGTCGAAATCATTTTTATACCTTAAATAACTATTAAAACCAATTTAATTACATTTTTAGCCAATTTAGGGTAAAATTACCAAAATACCCCTATATATAAATATACTAAAATTAATCCAAAAATTCACAAAAAATAATATAATTGCTAAAAATTAATTTTCTCAACATATATAACAATAATATCAATAAATAAACTCAATTAACTAATAAATTTCCATTAAACACACAATTAACCCTATTTTTCCAAAATTACATAAACTAAATAAATTCAAAATAAATACATAAAAATTCACAAAAATTCCAAATAAATTTCTATAATTCATTTCAACACCTATATTTACCATAAAACACAATTTCATAATTTAATTAATTAATTTTCGAAAATTAGAAAATAATAATAAAATATTCAAAAATACCCAAAAATCAAAATAGTTTCCAAAAATTCTACAAAAATTCACACATGAAGATTAAGCTAAGGGAAGCAACATTTGTGAAGAAATTTTTCATGAATCAATCAATTGGATTTCAAAAAAAATTGAAAACCCTAATAGGCCGAAATTGCAAAATCGAAACCTAGGCAGATCTAGACCATTTTAAGTGAAACAAAGCTTGGAATCACATTCACCAGAGCTCAAGGAGAAGATAGAGACTAGCGGTGTCAAAAATGGTGGCCGGAATCACATCGATCGATGTGAGCTTCAACTTTCAACTTTCTGGTAAAAAATGAGCTTCCCGATGCCGAAAACAGCTGCAACAGGTGGTGAGGAAGGCTGAGGAAGAAGGTGGCACACCGGGAGGCACACCAATGACAAGAGAACGACGTGACAGACGGTGGTTGAGGGTCGGGACAACCGGAGAAGATGGAGGAGGAACGGTGGCACAAAACGTAAATAAACCAAACTTTTAATTTTTGTATATATATATATATATATATATATATATATATATATATATATATATATATATATATATATATATATATATATATATTAATATCAATAACTTTTAATAATTTATATTAAAATATATTAATATAATATTTAGAAAAATCACACACCACATGTTTAAAATACACAATATATATATACACACACACATGCTAATTAAATAATAACTATATAATCTAGTATAATTTAATGGAAATAAACCCTAATTTAATTTAAATATGTATACATGCATGTATATGTATGTATTTCAATATGACCCTTAAAAATCATGCATGAACTCATGTAATTTCGTAAATTAATTTAAATTAATTAATATTAATTTATTTATGTGTCAATTTTCCCGAAAATAAAATTTTCGAAAAAATTTTACGTAAAATACTTAAAATAATATAAAAAAATTAAAATTAACTTTAATTAAATAACAAACTCATAAAATATCAATACTATATACAAAAATTATTAACACTGCATATCCTGATGCAGTATTAAAATATTTAAAAACACGGGATATTACAGGTATACGTGATTTATTTAAATAAAATGTATTGACCAGCCGATGTTTCAGCCATGATGGTCCTCATCCTCATTGTCGTGATGAAATATAGTTAGTGTTACCTAATAGGGAGATGGAGAATCTTGGAAATATGGGTAAGCATGTTGTTGGGTCATCTTCTTCTACAAAGCTATCGGTTGGTGTGGCTTTAGTTGAGGATGACCTGTGTATAACCAACATTTATTTTATATACATTTGATAATTTGAAATTAAAAAAAAGGACAAATTATTATAGAACAAAAGCCCTTTGTAATGTGACATAGATCACTAAATTGAATAAAATTATACAAAATGGAGGAAAAATTTACAATATCACAATTTTTGAAATTTGTAGTAAAAGATCAACCAAAAAAAATGTTAGGAGTTTGGACATTGGTGCTTCAAATGTTATTCAACCATGAATTATTTGGAAAAAATATGGAGATGATATTAACCGTCAGTTTCTGAAATGGATTTAGGAAGCACGTAGAGTACTAGAGAGATCATTTTGTTAAAGACTAGCATTGGTTTACATTAGGTTTAATATTTGCATCAAATATGTTAGTTCAAAACATATTCATGTTATACTATGTTGAACATCAAAGCCCAATTTTTTTATTTCTTATAAGCTCGCTTTTTAATGGCTTTATGGTTTGTAGACTATCTAGTTTTGTGTAAAGTTAGGCAACAGTCTATATATTTTTGCACATCTTATTGTCTATTAGTATTTATAAGCAGAGTATTTTTGCATGGGGTTGCACAAAATGTTTATTATACATCATCAGAAAATGATGTTTGGTGCAAGTAAACATAAAGTAGTCACAATCATTATTTTTTTCATTAAGTATTATTACATTACTTGTTATAAGCTGCTCTTCATATTGAAAATGTTTTTGTTCATATATTGCTAATGAGGAAGGCATTATAGTTTTTAAAATGAGCAATTTCTTTTAAAAGTTGGTTTCAATTGTCAACTTTTTTAAGGTCTGATATATGTTTTACATTTAGTTTCTTCAATATTTGTTCTATATATAATTGATAATATATGCACACAACTTGTAAATGAACTTGCAAAATTCCTTCCTGTTGTTATTTCTTAGAGTGCTCTGGGTAGAAGGGTTATCATTCTTCCATTAAAACTCACTGTACTATAACTAAAAATAATTTCTTACAATTTGTCAATTTTTTTTATCCATTTTTTATGTACTTATAAATAAGAAATCAAAATCTTTTGCACATGTTTTTAGCTATTGTATCTTATTCTTTCAAGCTTTTCTTTCTAAGTGTGCAACTATGCATTTTTGTTTTTATAAAGTATACACAAGATGCACTCAAAATGAGTGTACTTGTTTTTTAATACTTGCCTTAATCGTACTACCTTTATTTTTTTATACACCAAAGCTTTGGGTGTCTTCACATATTTCAAAATAACATCCTTTGTTTATCTTTTTTCCATGAAATGGGTGATTCTTTATTCCTCTTTATTGGTGGGCTCTTTGACATACCAACTGTTAGCATAAATGTGCTCTAGTTTCATTCTAGTTATGTCTACAATATAATATTCATTTAAATAAAGTGTTTGTTTATTTGTGTATTTACCTTTTAGTATTATTTTAAATAAATTGTTTATCAATTATGAGTTACAAACTTATTTAGTACATATGCTATAAAATGTTCATAGTTGTATGATTAATATTTAGGTAATATTAATTAGATTATCACCTCTGTCTATTTTCCTTGATTAGTATGTGATACTAATAGTGGGAGGTAGTAAGTCTCATGCTACTTGATATGAGATATCAAAATAGACATGCAGATACTTATATGATGGGTGGATTGAACAGTGACGCTAGATATGTGATCATATGGATATTCACTTATAGTCAACGATCACAATCTAGGTCATAATGGTGCATATAATCCTTTGACCTGAGGTGACACAGTCATCCATATTTGAGTGGTTAGAGTTTGTTACTACTTACATATTTATGTTATTTACACATGCTTATATGGCGTGTGATGGCTCTAGTTAGTTAAATGTAAGGATGAGTGTTCGACCAAGATGGGATTCATTACTTGGAGTGAATCGGGATAAAATCATATGCTATCTAAGTCTTTTCTTAATGAAAGAGTTCCTAGCCAGGACAAACATAACAGTATGAAAGAGTTTCAGTATTAGAAAGAGTTTTTAGTATTTCTTGTATTTTATCAAGAGATAAAACTTGAGATGAGATAATATCATATAGCTATTAGAGTTTGACTTATCCTTAACTCTAGGCTATATTGGAATCTTTTAATGAAGGGATTTTAATGCACGGTTATGTAATATCCCGTATTTTTAAACATTTTTACACTATACCGGGATATGCAGTGTTAATAATTTTTGTATATATATATTATGATATTTTACGAGTTGATACGTGTTTAAAACCTATTTTAATTAGTGTCTTATTTACAGTGCTTTACGTAAAATTTTCCCGGGACTTGCATTTTCGGGGAAATTTTCACATAAATAATTTATTATTAATTATTTTAAATATATTTTTGGACTTGCATGAACTCATACATATTTTTAAATTACTAAATAAAGCCTATGTGTGTAACTATTTATTTAATTAGGGTTTAATATATTACCCTAATATTTTATTAATTAATTATTTGTTTTATTGTTATTTAGTTATTTTTAATTAATATTAAATTTTAAAATATTAAGTGTGTGGTGTATATTTAATGTGTGTAATTTAATATTATTTTAATATATAGTATAAAGTATATATATATACATATTATAAGTTAAAAACCAAAACTTTTGAAAAATTACCATTTTGCCCCCGTGTGCATCTTCTTCCCCGATCACCTTCCCCATCGCCGTCCGCCGTCTGTCACGCCGTTCCCTTGCCGTTGGTGTGCCGTCCGGTGTGCCACCAACTTCCCCAGCCTCTTTCGCCGCCTGTAGCAGCTGATTTTGGCGCCTGGAAGCCATTTTTTATCGGAGAAGTCGAAAGTCGAACCACCGTCGATCACGACGATTCCGGCCACCATTTTTGACACCGCCAATCTCTTTCTTCTCCTTGAGCTCCGGTGAGTGTGATTCTAGCTTTGGTTTGAGCTGAATTGGTCTTGATTTGCTTAGGTTTCGAATTTTCAATTTCGGCCTATTAGGGTTTTTGATTTTTTTGAGCTTTGAATTGATTGATTCATGAAAAATCCCTTCACAAATGTTGATCCTAGTAGCTTAATATTCATGTGTGAATTTTTTTGGAATTTTTGGAGATTATTTGGATTTTTGGGTATTTTTGAATATTTTAATATTATTTTCTAATTTTCGGAAATTAATGAAATAAATTATGAAATTGTGTTTTATGGTAATTATAGGTGTTGAAATTAATTATAGGAATTTATTTGGAATTTTTATGAATTTCTATGTATTTATTTTGAATTATTTAAGTTTATGTAATTTTGGGAAATTAGGGTTAATGGTGTTTTTAATTGAAATTAATTGGTTAATTGAGTTTAATTATTGATATTATTTATAAATATGTTGAGAAAATTAATTTTGGGTAATTATATAATTTTTGGTGAATTTTTGAAGTAATTTTTGTATATTTATATATATAGGGGTATTTTGATAATTTTACCCTAAATTGGCTAAAAATGTAATTTAATTAAGGTATAAAAATGATTTCTACAAATTATTTAGTATTTTTAACTAATTAAAACTATTTTTCGTGAATTATTTTCAATTATATATATAATATACGGTTTTTCTAATAAAATGAGTTTTTATCGGTTTTTAATGTGTTTAAAGGTTAATTATGTAATTTTACCTATAAAATGTATTTCTGTGATATAAGGGTATTTTTGATATTTCTAAAATTTTTCTGTGATTATGGACCCCGGTCGGTAGACTGTAGTTTGGAGTCCGACCGAGGGATTTTGGTTGTATGTTGAGCTTGTTTTTCGAAGTGTGTTTCTTTGCAGGGTCGGCTCTACTCTTTGAGTAGAGAGATGTCCATTTTACGAGGGAGGTTCTGTCGAATTTTTGGTAGAATTCTCGTAAAGCGTGATGTCCGATCGAACCCTAATCTCAATTCTGTGTTTAATACTCTAGATCGAATTCTAGGATTTTCTGTTAGGTTTATTCTAATGTTGGTTGTTTATTGTTTGTTTAGTTGTGCCGAGACCGAGGCCTAGTGGACCAGGCCCGTCGGACCCATCTCGAGGAGCGCATTAGTGTGAGTTGCTATTTTATATATATATGCTTAGGGTGCATGATTTTAGAAATATATGTTATAATTTGATTAAAATGCATAAATAATGTGATTTATATTTAAGTATATCCTTAGTTTATTTTTGGTTTACTTTTGGTATATATTAAATTATATGCATGTTTTATTAATAAATTATATTTAAAATTTTTTTAAATATATTTCTAGCTTAATTTATAATTTGATTGGATTTATTTGACGTATATATACTCGAAATATACCTGGTTTACTTTTGGTATATTTCCAGTATATATATGGATTATGTTACTATTTATTTCAAATTCATGCATCATTTATTTGTGAATGAATGTTTTATATTTATTAATGAAGGATATCAATAGAACGTGCTACCTAGTGGGTAGCACTAGGACCGAGTACGTACCGGTACGCTTATAGCAAATAGGCTATACTACTAACTATTTGTGGGTATTGATTGAATGTGATTATTTGATGTGTGAGATATGGTTTAGAGGTGTGATTGCTGGAGCTCGGTTGACCAAGTGTCTCGGGGCCAATCACACTGGCAGTCAGACTATTGGAGCTCGGTTGACTTAGTGTCTCGGGGCCAGTCTACTGTCTAAATGGATTAAGTGGATATATTTGGATTAAGTGAGCCTGTGTGGCTAGAGTGTTGTCTAACATTGTTTGAGGTTTCGATATTATAGGATTCTATTTGATCCTTCATAAACTGTGATTTTTAATAAAAATATATAAAATGATTTTACTGCATCTGTGTGAATTTGCCTGTATATATACATATTATATATATAATATTGATTGTATGCATTGTCATTTAGTATGCATGTATATATATTATAGTAATTCACTCAGTGAGGTCTGACTCCCCTCCGTTGACTATTTTTCAGGAGAGTCATCATCTTCAGACCTCAGTAGCAGGCCTGTACGCCGGATTTCTTCCGCCCCGGCTTCTTTGTGTAAACTGCTTACTTGAGTCTTATCTTTTTTTATAATCTAGACACTGCAGTAGTTGTAAAGTAATTGTGGGATTTTATGTATTTTATTTATGTGAGATATTGTATTATACTTAAACTGGATTTATATTAAAATATTTATTTATGGGAGATGGATATTATTTTGGATATTTATGATTTTTATTTCCGCTGCATTATATATTGTTATTATTATCGCATGTTTATTTTATTTTTAGGCTTGCTACGAGTTCCGGATTCGAAAGAATTCCCGTTCCCTAGCGCCGGTCATGGCCCCTGTTTTGGGTCGCGACAGGTTATTAGACTAATGGTTTATGTGAATTAACAAATATACATTTCTAATTGGGTAGTTATGATATCAATGCTAAGGGTCACTCATAACTTATGAGAACTAAATGTGAATAATTTAGACTTGAAAAGAGTTTCAAATAATATCAAGTGTTGATATTATCTTCTCACTGCCAATTGGACATGGACCTAGTATGTTACACCTCAAAGGTTTTACCAAATCTCTATTTGTTAATCTAATTATTGATTAAAGAGTTTAATCAATTAATTAAGATTAATGAAATTCAATTTTTGCTTAAAGTAATGATTCTAGCATATCATGAAATCTAATTTGAATGAAAGGTTTAATTATTAATTTACACTTAATTAATATGAGATATTAATTGAGATATTAAATTAATAATGGATATGTGTTTTTTCTTATTTACTTAGATTAATGGCCTAAGTGTTATGTACCTAGGCCCAAAAGAGTTTTGAACTAAAAATTAAACTAAGTAATAGATAAAGCTTATTTACCTTATATAAGTCCACTTGTTTGATGAAATGGGCTTTGGGTCAAGAGTTGGCCCAATGCTTTAGCCTAAATCCATTTAGTGATATATTTCATTTTATTAAATCAAATATTGATTAAGATATTAATTGACATGTGTAAGTCCTAGGTGATGTAGAGAATTATAAGAGTTGTAATCTCTACATCCTCCAAGTTTGGACTTTAGTGACTTATTAATTTGTTAATTAATCATGACAAGTGACATATGGGTGATGTCATTAATCTCTACTTTAATCTTTAGCCAGGTATATCTAAAAGCAAAAAGTAGATATTAATTGATGGTTGGTGAAGATAAAAGTGTAAAGATATAAAAAAATAAAAATGATATATATAAAACCTAGAGCTCTTATAAGGATTTAGTAGTGGAAGCTTAAAAGGTTAATACAGAGAGGGCTCGTACTACTACTTGATCAAGACAAGAAGGAGATTTGTTGAAGCTTAGTGTTTCAAGCTAGAGGTCTCACAATTTGGAGACTTGATGAGTTGAATCAAAGGAGTTAACGATTTTAGTAAATTAATTGTGGTCTATACCAACCTTAAGAATTATTAAGTTTTTTTGAAACTTAAAATTCCTAGGTTGTTAATTTCTTTTATTTATAATGGTTTGTGTATTAGTTATGTTTTAATTGCAAATTGGATCATAGGGATTGAAATTCTTGATGAGATTAAGGGTTATGATAAATAAATTGTTGAAATTTGCCCTACTTAGCATTTAATGTCTAAGTAGTATAATCGATTCTTAACACCACCAACATGTAGAATAAATTATTTTCACTACATCTCCTTTATTTACTTTGAATGAACAGTTTATTGAGTGCTTATGTCCACACACACACACATTACTATATATTTTATTTGATTTTACTGTCTTTAATAGATTATCTTGTACATTTGTTTTTTTTATACATATAAAGCAAATTATATAAATATGGTAATTAAATGTAAATGTTAATAAACATTGGAATTTGTTTGGCCTACATGTTCAATATATTTAACTTTTGCTTATGCATATTGTTATCACTTGATCAAGTATACTTAAATAAACTCATTGCATTGTATTCTTTCAAACATCATTACTGATTAAAGATTGTGAATCATCATTGTTGATGCACTAAAATAAGGGCTTTATAAAGAATTAGGTTGATCAATTGATTGACTTTATATACTTTACTAGGACTGATTTTCAAACTATGCATTTGGTATTTTCGTACATGAAATACAAATGTTTGAATCCATTAGTCATATATACTATTACTTTAGTTATAATCCTTACATAATTGTTTTGAAAATTCTTATGTAAGTGTAAGCATAAGCTGTCGAAGTAAATTTTTTTAAACATTTATCTTAGCATAGAATATACGTTAATATTTTGCTTTGTACTACATAATTTGGAAAATCGTCTTATTGAATTTGAAATTTCCTAATAATTATGTTATTAGGTATTTCTACCTATGTTATATGAACATCATTGATTTGAGTATAGCTTTGACATAATTCACAAGCAAATTATTGTTATTGATTCTGCACAAAAATTGAACAAGTTGCCATATCGTGTTTAAAAAAGGTTGTATGTGCTTAATTAATATTTACTCTTTCATTGTATTTTGTTTGTATATAGCTATTACATGAAACTTGCAATATATGCAACCTCGGTCCTTATCCTGTTTTATTTTTTTAACCGACATATGAAGGTTTTGCATGTTATGTAGTTTTTTTTTAAAAACCCAACTAATGTTTGATAGCTTTAGTTGCAAGCGTTAATAACATTAAATTAGTTATTAATAGTTGCACTAATATGAAAAATATATAGTGGACAAATTGTAGTTGTGAATTCCATGTTACATAAGATTGTTCCTTAGTAGGAACTCCATTTGAGTGTTTAGCCTATTGTCGACTTTGAAATACATCAACAGAATGATATATAAATGCATGCACCCTTTTTATATATTTGCTTGTTTGTATAATGTTTATTTCACTTAACATAATAGGCGTGTTAATTTTTGTTGTACTTCTTGTTGGTGCAGTTTTAGTTATGGTATTAGATTGTTGGTTGGTATTGAATTCTAGAATGGAAAATGGTTGTCACCCTTACCAAACACTGTATGTTCTATCAATGCTTCATTATAATGTGTGTGTGTGTATATATATATATATAATGCATTGTGGTTATGTAGAGCATGTGTTTCCTTCACCAATATATACATTACTAAATTAAGATTGAATTTTAGTTAATTCATTTCAATCTCGATGAAGCTTTTCGTTCATTTTCTATCAATTTCTACTGCATTATCAATTCCTTTTGTTCCTATAATAATTATGCTTACTTATATTTCATATTTAGGAACATACAAGCATTTGTAGCGACCTTGCATGAGCATTTGGTGTTGATGCTGTTTAATCATTCGAATAACATTGCAAAAGCACATGTGTCTTCATTATTTATAGAACGATAAATAAGTTAGCAAAGTATTATTTTGTTTACAATTGAACATGTATAATGCTATAGCCAAAGTGTATGACAATATTATGTTGGTTTTTTGTATCTTACTTTGCACATAAGTTCAATAACATGTTAGTTTTCATATTATGCACAGTCTAAGCACATCGCATGAAAATTATTGCTGTAAATTAACATGTGCAATTATTAAAACCATGTAATTGACATTGTAAAGTCTGTCTATTTTAGTTGATGCAACGTGATACATTACCCCATTTTATAACAACCTTCTTGATATACTGCACTACATCCAATTTATAATATAATAATTATGTTAACATTATCTTTTAATACACTTTTGTAAGATAAGACAGTGTTGCCATCTCTATATCAATAATGCACCTATTGCACTTTATGAACTGGGAAAAATACAGTTCTAGTATTTTTTATTTTTGCAACTAATGATTGAATGTCTCTTGGCTGCCTAACATTTTAAAGTTTATGTCAAATCCAAAAAATAGATTTGGCACCAACCTTAGAAATTTGACTCTTAAGCCATACAATAGAGCATTAACATATGTTTCAAATACGATTTTAGCCAAAATAGAAGATCTAGTGCATTTGGAATTAATTTATTGCACCATAATTATTGCATATGTAGCAAGATTATATTTTCTTTTATGTGCTCTAAAAAGCAAACAAACCCTATCATTGAATTATACTTTGTAGATGCAGAAGTATATTCCCATCATTGTTGTTGTAATGACATTACTTCTTTTAAATTTCTTTAGCTCTTGCAATTTCTTCCTATAAACAAACATGTTGATATCTATATGGTTATCCATGTATAGGACTTGTAAAACTGATTTATATTGCATAGCCTAATAAAATTTTTTGGACCTATGTTTTCCATCAATAAAGGTAAAAATTAATAATATAGTTGAAGTAATTAATGAATAACATATGTAAGTTCAGTAAAGGGTAAGAAACACGAATCTCAAATAATTTTAAACCAAGCTAATGTGTACTCATACAAGCATGTAGTTGCACAGTTCCTTTAGTGATAAGCTTTTATGTATCTTTGCTTTTTTTTTTGGTAATGCCCTTTTTGGTGGTCTGATTGTGGTCAATTTGAAACTTTATGTGTTTAGTCAACATATACCGTTTAAGCTAATATCACTATATTATGGAAGTAATTATTATAAATTATTTAATTGATCCATATTTTTTTAAAACTAATTTAGATGGAATTTGCCATCAGAAAGTGCTTTCTTCTTTTGTATTGAGTGCCGAACATATATATACATCATTCAACAATTAATGAGATAACCAAACACCATTACTAAAGTATGTAATAATAATGGTTGTGTATGAATGCTTGCAAGTGTACTGCAACATTTACTTATTAGGCCAACAAATTATGGGTTATATTATTAAATGTGAACACTGCATAGGATATTTTAAGGGGCTTAGTTATATCAATTGGCCTATAATATTATATGACGTAATTATGTACTAACTTAACTACTAAACCATATGTCATCACTGAATTATGTTCTAAACTCAATTGTTTGTTTCCACAACATCGCCAAGAGAAAAAATTTAAAACCTTTTCAAGCTATTTCTAATCTTACACCTAAGCATTGATAAATGCAAAATTGCACAGTAGTAGAAAAGTTTTTATACAATTATGTTGTTGACCTAAAATTATGTATGTTTCAATCTTACCTTATATGAAGAATATCTTCCTCGAAATATTACACTGTGACTGGTGGTGATTAAAGGGAGTGGGTGTAGACGACGGGGTTTAGCGCTAGTCCAAGATTTTTGCAACCGGGTCACTGTTTGAGCTCAGGGCTCTAGAGAACACACTAACCATTGTCACAAAGACATGGCGTGGAGATGAGAAGTCGCCAACCACAATAATAACTGGGACATATTGAAAAGGTGGTACTCGATTCCCTAAAAGAAAGCTAGCACCACAACTAGGAGATTCTGGATACAGAATACCAACTTCTTTCAGTTTTGTGTCCATTTAGAATTACTTTATGAAATACTATCTTATCCTCTGTTTACATGCAATTTCATATAAACCCAAAACATTAAACTCCAAGGCAAACTAGTCATGAAATATACAAGTAAATAATATATTCAATAAATCACATAATCCTTAAGTTAGTCTAATATATATGGAATTTACATAAATGAGCTAAAGTCTACATGTTTTAATTTATAAGTAAACCTAAAGACTTAATTCCTTTTGATTTTAATTAAATGAACATAGGTCTACTAATTTTAATTCTAAATATGAGCCTAAATCTACAAATTATGGAATATTTAGATTAATGGGCCTAAGTCTACATGTTATGAAGGTATTTAAATTAGTGAGCTTAATTCTACAAATTATGAAAGAAGGCTTTAATTAAGTGAACTAAGTCTAAATTAATTAAATTAAGTGGGCCTATGTCTAATTAACTAAATCAGCCTAAAGGTATTTCTAACTTAAAATATAATTAATTATGGACCTAAAAATATATTTTAATTAATTAAACCTAATTAATTATTAAATGATATGGGCTAAAATAAACAAATCAAAATTTAAAATGGGCTTAAGGCCCAAAACACACAAAACTAATAAATAATCTCAAAAACAAATAAAAAACATAAAAAACAATTAAATAAGATCAAATAAATAAAAAAAATAAAAACAATTAAATAAGATCAAATAAATAACTAAATTAATCCTTACTAAAATCCTAATTTTTATTAACATGCAATTTAAATTAATTTACTTCCTCCATTAATTTTAAATGATTACCAAATTGAAACCTAATTTTACTAACTAATTTAATAAAAAAATCATGCAACCACATACATAATTTTATTACTATTCTCACTATTGGGGCTATTACATTAATTCATAAAATAATTAATAAAAAATAAAGAATAAAATAAAAATAGAGACAATAAAAATAAAAAAATAAAAAATAAAACCCTAGAAACTAAGTCTTTATAGGGCTTTATCCATAGTTTTCTATGGATTTCTAATAAAATTCATCTTCCTCATATGATCACCATGTGTTTTCCTCCACAATCACCATAAAAAATAATAATAATTAATGAATAATTATGATAAAATAAATAGAATAATAAATAAACAAATAAATAAGTAAATAAAAGAAGAAGAAGAATATGATATGCTTATGGATGATTAGGGTGCTCCTCAGATTTGTGATTCACCGTTCTTGATAGGTCTTCGAATCTTTTCTTCAAAAAATCCTTCACGAGTCTTTGAATTAATTGATGAATCAAAAGAATTTTTAATTAAAAGTAAATAAAATAAAAAACACAATTTTCTTTCTCTCCTATTATCTTTTCTACGTCTTTCCCTCCCTCTTTTTTTTGTCCTCCCTAGCCCCCCTTTTATAGTGGAACTAGGAAGCCTAACCTTAATCCTAATGTGATTTTCATTTCTAAAGTGTATTTAGAAATTTTGAACCAAATAGGATTAAATTAATTAGGAAGTTTAAACCAATTTAGGATTGAATTAATTAGGAAATTTAAACCACCTAAAATTGGAATAATTAGAAATAGGAAAGAGTTTAATTTCGACCGGGATTGTGCAATTCCGATTGGAATTACACGCAAAATTTTTTTTAACATTTAATTATAAAAAGGCCCCCGAAAAAATTTAAATTTTGCAATTAGGTCCTAAAAAGAACTTTGTGATTTAGTCATTGAAAATATTAAATTCTTCCTTTAACAGCTTTTAGAATTTTTTAAAGATTAATTATCGAAGACATTTTCATCATTGGAGTCCTTTGCTACATCCATAACATGTCATCCTGAAATTGGGTGTCTACAGTTGCCCTCCTTTGTCGCTGTTTGCTTGACAAATTGTGGCAAAGTAGAATAGCACCCAATTTCTAAATTGAAAGTTAGGATATTTACCTGTACTTTATGAAGCTTTTGCTGGTGAATTTGCTATACTCGGACGTACAACATTTTAAATGGCATATCATACTCGGTCATATGATATTGATTATACTCAGTTATATAATCGATTGAGGAATACATTGCACTCGATCATATAATGCTGACTACACTCGGACATATAGTCTATTTTTGGATAAGATACATCACAGTCGGTCGTATGATGCTAATTATACTCAGTCGTATAATCGATTGAGGATACATTGCACTCGATCGTATAATGCCGACTACACTCGGTTGTATAGTCTGTTTTTGATAAGATACATCACACTCGGTCATATGATTCTGATTATGCTCGGTCGTATAATCAATTGAGGATACATTGCGCTCGATTATACAATGCCGACTACACTCGGTCGTATAGTTTATTTTTGTTAAGAAACATCACACTTAGTCGTATGATGCTGATTATACTCAGTCGTATAATCGATTGAGGATACATTGCACTCGGTTGTACAATGTCGACTACACTCGGTCGTATAGTCTATTTTTTTGATAAGAAACATCACACTCGGTCGTATGATACTGATTATACTCGGTCGTATAATCGATTGAGGAATACATTGCACTCAGTCGTACAATGTCGACTACACTCGGTCATATAATCTATTTTTGATAAGAAACATCACACTCGGTTGTATGATGCTGATTATACTCAGTCGTATAATCGATTGAAGAATACATTACACTCAATCGTACAATGCCGACTGCACTCGATCGTATAGTCTATTTTTTGATAAGATACATTACACTCGGTCGTATGATACTGATTATACTTGGTCATATAATCAATTGAGGAATACGTTACACTTGGTCATTCAATGCTGACTACACTCGATGGACGTACAGTCTATTTTTGATAAGAAACATCACACTCGGTCGTATGATGCTGATTATACTTGGTCGTATAATCGATTGAGGATACATTGCACTCGGTCGTACAATGCCGACTACACTCGGTCATATAGTCTATTTTTTGATAAAAAACATCACACTTGGGCGTATGATGTTGATTATACTCGATCGTATAATTAATTGCTGAATACATTGACAGTTTTAACCATTTCCTAAATTGCTAAACTATAAAGCTTTTCAATTTAGGACTAAATTGCAAAGAATCCAATGGACCTAAATGTAAATGAAAACTGAAGGACCAAATAGGATATTTTCTCCTTTATATATTTCATTCCTTCTTTTCCCATTCCATACTCTCTTTCCTATTCTTCTTCTCTTTTTCCTTTCATTTTCTCTTGATTTTCAAATTTTCTCTTTTCAATTAAACTTTCATCCTACATCCGATTTTGGATCCGTCTGATCTTATGGCCCACCCATAATGTAGACTATGCGGGAGCAGCTCCAGGCAGTGAGATCCTATCAATTTACATCCATATTTTCCCTAAAATAATTTGGGACTTCATGAAGATGAGGAGATATTTCCTTTGACCCACTTGCACCTCCACAGATGTTCTCAAGCTGGAAATGAGGTAAATTTCTTATCCCGTTTTAATCCTGTAATAAACATATTTATTTTAGCATTTAATTTTTATAATGCATGCAATTTAAAATTGACATTAATCATGAAAAATTGACAAATTAAAATAAAAATGTGTTAAATTTCACCGGAATTTTCATCAAAAGTTTAAATTTTTGGATTAAAATCCTAAATTTCTGATCGGAATTCTTCAATTTTTGATTGGAAATTAAGAAATTCGATTGGGTTTCTAGATTTTCGATCAGAAATCTAGAATTTCGATCGAAATTCTAGATTTCCAATCGAAAATCTAGACTTCCGATTTATTTATTTATTTATTATTTTTTTTAAAAAGAGAAAAAAGATTAAAAATTTAAGAAAGAAAATGATCCTGTTGTTTCTGCATTTTTTTAGAAACCCCTAAAATTCTCAGGTTGTTTTTACTTGGCATGAGAGTTGTTCCATAACTTGTCTGGAGAGGTAGAACAACATGTCTGGGCATCTAGCTTTTGACGCTTTGTTGCTGCTTTACCGACTGCCCAAGGTAGGTTAGATCACTATTCCCTTTTTGCACTTATCGAGAGATGGATGGACACTACTCACACCTTCTACACACGAGTGGGTGAGCTGACTATTTCCCCAATGAGCTTTTCTGCCATTATCGGGATTGCATTTGGGGGTCCTCAATTTCTTTTAATATCTGTTACTGCACTCTTTTGGAGGATGCTAGGAGTTGTTACGTCCGTGACCTACTCGGATTCGTTCCAACATGGAAGAATAGGAAGAACGTGCTTCTTTCTTCCTTTGTGTAGGGTTTTAGGAGACTACCTACCACTACACCTCGCCAAATTCTCCAGAAGGTGAGATGTTTCTTATTTATTCTGCTCGGCACTACCCTCTTTTATGAGACTAGTCATGAGGTTAACGTTGCTCTTCTTGGCCCTCTTCAGGATCTTTCTAGGGTCTCTACTTTGGATTGGGGGTCTGCAGCACTTGCTTATCTCTACTATAGATTGGATACTGTGTGTAAAGGTGCTGTGACGATGTGTGGCTTCTGGCATGTCTTGCATGTATGCTCCTTATCCTTTTTTAACTTTTCACTTACTTCCACCTTCCCCTTTTCATTTCCTTCATCTTCCCTTTTTCAGATTTGGGGTATTGAGACCGGAGTGATTCGAGGTTTCAGTGTTATCAACTCTGACAGGAGTCTTCCCCTAATGTAGAGATGGGATTCTTCTTGTCTTGTCAGTATTAAACATGATTTACAGACTTATCGGGATCAGTTGAATTCCTTAAAGTGGGACCTGGTAAGAAAATTTTAACTTTTAGTATTTCATTAATTGCAGAAGTCTAACAAATTTACATGAAAATGAATGAGTTTGTAGGTTAGATCAGATTGGTTGGCTGGTGCTGAGGACATTCAGCGATATGAGTTTATGATTGCAGCTATGAGACTTAAGACTATAAGAGTTCTGCTTCCCGGTTATGGCTGCCAAATGTGGTATCTTGGTGAGCGTGTTTATCACTGGCATGTGGGACCTTCTAGGAGATGTGTCCCTTCTTCTATTCCTCTTTCAATGTTATGGAGTAGCAGCATGACTAGCCCAGAGTTTAGAGCTGCTCTTAGGGGATATGATGCTTCGACGATGCTCGAGCGTTCTCGTTATTATCGGGAGTATATTCGAGAGAACCTCTTAGAGCAGGTTCCTATGAATCCATCTGAGGTATGCTTTTTCTCACTACTTTACTCCAATTCTCTCATCATTATTGACATTTGATTCTCTGTATAGTTTGAAGGAGTCCCTGATGCTGCTATGGAAGAGACTGAGGATGGTATTGAGGAGACTGAGCAGGAGGTCGAGCCTATTCCTCCTAGTGAGACTGCTCATGGTGAGGCTCCCTCAGGTATTGTTATGGGTGATGTGCCCCCATTTGATAGATCGATGTATTATTGGGCTCTTATGGTATAGACTCCTGTTGAGCGACACATGTATTTTGATACAGCTCAGATTCCTAGCTTTTCACCTCCCGATGCTTCTCATGTAAGTTCAATTTGTTTCCTAGCCATTCTTGCACAAACCTGCACTTGTCGCTGAGTTAGTAAAATTTATTTTATAGGTCCCTAGGACACAGGTAGAGTATTTGCATAGAATCGCCTCTTCCCAGAGATTATTTACTATGCAAATTATAGACACTTAAAGGGTTAATATTTACAATACATATGCAAATGTATACATGCTATGCATGATATACATGGTTCTAACTATTTTCTGATGCAACAAAATTATGCTGGGGATCTGGAGCATGAGAACGAGAGGCTCCCACGACAGCTTACTAGTCTTAGTTTTGATGGACATGATGCCGAGACTTCTATGCCCCCCAGATCAGGGTGACAATCCATCTAGAGAGTGGAGCCCTTAGTCAGACACTAGAGCTCAGGAGGACTAACTTTCTTTAGGAGTTGTATTAGTGTGACTGTACTTTAAGATATTTCAGTATTGTCTTCTTTTATGCACCATAAACCTTTATTTTAGACCAAACTGTAATTTCCCCACTTTTTTTTTTACCGGTGTTCTGATCGAAAGTTTAGAATTCTGATTGGAAATCTAGAATTTAGATCAGAATTATAGATTCCTAATCAGAATTAGGATTTTGGATCAAAAATCTCAATTACACTCTTGTCCTTTTCCTTTTCTGACATGAATTCAGTTCAACAGTAATCCCAATCCTTTCTATATTGGATTTGCGGCCTATATAAGAACCAAAAAACTATAAGACCCATATATTGCCTCCATTCTATTTTTTTTTGCCTCTATCATGACACAAGCCACTCTTATTTTGGTGAGGAAACTTCTCAAAACCCTTAATGGAGATGATTGGAATCAACTTTTGCCCTTTCATATCAGACCATTAAAGTCTTTTCAACATCTGAAGATAGACAATAATTTCTTACATGTTGCTGCCACTTTCTGGGATGCCAAGGATCATGTATTTAGATTTAATAAGCAAGAGCTATGTCCCCTAATAGAGGAGTTCGTTGCTATTATGGGATGTTCACTAAGTTCAACTGCTACCATTGTTCTCCCAGACCTTAAAATAGAGTTCCCCAACAGACAACATTCTTTGATATGCCCCCAGATATTATCTACATGCACGCACATAATGCTGAAACCATCAGTCTCCCCTTTTTTATTTCCTCTTATGAAACTAGAGACAAAACCAGTACTGCTTGGATTAAAACTGTCGCATTCTGCCTATATGCTCAGTTGCTGCTAGTATCTTTTCATGGAGATACTGATGTAAAAATTATCAGTATCTTGGAACAAGTAGAAACTGGAGCTAATCCCATGTCTGTCATACTTATTGAACTCTTAGGCAGTCTGCTTATCTTTCAGGTATGTAACCTCCTTTTTTTTTTTTTTTAGCTTAGCCGCCCTTTCAAGTTTTCAACTTAGCCTTTTTTTTTTTAAGATTTGGTTATAGGAGAAATTAAGTTTTCTTGATGCCCCTCCCAATGCTTTGACTTATCAGCCTCATCATCTACAATCTCAAACTTTGAAGATAAAGAATAAGCATACTAGAGATCAATGGATTGATTGGATGAAAGGCCTTACTGATACTGAGATTACTTGGATTTGTCCTTGGTGGAGAATAAAATTTATGACCATCAACTTGTATGACAACTGTGTCCCTATTCCCGGATTATACTCTTTAACCTTTCTTTCTCCTTTACGCCTCTGTCGTCAGTATGGTCGCCCTCAATTCATTATTGCTGTTGTAACTAACTTCAAAGGTTTCCTCCTAAGGCAAGACTTCTTAGACAAAGTGAAAAACTTGTGGCCTCGTAGAGCTTTGGAATGCAATTTATGCCTGAATGCTGACATGACTACTGATGACAACTATAAGACTTGGGTTACTATGCAATCTACAAAATCACCAAAACTTATCGAGCACAAAAGGACTCAAATATTATTAGATAAGTCAAAAAAGAAACAAAAACATAATTAGTGGTCTCATAAGTCTAGTTTCTTATGTTTTATTTTTTCTTCAAGTCTTTATGTCTTGTAATAAAGATAGAATATGCAATATTCAACAAAAATGTCTTTTCAATTTATTTCATTATCCAAGGAAAAAATGAGTACATTTATTACATCACATGACATAACTCCTGTTATCAACTAGTCTTTTCAGATTTTCTAACTGAACATTTTTCCTCTCATTTTCATTTCCCCATCTTTTGCCTGATCAGCCCTTTATGGGTTTTTTGAACAGCGAGAATATCCTGACTTTTACCTAACTAGCCTTTTCAGGTTTTCTAGTTAGCGGACTTTTTTTTTTCAAAGGTAGTATTTCTTGAGGCGATCCAGGTTAACTGGCTCAGTGAACTCATTCCCTTCTAGATCTGATATCTTTGAGGCTCCCTTAGGCAGAATTGTCTTGACTAAATACAGCCCTTCCTAATTCGGTATAAAATTTCCTCTCAAGTTAAACACCATTTCCCTTGCGTGCTTTAATACCATATCCCCTGCTTTTATCTTTCTCAGCTTAACTTTTTTATTGAATGCTCTTGCTATTCTCCTCTGATAAATCTGAGTGTGGAATAAAGCATCCATCCTTTTCTCATCTAGTGATACAAGGTAATCAAACCTCTTTTGCATCCATTCACTCTTAGGGATCTTTGCTTCCATAACCACCCTCAAGGATTTAATTTTTGTCTCTATGGGTAGAACTGCTTCATAGCCATATACTAACAAAAATGGAGTTTATCCTGTAGCTGTACATGTTGTAGTTCTGTATCCCCATAAAGCAAAAGGAAGGTATTCGGACCAATCCTTATATGTTTTCACCATATTAGAGGGAATCTTCTTTATATTCTTATTAGCCGCTTCCACTGCTCCATTAGCCTGAGGTTAATAAGGTGAGGACTTATAATGCTCAATCTTGTATCTTTATAGCAACTTAGCTGTTTCTGCTTGAAATTAAACTCCATTGTCTGTCACAATATGATGTGGGATCCCAAACCTACAAATGAGGTTCTTCTCAATGAACGTTGCCATCTGTCTAGCTTTTAAGGTGCCAAAGGACTCTGCTTCTACCCATCTTGAAAAGTAATCAATTACGACCACTATATATTTATACCCATTTAAAGCAGTTGGTTTTACTTCCCCTATTATATCTATTCCCCAGGCTGTAAAGGGCCATGGAGATGTTAAACTGTTTAAAACTGTAGAGGGAAGCTGATTGAGGTTCCCATGTATCTGACATTGATGGCATTCTTTTACTATTCGGATGCAGTCCTTTTCCATGCTTCCCTAAAAGTATCCTTGCCGAGTAATCTTCTTTGCCAAAATTATCCCATTCATATATGATCCACAGACTCCTGCATGAATTTCTCTCATCACTTGCTCTGCTTCATC
This sequence comes from Mallotus nudiflorus, assembly GCA_947683625.1. Lineage (NCBI taxonomy): Eukaryota > Viridiplantae > Streptophyta > Magnoliopsida > Malpighiales > Euphorbiaceae > Mallotus > Mallotus nudiflorus. The sequence goes on along the minus strand of CANTUR010000283.1, from coordinate 4,179,740 downwards.
CTTCTTGAGACATCTCAGCTGTATTCCATTTGGCATCCTTTTATATAATATCCCATTATGACTTGTATAATGACGTGCAAGAACACGAAGAGCATATCTATCTTTGGAAGTTACTTCATCTGGGTATCTTCTTTCCTCAATAAATCTCTGGATGTCATAAAACCATGACTTTTCTTCTGGCCCTATCTGAATATTCATGACATGTTCTTTGCCATAACACGGAACTTGCATTTTCATTATCACCAAAGGTTTCATCATTGATCCCATCGGTTTATCCCACATTGAAGAAAGTGTTGCCAAAGCATCCACCATTTGATTCTCATCTCTTGGTAGATGCATAAAAAGACATTTGATGAAATTCTTTATCAGCTTTCTCAAATGATGGATATAAGGTTTCAGCCTTTCTTCTTTTACTTCCCACTCTTCATTAGTTTGGTTGATGTCCAATATGGAATCTCTGTAAACCAATAGGTCTTTTGCTCTGACTACCAATGCTGCTTCCATACCATAGATACATGCCTCGTATTCAGCCATATTATTGGTAACCCTGAAGTCTAATTTCTAGGCCATTGGGATGGTTTCTCCTTCTGGTGTGACAAGAATTACTCCTAACCCTGCTCCTCTATTATTCACTGTTCCATCAAAATAAAGTTTTCATTCTCAGTGTTCTATTACTGCTAAGTTCTCATCTGAAAACTCTAGATTCCATTGCTCATTTCCTTCGACTGCATTCTAGGCTAGAAACTCTGCTACAGCTCTGCTTTTGATGACCTTTATAGTGACATACTCTATATCAAACTCTGTTAAAAGTACCAACCATCTAGACATCTTTCCAATTAAAGCCGATGTTTAGAACAAGTATTTTAAAGGATCTATCCTTGCAACGGCTTGTACTTTGTAAGATTTAAAATAATGCCTTAATTTCTTTGTAGCCTAGATCATTATCAAACATGTCTTCTCTATAAGATTGTACTTTTCCTCATATGGTAGGAACTTTTTTCTGAGGTAGTATATAGCGTACTCCACCCCTTCAGGCCCTTTTTGTGCTAGCATTGCTCCCATCGCCTTTTCTTCTAAAGCCAAATATAAGATTAAAGGCTTACCTTATTTTGGTGGCCTTAATATAGGCGGGTTAGTAAGGTATTCCTTAATCTTATCAAAGGCTTTCTGGCATTCTTCATTCCACTCCACAGGCTGATTCTTCCTCAAGAGCTTGAAAATTGGGTCGCAGACCATAGTAAGTCTTGCAATGAACCTGCTAATGTACTACAATTTTCTGATGAATCCTCATACTTCCTTCTCTATTCTTGGCGCTGGCATCTCCTGAATGGCTTTGATCTTGTCTGGATCAACTTTTATTCCTCTATTACTGATTATATGCCCCAATAACTTTCCTGAAGTTACCCCAAAGATGCATTTCTTCGGATTAAGCCTTAGGTTATATTTTTCTATTATTCCTAAGAACTTATCTAAATCTTCAAAGTGTCCCTCTCTTGTTTCAGACTTAACCATCATATCATCAACATAAACCTCCACTTCCTTATGCATCATATCATGAAATAAGGCAGTGGCTACTCTTTGATAAGTTACTCCAGTGTCCTTTAATCCAAAGGGCATCACTTTGTAGCAATATGTTCCCCATTCCGTGATGAAAGCAGTTTTGATTTTATCTATAACGGCCATCATTATTTGGCTATAACCTGAGAACCCATCCATAAATGAATACATCACACTAGAGGCTGCACTATCCACAATCACATCAATATGAGGTAAAGGAAAATCATCCTTTGAACATGCCTTATTCAGGTCCCTGAAGTCTACACACATTTGAACTTTTCCATCTTTCTTAGGAACTAGTACTATATTCGCCAACCATTGAGGGTACTCCACAACTTCTAGAAAACCAGCTTGGATTTGCTTAACGACTTCTTCCCTTATCTTTTCTGTCTACTCGGGCCTTAACCTATGAAGTTTCTACTTAATAGGTTTAGCTTTAAGATATGTTGGAATGTGATGCTCCGCAATTCCCCTATCCAACCCTGGTATATCCTCATAGGACCAAGCAAATACTACCTTTCTTTTTATTAATATTCTCTCAAATTTTTCCCTGTCTTCAAGAGTTAAGTCATGTGATATAGAAATGTGTTTTGGTTGTTCATTTATGCCCATGTTTAATGAATCTAATTGAATAGAATTAATGTCAAACGTGCATGAACGATCATTATTAAAATGCACAAGACCATCAATATCACACAAGTAAGCCAAACCATAATTAATATCATTAACCATAAAGTTTTCATCCTCAAATAAACCAGACGTTATTACATCAGTTTCTTCATAAAAAACATCAGTGAAACTATTATTAATGATACTAGATAATTCCTGTGATGGTTCTTTGTTAGGTGGCAGACAAAGTAATTCTTTGATGTCTTCATTTTTCATCTTTTCAGCAACTGTCTTCATCACCTTGTCCTTGTTGTCTTGCACTAACTTTTCAACTATCTGTTCTTTAAAAATTTCAAATCTAGGAACATCCACACCAGCTACTTGGACAGGCTCCTTTTCACCTTGGTAGAACTTCTCCTTTCCTTGCTTGACAAAGTTACCTTTCAGGGGTCCCACACTCCCTAGGCCGTTTTCATTAAAGAACCTTCTTCTTATCCCTTTGTTACTAAACTCAGCTCCAGTATAGCCCAATCCTCTTGTGTCATTCTAGTTTTTGAAATCTGGCAGATCTAGGATTCCTTGCTCATTTTTCCTTAGTCCTTGCCTTGGTCGGCAATTCATTTTCTTTATCATGTTTATAACCCTTGGATCCATTGTGACTCCCTCTAAAATCATGGCCACCTGATAACCTGGGGGAATGATTACTTGTTTCTGACTATCAATAACTACAGACACTGTTTTGCCCATACTAGCATCTAGAGTCACCACTTCCCCATCAAGTAGGAATTTCACCTTTTGATGCACAGTCAAAGGCACTCCTCCCAAGACATGATACCAAGGTCTATCCACAAGAAGGGCATAGGTGACAGGAATATCTAGAACAGTGAATTCAACCATTGCCTCTATAGGTCCAGTCTTCACAAAATCCATAAAGGTTCCTTCTACACTCCCTGTACTGTTATCATAAGCCCTTATTACAAGGTTCGATTTTACCAAATCCTCCAACTTCATACCTAAATTGGGTAGGATCTGCAGTGGATAAACATTAATTGCAGACCCATCATCCACCATCACATAATTAGTCCTCTTCCCTCTTACTTCAGTTGGAATGAATAGTGCTTTATTATGGTTCCTTCCTTCCACAGGTAAATCCTCATTTGAGAAAGTAATGACCTGTGCTTTTTCTCAGTAACCTTGGCCACCATTGCTTCAGGAGTTGCTGCAGTTTCAATGTTCATTTTAGTTAAGGCCTTAACTAGGGCTCTTCTGTGGCTGCTTGAATGCATCAAGAGCTCCCAAATACTTACGTTGGCCTTTACTTTCTTGAGTTGTTCGAGAATCAAGTCATCACCCTGCTCATTCGAGTCTTCTCCTTCAATAGCTTCTTCCCTTTCTATGGCTTTCTCTGCTGGCTTATAACCTTTCCCACTTCTAGTAACATGGCTAACTTCTGGATTATCTACCCATACATCATACCCTTCAGTGCTTTCCTCATCCGAACTATACCAAATATCAATCATTCCTATAGTCCGATCTTTCTTCCCTTCTTTCCATACCACGACCATGCATTTTTCATTCTTGACCAATAACTTTTCATCATCGAACTCCTCACCCCATCCTGTAGGCTCGATTGTATCAATAGATATGTCAAAAGAAGGTGGTTTGGAGTAAAACACCTTATAATCGAACTTGCCTGAGGGCTGACCCAACAAATCTTCTGCCTCTTCTACACCTTTGGGAGCATTAGGAGATTTCTTAATAGTTTTAAGGCTTAAATCCTCAAAAGAGTTTAACACTTCTTCTTTGTTCACTCCTGAGTTGATCATCATGGTGGCTGGGGGTGGTACGTTTCGGTAATTTTGGGAAAGGATTATTTCAGGTGTTTGGGTTTAGGTTTGATTTTTCAGGGTTTGTGATTTTTCCAAAGTCTATGAGGTTTTGGATTTCATGTTTAAGACACATGCAAGAGTCAGTAGAGTGACCTACGACTTGATGAAATTTGTAGTAACTATTTTAATCAAAAGTAGGTAGGTTTGGGTTTGGCGGTTTAGAAGGGATTAAGGGTCTAGGGAGACCTTTTTGAATGAGGCGGTCTAGGACTTTGGATAAGGGTTGGTTGAAATTTAAGAATCTTCTAGGTTGTTGGATGGCGTGAACTCTTATGACTCGGCTGATATTTCCTTGTTGCGTGCCCCTAGTTGGGTAATTTCTCACTCCAGTATTCCTAATGGCCTTCTTTTTCTCCTTTTTGATTTCTTCAGCCTGTAACCCATCATCATAAAGGTCTATGAACATCTTGGGGTTCATCATTTGCAACCTCTCCACTAGGTTAGGTGACACATTTCGGACTATCATTTTAACCTGGTCCTTCTCTGCCAATTTGTTCTTCACCATTCTTGCCTTATTCATGAACCTAGTCAGAAACTCTGAAAATGATTCATTGGGCTTCTGCTTGGTTAGCTCTAGATCTCTTATAGACACCTCAAGCTTAGTATTGTAGTTGTATTACTTCAGAAAAGCAATGCACAACTCCCTCCAATATGCTCGTATAGACTTCTCTAACCCATGATACTAATTAACAACTATACCTTCAAAGGACAGCACAAACAGCTTAGTAACCACAACCAAAGGAGCCTTAGTGGTACTCATAGTAGTTGTGTATTGACTGAGATGAATCCTCGGGTCCCCAGTACCATCAAACTTCTGCAGCTGTGGCATTTTAAATTTGTCAGGTAGCCTATCTTCTTCAAATTGCATCATATCATCAAAGTCAAAAGGAGATCCTAGGCCTTGTCCCCTCATCAACTCTTCCATCTTAGACATCTTCTAAGTCAATGCTTTCATCTGTCTGGATTCTAGCTCTTGAACTTGCTCAAGTGATTCCTTTTTCATTTTTTTAACCATGTAACTCTCAACATCCTTGAGTTTCATGTCATTGTTAACAGGTAGTGGACCCATGACAGGTGGGTTGGCCACGATAGGTGGTGCAGTAACAGCAAGTGGTGGCATCAGTCCCCCTAGAGCTTGTCTTAACTCGTCTTGCATTATTGCTCTCATATCATCCATTAGTGCTCCTTTAACATCTTCTAGGGTCTAGTTTCCTCCCTTTTGTTGTTCCATTCTTTCAGTTCATTCAGGTTGCGTGGCTAGATTAATGGGGTTCTTTTCCAGTCTGCTAAGGATCTCTTTCTCTATCGATTGGGGGCTTGAATCAGTTCTCACCAGTCTACCACCTTTTTGACTCCAAACACAAGAAGACCCGAACAAATCTATAATGGCTGTAAGACAAATGGTTAGTATGATGCATGAGATGCATGTATGCATATATACATGATGCACTTACTATGCAACAAGTAGTAAGTAACAAGTTAGGTATACATACATCCTTCCAACCTTATTCCTCCCACACACGTATTCAATGGTGAGTCTCTTTTCCTAGGATTTTTTGTCTTAGTCTTAATATCAACAGGGGATATCAGGGACCAATGCGCATGCCAAATCTCTCAAAGCAAAATAGCAGCATGGAAACAACATTTTTAGGTGTAAAAGATTAGCCCAATCTTTATTAACCTAAACAGGTTTCAAAAGTATGGGCTTGTGCCTTTACAGATAGAAATACCTCATGGCAACATTCACAAGCAATTTGGGTAGATCCTAGGGGAAATAACTAAGCCATTATATATGGTTAGAGTCCAGTAACAAGGTCAAGGTTCCCTTAGCAAGATGCTATCGATTATGGACTTTGAGTTACAAGCCAAGGTCAGAGGGGCCCAGTATCCTTTATAAACTCGAGAGAAGACTACCCCCCTTGAGGACTTAGGTTACAGGCTCTAGTCAGATGAGCCCGGTAATCTTTCTTGAAATGAGTTAAGGCTAAAAGTGATGGTTAGCCGATCTATAACCCCATGAAGCTAGTGGAATCATAGAGTCATAAACCAACGCCATCGGTTTATAGGGACATGCATAATGAATGCAAGAATAAAATAATAATTAATAAAATAATTCTAAAGAACACAAGTAGAATCAGTATCTCTTATCCCCATTGGAGTTGCCACTGTAGACTGCGGGGTTTAGCATGCATCCAAGATTTTAGCAACTGCATCACTGTTTGAGCTCAGGGCTCTAGAGAACACACTAACCATTGTCACAAAGATATGGTGTGGAGATGAGGAGTCGCCAACCAGGGTAATAACTGGGATATATCGAAAAGGTGGTACTCGATTCCCTAAAAGAAAGCTAGCACCACAACCAGGAGATTCTGGATATAGAATACCAACTTCTTTCAGTATTGTGTTCATTTAGAATTACTTTATGAATTACTATCTTATCCTCTATTTACATACAATTTCATATAAAGCCAAAACAATAAACTCCAACGCAAACTAGTCATGAAATATACAAGTAAATAATGTATTCAATAAATCACATAATCCCTAAGTTAGTCTAATATACATGGAATTTAAATAAATGAGCTAAAGTCTACATGTTTTAATTTATAAGTGAACATAAAGACCTAATTTCTTTTGATTTTAATTAAATGAACATAGGTCTACTAATTTTAATTCTAAATATGAGCCTAAATCTACAAATTATGGAATATTTAGATTAATGGGCCTAAGTCTACATGTTATGAAGGTATTTAAATTAGTGGACTTAATTCTACAAATTATGAAAGAAGGCTTTAATTAAGTGAGCTAAATCTAAATTAATTAAATTAAGTGGGCCTATGTCTAATTAACTAAATGAGCCTAAAGGTATTTCTAACCTAAAATCTAATTAATTATGGACCTACAAATATATTTTAATTAATTAATCCTAATTAATTATTAAATGATATGGGCTAAAATAAACAAATCAAAATTTAAAATGGGCTTAAGACCCAAAACACACAAAACTAATAAATAAGCTCAAAAACAAATAAAAAACATAAAAAATAATTAAATAAGATCAAATAAATAAAAAACATAAAAACAATTAAATAAGATCAAATAAATAACTAAATTAATCCTTACTAAAATCCTAATTTTTATTAACATGCAAACTAAATTAATCTACTTCCTCCATTAATTTGAAATGATTACCAAATTGAAACCTAATTTTACTAACCAATTTAATAAAAAATCATGCAACCACACACATAATTTTATTACTATTCCCACTATTGGGGCTATTACATTAATTCATAAAATAATTAATAAAAAATAAAAAATAAAGAATAAAATAAAAATAGAGACAATAAAAATAAAAAAATAAAAAATAAAACCCTAGAAATTAAGTCTTTACGGGGCTTTATCCATAGTTTTCTGTGGATTTCCAATAAAATTCATTTTCCTCATATGATCACCATGTGTTTTCCTTCACAATCACCATAAAAAATAATAATAATAATTAATGAATAAATTATGATAAAATAAGTAGAATAATAAATAAACAAATAAATAAGTAAATAAAAGAAAAAGAAGAATATGATATGCTTATGGATGATTAGGGTGCTCCTCAGATTTGTGATTCACCGTTCTTGATAGGTCTTCGAATCTTTTCTTCAAAAAATCCTTCACGAGTCTTTGAATTAATTGATGAATCAAAAGAATTTTTGATTAAAAGTAAATAAAATAAAAAACACAATTTTCTTTCTCTCATCTTCTCTTTTCTACGCCTTTCCCTCCCTCTTTTTTTTTGTCCTCCCTAGCCCCCCTTTTATAGTGGAACTAGAAAGCCTAACCCTAATTCTAATGTGATTCTCATTCCTAAAGTGTATTTAGGAATTTTGAACCAAATAGGATTAAATTAATTAGGAAGTTTAAACCAATTTAGGATTGAATTAATTAGGAAATTTAAACCACCTAAAATTGGAATAATTAGAAATAGGAAAGAGTTTAATTCCGACCGGGATTGTGCAATTCCGATCGGAATTGTACAATCCCGATCGGAATTATGGAATTTCGACGCGTAAATTTTTTTTTAATATTTAATTACAAAAAGGCCCTCAAAAAAATTTAAATTTTGCAATTAGGTCCTAAAAAGAACTTTGCGATTTAGTCTCTGAAAATATTAAATTCTTCCTTTAACAACTCTTAGAATTTTTTAAAGAATCATTATCGGAGACATTTTCATCATTGGAGTCCTTTGTTATATCCATAACATGTCATCCCGAAATTGGGTGTCTACAGTGGGGGTTTGATCCTTGTTCTCCTCAACATATTGTCTAAAATAACTACAATTTTGGCTGCTAATTTGACAACAATACATGTTATATATCTTCAATTTTAATAGTTTTTTTCATTTTCTGTTTGCATATTCTGAAAGCTAAATATGTTCATGATATATAGCTTTAACTTCATTTTTTTTTCATTTTATGCTATCATATTACATCTCGTTGTGATGAATTATTATTTTGTATTTTTTTATCTTGACAACTGGTTTGGGCAATTATAAGTTTGAGCATCAATTGTAACTTTGTGCAATAATTATTACTTGTTCCATTTTTTAGGAAAACTCTATATATAAGGTTCATAGCATTCCTCGTAAAGCATTACATATTTAACTCTTTGTTTATTTAGTATTATTTTTTTATTGTATATAATTGATGTTGTAGTTAACACATATGCAATTATATCATTTTAGTTTTATATTTAAACTTTTTTTACGTAACTTGTAGTGCATTTTTTGTTTAGCCCTTCAGATAAGTTTAACCAACTATAAATACACTGTACTTTGCCCAATTCATTACTATTATGTATGTTAAAACATTGTCACTCCATTATTGTGTGTTTATTTTATGCAATTATTACATCAAGTTTGGGACAAGTGAAAATTGATAATTTTAAGGTTGAAAAAGGATAACGCATATATTCCATTTGTAGTCAACATGCCACTTAATTATCCTGTTAACTATATTTAAAGTTACAAGCATTCATTGAGATTATGAACATTTGTTTAAACTAACTTAAATAATTTCAATCCTAACAAATAATTTCTTTTGCCTATTTTATCTCATCATAGTAACATTTTCATATGCAGTTCATCATTTAATCTTTTTAGTTATGGCCAACATATTGTAAGGAACTAGCCTATTGTGCATTACCAAAATTGCCATAACTATATTACACATGTTGTCATATTTTAGTTTCTGATTCAATACGTATTATGTCAATGCATCTAGTTACGCATATTTCCTTATATGTGTCTAAAATCCTACTTAGATTTTATTCCTAACAATGCCATCACACTCGTGTACATCTTGCCAATGAAATCACCTAGAAAATCTTATCTCAGAGATGTATTGAATCTTCACAAATTATTATCAATAAACTTGGCAAAAAATGCATTGGGTCTTTATCTCCTCTATATATATGTGGTGCATTATTGTGTATACCACAACAAATGCTTATTATATCTTCACCTCTTTAGTTTATTGTTTGCTTTGCTTTCATATAGATTTCAAATGTATTATAATTTTTTGATGTACTTGTGTGTTTTAAATTTTTTTTTACAGTTTATCACATCTTTTTCTACTTCATGTTTCTCTAACTATTACTTATTTTATTTGAGCTTTACATAGGGAATATGAATTCGGACATTGAGCAATTTTACTTACAGCACGAATTACCATAGTCTTATAAGAGACAAGTGTTGTTCAAGCAACAGGAATGTGAGACACTTTATGGCGAAGTGTTCAAATTACTGTATAGGCTCCATATGGTTTTAAACATCCTAATAGCAAAAATCCATAAGGCCTTAATGTTATTTAGTGAACCAGTTGTCCATTGTCTGCATTTCCATAGCACCATTTAGCCATAAGGAGTAGGCACACCCATGTTTTGAAGAACTGATCCAAGCAACCTAATGTACAATAAGGTCCCCAACTTCCCCAAGCATGAGGAAAAAAAAGGACAAAGTTATCATTAACATTCTATTTAGGTCTGCCTAGATGCAATAAACTTTATATGCGTCGTTGCCTTAGTTATGTTATTAATTTGTCTATCTCCCTAGGTCTTCATTTGTATTTTCTTTTTGTATGATAGTCCTTTTTATGATGTATAATGTTTTATATAGGAAAGTGAATGTTATACTCCAGTTCTGTCTTTTTATATTACTTATTCTCATTATTAAGCTTATCCAAACCATAATATTTTTAGCCATTTCAAAATGTGAACTTCTAGTGGAACAGTCGTGAATGTCTAGTGTGTTAGGTTATAAGTTGTTTGCTTGTAAATACCTTATGTATATGGAGTGCCTATCATGACTTGTAATAAATGTAATATATTTATGTTGAACTAGATGTGGCTATTATGTTATGCTTCAACTTTATGTGTGTTTGTGGATTTCTTAGTTGTTTTATTAAAGTAATAGTCAATGTTACTACAAATCCTTTAAGCCTATGTTTTTTTAAAATAAAATTTATCGTTATTCACTTGTGGCTTCAAATGATAGATTAATATGGTTGTTACATTTGTTTGCATTAAGAGTTTGTGCATGTATGTCAATTGCAATTATTACTTCTACACTGCCTTCTATTGACCCCAGGTTTATTCAATCTTTAAATTTTGACTTTAACAAATAATTTGATCAATCTAATATATTTAATTGAGTATGTTTTAGGTTCAATTGATTTTATAGAATCAAAGTGAAGTGATTTAACTCCTTAGCCTGTCAAAATATTAAACATAAGATGCAACAAAGTTAAATATCAATTTGGGTCAATTAAGACATAAAAAATGCTCCAAACAAGGCTATAGGGGATCCTTCACAAGCAAAGCTCATAATCGAGAGCCTTGCTCATGAGCTGAAGGATTAAAGAGGCATCATCAAGCAAAAGACCTTGAGACCCTCACGATTTGCCCTAATGATTATAAAGTGGCCATGACTAGCTCGTGAGTGCTCATTTAGAATATGACCAAGTAAGGGTTCAAATGAGCAAAAGGGCCCAAGACCCTCATGATCATCCCTCATGATCATGAGCAGGTCGTGGCATAGGCTCTTTGTAAAACACAACAGTCACTTGCCACCTAATGGCTATATTTTTCAACCATCAAGATCGGGAACATGCCCTTATGATCATGAGGAGCTATTTCTCTATAAAAAAGTTATTTTGCATTTAAGGAAACTTGGAGATGGTTAAAGATGAAGTTAATAACCCAACATCCATATTTAAGTTGTTAATGTATATAAATAACCCCTTGAGCTTCATTGAAGAACTAGATACTTGGTTGTTGAACTCTTATATCTTAGCATTCATTAAGCTCTCAATTTTTCATTTAATTTCTTTATTTTTCATTAAACTCTTTGAGAGTTGGTTATGTATTCGAAATAGTACTTCTACTTTATCTAATTCTTAGGATAAATTAGAAGGGAAGTGAGGTTTATTTTTAAAGGAATTGGTTTAAGTGTTTATCCATTAAAACACTTAGGTTGTGGTTTAGAGTTAACTTAAAAACTCTTATTTGTAAGGTTAGAATTAAGCCTAAAACTTAAGGTTGTAAGAATCAATCTAAGTGAATAGGTTATGATGGTTCAAAAATCCTAACTTGGTAGAGTTAGGTGGAGATGTAGGTTTGTTGATAAATCGAACTCCTTAATTGGTTGTGTTCATTCCTTTTCTTTCTTTAATCCTTATTTAATTTTCTTAATTTTCTTTGAAATTTCATAAAAGCCCTATTCACCCCTCCTCTAGGGCAATTACACATTCTATAAAAATTATTATAGGTCAAATATGTTTATCATATGTTATCCTTGTAGCAAACATTTAAGCATTACATTAATCTTTGATGGCTTTAAGTAACAGATTGTCAATTGTCACACATGTTATAATGCCACCATATCAACTTTCCTAAGCCTTATTATATATGAAATGGCATACCTTCAATGACTACTGAGTGCAAAATATTATTTCTTTCCATAAGTAATGCATGCAATATTAACATACCTTGAATTTTCCATCATTATTCGAATGTACACACATGAAAAGTCTGGGTTTCATCAAAATGGGGAAACTGTGGGACTCCTCACACTTTGCTCTATATGAAATAGTAAGCTTAGGTGCGATTCCATATACAATTGAATGTCAAGCCTCTATATTGATATGCTCGTTTAACACATATTGTTACCCAAATGTAAGTCAACATCAATTCAAAGCATAATAAATATGAAACCAGCTCATATGCATTCTAATTTTGAAATATATGCCAATAACTTAAAAAATAATAATTTAAAACATTTAATAATTATGCACAAATGAATCGCTAATTCTTATGTTAAAGGTTTCCTTGTTTGAGTGATCTACACAATTCCAATCAATAATTATCATGAATTGCATTTACAAATTAAGAAATAAATTAAGTACAATTTTAGCTTAAATTTATGAATAACACAATTGCATGCACATACTATGTTAAATATCCCATAAATTGTATTTAGATTCAATGCAACCATTTCTGCATCGCCATTGGAATTGAGTTTTTAGACATCAATGTCCTACACATGCACCAGCCATATATAAACATTTTTTATTTTTATTTAAACTAAAAATGTCACTATGTTTGCGAAAAATATGGAAGGCCTACTTATATGTGCATGTGTGTAAAAATTGTTATATTGTGTATCATTAGTGAAAATATACAGTTGCACTTACATTATCATTGTTTAACCTTATTAGTAGAGTTGATAGTGTTAAACCAGCTATATGGCTATCTCTTACATGAATGCACTGACGATTCCATTATTGCCTTTTTCCATTAGGTTGTAATTGTCTAGTTCAATGGTAACCCCTTGTTTAAGCATGTATTGGATTTGTAATTGTATTGTATTAGATTTGGTCGCCATTATTATTCCTCCTTAAACTACCCATCTCATCATTATCCCTACTTTGTTGTAGTGTAAATTTATTATCCACAATTGGAATAAATTTAACCAGTTCTAATATTTTTTTCCTATATTTAAATTATAAATCTATTCATTTGCAATATGTATAATTATTTCTAACTTTTTAATATTAAATATCCACTTTAAGGTTCTTAGATTGAAATTTTATTTTGTTGCAGAGATATTCAAGTAAGCAATATCTTTTTTTATAATAAATTTGAGGTGCGAATTAAAAGCCTGAGCAAGGTCCATGTTCAGGAAGGAGATTCACACTACAATGTGCTCACAAGATTCTTGCGAAAACCATAGTAAGTGTTGTATAACATTAATTTCTAGTAGCATTTTAGAGTATGAATTCATTAGGAACTGTAGTAGTTATTTTTAGATTTCAATTTCTTGGTTTTGTTTTGTTTCGATTTGATGTTGTTTATGAGTGTTTAATTGATTTTCTTTGTGGATTACCTTTTTAATTTGATTGATTTATCTTTGTTTATAAGTGTTTCTTGGTTGTCTTTTTTTTTTTTTTTGTATGAAAAACTACAAAACTTCAAGCAAAAAGAGTTGTACATATACACAAAACATTAGCTTCTCATAAACTTATATGTACATATACATGAATATAATATGATACATATGTTTGTATTTTAGGCTATTAATATACATGTATATATTGGGTTGATATCAAATGAATTAAACATATAGATGAATACAAGTCAAAAAGAAAAAAAAAGAGAGAGAAATGGCCAGGCTAGGTTGCGAGTTGCTGGTTCAAAGGCAGATGTATAATAGGTAGCATGTCCACAGTTTGCACATAGGCATTAGTTGACAGTTTATCCAAGGTGTGCAATGAAATTAATGTCGATGGTTAATGAACTTCCTAGAAAGTCAACATTGGAAGTTGCAAAATAAATTCTTAGCAGTTTTTCCACATGAACTACTTGAGGTGAAAATTCTTGGAATTGGTGAATTCTAAATGTGTATACTCTAATGGTGGAGTATGATAATTCTTTTTTTAGAATTGTGACTGTTATAGTTGATGGTGTAATTGTTGTTCTTTTAATTTTTTAATCATGGTGGAAATTATTGAAATATGATAGAAAAAAATTAAAAGATGGATATGGGAATGTTATCCCATATTGAAAAGAGAAAAAGGACAGAAGGGGTTAGTAGGTTATAAAATAAACTCTTTACTTTTTTTGTTATGTGTGTCAATCACCGTTAATATTTGGTGTATTATTGAAAGATATTAGCAATACTAATAGAGAATTTAAGGGAAATTTTCTTAGGTGTACTTGAGCTTAGGGGTATGCAAAAATCGATCAAAACCAATTAATCGAACAGAACCGATCCAATCGATTCAGTTTGGTTTTGGTTTTTATAAGTATAAAATTCGGGTAATTAGTTCGGTTTCAGTTTTGAACGTAAAAAATAAAAAAACTAAACTGATCAAAATATTTACATATATTAATTTAGATAAATATGTGTAAATATTAAGATTATGAGCAAAAAATATTTCTAATTATATTATTTATGAATAAATTTTACAAAAAAATTAATTAATTAATTAATTAATAATTTAGAAATTATTTTCAGAAAATATAATTAATAAATCGATGAACCAACCAAACCGAACTGAACCAATTTAGTTATGATATATTCTCGGTTTAGTTTTGGTTTGAATTTTTATATACCTTCGATTAGTCAAGTTTGGTTCAATTTGAACTAAAATTGACCGATGCTCACCCCTACATGAACTTTTGGGTATGTGAGAGAGTTAAATATTTTATAGTGTGATTGTAATAATTTTCCACACAGTGAAAAGTTTTTTCTTGATTGTCTTTTGATAATGCTCGTGGTTTTTCTCCATTTTAGAGTTTTCCACGTTAAATTATTGTGTATTTATCTCTTTTATTTTTCAAGTATTTTTTTTTTCAAGTTGTAATTTAAAGGGGTAAAGGTATTTGTTGGATTGTAAGGGGCTAATTTTCCCTAACATGATGTTCAACTATTTATAGTGTGGAGTGGTGCATTGAAGGATTGAAATTTACAATTGAATTCAGTAAAAAATATGCTAATTAATTACAGCCGTGATCATGAGCAAATTAATGCAAAATCCTCAAAATGGTTTGTAATTTGTCTCTTGTTTTGCACTTCATTCATTGTTTAAGATTGATTGTGCTGCTTCCATTGATTATTAACCAAATAAATTATGGAATTCATATAGGGACCTTTGAATCATTTACTTATATGATTATAAATTGAAGATTATAATTTTGGCCCTATTACCTTAACATTTATTTATTTATCTATTGCCTTTATTCTGGTACTTTAATCAATGTGTTTTTATGCAAAAAATTTGGCATGAAATTAGGGAAAATGAAGATGAGAGAGATAATATGATTTTGCAACTTGAGTAAGAATGTCTTGATATTTACCATAGAAAAGGTGGATTTGGCTAGAAAATACAAAGCTGATTTGAATCAGCAATTGGATGACACTTAAGTTGAAATTTCATATCTTTTTTATGAACTTAGGGAAAGTACTTCATTTCCACAGGTTTGTGTCTTCTATCTTTGCTATTTTTGGCATCATTAATTCATGCTTGAATTATTTTTGTTTTACATATTGAATAATTACATAAAGGATTGTATCTTATGTTTTGCCACCTGACTAGGGTTCATTTCTCTTATTTAAAAAGGAAATGGCACCCTAAAGCAAAAAATATTTGCTATAAAACTTACTTTGAAAGATTTAAGGTTAAAGAAGCATGGAAGAATGAAAGACTTCAATGAGACAATTGCAAATTACCCAAATTTGTGCAGAAATAGCTGGCAATGATCATTCGATCAAGTCTATTAATACATAGCTTGATGAAAATGATATGAAAATGAGCAAATTGGGGGAAATGAAGTTGTATATTAAGGAACTTCAAAATGAAAAGGTTTTTCTGTTCATGCGTCAACCCGTGCTTGCACTATTGGCTGAAATTTTTTTCCTTTTCTTCTCCAAACCTTCATTCACCTATAAATTGAAATAAACATATAAAACCTTCACATTTAGAAATATTTAATCTATTCAAATCATTAATCAACCTTGAAATACACTAAAAACACTATAAAAAACTTTAATCTAACGTACAATCATGTATGAAATGTGAATGAATATGCCCACAAGGCTAAGGCATTTTTCATGATCAAATACACACTTTCATCCTGAATTTTACTACTTTAACTTATATCACCTCTCACCTTTTATTATTTTTTATAGCATATTTCAACTTCAATTTTGAACATACATCACTTATAAAAAAAAATATTTTAGTTGCATTTAACTCACCAAGTGCCAATATGGACATGCATGTGTTTTCAATTGCTACCAAGAGAGTATAATATGAATGCTATGTTAAGATGTACTTAAATAAAATTAAACAAAAATAAAATTAATGGACTATAGTGAAAAAACCAAAACAACGCCTTTTCTTTCTCCATCATCTTCTCTACTAACCACCTACCATTGCAGTCTTTATGTTTTTTAATAAGAAGAAAATATATTAATTTTACTAATATAAGAAAATATGACAATAATGAAAGAATGTAAATGATAAAATTTATCAATTCACCATATCTCAATTCAATATGAGATTAAACTCACCCACTAAAAAAGTAAAAATAATCTCCATTATAGTCATTAATTTTTATTACTACAAAAACTCCATAATTTTTTACTTATTAATTGGTTATAGGGAAAGCATTGAAAACCTAAATTATTCGCTCTCACACCCTAAATTGGCAACTTTATTGATTGTCTTTTCAAGCTGCTTGAATCTTTTAATCTTAATTGATGATGTAACTGCCACCGCTCCAATACCTATTTTTTTATGCATTATATGGACATCCCCTCTCCATCATCGTAGTATGTACTTATTAGGTAAGCGTTCAATGTCCTGTATAACTAACACTTTGAAAAAATGACAACATTGAATGCCAATAACTCAAATAAGTGACATATGCACTCGATGTCTCCAGTTCATTATTATAATATATATTAAAATACAACCATTGACTTTTATTAATGTTTGTGTACCACTTTTCTTTGACCTCATACTTGTATACAATGCCACCATCATTGTTAGTCAATGTTGCCTCGTAAAACATGAATTTGTATACTTGCTTGGAAAATGTTATTTGTGTATACCTTTTGGAACTATCTCTCAAAACTAAATGGTGTTGTGCAAGGAATTACTTTAGACATCGAGTCATTGTCTGCCTCATTCTCCTTTTCAATCTTCACTCCCATAACAATCTTATACTTTTCAACAAACTGCTTTAGTTTACTCTTCGAATTGAAATAACCATTGAAGAAAGCATTCATGCTTTCACTCCTTTATGAGGAACTCATGCTAGTTATAAAATTGTTGTACAAAAACTGGTACCCACTTTTCCCTATTCAAATGTAGCTACACTAACCAGGTGTTATTCTTCTACATTGGTTAATACTTATGGCAGAGGGGGTGACATTTGATAGGCAACTTCTCCATATCTGAAAAAGCCACCTAAGCACAGTTTATACTCATTTAAAATTAATGCACAACCTAGTAACATTAACTGACCATGATGATTTACCTTAATGAAAGGTGCAACGACATGTTATACTTGTTCAATAAATATATAGTGCTAAATATTACCATATCACTAAATTCTAGGACTACTACTCTGCTTCCCACATCCACTCACAACACATTTTGCAAATGGCCTTCCTTATCTAGGTCAATTGTGTGAAAAAAGTCACTATTTTATTGTTGGAACCAAGCAAACATATCATGAATTGCATTAACATCACATGTTCCTATACATAACTTCTTTACAATATTTATGTGATTTTGAAAATTGCATTAAAAAAATGTCATGTTGTCATAACCACTCATTTCTTCAATAAATGATCTTATAGTACTTTATAGTTGAATTCCAATAGCATTGTTTACTTCAAGTCGATGTTTAACATTTATAGGAATGTTTTTGTACTAGCAAGCATATCATGATTTTATGGGTGTTTTCATATGATTGTAATCAAGTATAATAAAGGTTACCATCCTCTTACAGTAAAACATATATTCTTACCATACACCCACTCTTTCCCAATGGTTTTAGATGTAGAAAACTAATGGATGTAGTAAATGGCTTCCCTGCTAGCCTGCATGCAAGGGTTTAGTAACTATGCTTCCTATACTTGTTCTTTTGGCTTAAATACTTAATCACACCAAATCCATTACATTTCACATATGTGTTGTAACATGCAAACATCTCATCAACAGAGTGTAATGAAATACCGACCGTTGGCTCCCATAAGGGGATCCTAGCCACCTTAGCATTGGTTTCTTTAGACCATCCATTTAAATCATTGGATTTTATGTTTTTGGAATTATATGCCTGAAATGTGAATAATTTATGAAAGAATGCAATGTATACATCACTGAGGAATTATAGTAGCGTGTTTAGAAAAAAAATTCAAAATTTGTTTGCCACTTCACTACATTTTAAGTAATACAACAGAAATAGCCTGACACGCTTATCATGTTCATATAAAGTTCACTTATTTGTAATATGTTTGACATAAATGAGCTAAGTGCAAAGTCTCTTTCATTATGAATTAAATCTAACACTATATAAATGTCGAGTATCGTAATAGCTATAAATGATCAAATAGAGGTGCCATAATATACAGTGCATTCTACGTAATTATTAATCGTTATGTGTAAACATTTCTTTTATATAACATATAGGTAAGCGTATCATTCTTACCATACGAAACAACAATTATAAAGATATCAAAACATGCATATGGCAAATATAGCAATTTGTTGGATTAAAAAATATAGTTGTATTTAAGTGATATGCTTACCAGATCGCCGTAAAAAGATACGCAGATGTTGAGTTTCTCTCCTTGCTCTAGGACACGAAAGTAATTGTATGTTTATCGATAAGAGAGTTCAACTTGAAGCCTGTTTAATAAGTCTTTTAAATGTCTAATGGTCCACCTCCATAGGATGGACATTCCATTACAAATTGCTTACTTGAGCTTGGTCTCCCAAATGGTTTAAATAGTGCCCATCCATCCCAGATGGAGGCAAAATACTTTTAATTATTGGGGGGAGATGTATGAATTTAATTTTTAAGTATAACAGTAACATCCAATTTTTGTTACACTTAAAATATTTTTGGTGCATACTTAAGATAATGTGTTAAGCCCTACTTAACATATTATTAAAGACTAGCAAAACGTAATGTGTCAATTATCCTTACTTAACACTGAAATTTTTGTCGACTAAATTTATTTTGTCAAACCACTACATATACGTGTTTACACACAATGGCTTTAGAAAATTAATTTGTGGGACTACACTAATTTACTTTTTCATACAAATTAAGTCAAGTGATCTACATCATGGATGTAAGTTAACTTGATAATTGAAATTTCACCGTCAATATACTCATGAATGTCACTATACAACCTCTATAAAACATACATTGACATAGTTGTTTCTTTTGGGTGCATTGTAAAGCCTATAATTATGCTAACTTAAAAAAACAATGGTCGATTTTTAGAGCAGTAACTTCAATTGAATGATTTATCAACAATGACAGATAATTTTATCTATCCACACCACTTGAGGGATAGTTAATAATAAAAATAAAGGAATTCAATCATATTCCATTTTTTATTAATAAAATTGGATTCTATTAGATATGTAATTAGGTTAAATTAAGAAAATAAGAACCATAATAAAATTACAATTTTCTTCATTTTCTGACTGTAGTATTAATATTCAAGCACAAAGTAATATAAAGATAATGCCTTTAAAAGAAGTACTAAAAAGCATAAAAAATCATACTTAAGGATTTTGAAGACGAAATACCTGAAGTCCTGAAGTGAAACTTTCATGTTTACATATAATAGATTGCCATAATGCCCACATCTATATTGATAGAATTGCCATTTCTCATTTAATATTGATAGAATTCTTTTCAATTATCATTGACATTGATCACACGAACACCTTATGGGTAATAACTATAAAAAAATTATTGTTTCTCTTATAAAAAAAATAAATATCATTCACAAAAATCAAACTGCAACTTTCCATAAAAACATTACTTACTATTTTAAATTTGATTATGAAAAATAAATTACTAAAAATAAACATTAGAAAACTCACAATTAATCATATGCTTTTTCACTCCATTCACTCTATATATCCGGTAGTTCAACACCTAATGCATTTGTCGCTACCATCAGCACCACCTACCACCACCAACTAAGATCTCAACTTAGGGTATAATTTTGAAGCCACTCTTAACTTAAGGTTCATTCCCATCATTGCTGCTATCATCATTATGAATTGGACTGATAATAAATCTCCTTAGAATACTCTTGTTGAGATTTGTGAAAGAAAAGGAAATTAAAGCAGTGGTGAGTTTAGAAATTAAAGCATTGTGAGATTAGAGAGCTAAATATAGGGTTGAAGAAGAGAGATGATAATAATTAATAAGAAAAGAGGAAAGAAACACACTTCAATATTGTATTTTAAATTATAAGACCGTCCTTTAATTATGTATATACAATTACTTATAACTTTATACGTTAATCAGTTGTATTTTTCTATGGTGGGCCCTTTACTAATTTTTTAACCAGTTGTATTTTTTGATGGTGGGTCCCTTACTAATTTTTTAATCCCGCTACATGTAGCAGCCTACTACATATATGTTTTTCGTAATGACATATATCATTTGTTCATCACTTTTATTTTTAATTTGGCTTTTTTAACCATTCAAATGAAGAACTGCTAATATCAGAGTCCATGAGATTATGGTGTTAGAGATTCATGAGTTAGATTATTTAACTCTAATAAAATATGCAAATTTTATTAAAAAGAAATCATCCTGCAATGTGACTGTTATCTTTAAACTTTTTAAAATCTTTGATTGATAGAGGATTCTCCTCTATGATTGTAGGAATTAACCAATTCAAAGTCTTTCAAATGTATAAATATTTTCAATTGTAACAAACCAACAGAATATGAAAGTTATTTGATTATACACTATATAAATTGATATTTATAAATCAATGAACAGATAATTTTCATATCATTCCTTTTAAGCTTTTATGTTATTAAAGCACTAGAGGCTCTCCCTTTTCTTTTTTTTTTCTTTTTAAAGAAAAAATCTTACAATGGCAAACAACTATTCCAACATCACCATTCAAAACACTAATGACCCTAACAACACTAATCACTATTAATGTATTTACTCAAACTCACATTAACTGATTACCTATTATGGAAATTATAGTTTCACACCCTCTTCATAGGCTATGATCTTCTTGGCTATATTGATTGTTTTAAACCCTGTCCCTCACCAATAATAACAAACAACAACACTATAACCCCAAATCCAGCTCATTCACTTTAGGTTTGCCAAGATTAACTCATCCTCAATGCTATAATTGGCTCCATCACATCCACTATCATTCTGTTTATGGCTAATGCCAAAATATCCAAAGAAGCATAGGCAACACTTGCCAATACCTATGCTAAGCCTTCTAGAGGATGCATTAAATAAGTTAAAAGTCAGATTAAATAAATGACTAAAGGGTATGCATAAGTTATAATTTCTACAAAATATTAAGGCTTGGGCTGATGAGCTTGCTCTTCTTAGCTCACTTTTTGATAATGATGATCTTACGGACAAAATTCTAGAGTTTCTTGGCGATGATTATAAGGAGCTGGCTTGAGTTGTACAAGTTAGAGACACCCCCATCACATTCAAATAACTTCATGAGCTACAAAATAACAATTTCACTCAATAACAAAAATACCCATATATTGGCTACTACCAACTTTGTCGCATTTGAGGGCACACTACCAATAAGTGTCCATTTTATAAATTACAACATGTGCAGTCAAGCAATAATAACTCATCAACACTATAGCAGCCACAAGCAAATTATGCCACCTCAATTAATAATAATCAAACCTGACTCCTGGATAATGGTGCATCATATCATGTAAAAGCTTATTTAGAATACATAACCAGTATAACGAAGGTAATACTATAATGATTGAAGATGGAATTGAGTTATAAATAACTCGCACTGGTTTAACAACTTTAAACTCTCTTTACAAATGCTTTCAATTTAGATAATGTTTTATGTGTTCCAAACATGAAAAGAAATCTTATTTCCATTTATTAATTTTTCAAATCTAATAATGCTTCAATAAAATTCTTAGTTAATGCTTTTCATGTGAAAGAACTTCTCACAATGATAACACTTTTAAAGGGGGTCAAGCTAAAGGTGGCATATCTATATATTTTTTTATAGTAAAGGTGGCATTCATGAGTGACCGAAATCAACCCCAATTATTGCTTTTTTAAGTGTCAAGTCCACATCTTCTGATTGGCATCACTATTCCTATTTTAAAGTAAATTGTGTTTCCAATAAACTCAGTATAACATCACCTACATTGTCTGATGTTAATTGTAATGCGTATCTATCAAATAAAAGCCATAAGTTGTCATTTTTAAGGTCTATATTATCATCTTAGAATCCTCTTGAAATCATATACTCTTATGTATGGACATAACATGTGGTCTCCATTGATGGATACACGAACTATGTTATTTTTGTAGACTATTACACAAAATACATTTGGTTTTGCTTATTGAAAAACAAATATGATGTCAAAAAGATTTTTATAAGATACAAAGTCATTGTTGAAAAATAATTTTAAAAACCCATAAAAATATTATACTCTAATAACGATGGTAAATTCATTGCACTAATTGATTTTTCTTTCTATAACTAGAATCTCTCATCTCACCACTCCACCACATGCCCTAGAACACAATGGTCTATCTAAGTGTTACCATTCGTATGTTGTTGAAATAGGTCTTGCACTCTTATCCCATGTATCAATACCTTTACAATGTTGGCCATATGCATTGCCACCGCCATTTATCTCATAAACAGGATGCCTAAACCAACACTCCAACACTATACACCATATGAAAAAAATTTTAATACGAAACCCAATTACAATAAATTCAAAATCTTTGGTTGTCTCTGATACCTGTGGCTTAGACCTTATATGACTCACAAACTATCCAATTCTAAACCATGTGTGTTTCTTGGTTATTTGACAAGTCAAAGTGCTTTTTTGTGTTGTGATCCAAATACCTCCAAAATCAACGTCTAGACATGTTAGGTTTGTAGAATCTATATTCCCATTTAACTTTATGCCACATAAATCTTTTTTATAATAATCATATTGCATTAATAATATTTTTACTTGATGTAACTACAAATTTTTATAGAAATAATATTAGAAATTTAAAGTTACAGAAAAATAAAATAAAAAATAACACAATAAAATACTTACAATGTCTTCATTAATAGCATCACTTAGTTGTATATTCTCAACTTGTATGAAGCAAACATTTAATTTTTGTACAAATTTTTCAATAATGTAAATTAAATACTACAATAAGAGGTGTTGTGCTCCTTCCAACTTTCACTTTTTTTTTTGTTATATTTATCTTCAACCTAAGACCAAAAAGTGATATGTATTATGATGTGCACTAGTAATAAAATTTTAAGAAATTTCCATATAAAAGTTGGCATATAATCGCATTTTCAACAATACAGTATTTATTATCTAGATGTTTAAAAAAAGTTTTTTTTCACAAATCAATAGTTGGACAATGAAATACTAAAAAGAAAGATAAGATAATGTGTTTCATGTGAAGTTTAAAATTGATGTCTCTTATTTATAGCCAAGAAAGCAAATAAAATTTTGGATAAACAATATCTAAACTATTCATTTAAGTTGTTAGATGGATTTTAACATAGAAGATAGTTCTGATAGCTATGTGATATTCTCTCTGTAATATTCATGTTGTGCTTTAGCCATGGCTAAAGTGTATGTGATATTGCAGTTTTTGCTTATATTTTACTGTTTGTATCTCGCCAACTTTGTTTATAATCATCATCACTACCCGTTAATCATTCACTCTTTCCCCTAAGCTTATTTGCAAACTTAATCCAACCATTTCCTCTATGACCTAAACACCGTATCGGCAACTTCCATTATTTCTACCATAACCATTGCTTTGAAACTATCTATTGCCATTACCCCATAGCCATTCAATCTCTCTTACTAGCTATCATGAAATCACTCCCACCATGGAGTTTTGATTTAGAATATCAAGCTCTTGTTCTTTATGTTGAAGTTGGAACATCAAACTCACGGTAAAGTTATTCAAGCACTGGGTTCAGGCATTAGAACCTTAGAACTAACTCAATCATGGAAAAACAAAAGGAAGCTTTAATGTTATGTTTGAAGATCCCATCGTTGTAGATCAAGCTCATACCTTGATGGAGGTGCGTTCACAAGGTTTCATGAACAAGCTTGATGGCAAGAGCAAATGGATTGTCATCAATTATGAACACCTTCTCAGACTGTGCCATCTGCATGGTTTCTTCAACCACATCACTAAGGATTACCTACCCTTTACAACAGAAGAAGAAATCTCTAAGGAAGATCGACCTGTTAAAGTTTCCATTGCAAACTTCATAGAGAAATTATCTCTCAACTTTGCTGCTATTTCAATAGCGTGTATATCTCAACTCCTTCCAAGCGTGAGTCATGAAAATCGTCTGTAGAAGAGGCTTGACGTGCAAGGAGTCGTATATAAAGATCTACCAAAGACTGTCAGTCGGCGGGTGCAGGAAAATAATGATGGAGCAGCAGTCCTTGCTTTGGGAAATGACTCTTCTAAGACAGATAAGCCTCAATCAAAGAGAAAAGAAGCAATGCCATCACCCTATGATGAAGCCCACGCCTAAGAAGACTTCTCCTCTTTTAAGACTAAGCTTTTCAAATCAGAAGGAAGTCCGAGTGACCCAAAGAACTTGAAGGAACAAGCTAGGTTCATCCAAGCCTAAGCTTCTAAAGTCTCTGCCCTCCACCTTTAATGCAGATTCCTCCAGCACTGATTAGAAGTTGTTCTTCTCTTTTGTTTTATTTTTATTAGGTTAAAGTCATAATTATTTACTTTGGAGGTCTTGTTTCTTTGTTTGTTTTCTTCTTTTCAACGAATCATGGTTGTTAAAAAAAAAAAAGATGGATTTTATCATCTCAAGTGTTCAATTAAATTATAAAATAAACTTGTAAACTTTACAAACTTTTCAACGAAAATAAGAAAAATCGTGACTTTTAATTTAAACTTTCAGATGAATTTTATCATCTTAACCATTCAATTAATTCTATGATGACTTTATCAACTTCACACACTTAGATTTTTAATATAAACCATTCGATAGATTTTATTATCATCTCAACCATTCAATTAAATTAAAAGTATTATTATTATTAATTATTTCGTTGATGTTTGATTTATAATTTTTTTACATAGAATTTATTTGTTAATATATAAATAATCTTATAATTACCAAGAAGTAATTAATGTATCATTCTTTTATAAAATTATTAACTAATAAAATATATTTTTATTGGACTAATATATAAAATAAAAATAAAAATTTAATTCAATGTCTTAAATATATAATAATGTAAAATGAGATATGAAAAGAAATATATGAGAATTTTTTTTGAGTTAAAAATGGAGTAATAAGTTGAAAAAAAAATACACTCATATTTAAATTTTAAAGTGAAATTTGCTGCATTTTGTTATTAAGAATTGAAAATGGTCTTAGGTGCAAGATTGCTAAATCATTGCTGCAAGTTATTAATAGTGATTATTAACATATCGTAAAAAAAATTATTTTCAATATATCTGGAGTGATTAAGGCATGAATATGAAAAATTGAAGAGTGGGTTTTAAATTAGAATCGAATAACAATTTATTTATTTATCTTCTTTTTGGGTGAGCATGGTTTAGTTAATCAAACTATAAAATAAAATTTTAAACCAAACTGTCTTATGTGATTTTTAAATATTTATAATCATAACCAAATCAATTATATTAGTTATCTAATTGATCGGTTAACAATTAGTAAACATTTTCTATAACCCTTTTATATTATAACAAGGAAAAATTATATTCCTAAAAATAAATTATTTCAAATTTATTTATTTCACTAATTAATTGAATATTTTTATATAAATATTTAAGTGGTAAAGATTTTATATTCTAACACTATGTGTGTGTGTATATATATATATATATATATAAGTATAAGAAAACTTTTGACTCATATTTTTAAATAATTTGGGGTGTATATATCTATAATATATATAAATATATGAAGAGGGAAGGACAGACAAAATTACAAAAGAGTCTTCAGTCACTATTATATAAAAATTGGATAATTTATTCATTTACTAATAAAAGTAAAATTAAATTAATTAAAATATAATTTTAATTTGATTGAAAATTTATTTCCTATTTTAATTAGGTTAACTTCTATTTTATAAGATTTCTATTTAAATTAGGATTGATGTTTAGATATATTAAATACAATTATATTTAAATTATAAATTCCAATCTGAATTAGGATTAACAGTTAAATTAAGTCTATAAAAAGTAAGTATTTTGTTTCATAACTGCATCACTTGAAAATATTTTCAAAGAGTTTATAGTTTTTACATTTAATGAAATCTAATTAATGTATGTCTTGATTAATCATGATTGTATATAGGTATGTTTCAATGACATACTAATTTTTTTTATTTATAATTTGTATGTATTATTTTATTATAATTTCATGTTGTGACTTTCTAATATTAATGCATGCCTTTTTTTTTTTTCCATTGAGCTTGCAAATTCTGATTTCTAATAGAATTTAGAAATACATATTGTTTAATTTTTTTTTCACGATCTATCTCTAACTATAACTATAAACATATGTTTATTTGATAACTTTTTTATTTTTCGAAACGCACTAACCACCAATTATAGGGTTATTTTATAGTTTTTTAACTTGACGTTTATTTTTTAAGTATAAATAAAGTTCATAATAATAGAAATGCTTAAATTATTTGAATATTTAAAAAAAATTAAATTAATCATTTATTTAGAGATACATTTTTTGTGTTATTTAATTTATTCTTATGATTTACCTCTAGCTATAGTTATAAACACATGTTTATTTCATAATATTTTTATTCTTCAAAAATGCACTAGTCACCAATTTTAGGGTTATTTTATAATTTTTTTGGAACATGAGGTTTATTTTTTTTATAAATAGAGTTCATAATTATAGAAATGCTTAAATTGTTTGAATATTTAAAAAAAATTAAATTAATCATTTTATTTAAATATGCATTTTTTAATAATAAAAAAATTAAGATTATAAAATTACTTTTATTTAATAATAATAATAATAATAATAATAATAATATGTTTAATTGTTTATGTACTATATATTATGATTCAAATAAATTTTTTGTTCACGTATAAAATACGTGATTATTTACTAGTATATATATATGTGTGTGGTTGGGTCAATTATCTATGATGTTATAGAATAAAAAAATTAAATTAAATCATTATTTATTAAAATGGTTTTTAAAATTAAATTTACTGATTCAGTTAATCTAATTTTTTTATTAATTTTTTAATTTTTGATCGGAGGATTGATATTTCAATTTTATTTACTGACCCCCTATTTTCTTTTTTACACAAGTGGACTTTTCATCACTTTTTTCTATTATTGCAGCTCATGCCTTTGGGAGTTTATAATATTGTAAAACATTGAGTTTGTCAAAAAAAAGTCCTCAATAAGAGAATAAATCAATAAAATCTGAAGAGCTCAATATAACAAAGATAAAATTAATTGATATGATAGAATAAAGTCTAAAAGTTCTAAAACTTAATGATGTTTTTCTATTAAACTAAGAACAAAAAATGCATTAACAGATTTTTTTATTTGATTTTTAGCATTTGGTGTTTCAGTTTATTTTATTCACAAAAATATATGAATCAACAAATTTTTTTTTTAAATTATATTTTTAATAAATTTTTTAGGTAGAAGCATTTATGTGACAAATTTTAATAATAAATCAATTTAAATACGTTTTCATACTATATCTTACTTTTATTTCCTTTATTTTTTTTAAAATATAATCTTTATTTTCACCAATTGAAAATTTTAAAATGGGTACTTTAATTTTTATTTTTTTATTAATTGTAATAATTGTATTTTTATTGTCATTTTAATTTATAGTTAGGTTAAGTTTTTAATCTATTTAATAAATTTAAATCAGCTGAAAATATTTTTTATTTTGTGATTATAATGGTTGAAATTTTTTATTAGTGCCATATAATTATTTAATTTTAATTTCACTTCATATTGCAACAAATTCATTGCCCACACCACACTACCCAAACCTAATAAGAAAAATTCACAAATTTGTATTATTTTTCATAATTAATCTCAACAAAAAAATTCAAATGCAAATTTCAAAATAAATAAATAATTTAATCATCCAAAATACTCCAAACAAATAAAAATAATAATTTTGAACCATATTAAAACACACACACCCCTAATCACTAAAAACATTTATTTTTTGGATAAATTACTATGTGGTCCTTGATTTTAGTCTAATATACTACTTCATCCCTAACTTTCTAAAAATAGATTCATTTGTCCTTGTATTCTACTGAAATAGATTAAAATGTCCTTTAAATACTATTACGATTAAGTGGACATTAATTGGTGAGGAAAAGACGAAAATAGTCTTTTTTTTTTAAATTATAACCCTAAATTGAGATTAAAATCATTCTCTAATGAGAAAAAAAAAAAAGGCAATAAAGACATCTCCTTTGGATATTACTTCAACTCAGTTAAGAATCAATTTTCCTCATCTTCTTCTTTTGAAAATGTGTTCATCTTCTTTAAACTTTTTTCTTCTTTAGCTTTTATCCTTCAACACTTTGATATTCTTAGTTTAGGATACCTACAATGCATTAATGTTGTTGAAGCTCTATTTGAAGCACTGTGATAAAGGTAAGTGACTTTTTTTTTGTAATTTAAACTATTTGTTATCTTATAATTGAGGAGAAGATGAGTAAAATAATAGTTCAAGTGCTAAAAAGTTGCAAAAAGCTTACCAAGGGAATAAGGGTTTTAAATTAAGGAAATGTGGGTGCTTACATTTTAAACAAATCAATGAGTGATTTTTATTATTTTATGTTGTTTACACCTTTACTCTGTACAAATTAGTTGGGTATGTATCTAATTGGATAGAATTTTTAATTTTTTTTTATTAAGTTAGGGTTTCATAATTTTTTATAGGGTTTATGCTAATTGATAATTTATTTTTGTATGTAGATGTTTTCTGTTGAATCTTATTGAGTAGAGGTGGAGTATGAGGATGAGTTGAGATTTATGGATAATGTTGATCCAGATAAATATTCATACTTGACCTTACTCCAAGATGTGTATAACCTATTTCCTAAAATTAAGTATGACTTTCCTATATGTGTATTGGGTATTGGGATGCACTTAGAAATTGATGTTGATATAGATAAAATGTTTAGAAAGTATGTTAAAAATCCATAAATTCATATATCTATGTATAAAAGGTTAGAACCATTAAAAGTAGTGCACTAAAAGGAATCTGGTAGGGAATTTATAAATGTCAATGAGGTTGAAGGGAAAAAAAAGCCTTTTGATACACCTAAAACTGAAGATAATGATTTTGTAACTCAAATACTTGCAGTGTCACGACCCAAAACAGGGGCCATGACTGGTGCTAAGGAATGAGAATTCTTTTAAATCCGAAACTCGTAGTAAGCCTTAAAATAAAATAAAACAAAACATGCAATAATTATATTAACATAATTAAAGTGCCCTGCAGTGGAAATAAAATCATAAATAAAATAAAATAAATATCCACCACTGAAATTAAATCGAACAACTCATCTCATATATAAATAAACTTTTAATACAAGTTTCAGTTCAAATACTTGAAATACATAACTCACACAATATAATGCATAAGCTCCATAACTATTTATAACTACTGCAGTGTCTATATTATAAAATGAAACTCAAGTAAGTAGTTTACATAGTGAAGCCGGGACGGAAGAAATTCGGCGTATGGGTCTGCTATTGAGGTCTGAAGACGATGACTCTCCTGAAAAATAGTCAACGGAGGGGAGTCAGACCTCACTGAGTGAATTGTTATAATATATATACATGCATACTAAATGACAATGCACACAGTCAATAGTATATATAATAAATATATATACAGACAAATACACACAGATGCAACAAAATCATTTTATATTTTATGAAAATCACTGTTTATGAAGGATCAAATAGAACCCTAGAAAATCGCAACCTCAAGCAATGTTAGACAACACTCTAGCCATACAGACTCACTTATTCCAAATATATTCACTTGTTCCATTTGGACAATAGACTGGCCCTGAGACACTAAGTCAACCGAGCTCCAACAGTCTGACTGTCAGTGTGATTGGCCCCGAGATACTTAGTCAACCGAGCTCCAGCAATCACACTCCCAAATCATTTCACATAGCAAATCAAATCAATCCGATCAATATCCACAAATAGGTTAGTAATGAAGCCTAAATGCTATCAACGTACCAGTACGTACTCGGCCATAGTGCTGCCCACTAGGTAGCACGTTCTATTGATATCCTTCATTAATATATAAAACATACATTCATAAATAAATGATGCATGAATTTGAATAAAATAGCAACATAAACCATATATATACTAGAAATATACCAAAATAAACCAAGTATATTTCGAGTATATATACGTCAAATAAATCCAATTAAATTACAAAATAAACTAAAAATACACCATGAATATACATCAAAATATTTTAAGAATAATTTATTAATAAAACATGCATATAGTTGAAAATATACCAAAATATACCGAAAATATACCAAAAATAAACCTAAGTAAGAAATAAATCATTTGTGCATACTTTACTAAAATAAATCATACATTTCTAAAACATGCACCCTAAAACATATATATATAAAATAATAACTCACTGTTATTGCGCTCCTCGAGATGGGTCCGAAGGGCCTGGTCCACTAAGCCTCGGTCTCGGCACAACTAAACAAACAAATGACAACAAAAATTAGAATAAATCTAATGGAAATTCTTAGAAACTCAATCTAGAATACTAGACATAGAATTAGAATCAGAATTCGATCGGATATCACGTTTTACGAGAATTCTACCAAAAATCCGACAGAATCTCCCCTGTAAAACAGACATCTCTTTACTCAAAGAGTAGAGCCGGTCTTACAAAGAAAACACACTTCAAAATAACATAAAATTTACAACCACGATCCCTCGGTCGGACCCCAAACTATAATTCACCGACCGAGGTCTACAATTCACAGAATAATTACAAAAATACTGAAAATGCCCTTTTATAATAAAAATACATTTTATAAATTCAAATTACATTATTAACCTTAAAACTTATTAAAAATCGATAAAAACTCATTTATTTAGAAAAATCATATATTATATATATAATTTGAAAATAATTTATGAAAAATAGTTTTAATTAGTTAAAAATACTAAATAATTTTTAGAAATCATTTTTATACCTTAAATAACTATTAAAAACAATTTAATTACATTTTTAGCCAATTTAGTGTCAAATTACCAAAATACCCCTATATATATAAATTCACTAAAATTAATCAAAAATTCACCAAAAATAGTATAGTTATTCAAAATTAATTTTCTCAACATATAATTCAATAATTTCAATAAATATACTCAATTAACCAATTAATTTCAATAAAACACATGATTAACCTAATTTTCCAAAAATTACATAAACTAAATAAATTCAAAATAAATATATAAAATTCGCAAAAATTACAAATAAATTTCTAAAATTCATTTTAACACCTATAAACACCATAAAATACAATTTCATAATTTAATTAATTAATTTTAAAAATTAGAAAATAATAATAAAATAATCAAAAATTCCCAAAAATCAAAATAAATTCCAAAAATTCCAGAGTATAGATTAAGCTACTAGGATCAAAGTTCGTGAAGGGAGTTTGCATGAATCAATCAAATTCAAGCTCAAAAAATTCAAAAACTCAAAGTGGCCGAAAATGGAAAATCAAAACCTAAGGAAATCTAGACCATTTTAAGTGAAACAATGCTTGGAATCACACTCATCGGAGCTCAAGGAGAAGATAGAGACTGGTGGCATCGAGTTTGGTGGTTAGAATCACGTCGATCGGAGCTAGGGTCAATTTTTGGCTTCTCGGGTTGTTGCAGTGTTCACCGACGCCGGAGAGGGTGGAAGGAGAGGCTGAGCAGCTGGAGGAAGGCGGTGGATGTCCGGCAAGCACTCTGAACAGCGGTGAACGGAGTCGCATAATGAGGGGAAGGGTTGGGGGCATAATTGGTAAATTTGAAGAAGTTATATATAATAATAATAATAATAATAATAATAATAATAATAATAATAATAATAATAATAATAATAATAATAATAATAATAATAATAATAATAATAATAATAACTTTAACAATTTATATTATAATATAATAGTATTATATTCACCAAAATTTCTACACCACATGATTTAAAATAGTTAATATATATAAATATACACATGTTAATTAAAATGAAAACTACATAATATATATATATACATAATTAAAAATAATTAATAAACCCTAAAATTATTAAATATATGTACATATATGCATGTATATGTATATATTTTAATACAACAATTAAAATAGTGCATGGACTCATGCAAATTCGTAAAACTATTTAAAATAATTAATATTAAATTATTTATGTTTTAATTTCCCCGAAAATAACATTTCCGGAAAAATTTTACGTAAAGAATTTAAAATATTTAAGAATAATTAAAATAACTTAATAATTATCAAACTCATGAAAATAATCATAAATATATACAAAAATTATTAACATTTCATATCCCGATGCAGTTTAAAATTATTTAAAAAAAACTTGGGATATTACATGCAGCTCCTTAAATAAAACCTTAACCTTAACATGAACCTGAACTTGAACCTCAGTATGACATGAATAACCTACCTCCTATGACACCTAAATCTAATCAATTTGTCCCTAAAATCCCTAAACCTCTTGTTACTCAACCAAAGCCTTATGAATGTGATAGGGATAAGAGTGATGCACCTTGTCCAGTTAGCAAGGCTAGAGGAAGGGGAAAAGTAGGCAAACCTCTAGTTAATAGGAGTCAAAGAGTGACTCATAGTAGACAGAGGCAGTGTATGGAAAAGGGTAGAAATAATGACAATGACAATGACTAGGGGGAAAATTATACATTCTCAGACTTTAATGATACTAAATGTTTGCATAATGGTGCTGAACCTACCATCACCACATTTGAGAGTGAGAGCCTTGATGATGAGGAAGATAGAGGTGATGTTATTATGGATGATCATGATGGACTTAGTGATGTAGGAAAGGAATGCAGTAATGCAAGTGTGCCAATTGATGATGAGTGTATTGTCAGGCATAAAAGAAAAAAAAATCCTTTCTCAAAGCTATTCAGCAAACCCTTTTGTGAACCTTGGTGATCGGTAGTTTGAGTTTGAATTATATCAAACTTTTGTTGATGTTAATGCACTTAGAGCAGCCCTCAGAGACTATGGGGTGAAGGGTGGTTACCTTTTAATTAAGAAAAAAAATGACAAAAAAAGAGTGACAATGGAATTGCAGGTCAAAGGTAGAAGTGAAGGCTATATGCCTCTATGTTACCTGATGAAAAGACTTTCATGGTCAAAACTTTGAATGTAGACCATACATGCATTAGGATAAATTGTAACGAAAACTCTAATGCTAACACTGCATGGGTTTCTAAAAATTTGAATGAGATGTTAAGTGTTAACACTAACATGAGTTATGAGTTGATGCAAAGTGAGATGAAAAATGATGGGGTATAAATGTAGCTCAATGGCAGTTGTATAAGGCTAAAAGTTTGGGTAGGCAGTCAAGTGAAGGTTCTCATGAAGATTCTTTTAAACATTTGAAGAAGTATATTGATCATTTGATGGAAATAAATTTGGGGACCTTTTTAAAGTTGCAATTTCAGCCAAGAGTTTGTTTAGATGATGCACTAACCTTCAAGTACTTATTCATTTTTTTTAGGCTGTTAAGATAGGATTTTTAGAAGGGTGTAGGCCTTTTATAAGTGTGGATGGATGTTTTCTTAAGGAGCCATTTAGTGGAGTCATGTTATCAGTTGTTGTAATTGATGGCAATAGAGAAGTACTGCCAATTGCCTTTACTATTGTGGATTTTGAATGCACAAATAGCTAAATATTTTTTATGGACTGCTTGCAATAATGTATAAGGACTAAAAACAAAGGCATACCTTACACTTTTATGTCAGATCGATAGAAGGTAAATATAAATTATATTATTTTTAATTTACACAATTTGTAAGTACATAAGTTGTAAAATAACACTTGTTCCTTAATGACATGAAACAAGGAATGATTAATTCAATTGAAGAGTGGTTTCCAAGTTCAAGGCACAAATTTTGTTGCCACTGCATTTTCAACAATTTAAAAAAAAAATTTCCAGCTTAAGGTTAAAAAAAGAATTTTGAGCAACAACTCGAGCAACAACTGGTTATAATTTTTGGTAGAAAATCAAGTTAATGAAGACAGTTAAAGATGGAAAGCCTATAGATTGGTTACTTGCCATTCCTCTACAACAATAGAGTATACATGCATTCAATGATGAAGCCAAGTGTGATGACATCACCAACAACATGATTGAATCATTCAATTCATGGGTGGGAAAGATCAAAGGTCTTCCATTAGTAAGAATTATCAATTCCATTAGGTAGAAATGTATAGTTAGATTACACAAGAGATATACAAAGGCTTGTACGTGGGAAGGAGACATCACTCTGATGGTAAAACAAAAGTTGAAGCAAATAATAAAGGACAACAGAAGATGTTCATTATTGCCTAGCAACAATGATGAGTTTGAAGTTTAGGACGGGAAACTAAGATATGTTATGAAGTTAGGGGAGAAGAGTTGCAGTTGTCAATTTTGGCCTATTGTAAGCATTCCTTGTAAACATGGAACTCTGTGTATTAGTTATAAGAGAGGGAAGATTGAAGATTACTACCATAAAGTGTTTCATGTGAAGACCTACCAGACAACATACAAAGGAGTCATTTATCCTTTTCCAGAGATTGATCTCACAAAAGTTGATCCCCAGACTATTATTTTACCACTAAAATTAAAGAGAAATCCAGGAAGACCAAGAAAAGAAAGGGTTAGAGAACTTGATAAAGCTGGACCATCTACTGAAAGAAAGAGATCTTGCATTATTAGATGCAAAAACTGCATGCAGCTTAGCCATAATAAATGATCCTGTCAGCTAGCACTAATGGTAGCAAGGGTAAGAGCCATGTCATTGCATTTAATATTTATAATTGCCAATTTCAAAATGTAACTAATGTTTTTCCTATTATAGGGTGCATCTGTTAGGGGAGGTAGCAAGGTGAGGATTAATAGTGTAGCACCACCATTTGAACCTACTGGTGTTCATAGAGCAAGTAATTCCAATGCAGTAACTCTGAATTTAAGCAACATAAGTGCGTATGTGCCTAGTGTTCAAGATTGAAGATAACTTTTTCTTTTTGTTACAAGTACAACAAAGGATTTTTTTGTGGCTGTATATTGAATGGATTATAATAACTATCTTGAAATAACTTATATTTTGGTTGCTTAATAGAGCCATTTGGCAATAGTCCTTATAAAAATCTAAGTGATGTCAATGTTTTGTTTATTTTGGTGGATGTAAATCATTGGTGTATAACATATATGTTTAGCCAATGTATTAATGATCATTGTACTTGATGATTAAAGTAACATTAAACAGTGGCTGATCTTCATGTACATTTGATTACTATTACATGAAATTTAATCAAGTTTATTTAGCAATTTTTGTCTTAAGTTTTATAGTTTCTTTATGTTGAGTGTAATTAACTTTATTTGGACTATTAAGGGTGATTTTTTCTGAAATGAATAGGGATGACATAATTATTTTAATTTTTCTTCATAAGGGTTATTTAGTGCAATATTTATAAACTTGAGGGGTTGATAAGTTGATTTTACTCGAATCAGAAAGACTATATAGTAGGCATTACATTAACGTTATCTAACATCCTATTACTGAAAAAATGATCCATGATAAACACTTAACTACATTATATACCCATTTATTCATCAAATATTTATTTATAAATAGTACATCAATGCATTACTCAATACTAGAATAAAAAAACTACATGAATGAGATGTCATTATGACTCTTAACCTCCAAGTTGTGCATTTAATCCCTAACCTTCTCCAACTACCAATAGAAAGTTTACAGATTTTTCAATACAATAAGGATCACAAATATGAACAAACATATAGAAAAAAACAACAATATCATTACTAAAGATCTAATAAAACCCAAAGCAAGCTCAATACCTTCCATTTTTCCCATTATCATTTTTTTCTCATCTTTCAATTCTTCAACTCTTCCTTTAACTTATCAAGAGCCTCAATATTAACTCTGTACCTCGACCTTAAATCCACACTACCATTTCTATGACTTGTAGCAAATGATGAAGTTGGGATGCACCTTATAATAAAGGATCCACATTTGTTATCTTTATAGTAATAGATTAACTTGTTATTGTTTTCATCAGTTTTTAAGATTTTGATACCAGCTTGTTTCCCACATTTACAATTTTTGTTTAAATATCTTCCTTCCCATCCATAATTGTTGCTTGATCCACCCTTAGCCATCTCAAATAAAAACCTAGCTTTATTCTTTGTATATTTGAAGATGAAGATAGAGAAAACAAGTGAAAAAAAAGCCATCGTTTTCTTATATTGAGGACTAATAAAATATGGGTATCTTTGTCTTTTCCTTTTGGTTTTTCCAATTTGACCCATATTTTTTATGTTGACCGTCAAAAAACCTTCACATAAATACTGACAAGTTTAATAGAGCAAAATATGAGGATGGATAAATCTATTTCTAGACAATCGGGGATAAAATAGTGTATTAGACTAAAATATAGGGACCAAATAGTAATACCCTTAATTTTTTTTAGATTCCATTTCCCTCCACTAGGAGCCACGGCGGAGAAATTTGAGTTTTCCCGCGTTGTTAAAAAAAACGACAATGTTTCCGCGGTCGCGCCATAATAAAACCATCATCAAAATCCGCTCACTCACTCGCTTACTAGTCACCGCTACCACCACTTCTTCTCGTTGCTCCGGCCATGGATTCCTTCTTTCAAGGCGTCAGATCAAGAGAACTCAACGGTTTCAGAGGTAAAACGAGCTATCTCACGCTCCGTGATCTCTTATTCACTCTTGTTGCGTCATTGCTAGCTAATTAATTAAGTCTGTTAAAATCAGTACGAAAACGGCCGTACATTGGCGAAAAGGAAGCAGATTTCACTGAACTGGGAGCCCTAGCAGTTGAACACGCCGGTGAAGAGACTCCTCCTTTAGCCATTTCTTTTGCCAAGGTATTTTTGCAATTTCTTCACAGTTTTTTACTTAATTATTATTAATTAAACTGACCTTTGCCTTTTTTTTTTTTTTTTTTAATGTAGACAAGTAAAAATTCACATATTTTGGCTGTGTCTGATGAGGATGGGTACTTGAGCTTGTTTGATTCTCGTAAGAAGCTCCCTTCATACGCATCTCACCAAGATTGTTCAGGTTTTCCTTTTTTTTTTTTGTTAATTTTAATTTAGTTTTTTTTTTTTCATTGGTGAGTTTTTTCTTTTTAAAATTTCATTATATTTTTCTTGTTTTTGATTAATGATTGCAGATAAAGCTAAAATTAGTGATTGGGTTGCTCATCAGAATGCTGTATTTGATTTATGCTGGATTAAGGTAGCTTCATAACACTCACTGTTATCTTGTTAATTTAATGACATGTTTATTATTGGAAATTAGTGATTTTAAACTTGCCTAAAATTTACATCTCCAATGGTATTTAACTATTTGTAATCTTTAATGGAAGCATTATTTTGATGCTAATCTAAGCTCGTATGAACTTTCTTGCAGGAAGATACCAATATACTCACAGCTTCTGGAGATCAAACTGTAAGTAATCATAATTTTTAAGTAAATAGACTGTTCTGGTTAATTTACTGTACTAATTCTTGATTTATTGCCTTCTAATTCAATTGTCACTGTCAGGAATCATATTTATTTGTAGAAAGAATTAAGTTATTTATTATATAATGTAGGATCCACACGTTTGTATTCAGAACTAAGTCTAGTTAATAATATCCTGGGGATGTTGCACAGATAAAGATATGGGATGCACAGGAGAGGAAATGCATTGGAGTTTTGTTGGGACACACAGGAAGTATTAAGTCCATGTGTTCCCATCCAACAAATTCTGGTAGGATTTTTAGAATGCATTTTTTTAGTTGGGAGGATATCTATTTTGAGTGCAGCAATATTACATTCTGATCTATTTTTTTCTGCAGATATTCTTGTTTCTGGTTCAAGAGATGGTTCCTTTGCCATTTGGGACTTAAGATGCAACGCTGCTTCCGAAAGTGAAATAACCTGCATAACGTGAGTCGCATTGTGCTTGTGTTTTTGTGCGTTTAATAGTCCCATTTTACCTGTCTTGTTTATTCTTTTCATTTCCTTTGATACTATTTTCCCTACTTCATCCAGTCCAACTTCCACGGTCAAAAGAGCTCATCTTTCACCTTATGCAAAGCGGGTCAGGCGAGGAAAGGTTTGTCTCTTTGTGCATTTCTTCGCATCCAACTGCTGCACATGTTGCTAATATTCAAGTCCTTTCTCAGGCTGCTTCCATGAGTATTACGTCAGTTCTTTATCTTAAAGATGAGTTCTCAATTGCCACTGCTGGAGCAGTGGACAGGTCTGTTTAGAACATCTTTAGTCTGAGCTGAATTTCAATTTCTTGAATGGAATGACTACTGACTTTACTTCCTCTCAAATATCGATTATATTTCAGCATTGTAAAGTTCTGGGATACCAGAAACTTAAAGGCTCAGGTGACTCAAGCATGCCCTCATCCGACATCAACTGAAAAGGTCTGTTCGCTGTTAAATAATAGATGCTTGCTTGCAATTCCCTCTCTAATGTTCTCTAGATCTAATGTTCAAGTTAAACGTCTTGAAACTTATAGCATATCAATGATTTGACAGACTGCTTATTTTTCCTTGCTCGTTCCAGGAGAGAAGATTGCATGGGATATCCAGCTTGTCCCAGGATTTGAATGGAGTATTTTTTACAGCTTCTTGCATGGATAGCAGGTATCTTTCAGTGTTGATAAGCAGATTTTCTTTTGAATTTAATTGAATATCATTCTGATGCCATCTTAAGACAATTGCAATATTCTGTCAGAATCTATTTATATAACGCACTCCAGCTTGAAAAGGGTCCCATTCAGTCATTCTCCGGATGCCAGATTGAATCCTTTTACGTAAAGGTAAGGGGTTGGCATTCTGTACTCTGTTGCGAAATGAAGCTGTACTAGCATACATGCTAATGTGATTTATGCAAATTGCAGACAGCAATCAGTCCTGATGCAACTCAAATTCTTAGTGGCTCTAGTGATGGAAATGCCTACATATGGCAGGTTTTGTTCCTTTCAGAAGTTTTTGTTATAGTTTTAGTTTCTAGTCTTGATTTGTATATAATGATTAGCATGCCATGGCAGGTGAACAAGTCTCGGGCACATCCCATCACATTAAAAAGCCACAATGGAGAAGTTACAGCAGTAGATTGGTAATTCTTAAGCTCGATGCAGTTCTCATCAAGGACATTATTGAACATACACTAACTATTTTCCACAACAAACTGCTGCAGGTGCCCCTATGATGGGAAGATAGCTACTTCTTCAGATGATTTCACTGTAAGAATATACTCCTAAAAAGTTTTGCTATTAATGAATAGTGTATAACACTTTGCTTACCATGGTTTGCTAGTTTGATCTCATGCTAGTATGCTACTTTTTGTCATTTTCATGTTTATGTTAAGTTGATTCTGACACTCAAAATATGTGCCTGTATTAAATACATCTCATTTTATTCAGCTGTGCTTTATTTGATAGGTTCGCGTTTGGAATATCCTAAGCAATAATTGTTCAAGCTCAAGATCCCCACATTCTGTGCGAAGAAGAGTAATGGCAATTCCAAGTGAGGAATGTAGAAGGCCTGAAAAACCAGCAATTCTTGCAAAAGCTTCAGATGATTTGCATGCTTCAGATGAATTACCCCAGCAAGTTGACTCACCGAACTCTATCATAATGCCTACAGTAAGTACTCCTGAAGCCCAGAAGAGAAAGTTCTCATCAGAGTCAAAAGAAACTTTTGACAAAACGCCAGAAGCGGCAATGAAGAGCCCTTCTTCTGTATTGAATCCCCCTTCTTCCCTGAAAAGAAAGACCATCCGGGATTACTTCCTAGCAGCTTAAAGAGATACTAAATAGTACAAAAGTGTCAGATAGGATTCTTATGTTGAAGGTTTTTGCTGGAGTAGATGGTGTATCATTTTCTTCAGATTATATAGGTAACATTTTTTTCTTCAATTTTTGCTCATCAATTCTTTCATTCTTCGAGAAATTTGCACTTAATTCAGTGCAAGCTTGATTGTGTTGTATTTTCATTTTGCAGGGTTAGCTTTGAAATGTAAAGCGTAAAGGAAAGGATTTTTTCAAGGCAGTGTTTTGTACCATCACTTTGTTCTGCCTTTTTTCCTTGGACATATATTTTCTTTGAAGATGAGTGTAGATCTTCTGTAAATAATTCGGCTATGCTGATTATAATCACCAGATTCAATTATATGCTGTCTTTAGATTCCCATAGCGTGCCTATGACAAGCCCCCAAAATCTTTGGTTCTAGTTGCTTGCCCAGCTCTGGTCCTGCTGTCTCCCAACTCAATACAATCAGATTGTTAAGGGATAATGATTTTTTAAGTCTTATAAGTTCACCATATTTAACAATTAAGTCACATAAAAAAATTTATTCTCAATCGAGTCCTAATAAATTTTAAATATATCTTGTTAGTCCTCGGCTATTAAATTAGATGGAAATAACACAAATGGTAATATACACTTTTCCTACCATGTAAATAAATTAATACACATCATATTTTCACTAAAAAGAATGGAAATAAAAATATTAGGAATTTCAATGTTGATTCGTTTTTCTGGTGTGTTTTTGTTGGCTTCTTTCACTCCATGGTTATTTGCAAGTTCCTTTTTTGTTGTTATTTAGTTCATTCTCTTTGTTCTTACAAGAGGAGCAGTCCTGCATGTTGCGAAAAAAAAAAGAGAAAACAAACCATTATTGAGACTGAGGAAAAGGACATGTCACGTGATTATTTGATTATATTTATTTTATTGTGGTTATATGAAACAAGATAAGTATTTTGTGTATAAAATAATTGATTTTGGTTACAAGGTGGATTTAGCAAGTTCATATTATAATGATGGGCATGCAAGTAATATAAGGTTTAATTGAAGATTTAAATAAAAAAACAACATTAAGAAAGTTTTCAAACAGAAGCTAATGATTTTATAATCATTTGTAAGAAATCTTACACATTGATTTGTGTAAGAATTAAATAATATAAAAAAACAACATTAAAAAAGCTTTCAAATATAAGCTAATGATTTTATAATCATTTGTAAAAAATTTTACACATTGGTTTATGTATATTTTCACTTTAATCCCTCTATTTATATTGAAATTTTATTTTTATTCTATTGTAATTCAACTATGATCCCCCACACTTTTAATCCTAGTTTCTCCCTATATGGTACCAAGGGATCATGGTGTCTCTAACGCTCTGACTGGAAGTCAACTTTTAATTTGATTAGTATCAAATTGCAAAGGTAAGCAATTAGTCTTGTGGCAACTGGAAATTCATATACACAGAGGATTCACAGATCAAACATCATACATTTGCAGGTTCAGTTTCTCCTTAAAATGGCTTTACTGATTTGAAGTTCAATTTTGTTCAGCAATTGATAGCTCAAACCCAAAGTATTCTAAGAAATGTCAGGGACATAATTAAATGATATTTTCTGTCCCTTTTATGTAATATAAAATAGCAGAAATACATGCATTGTGATAGTATAATTGTAAATATCTCAATAGGGACTGAAATATACAGAGAAAGTGCTCCATAAACAACATAAATAAAGATGAAAACTACCTTGGCTAATAATCATGGCATTATTGCATCTCATAGCGGCACTATATTCACATGGTAACTCTGCAATTTTTCAGTAGTAGATGCCAGCATGTTTGCAAATGCGCCAATGCTAAATAAACTGTGTATCCGTGCATAGCCCTTGCAGTAGAAATGGTTAAATATCTGTCATAAATAGTTCCACTCTAGCTTAGGTAAGAATAAATGCTTAAAAAGTTTGAATAACGAAATATTTTCTTCAGAAGCAAAATGTATGAAACAATGTAAATCACAAATTCCGTCATAACAACAGATAAAACTCTCATGGCCGTGAGAACTTTCAAAGCAATGTTAATTTCACTAACCTTGGAGGTGATGAATCTTATGATTAGTTATTCTACTGTACGATGTAAAGATCTTGTTTAGCTATGACATAGCATCCAACGATATTGCCTGGTTCCATAATGAACTGCTCCTGAAATGTACCCATACGTCTGCTGGGAATATCAATTGAAAGATCTTGAAAATTTGGCAATCCTTCTACTTGTAAACCATCTCCACATATGAGGAACTGATTTCCAACGATAAAGGATCCAGATACACGGATTGCAACTCCATCCTGACCATGAGCACAGCACTGTAGCTTTTCCACAACATGAACAAGTCTTTCAGGAGGCCAATCACCAGCTAATGTGCTCCGGATATTCGACAAGGTTGCAAAGATGTCATTAGGACCAACAGATTGTTTCCCAGAGAAACTAGAAAGAAGCAAAAACGTATCTTAGCCTACATTATTGTAATAAGATACAACTGGCAATAGTTTCGAAATACTTAAATGGTTACAAGTGTGTGCGCATGTATTTTTCATGACATTTTTGCGCATGAAAATGTTTGCTTTTCTGTGAGATCTACATCTTGAAACCACAGAGGCTCAGTCACCACAGAGGCTCAGTCAGTTTCAAGCCTGTGATTTCATATAAAAAAAAAAAAAACCCTGGAATTCCTTCCAATTAAGAATTCTTTCCATAAGTTTCTGTCATTTGATGCAACAGACAAGAAATAATATTGCTGCATAATTGAGTTACCTAAAAGTTGAGCCTTCATTGTATAGTAT
This sequence comes from Mallotus nudiflorus, assembly GCA_947683625.1. NCBI lineage: Eukaryota > Viridiplantae > Streptophyta > Magnoliopsida > Malpighiales > Euphorbiaceae > Mallotus > Mallotus nudiflorus. Next base: position 4,136,333 of record CANTUR010000283.1, on the reverse strand, counting down.
CTTTGCATGCTGCCAGAGCTCATTAGATCCATCAAAAAGTAAGTAATAGTGCATTGTCAACATCTGTTGATGTAAAGAGATATGCATTAAAAGCCAATTAATGATGGTGTGACTGACAATTGCTTTTTCAAGTGTTTTTTCATGCTTATGAGATCTATAGACTGACTTTACATCTCGTCTGACTAAAGTGCACTAGCTTAAATTATAAACGTCAGATACTTATTTGATCAATATGCTTATGCAAAAATATGTAACTAGTGCTGTTTCAAGCACTGCTTGCATTTCCAACATGAGCTGTATGGAATGAACTCATAATTGTTACTAGATAAATGATTGCTCCATACAGGATACAAAGGTAGGAGTAGGACACAAATGATGTTGCAAGTTGAACCAGTGATTGAATAAGAAATATGGCATATGTGTTTGGTAAATATATGTGTGTAAGGTGATGTAGAGACATTCACAATGCACATTTTAATAGTTCACATACTTACATCTGCCAAATCCTTCAATTTTTGTGTGGGATCAAAAATGCTTCGGACAAATGCTGCTAGGTCTACACTTGTGTGCGCATACTTGGAAATAAATGGGTGAGAGAGAAGCTGCAGTAAAAAAAGAAAAGCAAATTAAATAATGATAGGTTTGAAGAAGCATGTCCTCATTCAATTCAATTCCTCAAGATTAGAATAAGATTGACATAAGAAGATTCATACATTAATAATGAAGGAGATATAAGTGTTTCTGTTTAAGTTCTATTTTCAAAGTGGGCAAATTTCTCTACTTTACAACAGATGACTACATTATGGACACATCTCTTCAGATTAGAACAGGAATATGGTGAAAAAGCATCCCTAAGCCCAAATGAATGTGAAATCATACAAATCCCATCAACCATTTGTTTACCTGCTCTGCTGTAGGCCTAGCATCTGGATCTTTCTGGAGGCAAGCATCAACAAATGAACAGAATTCCGGAGAAAAATTTTGTTTGGATGGTGATGGTGATGGATCTTCCAAGATCTTCAGGGAAGAATCAATAACTTTAGTTGGGCCAAACCAAAATGATGCATGGAGAAAAAAATTTCAAGATAACAAAATATTTCAGGTGGATGATAAATCAAACGGCATTTATGTGTTGTCTCAAATCTCACTTGTAACATAAGGTTGACAGGTCCTTCATTAGCTGTGTAAGGAAACTCGCCTGTGCCACACTCAAACAGAGCAAGTCCAAGACTCCAAATATCAGCTGGATATGAATAACTAGCATTTCGAATTCGCTCAGGTGACATGTATGTGACAGTCCCAACAAAAGTAGCACACTGGTAATTACATAGTCAGGAAAAAAATTAGCAACAATGATATACATGTCACAATGGATTCAAATTAATATTTAAACAGAGAACACCTGAAGACATAAAAGGAAACTCATAATCAGTAGCATCCACCACTAACCATTGCCACTGAATTCTCCAAGCCTGCACTTATGCCAAAATCAGTTATCTTTGGCTCCCCCTTGAGATTCACAAGCATATTTGCTGGTTTAATGTCTCTGTGAACTAGATATCTAACTCCATGCAAGTAGCTTAGTCCCTTCAAGGAGAAAAATAATTGGAAAACAGAAGTTATCAACACAGCCTAAAACAAATGAAGCGTGAGAATCCAGCTTCCATAACAAGAAAAATAAATAAGAAAAGATATAGTTTTGCTGACATGCAGAAGCTTTTGAAACATAAATGAAAGCACCGGCTCTGGTATCTTTTTCTGAACCCGTAAAATATCTGCCAGTGATCCTCCATCCATGTATTCCAAAGCAATGCTTATTTGGCCAGAATCTGGAGAATAAAATGCTCCATGAAATTCCACAAGACCTTCATTACAAGGTGCTTCACAGAGAGTCCTTATCTCAGTAAGAAGCTGTTGCCTTTTCTCCTAATAATGAAAAAACAATAACAAGCAAGCATGTAGGTAAGAAAATAAATGGTAAATTATATTTGTGATATCTACAAGCAAATTATGTTATTAGTGCCACCGCATACCATTCAGGTGAAAGTACTAGGTATGCAGGCTAAGATTATGAATTGGTACTGTTAAGAAATTCGAAAGCCTTGAGAGTCGTTGGCTCACGCATACACATGTAGACTTATAAATGGGGTTGAGCCCATGTAACACAAAACTAATTGGCTTATGTTAAGGTACAATCTATACCACTTTTAAGCACTTTATTGTTTTTACACATTTTCAATGTGAGATTCCAACACTCCCCCTCAAGTGTAATTGGGCCTGGACCAGTTACACTTATGAAACACAAACAGGCCACACCCAACAACACCCAACAACTCGAACGGGTCACAAATGGGCAGCACGCAACGACGACTCAAATGGGCCACACCCAACGACTTGAACGAGCCACGCCCTATTCTAGGCTTAAACACGAGCCTGGAATCACTGCTCTGATACCAAGTTAAGAATCTCGTATACCATGTTAAGAAATTCGTAGGCCTCGAGAGTCGTTTGGCCCATGCATACACATGTACACTTATAAATGGGGTTGAGCTTATGTAACACAAAACCAATTGGCTTCTGTTAAGGTCCAATCTACACCACATATAAGCCCTTTATTGTTTTCACACATTTTCAATGTGGGATTCCAACAGGTACTATAATTATTGAGGACAGATCATAGATATTGATGCTTAGTTCATTGGGGTGAAATATCCACAATCCACTCTTTACAGAAAACAAGGAGTGCACAAGCATATGAGCATTTGTAGAAGTAAATACTAAATAGTGGTACAAGAGAGCACTTCGATTACAATAGACTAAATGAAGAGTCACTTATCATCATTACTCATATAACAACAACATTTGGTAGCAAATGAAGAGGAATACAAAGTGCATCTACCAATCACTGAAAAAACTATAGTATAAATCAACTCCTCACATCAAGACATTTACAGAAAACAAGTACAAGAAGGATAGTGAGAGATGCATACCTTTTCAAAAATATTAATTTTTTTCAGGGCAAGAATTCTATGAGTAGGAATATGAATAGCTCTCTGAACAATACTGCTAGCACCACTGCCTATTGACCCAAAAATTCTCATCTCATGGGAGGCACATCGATAAGTTTTCTCACTGTGGTCCGTTTCATCTACAGGTGAAGGAGTGCATTTTTGTAATCCCAGCTCGTTTATGTTATAAACTCCATAGGATCTGCTTAATAAGTTAACAGTCCCACCATCTGACAACTTCACAAACCAAATACTATGTTAGTAAAATACCTTCAAACTTTCTACCTAGTTTCCCTTTAGACTGGGAACTTACCATATAAGAATCACTAGGATCCAAGGAAGACCCAGTGGAGAAGCCTTTCTCAGCATCAAATAATGGTGCGAGCTTCTTTCTTAATTCCTCCAACCCAGCCATGATCAATTCCCAACTTAACAAATCAATTTAGAACTTTACATCCTTCCCACGAATTATATCTGCACATTAAAAGAAATTGATAATATTCCTAGAAGTAGAAACCAACAAAATATCTTGAAAATTTGATGTTGTGAAATCCAAGATAAACTTTAACATTTCATGTTTATTCATCACTTCTCTATCTAGCACTTCATGCTCCTGATACAAACGCTGTTGACTATGTCTAGTTACAAAATTATATCGATACACCAAAACATCTTAACAAGATCGTCTGCCATACTACGCAGCCGCAGAGGTTCATCCATATAACTTGAAACAAATATATCACAATTCTAATACCAGAAAATCAAATCCACCATGAATATCAATCTCACAGTTAATATCATCACAGCTCAAAAACAAAATTTATGCAGAACATCTCAAGATCGCCATAATGGCATAACATCTAAGCTGCTGGCACAATTCAGTCCAGAAGACTATGTTTTTCCTCAATGCAAGGCTAAGTCTAAAATGAGCTAACAACATATGTCTATTTAAATTAGAACATAAAATTCAATGCACTACAAGCGATCGAAGAAAAATAAAAAAAATTTCCAAAAAAACTTCAGTAACGGACCTCATGCTTAGCACATTTTAATCAACTTTTGTACTATTTTTTTACACTCTAAGATTACAGATTCATCAAGTTCCTGATCAACAAAAGACTAATTAATAAAATAATCCAAACCCACAAAAAATTACAGCTCAAGAATGTCAAAACATCAAATAAAATTCAAGAATGAATCAAAACAAAAGAACATAAATATAGCAACTAAAACAAACAGATAACATACGAAAATGAAAATGAAAATAAAAATAAATTACAAACAAAAATAACGTTAAAACAATCAAAAAAAAAATCGAGTGATTTAAGTAATGAATCTCTTACTTCTGTTCTGTTCATTTGGGGATAAAAAACTGTCACTGTTTCTAACTTTCGTTTAGTTCGTTACTTCAGATGTTTACTCATCGTACTCTTTTGCGGGTGGTTCGGGTTATTACAGTTACAACCGATTCGGTGTTTACGATCATGTACATTACTACTTTTTGACCCGACCCGGGACCATCCAAACCGAACCTCTTCTAAACTTGAGATGACCTGAATGACCCGGACCTCAACAAGTTCAAGGTTCAACGGGTGGGCAAATATCGCAACTTGATTTGAAATGGATCAATTCAATGCAATCTAAAACTTTTTTTTTTCCATAAGAATTTGATGGGTAATTTAAATCCAACTGAATCAATCCAAAAAGAAAAGTGGAACCAGAGATAATCCATATCCATTATGACTCGAATCCAATCTGATCCGAATCTGCTCGACCCGTCTACTCCAGATCAGTTGCAGTTTAAAATTGGAAACCATAATGGGCTGATACATGGCCCATCTTTCTTGAACACAAAAGGCCTTTGATATTTGGTTGTAAATAGAGGCCCAATACGTAGCTATTAATTTATGTGTTTTTTATGTTGCTTTTTCAATCCTAAATGAATTTTTGCCAACGCCTAAAATATTATGGAGGAAATATCACCTCATGTCTCTTGTTGACCGTATTTCTTTCTTTTTCAGTTCTGTTCTTCACTTTTCACTTTTGTCCCACATTTCATTCTGTGTTTTCCAACTTTTTTTTTTTTATCTATTTTTGAAATTGATTGTATATATTTATTTAATTTGTATATTTTAAATAATTTTAATTTTATATTATAAATAATAATTTTTTATTTTAAAACTTATTATTATTTTTAATATAAAAATTAAGCTAATTAAACTAAAAATTACTCATAGTCTTCAATAATTATTTTTTTATAACCATTTAAATTAAACTAATTAAACTAAAAATTATTCATAATATTCAATAATTATTTTTTCAATAAAAACAAAAAAAAATTATAAAATATGTCAAATAATTTTTTTTAATTGATATTGATACAAGTAAAAATTATATTTATGATCTTAATTTTTATTATTAATGATGAAAGAAATGAAAAAACAACAAACATCAACAACTACAATTTTTTGTTGCTTTTGTTAATTTTAGTTGATTTTTATTAATTTTATGTTGTTTTTAATTGTTTTTGTATTTTTTTTTTGTTTATGTATGTTGATTTTTGTTAAAAATAAAAAAATAACAACAAAAAGCAATAAAAATTATGAAATATATCAAGCAAATTATTATTTTTTATCATTAATACTAATAAAATTAAAAAATTATTTATGGTTTTAATTTTATTATTATTAAAGAAAAAATAATTTAAAAAACAACAAAAATCAACAAATGTAAAATTTTGTTGATTTCTTTTATTTTTCGGTTTTTTTTGTTGATGTTACAAATACATTATAAGTATTGTAAACTTGTTACATCTTGATGATCAATAAGTATCAAATAATTTATTTATTTTTATTAAAAAAGTTGTTAGACATTTTAATAAACAAATTAAACTAAAAAAAATTCTTATTCTTTAAGAATATAAAATGAGAAAATTTTATTTATTTATTGTTGTTATAACATTTGAAGTTTTTTATTATTTGGTTTAACAATAATTGAAGATGTTTAGTTCATTCTTATTCATTTGAAAAAAAAAGTTTGAAAAGAAAAAAAAATATTGAGCAAAAAAAAAAAGAAAACATTGAGAATAAAATAAAGACGGTACCTTAAAAATAAAAAAAAATGTTGAATAAGAAAAAAGTTAAGAAAAAAATGAAGACAGTAGAAAAATATTTAAAAAAATGGATAAAAATAGTACCATAAAAATTAAAAAAAAATTTTTAGCAACAAAACATTGGGAAAAGAAAAGAAGATAGTAGAAAAAAAACTCAGAAAAATTGTTTAGTATAAAAACATTGAGAAAAAAAATAGATGAATACAGTATAATGCAAAAAAATGTTGAAGAAAAAAAAACATATAAAAATGTTAAGAAAAAAGTATGAAGCAAAAAAAAAGTTGAAAAAATAAGTAAAAAGGAAAAAAAATGTTGGGAAAAAAAAGGATAATCCTAAAAATAAGGGTGACAAGTGAAATGATCTATATTTAAAAGAAAAAAGTTAGTTTTGAATTTTTTTTTTAAGTTTTAGTACATTTATGTAAAGAAACTAATATTATATATAACAGTTAAAAAAATAATGTATACTCTAAGATTTTAAAAAAATTAATATATGTATATTAGGACCACTGTTCTCCATCTTAAATTTGCCGACTCTAACATTGACTGAATAGATTACTTGATTTAGCCATTCGATATAATATATTTAGTGTAGGTAACAAATTTTTAAGAGTTGTTCTACTTTAAGCCTTTATATCATTCTATATTATTAATGAGCCTTGTTTTTTAATCTTTTTTATATAATTTATTAGGAATTTTTATAAAAATACCCTTTTTTTTTATATTTGATTTTTAGAAAAATATTCACCTTTTTAAAACAATTAGGCGCGTGTCTATTTTCTAAAATATTTTTATGTGTATCTATTTTTTTTCCATCAGTTCCGTTCTTTTTTTTTTCTTCCACCTTCTTCTTTATTCATTATCATTGTCTTCTTCTTGCATTTTTTTTCCTTCTTTTTTTCCTTCTTCTTCTATTTGATTTGAGAATCAATGAAAATAGTAGGCTTCTTCTATTTGATTTGAGATCCAAAACCTAGCTTATGCAATTTACCCTTTGAAGATCCTATTGGAGATGCAGTGTCCAAAATCAAATTTGATCTGAATACGACTAATCTTCTCATTTCTTCTTGGGATTTTGTGGGTGTTCAAACTTTACATTTGTATTGTACTGGGTGATTTCATCTCATCTTCTCCTCTTTTTTTTTTTTCAAAAATCCATTTTTTTTGTCTTCTACAAAACAAGTCCGAAAAAAGATCCATTTTCTATGAAATCCAAAACCAAAATCAAATCAAATAAAAATTTTTTTAGAAAAAACTTTGTTCCTCTATTGTTCATTAATCTCTCTGTGATCCATAGCAAACCAACAGTGGCTCTTTTGTCGATGGAGAAGAACGACACAACCTTTGAACATCTCAAGCATTTTTTTATGTGGGTTTTGTGGGGTCTGTTGATTGGTCGAATTGTAATTGGTCGATGGGTGTGAGCAAGTGCAAAGACAATTATCACCAAGGTTTTTTTTCTTGAATTTTTGGGTATTTCTTGATTTGGGTTTTTGAACTTTGTTTTGTATCGTTTATAATAAAATTTCTTGTTTTGCTAGTAGATGAATTCAGGGAAAGTGATCTCTACAGGTCTCGAATTGAGAATTAATAAAGGGAAAACGATCCCTACTTCTGTTAAAGAGGGTGACACCGTGCTTTTACATGAGTAAGGAGATACCTAAGTCAAGCTTGGAGAGAAAGAGTACGCTCTCTATTTTTGCTAATTAATTGGGTTCTAATCTTTTTTTTTTGTATTAATTTCTCTGTGTCTGATTTTTTGTTATTTGTTGGGGTTTTTTGTAGCTACTTCTTGTAAAGGGATGACAACATCTCAAGTACTTTATATGAGTAATTGAGTGGAATGATATTTATCAGTAAGATGGGATTTTTGTGTATTGGAACATTTATGTGTTGGGTCACATTGTTGTAACTTTAACATTGAAGATTTTTCATTTTAATGGAGTTAGTCCTTCTTGGAATATTGGAATGAGAATTTTTGTTTCTTATTTTACTATCTTGTTGCTTTCTGAAATGGTAATGGCAATGGCTTTTATTAGTATTGAATTGTTAGATCAAGTATTCAACTTACTTTGGTTTGGTTGGATGCATTTGAATTTGCTAATGTTGATATATATATATATATATACATTGTAAGGAATCTTTTTTTTTTGCTTAATGTTGATTATATAGAATCTAATGATTAAATGAAATTATTATTTTTTGTAATTCAATGCTAATGTTTTTTATTTAACAATATTGTGTATGAATCAATATATAATATCTCAAAATAATATTTCAAACTCATAAATACAAGAAGATTTTCAGAAACATACAAAAAAAAAAAAAAAAGACATTTGCAATACATTTTTGTTCAATTCATGTGTTTTTCTACTGATTTTTTTTTTTACAAAAATACATACAACATTGAACATTTGTTTACTACTAGATGTAGTTTATTAAATATTAAAAATAGGTATCTGATATTGTTTGTTGAAATAGGTTGTTGAAAATACAAAACAAGTGACATTTCAATATTATTTAGTTAACTACATTTTTTAATATTATCTCAATATTTTCTTGATATTATATGTATATGTTGAAAGTGCAAAACATATGTCATATCATTAATATTTTTTAATATAATCTGAATATTTTCTAAAGATTATTTGTATATGTTGAAAGTGCAAAACAGATGTCATATCATTATACAACATTTCTGAATATTATATGAATATATTCTGAATCTTATTCATATATGTTGAACATGCAAACATGTGTCATATTTATTATTCAACATTTTTTAATATTATCCATATATTTTTGAAATCTTACTTGTATATGTTGAAAATGCAAAATAGGAGTCATATTCATTATTTAATTATAACATTTTTTAATATTATTTGTATATTTTCAGAATCTTATTCATATGTGTTAAAAATGCAAAATATGCATCATATTCATTATTCAGTTATATACATTTTTTAGTATTATCCATATATTTTTGAAATTTTATTCATATATGGTAAAGAAAAAAAAGTATATGATCTGAATATAACAAGTATTTGAAACTCAAAAAAAAAGTATTTAAAAGTAAGAAAAGTATATGAAATTAAAAACAATGTCACAAACTGATAAAAACAGTATATGAATATGATAATTTCAGTACATATATGTTGTCAGAAAAATTAACAAAGAAATAGTCAGCCTTGAATAATAAATTTTAAATATAATTGTATTCAATTAATTAAAATAAAAAAAATAAAAAATTGATCCATGCACAACAATTAATTTGAATTCAAGTGTCCATCTTTTTTTCAAATGCATGAAACTTGAAAAACATGTTTCATTTATTTCTATTTTATTATTTGTATATTTTAATTTATTTTTTGTATATAAAATGAATAAAATAATATTAACTTAATATATATATATAAATATATATATTTTCTAGAATATTTGAAACTTTAATTATTTATTAAAACTAACATGAGTTATAAAATTTAAATATCTTAACTATAATCTCTGAAATCGAGCATAATACTTATATATATATTAATACCCAAAACAAAAACAAAAAAACTAAGAATAAAAAATAAAAATAAGGAAAAATTAAAAAAATTAAAAATAAGTATAACAAAAAATAAGAAAAAAAGCAAAAAAATAAATAGAAAAGAGAGAAAATTAAAAAATAAATATAAAGATAAAAAAATGAAAAAACAAGTATAACAGAGTATAAGAAAAAAATAGATAAATAATAAAGAAAATAAAAATAAGAAAAAAAATAAAAAAGATAAAATAAAATAAAGAAATAAAAAAAATGAAAAAATAAGAATAATAGAGAAAATAAGAAAAAAAGGGATAAAAATAAAAATAAAAATATTAAAATAAGGATAATAGAGAAAAAAAAAGGAATAAAAATAAGGCTAAAATTAAAAAAATAATTTTAGGAATAAGAAAAATGTAAAGAAGGGTAAAAATGAAAAAAATTAAGAAAAATTGGCACTCTTAAAAATAAAATGGGTATTCATATAATTAATGAAAAAAAAAAATATTTTGCTAAAAGTTGAAGTCCAAAAGTTGTATATTTGTATAAATTTCTCAAATGTATTATGTAGTAGTGTAAACATTGTATAAAAAACGTAGTGAGTATCTATATCATATAAAAATGAACTCTTATGATCTCTTTTTTCCTTTAATTTTCAAGTACTAAATGAAAAATTAATTCCATATTAAACTAGGATTAATTATTTTAATACGAAAAGTTCTCAAAATAAATGACAAACCAACATCATGCAAAGCTAATTCAACCCATAATAGGTTTTTTTTTTCTCATTTATCAATTAAAAAATTGAGAATAGTAGCTAAAGAGACTTTTCTAAGCCTACTAAGAAATAGGGACATCAAAATTTCAAGTTTCGTAATAATTATATCACAAAGTGAAGTTATTAAACTTTATTCAAATAATTAATTAGCTCTTTTCTTTGTGTGATTTTATAAATCTTGACCATATTACCTACATACATATAATTTATGGTCAATACAATACCGTTTTAGGACGTTTATCGATCCACATCAAACTTTTTTGACTTTAATGCCAAATATAATTGACATTTAATTTTTATATGATTTTGATGTGAAGTTGGGACCATGGACTGATATTGAGTTTAACTTTTGTGATTTTTATCAGATGAAATTAGGATGCAATTTACTTACCATAGATTAAAATGTTATCTTAAGAAATATATGTTTAATTACTTTTCTAGACATAGATGAAATGTTATTCATCATTGGAAAAGACACAAAAGAGTACACCGAAATACTCTTTTCTTAACAGAGAACAACTATATCTTAAAAAAAGACATAATACATGCATGATCTTCTATATTTACTTTTTATCAATTTGACATATTAATTTATAGTTTTACCATTTTGATACCTAAATTTGGCTAAAATACACTAGTTTGCACTAATATAATGATACAATACATCTACCATCTTTTATAATTGTCATTTTTTATCAGTTTGACATCTTACCACTAGTTTTTGGTTAATTAAATTCTTATAATGTGGCATATGTTGATTTGCTATTTTGTATCATACATGCTTACAGAGGTTTCAAAATTACATTTTAACTAAGTTCAAGTGTCAAAATGATAAAATTATAAATTGAGGTATCAACCTGATAAAAAATAATAAGTACAAAAGTCATGTATGTATTACATCCCTAAAAAAAATAGCACATATTACATAAATTCTCTTTAACAAAAGTAAAAACAAATCTTTTTCGGCCATTTATTTCTCACATATATTAAAAGAGTCAAATTAGAATATAATATGATTGTATTTTTTAGATTTTTACCTCGATATTAACTTGATTTACTATTTTAAATGTTTCAATAGATTGATCAAAGTACTAAAAATGGAAGAAAATTTTACACCAAAATTTAATCATAAAATTATGAAAATATTCATCAATGTTTATGTATCATATATTAAAAAAAATTAGTAATTTTGTGCCAAAAATTAGTAAAGAAAATTAATGAACTCATTAGAAGAGAGGAGAGAGGAGAAGAAGAAAGATAAGAAGTTTGGTTATGTTTCAAATAGTTTGGAGGCTTGATCCTTTTTTTTTTTTTTTTTTTTTAACTTTTGTTTGTATCTGCCTAGAATGGTCTAAATATGCCTAATCAAAGCACTAAAGTGAGCCCAAACCCACTTTACAGGGCTTGGTTAGAATTCAAAATCTTATCTATCGATCAAAGTACACTTTTGGCAAGTTTCAGACGTGCCTTGATCTAGACAATTAGCAAAACTACCTTATTATAGGGGGGTTAATTTGTGATTTGTTTCCTTATTTTAATTTTAGGAAAGCCTTTATATGATTTTATTTCCATAATTGGTCGAGCTCCACACCCTATAAAAGCCAAAGAAATATATTGTAAAGAGGACTACACATTTTTCAATCAAAACTCAATATACTCTATTTTAAGAAAATTTTATTCAAGACTCGATGTCTACACTATCTAGATCCTAGTGATCAATAGCTTCTCGGTGAAGCAAGCATCCTGTTTGATCTAAATCAAATAGGTTAGAAGAGACTTAAACCTGTTCTCGCCCCTATCACCACTCTGAGCTAGTGATAAAACCTTTATTTTTCAACTCACCATCTTCTATGATATTATGAAAGGCTCACACAAACCCATTTAAACAATCAAAAGGTGCTTAGGTCGATTCTTATCATTTTTGAGGCCGAACATCTTTTTGGCACGCCTAGTGGGACCCATTGTATACCAATCCAAATGAGATTATAAAAAGCTATTACCATGAGTAAATCCAATGAGAGGATCACTTTGAACAATAAGACTGATGCATCAAGTGATCATGTGTAAGAGCGAGGCTGAAATGAACTCCTGAAGAATAAAGAGGAGTACAATCGCACTCTGCTAACCAGGAGACGACCCATCCTTGGCAGGGAAGATGTAGATTTTTTAAGGGATAAGGTGTTCAGGGAAAACCATACTCTCTTTAATGACCTCATCGCATAAATGTCAACGGTCTTGATGCCAATTCTAAAAAGGAATGAGTCGATCCAGATGCAATCCTAGAAGCAACTGGAAGAGATCAATGTCAACATTCACCATATAACATCAATTCTTGAGGGTAAACAAAATGTGGAACTTCCTAGGTATGGCTCAGATACTCATAAATCTTGTAGTCAAAACTTATAGTATGGTAATGTGCGTATGATGAGAAGGCTTGATGATAATGAAAGAAGTTATCAAGCCCGATCGGTTAATTATAATGAAAATAGTTATCAAGGTCAGATAACAAGCCATAACCTTAATTAGGCTGGCACTTTGTTTACATATGATAAGTAAGGTTGAGTTATTGAACTAACCTCAGGCCAAAATATAGACCCACATAGCAATTTAGCACAGTATAATAATAACAACTACAAGTATGAGTATCGGCCACCCATGACTGATAAAAGTTTATTGAGAGACACTTTGACAAAAATAGGAATAGATTTTAATCCTATTACTAGGCTGATGTATAACAAACCCTATCCTGACTGGCTAGATAAATTGCATCCTTTTCCTAGAGGATATAAAGTGTCAAAATTTATATTATTCTCGAGCAAGGAAAAACATCAATCTTTAATTGAATATGTAGCCCGATTCACAGTACAATGTAGAGAGGCATTATCCAATGACTTTTGGAGGCTGAGACTCTTTGACAATTCTTTGACTAAATCAGCCTTTACCTGGTATACACACTTACCTTCTAATTCCATAACTACTTGGAAATATTTAAGGGAAAAATTCCATGTAGAATTTTATAGGGCCAGACTTAATATATCCTTGGCCAATTTAGTTAGAATTTCACAGTTACCAGGAGAGTCCGTGGAATAATATGTAATGCATTTCTGTAAGCTTAGGAATCAGTGTATTTTAACCATCACTTAGGCCGAATATATCCCCATAGTTATCAAAGGACTTAAATTTTCCATGAGGGAACACTTTGAGGGACACCATTTCAAAGACCTATTCAAGCTAACCACTCGAGTTGCCAGTTATGAGAGGTTGCTCAAGGAAAAAGACCAAACAAGGTCTTCCTTAAAAGAAACATATTATCAGGACCCTTTTGATATATTGACCATTAATGAGAAGTATGAGACTGACTTTAATGATGAAACCACTAACATGGTCGAATATATTGGAACCATGCCAAATGAGTGTCAGGCCCTAAAGAGGCCGATAGTAAAAAAAGAAAAGACAAAAAATTCTAAGACAAATCAAATAGCCAAGGAGTACTCTTTTAACCCTACTAAGGCCAATGAGATTTTTAATGCACTAATCAAAGATGGTCAAATTAAACTGTCCAATGGCCATATTATTCCTCCTCCTGAGGATCGGGCTGGTAAAGAATATTGTAAATGCAATAATTCTTGGAGACATACAACTAATAGTTATGTCATTTTCAGGAATGTTATTCAAAAAGCCATTGATGATGGCAAGCTTTTGTTCCTAAGAAAAAGGAAGGTCCAGACTATAAGCATGATATTCCCTAAAGTACCTTGCAATATGATTTTTCCTAGAGATGTGAAGGTCCTTGGAGCAAGGAAGGGTGAAACATAGACTCCTGATCAGCCAAGGATTAGAGTGGAATTAAAACTCCCAAAAATAGAAAATGAGGGAGGGGACTTAAAGGTGAGCAGGGACGTCATGATCACTAATGAGGAAGAAGTAACATGCCTAACCTGTCAGCACTCTTTCAAATATACTCCTGGAAAGCACAGCAGGTCCCTAAGACATGTAAAATGAGATCGACAAAGCTTTACTGATTGGTCAAAAGAAGCTAAGGAGACAACTTTGGCTAATATCAGAAGCCAATCTCACTTACCAAAGCGATAAAGGCTAAGAGATGAGTGGGATAAGACTTCCCTTAGTCATAAACGTCATTTGCCTAATCGGCCAAATACTAAAACTTTCAAACTAAATGCAACTGAGGACTAGCAAAGGCATAAGCCAAAGAATGATATTTTCAAGAGGGTATGGTATCCTGATAAAAATGAGAGAATCAATATGACTAAGACCCAAAAAGGAAAATGTAAAGACTTAGCCAATCAGCCAGGCAGAGTCATGAACTATTGGCCCCTAGTAACTCAGCAAGGAGGCCTCAAGCAGATAAGGAGAGAGATATTAATCGGCCTGTAAGGTTTGAGAATGACAGAACTCCCAGAGAAAAAGAGCATGAGAAGAGAATTGCTGATGGCAAGGATCACACTATAAAAAATATTTATGGTGAAAAATTAATCCTTATAAAAAGCCTTACTCTAATTTCAACCTGCACAAATAGGACAAGGGAAAAGGGAAGGTATAATGGTACTGGTTCGAAAAAGAAGGCATGATCAAGGATGGCCCATCGCCTCCACCATCACTAAAAGGAGAAGTCTTGGGCTCTACTATCAATGTTATATAACTTTGCTGAATGACTTTAAACCAAAACCTAGCAAAAAATCCACTATAGATGGGACATTATAACCCCTGATGATTGGGAGCCGGACAACGGATAAGGGGCTTCCTTAACCATCCCACAACTTGATATCATGATGACCAGGCATATTCAACCATTGCATGTTAAGGCCAATTTTAATGAAGTGGAAACAAGGAGAGTTTTGGTGGATAATGGTGTTAGAGTCAACATTCTACCTCTTAAGACTTTGAAGAAAATAAGGCTAGAACTCAAGGATCTTGAGAAAATTGATGCCATAATGACAGATTTTGCAGGTCATGATTAAGGTCTTAAAGGGTTCATCATACTAAATGTCAAAGTAGGCAAGCATGAATCACAAGAGGGATTCTTCGTTATGGATGTGAAAACTAATTACAACGTGCTTCTAGGCATGGATTGGATTCACTCCAATGCTTGTATTCCTTCTTCTCTTTACCAAATATTATTCATTTAGAGGACTGAAGGAGATGTGGAGGTCATCCATAGGGATCGTAATCCATTTAAGGAATAGGCCTTTCATGCAGAGGCCATAATGTATATGCCTCATTTTATTGGATTCAAAAAGGGCTCTAAGACCAGTATTTTCATGAATCATTTTACAGTAGTTACAATAGAAGCAGTTGGATAATCAATTATTACCAACATTGAAGATGATATTGCAAACCTCTTTAATTAATAGGAAAGTCCAATTGGCTGAGTGCATCTTCGAAGAGGAAGATCAGGATCCAATAGGTTGATTGAAAGTTAGTGATATACGAATTCCCACCAGTAAACTAAGAGATGGTCTTATTCAACCCCTCGACATGCTGAAGGAAGTCAACCTAGGAACTAAAGTCGATAAATGGCCTGTATACATCAGCTCCACTCTTAGCTCAAATTTTAAAGAAAGGCTAGTGGAATTGCTGAGGAAATATAAGGACTGTTTTGCCTAGACATATAAGGAAACGCCAGGTCTTAATCGTTAACTGGTGAAACATGAGTTGCCGATCAAGCTTGGATATTAGCCTCATATTAAACCTCCTAGAAGAATGTCTAGGGATATAGAGAAGTTAATGGCCAATGAAATCAATAGGCTTACAAATGCAGGGTTTATAAAAAAAGCATAATACACCCAGTGGCTATTGAACATTGTCCCTGTAGTAAATAAGAATGGAAAAATCAGGGTGTGTATTGACATCAGGAATTTAAACCTTGCAACCCCCTAAAGATGAGTATCCTATGCCTATAGCCAATATACTCATCGATGTTGCTTCAAGACATTACATCCTCTCACTTATGGACGGTTGCTCAGGCTATAATTAGATAAAAATCAAAGAGGCCAATGTAAGTAAAATGGCCTTCAAGTGTCCTTATGCACTAGGGAGTTACGAGTGGGTTATAATGCCATTCGGTCTTAAAAATGCTAGTGTTACATATCAATGAGCAATGCATAACATCTTTAACTCATTGATTAGGGACTTCATGGAAGTTTATATAGATGATGTGATCGTTAAGTCTAAGGTTGATGAACAATATTTGGACCATTTAACGGAGACATTCAAAAGAATGAGGCTCCATTGGCTTAAGATGAACCCTCTTAAGTATTCATTCAAAGTATTAGTACCATATTTTTTAGGATTCTTGGTACATAAGAAGGGGGTGAAAGTAGATGCCAACAAGACTAAGGCAATCATCCAAGTGGCACCACCAAAAACCAAAAAAGAACTACAATTGTTAATTAGCCAAATAAACTACCTCAGAAGATTCATATCTAATACGGTAAGCCGATTGAGAATTTCATCACCTTAGTAAAACTAAAAGATAGGGAAGAGTTTGTATGGATATAGGAGCATCAATATGCATTCGATCAAATAAAAGCATACCTAACTCACCCACTAATTATGACTACTCCTAGGCTGATTAATCCTTTAATTCTTTATATTTCGGCCTCAAAAACCTCTATGGGTAGTTTACTTGCTTAGGAATAGGAAGGATTCGAAGAATCAATATACTACCTCAGTTGGTCATTAACGGATACAGAGACGAGGTACTCGGACATCGAAAAGCTTGAGCTTTGTTCATACTTCACATGCTGCAAACTCAACTACTATTTATTTCCTTCCATTGTGTTGGTGATTAGCCAAATCGATGTTATCAAATACAACCATTCCTTAGAAATTAGCTTGGTAAGTGGGCTGTGGCATTGTCAGAGTTCACTTTATAGTACGTCCCTCAAAAAGCCATTAAAGGCCAAATTTTAGCAAACTTCTTAGCCAATTGTCCTGTAATATAAACATCAGTTGATCTCTATGAAGCTAAAAGATGGAGAGTTTGGTTTGATAGTTTAAGAACATCATCAGGCTCAGGGGCAGGCGTGGTTATAGAATCTTCTAGCAATATAAAGACAAAGCTATCATTCTTGCTTGACTTTCCTTGTACTAATAACTATGCCAAATATGAAGCACTTCTAATCACACTTAATATCCTTACCGGGCTAGGGGTCCATAATATGGATATCTTTGGGGATTCTATGTTGGTTATGATCTTGGGAGAATATAAGTGTGAATAGGCCATACTGAGGGCATATTGTGAGAAGGTCTAACACATGATGAAAGGTTTTTTAAGTCTAAGTCTTCAGTACTTAGAAAGGGAACTCAATGATGAAGCAAATGACTTGGCATAATCGGGCTTTGGATACAGGGACAAGATTCAATCTATCCCAACGTTGGTTCAACCTTACTCATCCTTACTATTGGTAGCTGATGATCTTTGTTTGTAAGTTACTACCATTAATCTGAAGGTTGTTTGGAGGATAAAGGTCATAAAATATCGTAGCAACCCATCGCCATTGGCCAAACGATTAGTTAAAATCCTAGTAATTAAGATATTTCTAGTGGATAGAGAGCTGTATAAAAGATCAGTCTTTGGAGAACTTTTAAGATGCATTAGTCCTAAGGAAGTAATGCTAGTCATGGTCGAGGTTTATGAAGGAATTGCAGAAGCACATCAAAGGGAAAGGAAGATGAAATGGATGATATGGCAATGTGGCTATTTCTAGCCAACAATGGAGAAAGACTGTAATAATTATACCAAAGGGTGTAAAGTGTGCTAGAAGTATGAACCAATCCAACACATTCTTACAGATGAGTTACATTCCATCGTTAAACCTTAGCCTTTCAGAGGATGGACGATGGACATAATTAGGAAGGTTTACCCCCTATCGTCCAAAGGGCATAACTTCATACTTGTTACAACAGACTATTTCAGCAAATGGGTAGAGGCTACTCCTTTAAAGGCTATTAATTAGTAAGTAGTCGTGGACTTCATCACCAAGCAAATCATACATCATTTTAGGATTTTGGAGTCCATAACCATGGACCAAGGCATGATGTTCATAAGGGAGGAAATTCAGGCTTATGTAAAGAACTATAAAATCAAGCTCTTACAATCATCTCCATACTAAACCTAAGGAAATGGTTAGGTTGAATCCACCAATAAGTTGGTAAAAATGGTGACCCAAAAGTAAATTGAGGATAATCTGTGAATATGACATAATACTTTATCTGAGGTACTTTGGGCACTGAGGACTAGTCAGAAATCAACATATCCCCATTCAAGCTGGTATATGGCCATAAGGCCATGTTATCGATGGAGCTAACAATCACCTCGCTAAGAAGATAGGTGCATTTAAAAATATCAACTAAGGATTACATCAAGGGTATGTTACAACAACTGGATTAGTTGGATGAAGAATGACTCTTAGCCTATGATCAAATTGTTATACAAAAGAGGAAAGTTGAGAGGGCATATAATAAGAAAGTGAAGTTCAAATACTTTAAGAAGGAGATGTAGTATGGAAACTTGTGTTACCCATCAGACTTAAAAACCAATCTCTTGGGAAGTGGAGTCCAAATTAGAAAGGCCCTTTCATCATAGCACAAGTACTAAAAGGTGGCACCTATCTCCTAACCGACAAGGATGGTTCCCCTCATGTCAAGCCGATTAATGGTAAGTACTCAAAAGCATATTTCTTATTTATGTGGGATGGCATTAATCGGTTGGCATTAGATAAAGTCGAGACATAAATATAATTAAGTTTTAGTTAAGGTTGATTGTTGAAAGTCAAGCTACTCTTCATTTTCTAGGCCAATCTTTGTTATCAAGCCAGTCTATTTTTATTTAGGCTGATTAATTATTTTTAGGCCCGATATTCATTATATTTCTTTACAACAGTAAAAATGTTTCATGCCAAGCTAGTATGGAACCTTACATTAGATTGTGTAGAAAAATAGTAAGACCAATGACACTAAATGGTCTATTTAGTTTATTTATTTACATCGGTTAATTATCAATAAAAGCACAACATGTAAGAAAAGAAGTAGAAATAAAGCTTATAAAATGATCAAGGTCATCCCACAGGCCATTATATTAAAAAATATATATATTTACAAGCATTTGAAACTATTCATAATCGGTCACACCTCGACCATTTAAAATTGCTTAAAATTTTGGCAAAATTTAATCAAAGCTTTAATTGAATTTTCCTTATTAAGCAAGGCCGATGCTTTTCTTCCTTGGAATTTAAAGGCACAGGTTCTTTTGCTTTTGTTTAGCTTCTTCATTTTTGCACCTTAAGCTTATGCATACTCCACCTTTTGTTGCTATATCATTTTGTAATGCTTAAAGGCAGCACGTCTATTGGCCAAAGCGGCTTCAAGATTGGCTACTTCCTTCTCTAAGGATGACATGGTGGCAGAAGCATCAAGGGCGACCTATTTCTCCCTCCTTATGTTCTCAACAATGACTTTGGCTTCATCGTCATAGCCATGCTTCTTTATTCCTTGGAAGTCAGGTCATTGATGAAGCAGTCGACCTTAATGTAGCCAGTGATCAGAGAGGGAAGGTTATTATACAAGTTATTAATGATGTGCTTCTGGCTCATGGTTATCCTTAAAGAAGGCCATGTATGCTCATGAAGGTACTTCAAGAGATCTAAAGCTTGATTATAACTCTCTTCATTAAGGAAGAAGAATATCAGGCTCTTAAGGATTTCAACCAAGTGCTTCAGCTTCTTTTTCACCTTAGCTGCTGTAGATGATAGGGTTTAGTACGTGCTTAAGATTTTAACAACCGTGACATTGTTTGGGCTCAAGGCCCTAAAGAACACACTACTATGTCATAAAGATATAGCGTGAAGATGAAGAGTCGCCACCCAGGATAATAATTTGGATAAATCAAAAGATGCTACTCGATTCTCTAAAAGAAAGCTAGCACCATAACCAGGAGATTCTAGGAATGGAATACTAACTTCTCTTAGTCTCATGTTCATTTAGAATTACTTTATGAATTACTATTTTATTCTCTAATTACATGCAATTTTATTTAAACCCAAATTAAACATTCATCTAACCCAAAAAAGGCAACAAGTCATAAAATTATATGTAAAAAATGCATACAAAAGGTAGCGTCCCTAAGTTTAAACTAAGTTAATTTTATTAATTAAAATTAAGTAATTCTACATATTTATTTATAAGTGAATTGGACTAGAGATGGGCCTACATTTTAAGATAATTAATGAGTATAAATCTACTTATTTTAATTCTAAAAAGTAGGCCTAAATCTATTAATTTTAAGAAACAAAATCGAAATTAATTAGTGGGCTTAATTCCACTTAATTTTAAATTAAGTGATGTGATCCTAAATCTATTTATTTTAAAAGAAATGAAATTAATAGGCTGAGCTAAGTCTAAATTAATTTAGTTAACCTAAAAATGGGCCTAAGTCTAAATTAATCTAATTGGGTCTAAATTGATTAAAATTAATTAAACATAAAAATCCAATTAAAAGCCTATTTATAAAATGGGTTAGAACCTAACGTGGGCTTAGGGCCCAAATAGAATAACAAGCCCAAACAACAAATTAAAGCAAATAATAAATCAAAAAACATAAATTCAGTAATTTCTAACCTAATTTTAATTGCATGCAACCTAAATTAATCTACACTCATCATTGATTTTAATTGATTTTTACCTAATTGAACCTAAATTACTAATTAATTTTAGTGTAGAGAATATAAAATTCTACTATTTCCCACTATTAAGGCTATTACAAACTACTATACAGAAATTAAAACCAAATTAATTACAACTCAAAATAAGAGAAAAATAAAAGAACGCAAAAATCATAAATCTTAAATCCTATGGGAGTTTTACAGATCTTAATCCATGGCATCCCATGGATTCTTCAATATAGTCACTGCCAAAATCTCATTTCACCAACCTCACCTCCTGAGCAATATAGAACATCAATAAAAAAAAAATTAATTAGTAACTACTCAATTAAGAAATAAAACAATAAAAAGATCAAATCAAGAATAAAAAAAAGAAAAAGTAGAAGATGCTATGCAAATGCTGTTTGAATGCCCCCTCAGATTTCGATTGTCACTGTTTTGAGATTGACTCTGTTTTTTTTTTCTTTCTTGATCTTTTGGACTTTTAAAAGAAAAGAACGTATTTTTTAGTAGCTAATCAGTTTTTTTTTCTCTCTAATTTTTTTACAGAATCTACCTCTTTTCTCTCTAGCTAGTTCACTCCTATCCCGTAAGGTAGCTCGCTAGGGTTTTCACAACCTCTCCTTATTGCTTTTAAAGCCAGACCTATTAACCTGCAACCCCTGTGATCACGTAGGGAAGTTGGCTTTTTAATTTTTGAAATCAAGGTCAAGAGATAAAGTTTTGAAAAAATTAAAGATTTAATACGTAGGGACACATGGTGTCCTGGACCAATGAAAAATTAAAAAAGACAAAATCAATGTAAAAAATCACTTTTTAGTGAAAATCGGCATTCTAGAATACCGATTTTCATCCTGTAATGTCGACTGGCATTGCCTAATGCCGAATAGCATTACGTAATGCTGGTTGGCATTACACAATACCGATCGGCATTAAATGTCGACTGACTAAATTTTATTTTTTTAAAATAAATTACAAAAGAAGGTCCTCAAAAATTTCTAATTTTTGCAATCAAATCCCTAAAAAATAATTTTTGTAATTAAATCCACAAAATGTTGTAATTTAGTCCTTTCATCATTAGATTTTCATCATAGGGGCTTTCATTGCACGCGTGCATAATTGCATCCCAAATTGGGTGCTTACAGTTGCCCCCCTTTGTCACTGTTTGCTTGAAAAATTATGGTAAAGTAATAGTAGCACACAATTTTGAAAGAAAAAATTAAGGTACTTCATTGTATCCTAATTGACATGTTGATGCTTAAATTACTAAGCAATTTTAAGCAAGATGCTATGTTTAATATGCTTCACTATATTTCCTATGAAATTTCTAGTGAAACTTATGCACTTCGTTGTATTTCCCTTGGGACGTCTAATGACTCGTGATTTGAAAACATGCTATAGTTCCTGTGGAATGTCTAGCAATATGTGATTTAAAATTTTACCACATTCCTTATGAAATGTTTAGTGATTCATGATTTGAGAACATACTATAGCTCCTATAGAACGTCTAGCAATAATACCATAACTAGTGTGTAGTGTCTGGTAGATCAAAAAATTTAAAAATTCATGTTAGAATGATTTTAATGAAAAAAGTACATTGTACTCGGTTGTACAATGTCGAATATACCTAGTCGTATAATCTGAATTAAAATACATTACACTCGATTGTGTACTATTGATTTCTTTTATGCAATTATGCTACAATCCATAATTGCTCACAATTAGATGCAACCCTTTTGTTACTAATTGATGATGCTATAATCTATAATTGCTCACGATTAGCTGCAACCCTTTTGTTGCTCACTGATGATGTTGTAGTTCATAACTGCTCATGATTAGCTGCAACCCTTTCATTGCTCACTGATGATATTACAGTCCATAACTACTCATGATTAGCTGCAACCCTTTCATTGCTCACTAATAATGCTGTAGTCCATAACTGCTCGTGATTAGTTGCGACCCTTTTGTTGCTTACCAATGATGCTGCAGTCCATAACTACTCGCGATTAGCTGCAACCCTTTTATTGCTCATCGATGATACTGCAGTCTATAACTGCTCACGATTAGCTATAACCCTTTCGTTGCTCATCGATGATATTGTAGTCCATAACTGCTTGCAATTAGCTGCAACCCTTTCATTGCTCACCGATGATGCTACAGTCCATAACTGCTCGTGATTAGCTGCAACCCTTTACTTGCCTTTGATGATTGCTCACTTTTGATAATGCTACAGTCCATAACTACTTACTAATGATGCTGCAATCCATAATTGCTTGCAAATTGACTACAACCCTTTCATTGCTCACCTTCGATGATGCTACAGTTCATAACTGCTCGCTAATGATGTTGTAACCCATAATTGCTTGCAAATTGACTGCAATCCTTTCATTACTCACCTTTGATGCTATAGTCCATAACTGCTTGTGATTTTTATCTTTGGTTGTTTGAGTCAAATGCTTTGAATTCTTTGTGCTGACTGATTAACATTTTGCTAACCGACTTTGAATTTTACTGTGTTGACTTATTAGAATTTCTTTGCTGACTAATTTCAATTCTACTATGTTAACTAACTCTATAAGTTGGGTGCATTTCTTTCTGGATTTACAATTCCTCCAGACTTGTTAAAGTTAGTTTCAATTATGATGAATGTATAAAAGTACATTATAATATTGAAAATTTATAAGAAAATTCATCACTTTATCATGAGATAGCGTGCACTCAATGAATCTTACTATTTTTTATTTTTATGACTATCATTTATTCACCATTTGCAAAGGTTAGAGGAATCGTTAACCATCTTATGCTGAGAGCATATCTTCTACCAAGTGAAAAGCTTACTTCCACACCTAATTTTAGGGAGAATTTGCTAAACAAAACTTATGGAAATTGAGTATAAAAATATTGAATTTTGAGTATTAAAACAGTCTTTGAATTATTTTTGTGCTTTTCTTCCTTATCCGAGTATTCCCGCACCTTTCTCATATTACTCATTGTGGATACCGTTGGAAAGGTCCTTTGGATACTTATACTTTTATAGAGTATTGGAGTAAATAAAGCAGGTTTTTTTTCTTTTTTTTAACATGGGTCCTTTTTAGTATTCCCTGCCTTTCTTGTATTATACATCATGGATACCGCCAGAGGTTCACGTTGATGCTCTTGCCCATTTTTTAGCGTTGGAGCAAATTATGCTTGCTTTTATTTTGATTCTCCTCTTAGTGTTCCCCTACCTTTCTCGTATTACTCAACATGGATATTGTTGAGGGATTTGTACTCATACTCATTTCTGACCATTGGAGTAGATTATATGCACATTTATTATTCAAAAGACTAAAATGATACTTTAAAATTAAAGCAATTTATACTACAAGTCCATAGATTTTGTCTTTGCGTATTCTTCTTAACATTTAGGTACGAAGCAAGCATTAGATTAATTACAGTTTATAAACTCTCAACATAAAGTTGTTAACTAATCATCTAAATTCTATGAGGCTAATGAAAAAGAGCCATATAATCAAAGGTTATGAAATAGGCTTTTCGCATATGATCTCATGAAGTGGATGAATTTACCTTCAATTTGTGAATTTTATGATTGAGATGGTACTTTATTACATAATAGAGTTCTGTTACTTCCCTTTATTATGAGGGTTTAGCATTTACTATCTTGCCCATTCTTATTGATGTATCGATTCCTTTCCCCTTCTTCATTCTTTTATTTTTTTCCTGCATAAAATACCATAAGTTAGTATGGTCTATTTGTAAGTGAAGAGATTTCATCAAAATGCAATGTTATTCTTTTGCATTATTCCCTTTTGATTATGATGATGATGTCTCTGATCATAAGGTCATGATACTCCATCATTGAATTCATAGCCTAGGGTTGAATTTCCCTTTCTGCCATTCCATTAATACTATGGTAGAGGGCTTTATTCCTCTTCTTAACATCTCCTACAAAAAAGGTTCAAGAGTTATAGATCTTATTTCATGATCAAATAATTTTCCAGAGTGCATTCATTTTAACTTTTGAGTTTGTTCTTCCCTTTTATAAGGCCGACAAACGTATTACTGACATGTTGGACCTTCTCATCACCATATTCCATACCCTATAATGGTCTAACTGTTATGGAGAGATATTTCAGATGATGCTCCCAATGAGACTATAGAGATGGATATTGAGTTTGAGGAGCCTGAACATCCTATCCAGCCTTTTAAGGTCGCCAGGATGATGTTTTCGTAAATATCACTATCGGTGATATTTCCTTACCGGATGGGCCCATAATTAATTAGGCTCCGGTGATCTAGAGTCCTATTAAGCATCAGGTTCACCTGAATAGTGTTATATTTTTTCCTTTAGATGCTTTATATATGAACATTCTGACTACCTTTCTATGCTTTTACAACACTAATCTTCAATGTTAGTAACAAAGTTTTTGCACAATATTTCATAGGCTCAAAGACTTTATTATGCAAAGCAAGCATTTCACAATAAATGTATGCAAGTGTATGCATGTTATGTATGACATACATGATCCTAATAGGTCTTTTATTTGGAATAAAGCTATGTTCGTAGCTTGGAGTATAAGAACGAGTTGCCTCATCAATAGCTTGTAGGTTTAAGCATTGGATGCTTCGTTGTTAGTAGTTTTGATGTCAGACCCTTTGATATAGCTCATCAGACTAATGACCCGGCTAGCGAGTGGGGTCCATGGCTTTACATTGGAGCTCGTGATTGACCAATGAACTACTGAACTTTTTTTTTTGTTACTATTTTTTATGTATGATAACTAATGTATTTGTATGCTTATAATTTACTCCTTTCTGCCTTGAGATCTTTTTTACTAACTTTAAAGTTCTAGTGTTGTATTTATTGTTTTGCCCCTAAGCTGCCCCAGAGTTACATTTTGCCCCCAGCTTCATTTTGAATTCATTCCAGTAGTCTTTTTCTTCATGTGTGTAAGAGGCTCAGTTTGGTCACTGTTGTTGTTAACCTTTTGTCTTACTAACCCTATTAGTTGCAGTCTCATGTATTGAAGATATAGAGGAGTGGGTGAACTGATTGAAGTGAGTTCTTGATGATGAAATCAACTGGACTTGCACTTCAAAGAATTCTTGAGCAAAATATGAGGCTTGATATTGATGCAATAATTGATGACAGTTACATTGTAAGGGTTGCAACGCAAGTTACTAAGCCACCTGAATTCTCAAGGTATAAGGGGATACTAGGCTTATAAAGAAAATTGTAAAAGGAGTGGCAAAAAATAAAACATAACTAAAATAGCGATCTCATAGCTCTGATTTAGCTTTCATTATGCATAGTCTTTCCATTTAGATACTTATGCAGTATGATAAAGACAAATATACAATATTTAAACAAAAATTTAAAATTCAATTTTAATCATTCATTAGGGAAAAAATGAGAACATTCATTATAACATATGATACAACTCCTATTATTAGCTAGTCATGAATTTTTCTCTCTAATTTTTACCTTACTATTCTTTTTTTGTTTTTTTTCTCTCATTGTTTAATTCTCTTTTTTTTCATTATTTTTATTTTTTTCTCAAATTTTCTATCTTTAGAAGTTACATCATGTGATATAAATATGTTTTTTGAATTTACATTTATGTCCATATTGAATGAATCTAATTGATTTGAATTTATATCAAACATGCTAATGCAATCAATATCATAATGCATAGTACCATTAGGATGTACATTACATAAGTAAGCATGATTAGAATTTATATAATCGATCACTAAAACAAAATAGAAACTAAAATTTTATTCAAAGAAAATAATAAGAAATTTTATTTCATATTCTGGATGCTAGGGATGCAGAGTCTCATAGTGGTTGTCCTTGAGGTGGCTTACATAATAACTATTCTTGCATCTTTTTACTAACTGTCTCCATAACTTCATCTTCCTGTACCTCAAATATGCATTTTTCTTTCTTTTCTAGTATCTTTTCATCATTAAACTCATTACCCCATCCTGTAGGCATAATCGACTTAAAGGGTATGTTAAAAGAAGGTGGTTTAGTATAAAACACCTTATAGTGGAACTTGCCTGAAGGCTAACCCAATAAGTCTTCTATTCTTTCCATATCTTTGGGGGCATTAAGAGATTTCTCATTGGTTTTAAGGTTTAGGTCCTCAAAGGAGCTTAGCACTTCTTCCTCACTAACTTCTGAGTTAATCATCATAGTAGCTAGGGGTGGTACATTTTGGTAGTTTGGGAAAGGATTATTTCTGGTGCTTGGATTTTCAGGATCTATGAATTTTCCAAAGTGTATAAGGTTTTAGATTTCATATTTAAGGAGGATGCAGTTATCTATGGAGTGTTAGAGGTTTTGATGGAATTGGCAATGCTTGTTTGGGTTATAGCATGGGGTGTTTGGGTTTGGATTAAGTAAAGGTTAAAGTAAGCCCTTTTGCATTAGGCGCTCTAGGACTTTTGAAAGTGGTTGGTTCAAATTAGAGAATCTCTTTGGTTATTGAACAACATGCACTTCCACAATCTGGCTAATGCTCCATTGTTTTGTGCCCCCAATTGGGTAGTTTCAGGTTCTTGTACTTCTAAACTTTTTTTCTTCTCACTCTTAATCTCTTCAGCTTGGAAACCCTTATCATACAGGTCTATAAATGTTTTAAGATTTATCATTTACATTCTCTTAACCAAATTAGATGACATATTACGGACTATCATCCTAACCTAATCTTTCTCAGCTAGCTTATTTTTCATTAATCCTGCTTTGTTCATGAATCTCGTCAGAAAATCTGAAAATGATTCATTAGGATTTTGCTTGGTCAACTCTAAATCCCTGGTGGACACTTCCAATCAAGTGTTATAATCATACTGTTTTAAAAAAGTAGTACACAGTTCTTTCCAGTCAACCCTGATAGACTTTTCTAACCTATGATATCAATTTACAGCCATTCCCTCTAAAAACAGTATAAATAACCTAGTGACCACTTCTAATGGGGCCTTAGTAGTGCTCATAGTTGTTGTGTACTAACTGAGATGAATCCTAGGACCTCCAGCTCCTTCAAACTTCTACAGCTGAGGCATTTTGAACTTCTTAAATAGGTTATTACCCATTGTTTGTAGCTTATCATCAAAGTCAAATGAATATCCCATGCCTTTTCCTCTAAGCAGCTATTCCATCTTGGGCATTTTCTGGGTTAGCGCTTGCATTTACTTGGACTTATGGTCTTGTACTAGTTCAAATGATTCTCTCTTTGCCTTTTCTATCAACATCCTCAAGCTTCATATCAACAACAAGTGGGTTATAGTAACAAGTTACCCCCCAACATTATTGGTAGCAGGTGGAGCATCTGCAGCAAGTGGCATAGCTATAGCAGTAGGTGGTTAATCAATTACAGGTGGTGGTATGACACAACGGCAGGTTACATCAATCCAGATAAAGCCTGTCTCAATTCATCTTGCATCATAGCCCTCATGTCATCAATCAAAGCTCCCTTGATGTCTTCTAAGGTCCAGTTCCCTCCTTATTGTTGTTCCATGTCTATAGGTTCAGATGTGGCTAGTTCAGCTTCTAAGTAAAGCAAATTAATAGGACTCTTCTCCATTCTGTGCAAGATTTCTTTTGTTATAGCCTTAGGACTCAAATAAGTTCTTTTTAGTTTGCCACATTTCCATCCCCAAATATGAGAAGACCTAGGTGAATCTATGATGGCTGCAAAACAAAATATTAGTGTGATGGATGAAATTCATGTATGCATGATACACGTGTTACGCAATAAGTAGCAAATACTAAGTATCAATCAAGTGTACAACATTCATCCTTTCAACCTTATTCCTCCCACACACGTGTTCAATGGTGAGTCTCTTTTCTTAGGATTTTTTATCTTGGCTTTAATATCAATAGGGGATATCAAGAACTAACACGCATGCCAAATTTCTCAAAGTAGTAAAGACATATAAACAACATTTCTAGGTATAAAGGTTTAGCCCAATCTTCATTAGCTCAAGTGGGCTTCAAAAGTATGGGCCTGGGCTTTTATAAATAGAAATATCTTATGGCAACAAACATACAAGAAATTTAGGTGGATCCTAGGGGAAGTAACTAAGCCATTATATGTGGTTAGGGTTCGATGAAAAGTCAAGGTTCCCTTAATAAGATGCTCTCCTTTAAGACTTGAGTTACAAGCTAAGCTAAGGCTAAAAGTGATGGTTAGCCAATTTACAATCCCATAAAGCTAGTGGAATCATGGAACCATAAACCAATGGCATTGGTTACTAAGGAAATGCAGCATAAATGCAAGAATAAATTAATAATTAATAAAAATAACTCTAAAAAACACAAGTAGAATCAGTATCTATAATCCTTAATGGAGTCACCATTATAGACTGCGAGGTTTAGTGCGCACCTAAGATTTTAGCAACCACAACATTGTTTGGGTTCAGGGCCTAAGGGAACCCACTATTATGCATAAAGACATAACGTGGAGATGAGGAGTCACCACCCAGGGTAATAATTGGGACAAATCAAAAGGTGGTACTCGATTCTCTAAAAGAAAGCTAACACCATAACCAGGAGATTCTGGGAACAAAATACTAACTTCTCTTAGTCTCATGTTCATTTATAATTACTTTATGAATTACTATTTTATTATCTAATTACATGAAATTTTGTTAAACCTAAATTAAACATCCATCTAACCCAAAAAAGGCAATTGGTCATAAAATTACATGTAAAAAATACATGCAAAAGGCAGCGTCCCTAAGTCTAAACTAGGTTGATTTTATACATTAAAATTTGGTAATTCTACATATTTATTTATAAGTGAATTGGACTAGAGATGGGCCTACATTTTAAGATAATTAATGAGTCTTAATCCACTTGTTTTAATTCTAAAAAGTGGGCCTAAATCTATTAATTTTAAGAAACAAAATAGAAATTAATTAATGGGCTTAATTCTACTTAATTTTAAATTATGTGATGTGATCCTAAATCTATTTATTTTAAAAGAAATGAAATTAATGGGTTGAGCTAAATCTAAATTAATTTTAGTTAATCTAAAAATGGGCTTAAGTCTAAATTAATCTAATTGGGTCTAAATTGATTAAAATTAATTAAACCTAAAAATCCAATTAAAACCATATTTATTAAATGGGTAAGAACCTAACGTGGGCTTGGGGTCCAAGGAGAATAAAACATGCAAACAACCCTAAAAAACAAATTAAAGCAAATAATACGACTTGATGGACTCTACCGCAGGTCTGACATACACTAGCAGCTGACCAAGAACTACGACCACTGTTGTTGCTCGAAGCACCTGACCCAAGTCTGAATGGTTTACACTGACCTCCATAACCATGTCTACTGCTCCGATGTACCTGCTGCTGCTGTCTCTGAGTCTACTAGGCTGGACCCCTCTGCTGACTACTCAAACCAATCTGAAAACTCTAGTACGGAGTAGTCTGGAATCCACCTGACTGAACACCCAGCTAGTAATAATCAGGCATAGCTCCTTGCTTGACTAGCCTCAGCTTAATCTCTTTAGCCAACTCTATCACCGACTCTAGAGTAAGGCCCGCTATAGGCATACAAGCAAATGCAGAACCCAATCCAGTGACGTATGTGGTGACTGCAATGTACAAGTCTCGCATAAGATCCTCTGCATATCTGCCAAGCCAAAGGAACTCTCGAGTATAATCCTTAACAAATCTATCACCTTGAGAAATACTGGTCAACCGGAGTCGATAACTCATGCGAAGTGGCTCTGGGCAGAATCTACTCATGAATCGCTCTCTGAACTGAGCCCAGGTCATCGTCATCATGTAAGGCTGGATCATCTGAATAAACTAGTCCAGGGTTGGTCCCTCCATTGACAACTTGACTATCATGATCTATTGGTAATCGATGTGAGCAGTCTGAGTCCTTGTCTCGATCACATACAGAAAATCCAATGAATCAGACATCCCATCGAAGGTGATCTTGCCAACTCTAGCATAGAATGGAGCTAACTCAGGGTCAGACATACCCTACTGATAGGCAGGCTGAACAGGCAGTGCGACAGGAGGTATAGGAACATCCTTGTACTCAGGCTCAACAGGCTCCTCATCCTGTAACTCTCTCTACCTACGGCAACCTGCCGCTCCTCGAGGTCTACCTCTGCCATGATCTCTGTGCCTAACTGGCGGCTCAAGAGGTAAAACCTCATCCTGGAAGGACTCATCATCCTCGGCCTTAACGACCGATGGAGTGACACGCGCTCGCCTCCTTATTCTGAAAAGACAAACAAAAGGATTCAGACAAAACAGACAATGGAGGATAACACAGAAAACTAAATCAAGGAATACTTATCAAGACATACTCGAACCTAATTCACTGCAGTAGTTTCAAAAGAAAACACAACACAGAAAACTAGGGCCACAACTCACACAACTAAGGCCTTGACACTGAACTCTGCTCTGATACCAACTTTGTCATGACCCAAAACAGGGGGCCATGACCAGCGCTAGGGAACGGGAAGTCTTTCGAATCTGAAACCCATAGCAAGCCTTAAAAAATAAAAGCATGTAATATAATATAATAAAATATTTATGCAATGGAAATTAAATCTCGAATGTAAAATAATTTCACACTTTCTTTAATAACATAAATCGCATCTCATATATAATAAAATCTTTATGTACAAAACTTTTAAAGTAACACTCTAAATTTAAAATCTCATACAAGCATAAATATAAATACAGCTCACGACAAATCGAAGTACAACCACTACTGCAATGTCTAGAATACAAAATAAACTCAAGTAAACAATTTACATAATAAAGCCGAAGCGGAAGAAATCCAGCGGACAGGTCTACTATTGAGGTCTGAAGATGAAGACTCTCCTGAAAAATGTCAACGGAGGGGAGTCAAACCTCACTGAGTGAATTATTATAATATATATACATGCATAACTAAATGTCAAATGCAGACACTCAAAGGTATATATAATAAATATATATATAGGCAAATACACACAAATGCAAAGATAAATCATTTTATAATGAAAACCATTGGTTTATGAAGATCAAATAGAACCCTATATTTTCACAACATTAGATATCAATAGAACTCACTTAAGCCATATAGGCCCACTTAGATCCAAAATAATTCACTTAGTCCAATTGGATAGTAAACTGGCCCCGAGACACTAAGTCAACCGAGCTCCAGCAGTCTGACTGTCAGTGTGATTAGCCCTGAGACACTTGGTCAACCGAGCTCCAACAATCATACTCTCAAATCACATTTCACATCAATAAAATCAAATCAATCAAGTCATAATCCATAAATAGGTTAGTAATTTAACATAAATTCTATCATCGTACTGATACGTACTCAGTCCTAGTGCTGCCCACTAGGAAGCACGTTCTATCGATATCCTTCATTAAAAAAAATCATACATTCAGAAAATAAATAATGCATGATATCAAATTAAATGGCAATATAAACCATATATATACTAGAAATATACCAAAAATAAACTAAGTATATTTCAAGTATATATATGTTAGATAAATTCAGTTCAATTATAAAATAAACCATATTTATACTTAAAAACAATTTAGGTTTAAATCAAGAGCAAAACATTCATTAATTTCAAAGTATACCAAAAATACACTAAAAATATACCTAAAATATACTAATCATTTCTTAAAGCAATTTATGCATAAATCATGCAATTAAAACATATATATCTAAAACATGCAACCTAAATGCACACATATATAAAATAACAACTCATAGTTGTGCGCTCTACGAGACAGGTCCGACAGGCTTGGTCTACTAGGCTTCGATCTCGGCGTAACTAAACAATCAAATCATAATACAAAAATCAGAATGAATCTAACTTAACTTCTAAAGACTCGATCTAGGATTACAAAACACAATCAGATATAGAATCAGACCTGATGTCACGTTTTACGAGAATTCTACCAAAATTTGATAGAACCTCCTCTGTAAAACGGACATCTCTCTACTTAAAAAGTAGAGCCGGTCTTGCAAGAAAAATACGCTTCGAATATAGAATCCTCAAAACCCCTCGGTTGGACCTCAAACTGCAATTTCCACCAACCGAGGTTCACAATTCACAAGATATACACAAAATATATTAAAATTTTATAAATACCAAAAATACCCCTTTTTCTACCAAAATATAGCAATTTACATATTTAAACATTAAAAATAATTATATCACCGATAATTACTTAAAAACCCTAATATTAATATAATATTATAAAAAACCGATATTTCACGATAAATACACCAATATTAACAGAAATTTATTTTATAAATCTAAATTACTCAATTAGCCCAAAAACATATTAAAAATTACTAAAAACCCATTTATTTACAAAAATAGTATATTATATATAATTTGAAAATAATTTTAGAAAAATAGTATTAATTAGTTAAAAATATTAAATAAACTGTAAAAATAATTTTTATTCTTCAAATAATTATTAAAACCAATTAAACTTAATATTCAACTAAAATTACTACCAAATTATCAAAATACCCCTAATATATAAAAATTCACATAATATACTATAATTACTCAAAAAATTCACTAAAAGTTTCATAATTACTCTAAAATTATTTTCTCAACATATAATTTAATAAAATCAACAAATATACTCAATTAACCAATTAATTTTAACAAAATACATAGAAAACCTATATTTTTAAAAATAACATAAACTAAATAAAATTATAATAATTACACAAAAATCATAAAAATTATAAATTAAATTCTATAATTATTTCCAACCACCATAAACACTAAAAATCACAATTTCACAATTTATTTAATTAATTTACGAAAATTAGAAAATAATAATAAAATAATAAAAAATTCACAAAAATCAAAATGAATTCTAAAAATTGCACAAAAATTCTAGGATGTAGATTGAGCTAGTAGAATCAACTTTTGTGAAGACACTTAACTTGAATCTTAAAGATCAAAGTTAAAAAAAATGGGAAAACCCTAAATGGCCGAAATGAACAAATTGCTCACCACCAAAATCTAGGCCAAACCAAGTGAAACCAAGCTTAGAGATATACTCATCGGTGCTCAGGTAAGGGAAAGAGACTGGCGGTGTCGAAATTGGTGGCCGGAAACACCTTGAACGGAGGTAAGGTTGATTTTTGGCTTCCACAGCAACAACCGGCGCCGGAGAGGGTGGAGGAGGGTGGCAGAGCAGCTGGGGAAGACGGTGGAACATCGGGAGGCACTCTAAAGGAGGGATAATATACAGTGAGGGAAAGAGAGAAGGTAATGTGTTTTTGTTGTTTTTGTTTTATTTTATATATATATATAACTTAATGTTTTAATATTAAAACTTTATAATATACAAAATAAATACACACCACACATTTATATTATATAAATATTTATATATACATATATACACACATATATATACAAATATATCACACAATAATAAATAACACATTACATAAAAATAACCCTAATAATACATATATATATATATATATATATATATATATATATATATATATATATATATATATATATATATATATATATATATATATATATATATATATATATATAAAATAATACATAAAATGATAATAATAATGCTTGAATTCATATAATTTGTTAAAATAAAATAACATTAAACAAT
Organism: Mallotus nudiflorus; assembly: GCA_947683625.1. Lineage (NCBI taxonomy): Eukaryota > Viridiplantae > Streptophyta > Magnoliopsida > Malpighiales > Euphorbiaceae > Mallotus > Mallotus nudiflorus. The sequence continues at coordinate 4,101,565 of CANTUR010000283.1, read as the reverse complement.
AAAATATTATTTAAATATTATTTTCCAAAATAATAGGTTTCGGGATAATTTTTATGTAGAAAACTTTAAATAAACATAAAATAACATTAATTATTAACAAAATAATTAAATAATCAAATATATATTTAAAATTTATTAACATTGCATATCCCGATAAAATATAAAAATACTTAAAAACTCGGGTTATTACAGTCTTCCCCCTTTATAAGAATTCGTCCCCGAATTCCAAAAGAAGAAATACAAAATCAAGAAGGAAAGAGATACGGGTAAGAAGCTCGCATCTTAGCTTCAGTCTCCTATGTATGCTCCTCTACCCTATTGCTGCGCCACAAAACCTTGACCATCGGGATCTGCTTCAAATGCAACTATCGAACTTGATAGTCAACGATTGCCACAGGTTCTTCTACAAATGTTAGGTCTTCATTCACTTCCACGTTGTCGGGCTGCAACACGTGTGATGGGTCTGAGACATACTTCCTCAGCATCAAGATATGAAACACTGGATGCACTTGAGACATACTCGGAGGCAAAGCCAACCGATATGCAACAGTGCCAACTCTCTCCAGAATCTCGAACGGTTCGATATATCTCGGTGCTAGCTTACCCTTCCTTCCAAATCTCATTACACCCTTCATAGGAGACACCTTTAGAAAAACAAAGTCTCCTACTTGGAACTCCACATCTCTGCGCCTAGGATCCGCATAGCTCTTCTATCTGCAAATTACGGTCTCACAATAACTATCTCTGCAACATCCTAAACCATCTCAGGTCTAGTCAAAGCTCTCTCTCCAATCCCATCCCAACTCAGAGCGGATCTACACTTCCTTCGGTACAAAGCCTCGTATGGTGCCATTCCAATACTGCTATGGTAGCTGTTATTATATGTAAACTCTACAAGTGGTAAATGATCATCCCAGCTACCTCCAAAATCCAAAACACACATCCTCAACATATCTTCCAGTGTCCGGATCATTCTCTCAGACTAACCATCTGTCTGAGGATGAAAAGTAGTACTGAAGTCCAACCTAGTGCCCATCGCTTCCTATAACTTATGTTAAAAATGATAGGTAAATACTGAACCTCTGTCTGACACAATAGACACAGGTACTCCATGAAGGCACACAATATGCTTCACATACAACTTCGCCAATCTAGCTACAGAATAAGTGGCTTTCACAGGCAAAAAATGTGCAGACTTGGTCAACCTGTCCACAATCACCTAGATAGAATCATATCCATCCTTAGAACTTCGGCTTCCTCAGCTTTCACAACAACAACCAGTGCCGGAGAGGGTGGAGGAGGGTGGCAAAGTAGCTGGGGAAGACGATGGCACACTGGGAGGCACTCTGACGGAAGGACAATGGACAGTGAGGGGACGAGAGGGGGTGGTATTGGGGAAGAAAGGGAGAAGGTAATGTGTTTTTATTGTTTTTATTTTATTATTATTCTTATTATTAATATATATATATAACTTAAATTTTTAATATTAAAACTTTATAATATACAAAATAAACATACCCCACACATTTATATTATATACATATTTATATATACATATATACACATATATATACAAATATATCACACAATAATAAATAACACATACATAAAAATAACCCTAATAATAATAATAATAATAATATATATATATATATATATATATATATATATATATATATATATATATATATATAGATAATAATACATACAATAATAATAATAATGCCTGAACTCATATAATTTTTTAAAATAAAATAACATTAAACAATAAAATATTATTTAAATATTATTTTCTAAACTAATAGGTTTCGGGATAATTTTTACGCAGAAAACTTTAAATAAACATAAAATAACATTAATTATTAATAAAATAATTAAATAATCAAATATATATTTAAAATTTATTAACACTGCATATCCCGATAAAATATAAAAATACTTTAAAACTCAGGTTATTACATTTACAAATCTTAATCCATGACATTTCTTATTGGTCTTCGATATTATAGAAAAAATGATAAAATTCTCTAAAAGTAGTATATTTGCATTTGAAGGACGATACCCAGGGGGTATACTAACCTAGGGACCTATAGTCAGGTTAAGGAGGCCGATTCACAAGTTCTTGAAAGTAGGCCATGAACTAAATTTGCACAATCCGTATTGGCCTATGCCTCATCCTAAAATCATCTTTATCCTTATTAGGTACTAATAAGTGTATACCCCTATAAAATTGACTAAGAATAAAGGGACCAAATGCCAATTTTTGTCCATCGGCCAGAACTATAGCTAAAGGGAGGAATTCTTTAATAACCTTTATTAAGCTAAGGCATCCTATAAATCGACAAAGCCAATATAAGAAAAAGGCAACATGTTCAACCTTACCAGGAATGAGAGTGGATTTCATATTTGTGATAATGAAAGGGCCATAGCTTACATGCTCCTTTCTAAATGAAATACTATAGCTGGACATATCGAATTTTAGCATGGGACTAATATTTTCACCAAATGGTTGAAGGCCGAATAAAGCAGCTAAATCTAACAAAGTGACCATCATTAAGCTACTTCTAAACATAAAAGCATTACTAAATCGAGACTAGAAAAGTGACATGGCTAATAAAAGGTGTTTGTTTATTAGTATTTCACTTTTAGAAAAGAGAAGGATGTCATAAATACCTATCTGCTTCCATAGAGGGGAAAAAGTGGTTTTAATTCAGGTATGTCAAACTAAGAACTCCTTTAAGGGATTCAGCCAAGACCTAATAGGGATATTCTTATTCCATAACAACATGTCGTTAAGCCGATTAAAACTAAAAGGATCATTTTTTCCAATAATAGGGATAAATTCATCTACCCACCTATCGTCCTCAACTAGTGTAAGTCCTAAAGCAATATTATTAGGGCAATCAGGGTATCTAAATAATACCTCTAACATAGCAGTGGAGGCTCAAACAATGTCATTAGCCCTCTCTAAGCAAGCGAGGGGATCGACTTTGTCGTCAATTAGTGAAGAGGCTATTTTCTTTGACTTACCCATAGTAAGCAGAGTTTTCAAACTACAGCAACACAACTCGATCAGAAGATTAAAAAAATGAAAGAATGAGGTAGGGAACATACCTTGATAAAGAATCTTGGAACTGGAGTGTCTAGATGTCAAAGGGAAGAGAGAAAAGCTTTGATTAGAGAGAGAATAAAATTTTCAGCAAGTGGGTCAAATGATTAGGACCCCATCCCTTTTATAGGGAGTAATTTTGGGCGGTTACCAATGGCAAAAAGGTGCGACAAATGACTAGAGTACCCCTCAGAAGTAGTAAAAAGAAAAATTGGCTGAAGTTGTGCATGTTGGGCTAAAAAGATGCTATTTAGGCCGAATAGGCTGAAGGGGTAGTAGAATCAGGCCACCAGCTAAGGCTAAAGACACTAATCTTAGGGAGCATTATTTGTATTGGCCTAAAATGGCCTAAACATGCCTAATTAGAGCACTAAGGTGAGCCCAAACCCACTTCGCAAGGCCCAATTAGAATTCAAAATCTTATCTATCAGTCAAGGCATGCTTTGGCAAGTTTCAGACGTGCCTTGATCCAAGAAATTAGCAAAACTACCTTATTATAATTTAGGAAGGTTAATTTGTGATTTATTTCCTTATTTCAATTTAGGAAAGCCTTTATATGATTTTATTTCCATAATTGGTCAGGCTCTAAACCCTATAAAAGCTAAAGAAATATATTGTAAAGAGGACTACACTTTTTTCAATCAAAACTCAATATACTTTGCTTTAAGCAAATTTTATTCAAGACCCGGTCCGATGTCTATATTATCCAAATCCCAATGATCAACAGTTTCCCAGTGAAGCAAGCCTTCTGTTTAATCTAAATCAAATAAGTTAAGAGAGACTTGAACTTGTTCTTGCCCCTACCACCACCTTGAGCTCATGATAAAACCTTTATTCTTCAACTCACCATTTTCTGTGATATTGTGAAAGGCTCACACGAAACCATTTAAACAATCAAAAGGTGCTTGGGCTGATTCTCATCATTTTTTAGGCCAAAAATCTTTCAATTATACACAAATATAAAATTGGATTAAGGATAGAACATCTGTAAGCACCCAATTTTGGGATGCAATTGTGCACAATTACGACGTAAACCCCTATGATGAAATGCATTCAAAAATTGAACTTGGTTGTCGATTTTCTAGACTTTAAGGACTAAATTGCAACATTTTTTAGGATTTGATTACAAATAAGTCAATTTTTCAGGGGCCTTTTAATAATTAAAAGTTAAAAAAAAATTAGGATCGGTGTAATGCCGATCGGCATTAAACAATGCTGATCGACATTATTTATTGTCGGTCAACATTGCACAGTGTCGATGTGCAATAAGTCCTTTTTTTTATTTTTTTGTGTATTTTTTCTTATTTTTTATCAATTTTTTTAGTGTTTTGATTGGTTGAAAATTTACTTTAATTATCAGTGTTATCTGATGAAAATTTTGACACATTCAAAGCATGTAAAGAAGTTTCAAAAATCAAATCTTATCAGGACACTATTTGATCATATAGGTTTGTTCCTCCTTTGGAGGAAGTCAGTACGCACAGAATCTGCATTTAAAAGTAGAGTCTGCATGCGTATGTGGAGGGGAAAAATTTTTTTACACAGACGGAGGAACTGAGAGAAACTCACACATCCATAGATCAAACTTTGATTTCTTATGTTCTTTCAAAACCCTAATTTTTACAATTCATTTAACGAAGATGATCCAGTGTTTCTTTTAGTCCCAGTCCAGAATCAAATCAATACTGAGTCAATTTTAATAGTGATAATCATAATCTGAGGGGCTATCTCAAAGTATATGCACAACATTCATTTTTTTCTTTCTTCTCTTCTGTGATTTTTATTTTATTTCATTATGTGTTTTATTATTTAATTTCACTACTAATTTGATTGTTTTTTTTTGTTTTATTTTGATATGTGCATGTGAATTGAGGAGGTTGTGTTTAATTGAACAAAAAATCCATGGAATGCCATGGATGAACCTATACTATTTTTTTAATAGTTCTTAGGATTTTAATCTTTATTTTGCATTTATGTATTCTGTGTAGTTTATTTTTAATTCATGAGTGTACAATTATTTAATTTTAATTTTGTACATAGTTTGTAATAGCCCTAGTAGAGGGAATAGTGAAGATTTAAATTTCTGCACTTTAAAATTAATTAGTAATTAGGTTCAATCATGTAAAAATTAATTAAAAATTAATGGTGGCTTTAGTTAATTAGGGTTTATATGTAATTAATTTAGGTCTTTTTAGAAATCATATGTGAATGTGTTTTGATTTGATTTTGTTATTTTTTTATATTTTTGGGCCTCAAGCCCACGTTTAGGTCTAACCCACTTAATAAATAGGTTTAAAAAAATGGTTTAGGACTTTAAATAATTAAATTCAATTTAGGCCCATTAGGTTAATTAGATTTTAGGCCCACTTAGTAATTAAAACTTGTCTAGACTTAGCTCAGCCCACTTAATTTCATTTCTTTTAAAATAAATAAACTTAGGCCCACATTTCACTTAAAATAAGACCAAGTTAGATTTAGGCTCATTAATTTGATTTTCCTTTAAAATTGAATAGACTTAAGAACATTCCTTAGAAAAATTAAAATAAAGAGATCTAGGCTCACTAATTAATAAAAATATAGGCCCACCTATAGTCCATTTCTCATTTGTAAATAGTATGTAGACTTAGCTAACTTATAAAATAAAATTAACATAGTTTAGATATAGGGACATTGCCTTTTTATGAATTTTTACTTGTAATTTTATTAACTTGTTGCCTTTTAGTTAGATAGATTTTAATTAGGGTTTAATAAAATAGTATGTAATTAGAGGATGAAATAATCATTTATAAGATTATTCTAAAAGAACACAAAACAAAGAGAAGTTAGTATTCCGTACCCAGAATCTCCTGGTTGTGGTGCTAGCTTTCTTTTAGAGAATCGAGTACCACCTTTTCAATTTGTCCCAGTTATTACCCTGGGTAGTGACTCCTCATCTCCACGCCATGTCTTTATGACAGTGGTTAGTGTGTTTTCTAAGGCCCTGAGCCTAAACAGTGTCGTGGTTGCTAAAATCTTAGACGTGCGCTAAACCCCGCCGTCTACAACATCCCTTTATAAAACCATAACAATTTTATAAATGTGTGCTTAGGGTTGTAAATGAAGTGAATTGTTTATGAGCTATTTGGAGCTAAACTCAATAAAAGTTTGTTCGAGCTCTTGTGCATTGAAGCTCATTTAATAAAATCTAAATGAGCTTATGAAACTCAAAAATAAATTTGACTAGAAGCTCATGAGCTAATTTGTAATTTTTATATGCCAAAATAAATTTTTATTTATAATACACTACTAAAATAGACAAAATAAGGATAGATATTAGCAATAGATTATTTACATCATTAATTAATGATAGATAATGGATATCAGACAAATACAGAGTAATTAGAGATGGATTTAATAACAAATAAACAAAACTGTCATAAAATTTTGGCAAGTATTTGGCATTACTATGTTAATCATCGATTAGCAATGGCTTATCCATCGTTAATTAATGATGGATTACAAGCCATCATTAAATAGCAATGGCCTTTTTCAATTCATTGTAAGTGAGTTATTAGCGAGAAAACTCTAAAATTCAATGATGGATTTATTAGTCGTTGAATTTTAGAGAAAAAAATATTTTAGGGTTGTTCTTTGCCTTGATTACCCCTGATATATAGCCACCACCTACGATGGCTTAACCATCACTACTACCAATGAAGACCTACTACCACCAGAGTCTTTACCACCACAGCACCTCTTTCCAATAACAAAGCGGACAAAACCACCACCACCCTGAGTTATTTTCCAACGAAGACTTACTGCCACCAGAGTCTCCACCACCATAGCACCTCTTTCCAACAATAAAGTAGATGAAATCACCGCCACCACCCTCAGTCATCTTCCACCGTCGATCAAGTATGTGTGTGTGTTTGTATGTGTGTGTGTGTGTGTGTATATATATATATATATATATATATATCATTTGCATGATCAAGTCTTAATCACCCTTATTATGACTTTAACAAACTCAATTTTAAGTCATTAATGTGTGTAATTTAAGTGTGCTTAAGATTGGTTCAAAATAAAGTTCATTTAAATATTAAAATGAAGACATTCAAAAAGGCAGTGATACTCATTAGCTATATCACAATCGTAAGCATCATTATGATTAAAATCCTTCAAAATGTTTAAGTGAAGAAAAGAGATAGAGATCATGATCAGGAGTCCCTTGAAGCCTTTCTCATAAATCATGCAGTGATCCTCATGGTCTCAGTCATGATTGTAAGACGTATGATTACTGTTAGTGATATACCCAAGGCCAATTATATAATGGTTGTACTTTGACTTTGTCATATTTCATTTTATTAATAAAGAGACATTTTCATTATTGTTTATTGATTCTAATAAGTTCCTTGAATAGTTAATTCTACCTAAAGTCATCAAGTATGTAACTTGATAGTAAAATTCTTAGGTGAAGTTTGAATTCTATTCTAAATTATCCTTAGTTAATCATTATCATTGGAATAATAATGAATAAGAGATTAGTATGATATGGAATGATGATTATGTTTACTAATTATATATATAAGTTATTAAGTCAACTCATAGGTACATAATTAAGAAATAATGTATTGGATCGACCCATTAGGAGAATACTACATGGATAATTGTCATAAGTGATTCTTATTATGGTAGTATTATTTTGGCCCTTTGACCTGAAATCACTATGGTTTCCTACACAATAAGCTCTGTGTTTTGGTACATTTAACATAATCTTTAACGAATGATAGAATAGGTTATAATTCGATATGACATGAGTTATGTTAGGAATGTGAGTGATTAAGAATTGAGATAGAATTTATCCTTCATTATAATAAGAAGAAATCTATAGGCACCTTGATAAGTTAAACTAAAAAAAAATGCATGGCCATACTGGAATGAATTGATAAAGAGTTATCAATATCAGTCTGCTTATTTTTGAGAAATAATATGCATGATTGAATAATATAAGGATGACATAAACCATGCCTTATGTTCAATCAAAATATCATGCGACAAAAAGGGATTAATTACACCCACAGTACCTAAATTTTTCACTAGTTCCTATTAAAATACCCAACTTTTATATTATTACTTAAAATCTCCCAATGTTTCTCATGAATCCCACAAAACTACCTAATAACACATTTCAGTCATCAGTAATGACGTGGATGTTAACATGGATATTAACGTGTTATCTAACAAAAAGTAATGGACATGTCAATTGAGGGTTAATATCACCCACGGTATCTAATCTTTTCACTAGTTCCCAGTAAAATATTCAACTTTCATTTTGTCACTTCAAACCTCCCAACATTTCTTATGAATCCCATAAAACTACCTAATAACACATTTCAATTTTCGATGATGACGTGGATGCTAACATGTCAAGTTTTTCTTTTCTAATTCTTTCCAGTTGTATATGTATTTAAAGTCTCATCAGTATAAAGTACATATACAATCAACATTTTTATTGATGAGACCTAAAGTACATATCGAGGAGTTATGAACTTAAGATGGATGCTTTCTCCATCAGGGATGGATACAGAGAATGGAATGATGGTTATAAAATTATTTTTGATGATAGATAAGGAAAAGTATAAGAGTGTGTATGGTAATTATTGGTGTTTAAGAATTCTCATATAATTTTGATAGAATGTATGAAAGAGAAAAGTGAGCTGCAAATCATGATGGCTTTGAAGCTTCTTTGGGAAGCTTAATAAAGAGAGAGTAGTAGTGGGCCACGTTATCTAATATTTAGCTGATGTGGCTATATCTTTTTTTTTGTCAAATATTGAGTTATTAAAAAACTTGACACTTCAGCATCCATGTCATCACCAACGATTGGAATGTGTCATTAGGTAGTTTTGTGGAATGCATGAGAAACGCTGAGAGGTTTTGAGTGACTAAATGAAAGTTGGATATTTTACTGGGAACT